>CM059426.1:26911039-28111039 GCA_030390025.1 Squalus acanthias
GGTGAGGTATCTGTGTGATTTATTCAGTGTGAGGGTAAGGAATCTGTGTGGTTTATCACATCGTGAGGATGAGGTATCTGTGTGGTTTATTCAGTGTAAGGGTGAGGTATCTGTGTGGTTTATTCAGTGTGAGGGTGAGGTATCTGTGTGGTTTATTCAGTGTGAGGGTGAGGTATCTGTGTGGTTTCTTCAGTGTGAGAGTGACGTATAGAACATAGAACATAGAACAGTACAGCACAGTACAGGCCCTTCGGCCCTCGATGTTGTGCCGAGCATTGTCCGAGACTAAGATCAAGCTATCACACTCCCTATCACTCTGGTGTGCTCCATGTGCTTATCCAATAACCGCTTGAAAGTTCCTAAAGTGTCCGACTCCACTATCACAGCAGGCAGTCCATTCCACACCCCAACCACTCTCTGAGTAAAGAATCTACCTCGGACATCCCTTCTATATCTCCCCCCATGCACCTTATAGTTATGCCCCCTTGTAACAGCTGCCTCTACCCGAGGAAATAGTCTCTGAACATCCACTCTATCTATCCCCCTCATCATCTTATAAACCTCTATTAAGTCGCCTCTCATCCTCCTCCGCTCTAAAGAGAAAAGCCCCAACTCCCTCAATCTTTCCTCATAAGACCTCCCCCCCCAAACCAGGCAGCATCCTGGTAAATCTCCTTTGCACTCTTTCCAATGCTTCCACGTCCTTCCTATAGTGAGGTGACCAGAACTGCACACAATATTCCAAATGTGGTCTCACCAAGGTCCTGCACAGTTGCAGCATAACCTCACGGTTCTTAAACTCAAACCCTCTGTTAATAAACGGCAACACACCATAGGCCTTCTTTACTGCTCTATCCACTTGAGTGGCAACCTTCAGAGATCTGTGGATATGAACCCCCAAATCCCTCTGCTCCTCCACGTTCCTCAGAACCCTGCCGTTGACCCTGTAATCCTTATTCAAATTTGCCCTACCAAAATGAATCACCTCGCACTTATCAGGGTTAAATTCCATCTGCCATTTTTCGGCCCAGCTCTGCATCCTATCAATGTCTCTTTGCAGCCTACAACAGCCCTCCACCTCATCCACTGCTCCACCAATCTTGGTGTCATCAGCAAATTTACTGATCCACCCTTCAGTCCCCTCCTCCAAGTCATTGATAAAAATCACAAACAGCAGAGGACCCAGCACCGACCCCTGTGGCACACCGCTGGTAACTGGTCTCCAGTCCGAAAATGTTCCATCCACCACCACCCTCTGCCTTCTATGAGATAGCCAGTTACTTATCCAATCGGCCAAATTTCCCTCTATTCCACAACTCCTTACTTTCTTCATGAGCCGACCATGGGGAACCTTATCAAACGCCTTACTAAAATCCATGTATACGACATCAACTGCTCTACCTTCATCTACACACTTAGTTACCTCCTCACACGTATCTGTGTGGTTTATTCAGTGTGTGGGTGAGGTATCTGTGTGGTTTATTCAGTGTGAGGGTGAGGTATCTGTGTGGTTTATTCAGTGTGAGGGTGAGGTATCTGTGTGGTTTATTCAGTGTGTGGGTGAGGTATCTGTGTGGTTTATTCAGTGTGAGGGTGAGGTATCTGTGTGGTTTATCACAGTGTGAGGGTGAGGTATCTGTGTGGTTTATTCAGTGTGAGGGTGAGGTATCTGTGTGGTTTATTCAGTGTGAGGGTGAGGTATCTGTGTGGTTTATTCAGTGTGTGAGTGAGGTATCTGTGTGGTTTATTCAGTGTGAGGGTGAGGTATCTGTGTGGTTTATTCAGTGTGAGGGTGAGGTATCTGTGTGGTTTATTCAGTGTGAGGGTGAGGTATCTGTGTGGTTTATTCAGTGTGAGGGTGAGGTATCTGTGTGGTTTATTCAGTGTGAGGGTGAGGTATCTGTGTGGTTTATCACAGTGTGAGGGTGAGGTATCTGTGTGGTTTATCACAGTGTGAGGATGAGGTATCTTTCTGGTTTATACAGTGTGAGGGTGAGGTATCTATGTGGTTTATTCAGTGTGAGGGTGAGGTATCTGTGTGGTTTATTCAGTGTGAGGGTAAGGAATCTGTGTGGTTTATCACTTCGTGAGGGTGAGGTATCTGTGTGGTTTATTCAGTGTGAGGGTGAGGTATCTGTGTGGTTTATTCAGTGTGAGGGTGAGGTATCTGTGTGGTTTATTCAGTGTGAGGGTGAGGTATCTGTGTGGTTTATTCAGTGTGAGGGTGAGGTATCTGTGTGGTTTATTCAGTGTGAGGGTGAGGTATCTGTGTGGTTTATTCAGTGTGAGGGTGAGGTATCTGTGTGGTTTATTCAGTGTGAGGGTGAGGTATCTGTGTGGTTTATTCAGTGTGAGGGTGAGGTATCTGTGTGGTTTATTCAGTGTGAGGGTGAGGTATCTGTGTGGTTTATTCAGTGTGAGGGTGAGGTATCTGTGTGGTTTATTCAGTGTGAGGGTGAGGTATCTGTGTGGTTTATTCAGTGTGAGGGTGAGGTATCTGTGTGGTTTATTCAGTGTGAGGGTGAGGTATCTGTGTGGTTTATTCAGTGTGAGGGTGAGGTATCTGTGTGGTTTATTCAGTGTGAGGGTGAGGTATCTGTGTGGTTTATTCAGTGTGAGGGTGAGGTATCTGTGTGGTTTATTCAGTGTGAGGGTGAGGTATCTGTGTGGTTTATTCAGTGTGAGGGTGAGGTATCTGTGTGGTTTATTCAGTGTGAGGGTGAGGTATCTGTGTGGTTTATTCAGTGTGAGGGTGAGGTATCTGTGTGGTTTATTCAGTGTGAGGGTGAGGTATCTGTGTGGTTTATCACAGTGTGAGGGTGAGGTATCTGTGTGGTTTATCACAGTGTGAGGGTGAGGTATCTGTGTGGTTTATTCAGTGTGAGGGTGAGGTATCTGTGTGGTTTATTCAGTGTGAGGGTGAGGTATCTGTGTGGTTTATTCAGTGTGAGGGTGAGGTATCTGTGTGGTTTATTCAGTGTGAGGGTGAGGTATCTGTGTGGTTTATCAGTGTGAGGGTGAGGTATCTGTGTGGTTTATTCAGTGTGAGGGTGAGGTATCTGTGTGGTTTATTCAGTGTGAGGGTGAGGTATCTGTGTGGTTTATTCAGTGTGAGGGTGAGGTATCTGTGTGGTTTATCACAGTGTGAGGGTGAGGTATCTGTGTGGTTTATTCAGTGTGAGGGTGAGGTATCTGTGTGGTTTATTCAGTGTGAGGGTGAGGTATCTGTGTGGTTTATTCAGTGTGAGGGTGAGGTATCTGTGTGGTTTATTCAGTGTGAGGGTGAGGTATCTGTGTGGTTTATTCAGTGTGAGGGTGAGGTATCTGTGTGGTTTATTCAGTGTGAGGGTGAGGTATCTGTGTGGTTTATTCAGTGTGAGGGTGAGGTATCTGTGTGGTTTATTCAGTGTGAGGGTGAGGTATCTGTGTGGTTTATTCAGTGTGAGGGTGAGGTATCTGTGTGGTTTATTCAGTGTGAGGGTGAGGTATCTGTGTGGTTTATTCAGTGTGAGGGTGAGGTATCTGTGTGGTTTATTCAGTGTGAGGGTGAGGTATCTGTGTGGTTTATTCAGTGTGAGGGTGAGGTATCTGTGTGGTTTATTCAGTGTGAGGGTGAGGTATCTGTGTGGTTTATTCAGTGTGAGGGTGAGGTATCTGTGTGGTTTATTCAGTGTGAGGGTGAGGTATCTGTGTGGTTTATTCAGTGTGAGGGTGAGGTATCTGTGTGGTTTATTCAGTGTGAGGGTGAGGTATCTGTGTGGTTTATTCAGTGTGAGGGTGAGGTATCTGTGTGGTTTATTCAGTGTGAGGGTGAGGTATCTGTGTGGTTTATTCAGTGTGAGGGTGAGGTATCTGTGTGGTTTATTCAGTGTGAGGGTGAGGTATCTGTGTGGTTTATTCAGTGTGAGGGTGAGGTATCTGTGTGGTTTATTCAGTGTGAGGGTGAGGTATCTGTGTGGTTTATTCAGTGTGAGGGTGAGGTATCTGTGTGGTTTATTCAGTGTGAGGGTGAGGTATCTGTGTGGTTTATCACAGTGTGAGGGTGAGGTATCTGTGTGGTTTATTCAGTGTGAGGGTGAGGTATCTGTGTGGTTTATTCAGTGTGAGGGTGAGGTATCTGTGTGGTTTATCACAGTGTGAGGGTGAGGTATCTGTGTGGTTTATTCAGTGTGAGGGTGAGGTATCTGTGTGGTTTATTCAGTGTGAGGGTGAGGTATCTGTGTGGTTTATTCAGTGTGAGGTGAGGTATCTGTGTGGTTTATCACAGTGTGAGGGTGAGGTATCTGTGTGGTTTATTCAGTGTGAGGGTGAGGTATCTGTGTGGTTTATTCAGTGTGAGGGTGAGGTATCTGTGTGGTTTATTCAGTGTGAGGGTGAGGTATCTGTGTGGTTTATCACAGTGTGAGGGTGAGGTATCTGTGTGGTTTATTCAGTGTGAGGGTGAGGTATCTGTGTGGTTTATTCAGTGTGAGGGTGAGGTATCTGTGTGGTTTATTCAGTGTGAGGGTGAGGTATCTGTGTGGTTTATTCAGTGTGAGGGTGAGGTATCTGTGTGGTTTATCACAGTGTGAGGGTGAGGTATCTGTGTGGTTTATTCAGTGTGAGGGTGAGGTATCTGTGTGGTTTATTCAGTGTGAGGGTGAGGTATCTGTGTGGTTTATTCAGTGTGAGGGTGAGGTATCTGTGTGGTTTATTCAGTGTGAGGGTGAGGTATCTGTGTGGTTTATTCAGTGTGAGGGTGAGGTATCTGTGTGGTTTATTCAGTGTGAGGGTGAGGTATCTGTGTGGTTTATTCAGTGTGAGGGTGAGGTATCTGTGTGGTTTATTCAGTGTGAGGGTGAGGTATCTGTGTGGTTTATTCAGTGTGAGGGTGAGGTATCTGTGTGGTTTATTCAGTGTGAGGGTGAGGTATCTGTGTGGTTTATTCAGTGTGAGGGTGAGGTATCTGTGTGGTTTATTCAGTGTGAGGGTGAGGTATCTGTGTGGTTTATTCAGTGTGAGGGTGAGGTATCTGTGTGGTTTATTCAGTGTGAGGGTGAGGTATCTGTGTGGTTTATTCAGTGTGAGGGTGAGGTATCTGTGTGGTTTATTCAGTGTGAGGGTGAGGTATCTGTGTGGTTTATTCAGTGTGAGGGTGAGGTATCTGTGTGGTTTATTCAGTGTGAGGGTGAGGTATCTGTGTGGTTTATCACAGTGTGAGGGTGAGGTATCTGTGTGGTTTATTCAGTGTGAGGGTGAGGTATCTGTGTGGTTTATTCAGTGTGAGGGTGAGGTATCTGTGTGGTTTATTCAGTGTGAGGGTGAGGTATCTGTGTGGTTTATTCAGTGTGAGGGTGAGGTATCTGTGTGGTTTATTCAGTGTGAGGGTGAGGTATCTGTGTGGTTTATTCAGTGTGAGGGTGAGGTATCTGTGTGGTTTATTCAGTGTGAGGGTGAGGTATCTGTGTGGTTTATTCAGTGTGAGGGTGAGGTATCTGTGTGGTTTATTCAGTGTGAGGGTGAGGTATCTGTGTGGTTTATTCAGTGTGAGGGTGAGGTATCTGTGTGGTTTATTCAGTGTGAGGGTGAGGTATCTGTGTGGTTTATTCAGTGTGAGGGTGAGGTATCTGTGTGGTTTATTCAGTGTGAGGGTGAGGTATCTGTGTGGTTTATTCAGTGTGAGGGTGAGGTATCTGTGTGGTTTATTCAGTGTGAGGGTGAGGTATCTGTGTGGTTTATTCAGTGTGAGGGTGAGGTATCTGTGTGGTTTATTCAGTGTGAGGGTGAGGTATCTGTGTGGTTTATTCAGTGTGAGGGTGAGGTATCTGTGTGGTTTATTCAGTGTGAGGGTGAGGTATCTGTGTGGTTTATTCAGTGTGAGGGTGAGGTATCTGTGTGGTTTATTCAGTGTGAGGGTGAGGTATCTGTGTGGTTTATTCAGTGTGAGGGTGAGGTATCTGTGTGGTTTATTCAGTGTGAGGGTGAGGTATCTGTGTGGTTTATTCAGTGTGAGGGTGAGGTATCTGTGTGGTTTATTCAGTGTGAGGGTGAGGTATCTGTGTGGTTTATTCAGTGTGAGGGTGAGGTATCTGTGTGGTTTATTCAGTGTGAGGGTGAGGTATCTGTGTGGTTTATTCAGTGTGAGGGTGAGGTATCTGTGTGGTTTATTCAGTGTGAGGGTGAGGTATCTGTGTGGTTTATTCAGTGTGAGGGTGAGGTATCTGTGTGGTTTATTCAGTGTGAGGGTGAGGTATCTGTGTGGTTTATTCAGTGTGAGGGTGAGGTATCTGTGTGGTTTATTCAGTGTGAGGGTGAGGTATCTGTGTGGTTTATTCAGTGTGAGGGTGAGGTATCTGTGTGGTTTATTCAGTGTGAGGGTGAGGTATCTGTGTGGTTTATTCAGTGTGAGGGTGAGGTATCTGTGTGGTTTATTCAGTGTGAGGGTGAGGTATCTGTGTGGTTTATTCAGTGTGAGGGTGAGGTATCTGTGTGGTTTATTCAGTGTGAGGGTGAGGTATCTGTGTGGTTTATTCAGTGTGAGGGTGAGGTATCTGTGTGGTTTATCACAGTGTGAGGGTGAGGTATCTGTGTGGTTTATTCAGTGTGAGGGTGAGGTATCTGTGTGGTTTATTCAGTGTGAGGGTGAGGTATCTGTGTGGTTTATCACATCGTGAGGGTGAGGTATCTGTGTGGTTTATTCAGTGTGAGGGTGAGGTATCTGTGTGGTTTATTCAGTGTGAGGGTGAGGTATCTGTGTGGTTTATTCAGTGTGAGGGTGACGTATAGAACATAGAACATAGAACAGTACAGCACAGTACAGGCCCTTCGGCCCTCGATGTTGTGCCGAGCATTGTCCGAGACCAAGATCAAGCTATCACACTCCCTATCACTCTGGTGTGCTCCATGTGCTTATCCAATAACCGCTTGAAAGTTCCTAAAGTGTCCGACTCCACTATCACAGCAGGCAGTCCATTCCACACCCCAACCACTCTCTGAGTAAAGAATCTACCTCGGACATCCCTTCTATATCTCCCCCCATGCACCTTATAGTTATGCCCCCTTGTAACAGCTGCCTCTACCCGAGGAAATAGTCTCTGAACATCCACTCTAGCTATCCCCCTCATCCTCTTATAAACCTCTATTAAGTCGCCTCTCATCCTCCTCCGCTCCAAAGAGAAAAGCCCCAACTCCCTCAATCTTTCCTCATAAGACCTCCCCCCCCAAACCAGGCAGCATCCTGGTAAATCTCCTTTGCACTCTTTCCAATGCTTCCACGTCCTTCCTATAGTGAGGTGACCAGAACTGCACACAATATTCCAAATGTGGTCTCACCAAGGTCCTGCACAGTTGCAGCATAACCTCACGGTTCTTAAACTCAAACCCTCTGTTAATAAACGGCAACACACCATAGGCCTTCTTTACTGCTCTATCCACTTGAGTGGCAACCTTCAGAAATCTGTGGATATGAACCCCCAAATCCCTCTGCTCCTCCACGTTCCTCAGAACCCTGCCGTTGACCCTGTAATCCTTATTCAAATTTGCCCTACCAAAATGAATCACCTCGCACTTATCAGGGTTAAATTCCATCTGCCATTTTTCGGCCCAGCTCTGCATCCTATCAATGTCTCTTTGCAGCCTACAACAGCCCTCCACCTCATCCACTGCTCCACCAATCTTGGTGTCATCAGCAAATTTACTGATCCACCCTTCAGTCCCCTCCTCCAAGTCATTGATAAAAATCACAAACAGCAGAGGACCCAGCACCAACCCCTGTGGCACACCGCTGGTAACTGGTCTCCAGTCCGAAAATGTTCCATCCACCACCACCCTCTGCCTTCTATGAGATAGCCAGTTACTTATCCAATCGGCCAAATTTCCCTCTATTCCACAACTCCTTACTTGCTTCATGAGCCGACCATGGGGAACCTTATCAAACGCCTTACTAAAATCCATGTATATGACATCAACTGCTCTACCTTCATCTACACACTTGGTTACCTCCTCACACGTATCTGTGTGGTTTATTCAGTGTGTGGGTGAGGTAACTGTGTGGTTTATTCAGTGTGAGGGTGAGGTATCTGTGTGGTTTATTCAGTGTGAGGGTAAGGAATCTGTGTGGATTATCACAGTGTGAGGGTGAGGTCTCTGTGTGGTTTATTCAGTGTGAGGGTGAGGTATCTTTGTGGTTTATGTCAGTGTGAGGGTGAGATATCTGTGTGGTTTATTCAGTGTGAGGGTGAGGTATCTGTGTGGTTTATCACAGTGTGAGGTTGAGGTATCTTTCTGGTTTATACAGTGTGAGGGTGACGTATCTATGTTGTTTATTCAATGTGAGGGTGAGGTATCTTTTTGGTTTATTCAGTGTCAGTGTGAGGTATCTGTGTGATTGATTCAGTGTGAGGGTGAGGTATCTGTGTGGATTATCACAGTGTGAGGGTGAGGTATCTGTGTGGTTTATTCAGTGTGTGGGTGAGGTATCTGTGTGATTTATTCAGTGTGAGGGTAAGGAATCTGTGTGGTTTATCACATCGTGAGGATGAGGTATCTGTGTGGTTTATTCAGTGTAAGGGTGAGGTATCTGTGTGGTTTATTCAGTGTGAGGGTGAGGTATCTGTGTGGTTTCTTCAGTGTGAGAGTGACGTATAGAACATAGAACATAGAACAGTACAGCACAGTACAGGCCCTTCGGCCCTCGATGTTGTGCCGAGCATTGTCCGAGACCAAGATCAAGCTATCACACTCCCTATCACTCTGGTGTGCTCCATGTGCTTATCCAATAACCGCTTGAAAGTTCCTAAAGTGTCCGACTCCACTATCACAGCAGGCAGTCCATTCCACACCCCAACCACTCTCTGAGTAAAGAATCTACCTCGGACATCCCTTCTATATCTCCCCCCATGCACCTTATAGTTATGCCCCCTTGTAACAGCTGCCTCTACCCGAGGAAATAGTCTCTGAACATCCACTCTAGCTATCCCCCTCATCCTCTTATAAACCTCTATTAAGTCGCCTCTCATCCTCCTCCGCTCCAAAGAGAAAAGCCCCAACTCCCTCAATCTTTCCTCATAAGACCTCCCCCCCCAAACCAGGCAGCATCCTGGTAAATCTCCTTTGCACTCTTTCCAATGCTTCCACGTCCTTCCTATAGTGAGGTGACCAGAACTGCACACAATATTCCAAATGTGGTCTCACCAAGGTCCTGCACAGTTGCAGCATAACCTCACGGTTCTTAAACTCAAACCCTCTGTTAATAAACGGCAACACACCATAGGCCTTCTTTACTGCTCTATCCACTTGAGTGGCAACCTTCAGAAATCTGTGGATATGAACCCCCAAATCCCTCTGCTCCTCCACGTTCCTCAGAACCCTGCCGTTGACCCTGTAATCCTTATTCAAATTTGCCCTACCAAAATGAATCACCTCGCACTTATCAGGGTTAAATTCCATCTGCCATTTTTCGGCCCAGCTCTGCATCCTATCAATGTCTCTTTGCAGCCTACAACAGCCCTCCACCTCATCCACTGCTCCACCAATCTTGGTGTCATCAGCAAATTTACTGATCCACCCTTCAGTCCCCTCCTCCAAGTCATTGATAAAAATCACAAACAGCAGAGGACCCAGCACCGACCCCTGTGGCACACCGCTGGTAACTGGTCTCCAGTCCGAAAATGTTCCATCCACCACCACCCTCTGCCTTCTATGAGATAGCCAGTTACTTATCCAATCGGCCAAATTTCCCTCTAATCCACAACTCCTTACTTTCTTCATGAGCCGACCATGGGGAACCTTATCAAACGCCTTACTTAAATCCATGTATACGACATCAACTGCTCTACCTTCATCTACACACTTAGTTACCTCCTCACACGTATCTGTGTGGTTTATTCAGTGTGAGGGTGAGGTATCTGTGTGGTTTATTCAGTGTGAGGGTGAGGTATCTGTGTGGTTTATTCAGTGTGAGGGTGACGGTATCTGTGTGGTTTATTCAGTGTGTGGGTGAGGTATCTGTGTGGTTTATTCAGTGTGAGGGTGAGGTATCTGTGTGGTTTATCACAGTGTGAGGGTGAGGTATCTGTGTGGATTATTCAGTGTGAGGGTGAGGTATCTGTGTGGTTTATTCAGTGTGAGGGTGAGGTATCTGTGTGGTTTATTCAGTGTGAGGTGAGGTATCTGTGTGGTTTATTCAGTGTGAGGGTAAGGAATCTGTGTGGTTTATCACATCGTGAGGATGAGGTATCTGTGTGGTTTATTCAGTGTGAGGGTGAGGTATCTGTGTGGTTTATTCAGTGTGAGGGTGAGGTATCTGTGTGGTTTATTCAGTGTGAGGGTGAGGTATCTGTGTGGTTTATTCAGTGTGAGGGTGAGGTATCTGTGTGGTTTATCAGTGTGAGGGTGAGGTATCTTTGTGGTTTATTCAGTGTGAGGGTGAGGTATCTTTGTGGTTTATTCAGTGTGAGGGTGAGGTATCTGTGTGGTTTATTCAGAGTGAGGGTGAGGTATCTGTGTGGTTTATTCAGTGTGAGGGTGAGGTATCTGTGTGGTTTATTCAGTGTGAGGGTGAGGTATCTGTGTGTTTATTCAGTGTGAGGTGAGGTATCTGTGTGGTTTATTCAGTGTGAGGGTGAGGTATCTGTGTGGTTTATTCAGTGTGAGGGTGAGGTATCTGTGTGGTTTATTCAGTGTGAGGGTGAGGTATCTGTGTGGTTTATCACAGTGTGAGGGTGAGGTATCTGTGTGGTTTATCACAGTGTGAGGGTGAGGTATCTGTGTGGTTTATTCAGTGTGAGGGTGAGGTATCTGTGTGGTTTATTCAGTGTGAGGGTGAGGTATCTGTGTGGTTTATTCAGTGTGAGGGTGAGGTATCTGTGTGGTTTATTCAGTGTGAGGGTGAGGTATCTGTGTGGTTTATCTCAGTGTGAGGGTGAGGTATCTGTGTGGTTTATTCAGTGTGAGGGTGAGGTATCTGTGTGGTTTATTCAGTGTGAGGGTGAGGTATCTGTGTGGTTTATTCAGTGTGAGGGTGAGGTATCTGTGTGGTTTATTCAGTGTGAGGGTGAGGTATCTGTGTGGTTTATTCAGTGTGAGGGTGAGGTATCTGTGTGGTTTATTCAGTGTGAGGGTGAGGTATCTGTGTGGTTTATTCAGTGTGAGGGTGAGGTATCTGTGTGGTTTATTCAGTGTGAGGGTGAGGTATCTGTGTGGTTTATTCAGTGTGAGGGTGAGGTATCTGTGTGGTTTATTCAGTGTGAGGGTGAGGTATCTGTGTGGTTTATTCAGTGTGAGGGTGAGGTATCTGTGTGGTTTATTCAGTGTGAGGGTGAGGTATCTGTGTGGTTTATTCAGTGTGAGGGTGAGGTATCTGTGTGGTTTATTCAGTGTGAGGGTGAGGTATCTGTGTGGTTTATTCAGTGTGAGGGTGAGGTATCTGTGTGGTTTATTCAGTGTGAGGGTGAGGTATCTGTGTGGTTTATTCAGTGTGAGGGTGAGGTATCTGTGTGGTTTATTCAGTGTGAGGGTGAGGTATCTGTGTGGTTTATTCAGTGTGATGGTGAGGAATCTGTGTGGTTTATTCAGTGTGAGGGTGAGGTATCTGTGTGGTTTATGCAGTGTGAGGGTGAGGTATCTGTGTGGTTTATTCAGTGTGAGGGTGAGGTATCTGTGTGGTTTATGGCAGTGTGAGGGTGAGGTATCTGTGTGGTTTATTCAGTGTGAGGGTGAGGTATCTGTGTGGTTTATTCAGTGTGAGGGTGAGGTATCTGTGTGGTTTATTCAGTGTGAGGGTGAGGTATCTGTGTGGTTTATCACAGTGTGAGGGTGAGGTATCTGTGTGGTTTATACAGTGTGAGGGTGAGGTATCTGTGTGGTTTATTCAGTGTGAGGGTGAGGTATCTGTGTGGTTTATTCAGTGTGAGGGTGAGGTATCTGTGTGGTTTATTCAGTGTGAGGGTGAGGTATCTGTGTGGTTTATTCAGTGTGAGGGTGAGGTATCTGTGTGGTTTATTCAGTGTGAGGGTGAGGTATCTGTGTGGTTTATCACAGTGTGAGGGTGAGGTATCTGTGTGGTTTATTCAGTGTGAGGGTGAGGTATCTGTGTGGTTTATTCAGTGTGAGGGTGAGGTATCTGTGTGGTTTATTCAGTGTGAGGGTGAGGTATCTGTGTGGTTTATTCAGTGTGAGGGTGAGGTATCTGTGTGGTTTATTCAGTGTGAGGGTGAGGTATCTGTGTGGTTTATTCAGTGTGAGGGTGAGGTATCTGTGTGGTTTATTCAGTGTGAGGGTGAGGTATCTGTGTGGTTTATTCAGTGTGAGGGTGAGGTATCTGTGTGGTTTATTCAGTGTGAGGGTGAGGTATCTGTGTGGTTTATTCAGTGTGAGGGTGAGGTATCTGTGTGGTTTATTCAGTGTGAGGGTGAGGTATCTGTGTGGTTTATTCAGTGTGAGGGTGAGGTATCTGTGTGGTTTATTCAGTGTGAGGGTGAGGTATCTGTGTGGTTTATTCAGTGTGAGGGTGAGGTATCTGTGTGGTTTATTCAGTGTGAGGGTGAGGTATCTGTGTGGTTTATTCAGTGTGAGGGTGAGGTATCTGTGTGGTTTATTCAGTGTGAGGGTGAGGTATCTGTGTGGTTTATTCAGTGTGAGGGTGAGGTATCTGTGTGGTTTATTCAGTGTGAGGGTGAGGTATCTGTGTGGTTTATTCAGTGTGAGGGTGAGGTATCTGTGTGGTTTATTCAGTGTGAGGGTGAGGTATCTGTGTGGTTTATTCAGTGTGAGGGTGAGGTATCTGTGTGGTTTATTCAGTGTGAGGGTGAGGTATCTGTGTGGTTTATTCAGTGTGAGGGTGAGGTATCTGTGTGGTTTATTCAGTGTGAGGGTGAGGTATCTGTGTGGTTTATTCAGTGTGAGGGTGAGGTATCTGTGTGGTTTATTCAGTGTGAGGGTGAGGTATCTGTGTGGTTTATTCAGTGTGAGGGTGAGGTATCTGTGTGGTTTATTCAGTGTGAGGGTGAGGTATCTGTGTGGTTTATCACAGTGTGAGGGTGAGGTATCTGTGTGGTTTATTCAGTGTGAGGGTGAGGTATCTGTGTGGTTTATCTCAGTGTGAGGGTGAGGTATCTGTGTGGTTTATTCAGTGTGAGGGTGAGGTATCTGTGTGGTTTATTCAGTGTGAGGGTGAGGTATCTGTGTGGTTTATTCAGTGTGAGGGTGAGGTATCTGTGTGGTTTATCACAGTGTGAGGGTGAGGTATCTGTGTGGTTTATTCAGTGTGAGGGTGAGGTATCTGTGTGGTTTATTCAGTGTGAGGGTGAGGTATCTGTGTGGTTTATTCAGTGTGAGGGTGAGGTATCTGTGTGGTTTATCACAGTGTGAGGGTGAGGTATCTGTGTGGTTTATTCAGTGTGAGGGTGAGGTATCTGTGTGGTTTATTCAGTGTGAGGGTGAGGTATCTGTGTGGTTTATTCAGTGTGAGGGTGAGGTATCTGTGTGGTTTATTCAGTGTGAGGGTGAGGTATCTGTGTGGTTTATTCAGTGTGAGGGTGAGGTATCTGTGTGGTTTATTCAGTGTGAGGGTGAGGTATCTGTGTGGTTTATTCAGTGTGAGGGTGAGGTATCTGTGTGGTTTATTCAGTGTGAGGGTGAGGTATCTGTGTGGTTTATTCAGTGTGAGGGTGAGGTATCTGTGTGGTTTATTCAGTGTGAGGGTGAGGTATCTGTGTGGTTTATTCAGTGTGAGGGTGAGGTATCTGTGTGGTTTATTCAGTGTGAGGGTGAGGTATCTGTGTGGTTTATTCAGTGTGAGGGTGAGGTATCTGTGTGGTTTATTCAGTGTGAGGGTGAGGTATCTGTGTGGTTTATTCAGTGTGAGGGTGAGGTATCTGTGTGGTTTATTCAGTGTGAGGGTGAGGTATCTGTGTGGTTTATTCAGTGTGAGGGTGAGGTATCTGTGTGGTTTATTCAGTGTGAGGGTGAGGTATCTGTGTGGTTTATTCAGTGTGAGGGTGAGGTATCTGTGTGGTTTATTCAGTGTGAGGGTGAGGTATCTGTGTGGTTTATTCAGTGTGAGGGTGAGGTATCTGTGTGGTTTATTCAGTGTGAGGGTGAGGTATCTGTGTGGTTTATTCAGTGTGAGGGTGAGGTATCTGTGTGGTTTATTCAGTGTGAGGGTGAGGTATCTGTGTGGTTTATTCAGTGTGAGGGTGAGGTATCTGTGTGGTTTATTCAGTGTGAGGGTGAGGTATCTGTGTGGTTTATTCAGTGTGAGGGTGAGGTATCTGTGTGGTTTATTCAGTGTGAGGGTGAGGTATCTGTGTGGTTTATTCAGTGTGAGGGTGAGGTATCTGTGTGGTTTATTCAGTGTGAGGGTGAGGTATCTGTGTGGTTTATTCAGTGTGAGGGTGAGGTATCTGTGTGGTTTATGTCAGTGTGAGGGTGAGGTATCTGTGTGGTTTATTCAGTGTGAGGGTGAGGTATCTGTGTGGTTTATTCAGTGTGAGGGTGAGGTATCTGTGTGGTTTATTCAGTGTGAGGGTGAGGTATCTGTGTGGTTTATTCAGTGTGAGGGTGAGGTATCTGTGTGGTTTATTCAGTGTGAGGGTGAGGTATCTGTGTGGTTTATTCAGTGTGAGGGTGAGGTATCTGTGTGGTTTATTCAGTGTGAGGGTGAGGTATCTGTGTGGTTTATTCAGTGTGAGGGTGAGGTATCTGTGTGGTTTATTCAGTGTGAGGGTGAGGTATCTGTGTGGTTTATTCAGTGTGAGGGTGAGGTATCTGTGTGGTTTATTCAGTGTGAGGGTGAGGTATCTGTGTGGTTTATTCAGTGTGAGGGTGAGGTATCTGTGTGGTTTATTCAGTGTGAGGGTGAGGTATCTGTGTGGTTTATTCAGTGTGAGGGTGAGGTATCTGTGTGGTTTATTCAGTGTGAGGGTGAGGTATCTGTGTGGTTTATTCAGTGTGAGGGTGAGGTATCTGTGTGGTTTATTCAGTGTGAGGGTGAGGTATCTGTGTGGTTTATTCAGTGTGAGGGTGAGGTATCTGTGTGGTTTATCAGTGTGAGGGTGAGGTATCTGTGTGGTTTATTCAGTGTGAGGGTGAGGTATCTGTGTGGTTTATTCAGTGTGAGGGTGAGGTATCTGTGTGGTTTATTCAGTGTGAGGGTGAGGTATCTGTGTGGTTTATTCAGTGTGAGGGTGAGGTATCTGTGTGGTTTATTCAGTGTGAGGGTGAGGTATCTGTGTGGTTTATTCAGTGTGAGGGTGAGGTATCTGTGTGGTTTATTCAGTGTGAGGGTGAGGTATCTGTGTGGTTTATTCAGTGTGAGGGTGAGGTATCTGTGTGGTTTATTCAGTGTGAGGGTGAGGTATCTGTGTGGTTTATTCAGTGTGAGGGTGAGGTATCTGTGTGGTTTATTCAGTGTGAGGGTGAGGTATCTGTGTGGTTTATTCAGTGTGAGGGTGAGGTATCTGTGTGGTTTATTCAGTGTGAGGGTGAGGTATCTGTGTGGTTTATTCAGTGTGAGGGTGAGGTATCTGTGTGGTTTATCACAGTGTGAGGGTGAGGTATCTGTGTGGTTTATTCAGTGTGAGGGTGAGGTATCTGTGTGGTTTATTCAGTGTGAGGGTGAGGTATCTGTGTGGTTTATTCAGTGTGAGGGTGAGGTATCTGTGTGGTTTATTCAGTGTGAGGGTGAGGTATCTGTGTGGTTTATTCAGTGTGAGGGTGAGGTATCTGTGTGGTTTATTCAGTGTGAGGGTGAGGTATCTGTGTGGTTTATTCAGTGTGAGGGTGAGGTATCTGTGTGGTTTATTCAGTGTGAGGGTGAGGTATCTGTGTGGTTTATTCAGTGTGAGGGTGAGGTATCTGTGTGGTTTATTCAGTGTGAGGGTGAGGTATCTGTGTGGTTTATTCAGTGTGAGGGTGAGGTATCTGTGTGGTTTATTCAGTGTGAGGGTGAGGTATCTGTGTGGTTTATTCAGTGTGAGGGTGAGGTATCTGTGTGGTTTATTCAGTGTGAGGGTGAGGTATCTGTGTGGTTTATTCAGTGTGAGGTGAGGTATCTGTGTGGTTTATTCAGTGTGAGGGTGAGGTATCTGTGTGGTTTATTCAGTGTGAGGGTGAGGTATCTGTGTGGTTTATTCAGTGTGAGGGTGAGGTATCTGTGTGGTTTATTCAGTGTGAGGGTGAGGTATCTGTGTGGTTTATTCAGTGTGAGGGTGAGGTATCTGTGTGGTTTATTCAGTGTGAGGGTGAGGTATCTGTGTGGTTTATTCAGTGTGAGGGTGAGGTATCTGTGTGGTTTATTCAGTGTGAGGGTGAGGTATCTGTGTGGTTTATTCAGTGTGAGGGTGAGGTATCTGTGTGGTTTATTCAGTGTGAGGGTGAGGTATCTGTGTGGTTTATTCAGTGTGAGGGTGAGGTATCTGTGTGGTTTATTCAGTGTGAGGGTGAGGTATCTGTGTGGTTTATTCAGTGTGAGGTGAGGTATCTGTGTGGTTTATTCAGTGTGAGGGTGAGGTATCTGTGTGGTTTATTCAGTGTGAGGGTGAGGTATCTGTGTGGTTTATTCAGTGTGAGGGTGAGGTATCTGTGTGGTTTATTCAGTGTGAGGGTGAGGTATCTGTGTGGTTTATTCAGTGTGAGGGTGAGGTATCTGTGTGGTTTATTCAGTGTGAGGGTGAGGTATCTGTGTGGTTTATTCAGTGTGAGGGTGAGGTATCTGTGTGGTTTATTCAGTGTGAGGGTGAGGTATCTGTGTGGTTTATTCAGTGTGAGGGTGAGGTATCTGTGTGGTTTATTCAGTGTGAGGGTGAGGTATCTGTGTGGTTTATTCAGTGTGAGGGTGAGGTATCTGTGTGGTTTATCTCAGTGTGAGGGTGAGGTATCTGTGTGGTTTATCACAGTGTGAGGGTGAGGTATCTGTGTGGTTTATCACAGTGTGAGGGTGAGGTATCTGTGTGGTTTATTCAGTGTGAGGGTGAGGTATCTGTGTGGTTTATTCAGTGTGAGGGTGAGGTATCTGTGTGGTTTATTCAGTGTGAGGGTGAGGTATCTGTGTGGTTTATTCAGTGTGAGGGTGAGGTATCTGTGTGGTTTATTCAGTGTGAGGGTGAGGTATCTGTGTGGTTTATTCAGTGTGAGGGTGAGGTATCTGTGTGGTTTATTCAGTGTGAGGGTGAGGTATCTGTGTGGTTTATTCAGTGTGAGGGTGAGGTATCTGTGTGGTTTATTCAGTGTGAGGGTGAGGTATCTGTGTGGTTTATTCAGTGTGAGGGTGAGGTATCTGTGTGGTTTATTCAGTGTGAGGGTGAGGTATCTGTGTGGTTTATTCAGTGTGAGGGTGAGGTATCTGTGTGGTTTATTCAGTGTGAGGGTGAGGTATCTGTGTGGTTTATCACAGTGTGAGGGTGAGGTATCTGTGTGGTTTATTCAGTGTGAGGGTGAGGTATCTGTGTGGTTTATCACAGTGTGAGGGTGAGGTATCTGTGTGGTTTATTCAGTGTGAGGGTGAGGTATCTGTGTGGTTTATTCAGTGTGAGGGTGAGGTATCTGTGTGGTTTATTCAGTGTGAGGGTGAGGTATCTGTGTGGTTTATTCAGTGTGAGGGTGAGGTATCTGTGTGGTTTATTCAGTGTGAGGGTGAGGTATCTGTGTGGTTTATTCAGTGTGAGGGTGAGGTATCTGTGTGGTTTATTCAGTGTGAGGGTGAGGTATCTGTGTGGTTTATTCAGTGTGAGGGTGAGGTATCTGTGTGGTTTATTCAGTGTGAGGGTGAGGTATCTGTGTGGTTTATCTCAGTGTGAGGGTGAGGTATCTGTGTGGTTTATTCAGTGTGAGGGTGAGGTATCTGTGTGGTTTATTCAGTGTGAGGGTGAGGTATCTGTGTGGTTTATTCAGTGTGAGGGTGAGGTATCTGTGTGGTTTATTCAGTGTGAGGGTGAGGTATCTGTGTGGTTTATTCAGTGTGAGGGTGAGGTATCTGTGTGGTTTATTCAGTGTGAGGGTGAGGTATCTGTGTGGTTTATTCAGTGTGAGGGTGAGGTATCTGTGTGGTTTATTCAGTGTGAGGGTGAGGTATCTGTGTGGTTTATTCAGTGTGAGGGTGAGGTATCTGTGTGGTTTATTCAGTGTGAGGGTGAGGTATCTGTGTGGTTTATTCAGTGTGAGGGTGAGGTATCTGTGTGGTTTATTCAGTGTGAGGGTGAGGTATCTGTGTGGTTTATTCAGTGTGAGGGTGAGGTATCTGTGTGGTTTATTCAGTGTGAGGGTGAGGTATCTGTGTGGTTTATTCAGTGTGAGGGTGAGGTATCTGTGTGGTTTATTCAGTGTGAGGGTGAGGTATCTGTGTGGTTTATCACAGTGTGAGGGTGAGGTATCTGTGTGGTTTATTCAGTGTGAGGGTGAGGTATCTGTGTGGTTTATTCAGTGTGAGGGTGAGGTATCTGTGTGGTTTATTCAGTGTGAGGGTGAGGTATCTGCGTGGTTTAAGTCAGTGTGAGGGTGAGGTATCTGTCTGGTTTATCACAGTGTGAGAGTGAGGTATCTTTTTGGTTTATTCAGTGTGCGTGTGTAGTATCTGTGTGGTTTATCACAGTGTGAGTGTGAGGTATCTGTGTGGTTTATCAGAGTGTGAGGGTGAGGTATCTGTGTGGTTTATTCAGCGTGAGGGTGAGGTATCTGTGTGGTTTATTCAGTGTGAGGGTGAGGTATCTGTGTGGTTTATTCAGTGTGAGGTTGAGGTCTCTGTGTGGTTTATCACAGTGTGAGGGTGAGGTATCTGTGTGGTTTATCACAGTGTGAGGGTGAGGTATCTGTGTGGTTTATCACAGTGTGAGGGTGAGGTATCTGTGTGTTTTATCAGAGTGTGGGGGTGAGGTATCTGTGTGGTTTATTCAGTGTGAGGGTGAGGTATCTGTGTGGTTTATTCAGTGTGAGGGTGAGGTATCTGTGTGGTTGTGTAGAATTCGCAATATATCGCGATTTTATTAATAAGGAGAAAAACACAGAGTTTCGTTCAAACAGCTTTTATTTCAGCAGAATGCTGTCAGGTTTTCAAAGTGGACACAAGCAGCTTGTAAAATGGCCGCCGCACCTCGTGACAGAACATTCTAGACTTTTCGACAGGCAGACAAGATGGCGTTCCAATAAACATTTGTGCAAGATCGATTAAGACTCAGCACATTGAAGATAATACACGAGACATCATGGGTTTACACTATACACATAAATACTGAAATCGGTCTCCCAGGTACGAATAAAAGCTATTGTACCAAGTAATCAAGAACCCATCCAAAGACATTCATATGTAAAATCCCAACGACTCTACGATGAGAGAGCCGTTAGCGGGTAGTTACAGAAAACATTTGGAAGCCCCAAAACCCCTCCGGGGAGAACACCGACCGATTAAACAATGGGAGAAATATTAACAGGTACTCAGACAATTACGGGTAGCCCCGAAACCCATTAAAACGAAGATCACCCTATACAAGACATTTGAGCGCCAAAACCCTCACAAAAGAAAAGACATTAAGGTTGGGCGGGAAACGGAAGATTTTGCACTATAATTGCAAGCTCCAAACCGTCCATCTTTCTCTTGACTCTTGACTCTTATTCGGTTGACTCTTATCCTGCTGGTGTTTATCCTCGTGGCTGCTCTTGACTCGCCGTCTTGTTCCTGCTTGCCTCGTGTCTCTTTTCAAAAGACTGTTGAACTTTACGATCCGCTCGAATCTACCTCGTGTCGTGTCGCGAAGACCTGTGTAGAACTGGGCTCTGAAGCCTTGAAGCGGGCGCACCATTCCGATAAGTCGGTAAACGGTGTTGGAACCGAAGGCCCGAGATGAGATGAGATGAGATGAGATGAGAAGAGAAGAAGACCATACTTATCGCCACGGTCAGTAAGCCCCGACCGCGCCTGTAGGTCGAATAGACATTTTCCTTGCCAGGAAGACTTCTTTGAGTTCTACAGAACTGACACAGGAAGACTCTTCTTCGAATTTTATCGCATCAGTGCGAGGGCACAGGAAGACTCTTTTTTGAGTAGAGTCGGAACTCCGAGGACAACACAGATCTTCATGACAGCAGACGTTCCAGCCTGCTAGCCGGAGCAGAAACGAGTAAACAAGTGGGGCCAGGAGACCCCCTGATCGACACGTGGGCGCTGCGGTGAAAAACATCCGATCAGAGTTTTCGGAATTCTCCGAGTTATCACGAGTGGTGAGCATGAGTCTCGAATCCTACGAATCTAGCTTAGGACAGATATTGATAGGGGAGGGTTTTAAGTATTAAGGATAATTATAATGTGTGCCCCCATTTACGATGTGTCGTTCGTTCCTCGTTTCCCTGAAATTAGTCACATAACTGCGTGTAAGATTGTACTGTCATTGATCTGTGCTTATGACATGTATTTCGTAATCTTAAATATTATGCAATAAAGATTTTTCCATTTCGTACCATCCAACCGAGTCTACCTGAGTTTCATCTCCATTACTGCTCTCGCATCTAAGTCCAGTGTCTAGAACCGTAAGGGCGAGTGGGTCGAACCACTCACAGGTGTGTCTAGTGCTCCCAGACTGGCTGGAGACCAGAACAGGCAACAAGGCCTAAACCCGCACTAGCACCCGGGCTGCACAGAGCCACACGAATCTCACAGGCTGAGAGACAAAAACCCTTACAGTTGATTCTGTGTGAGGGTGAGGTATCTGTGTGGTTTATGTCAGTGTGAGGGTGATGTATCTGTGTGGTTGATTCTGTGTGAGGGTGAGGTATCTGTGTGGTTTATGTCAGTGTGAGGGTGATGTATCTGTGTGGTTTATTCAGTGTGAGGTGAGGTATCTGTGTGATTTATTCAGTGTGGGGGTGAGGTATCTGTGTGGTTTATCACAGTGTGAGGGTCAGGTATCTGTGTGGTTTATTCAGTGTGGGGGTGAGGTATCTGTGTGGTTTATCACAGTGTGAGGGTGAGGTATCTGTGTGGTTTATTCAGTGTGGTGGTGAGGTACCTGTGTGGTTTATCACAGTGTGAGGATGTGGTATCTTTTTGGTTTATTCAGTGTGAGGGTGAGGTATCTGTGTGGTTTATCACAGTGTGAGGGTGAGGTATCTCTGTGGTTTATCACAGTGTGAGGGTGAGGTATCTGTGTGGTTTATCACAGTGTGAGGGTGAGGTATCTGTGTGGTTTATTCAGTGTGAGGGTGAGGTAACTTTGTGGTTTATCACAGAGTGATGGTGAGGGATCTGTGTGGTGTATCACAGTGTGAGGATGAGGTATCTGTGTGGTTTAAGTCAGTGTGAGGGTGAGGTATCTGTCTGGTTTATCACAGTGTGAGAGTGAGGTATCTTTTTGGTTTATTCAGTGTGCGTGTGTGGTATCTGTGTGGATTATCACAGTGTGAGGATGTGGTATCTTTTTGGTTTATACAGTGTGTGGGTGAGGTATCTGTGTGGTTTATTCAGTGTGAGGGTGAGGTATCTGCGTGGTTTATCACAGTGTGAGGATGAGGTATCTGTGTGGTTTATACAGTGTGAGGGTGAGGTATCTGTGTGGTTTATTCAGTGTGAGGGTGAGGTATCTGTGTGGTTTATCACAGTGTGAGGGTGAGGTATCTGTGTGGTTTATTCAGTGTGAGGGTGAGGTATCTGTGTGGATTATTCAGTGTGAGGGTGAGGTATCTGTGTGGTTTATCACAGTGTGAGGGTGAGGTATCTGTGTGGATTATTCAGTGTGAGGGTGAGGTATCTGTGGTTTATTCAGTGTGAGGGTGAGGTATCTGTTTGGTTTATTCAGTGTGAGGGTGAGGTATCTGTGTGGATTATCACAGTGTGAGGATGTGGTATCTTTTTGGTTTATACAGTGTGAGGGTGAGGTATCTGTGTGGTTTATTCAGTGTGAGGGTGAGGTATCTGTGTGTTTATTCAGTGTGAGGTGAGGTATCTGTGTGGTTTATTCAGTGTGAGGTTGAGGTATCTGTGTGGTTTATCACAGTGTGAGGGTGAGGTATCTGTGTGGTTTATCACAGTGTGAGGGTGAGGTATCTGTGTGGTTTATCACAGTGTGAGGGTGAGGTATCTGTGTGGTTTATCACAGTGTGAGGGTGAGGTATCTGTGTGGTTTATTCAGTGTGAGGGTGAGGTATCTGTGTGGTTTATCACAGTGTGAGGGTGAGGTATTGTGTGGATTATCACAGTGTGAGGGTGAGGTATCTGTGTTGTTTATTCAGTGTGAGGTTGAGGTATCTGTGTTGTGTTTGGCCAAATAAATTTGGAGTGCTCACTGTAGTTTGCGGCTGGGCTGCTTGGACTGTGGTCACATCACAGTCGACAGGATGTGTTTTTCCGTGGGATTGCACTAGCATGTACATCACTCCACATCCTATTCTCTCACAAGAAGTACTGAAAACCTTCTCAATAAGTGCAACCACGCTTTTGTATCAGTCAAGGCTCGGACTTGACCTCACAGCCCTTTTAGGAATGTATTGCTGTGCTGGTTGAGTTCGCAGGCTGCCTCCCAAAGAAATTGATTGCGTGCCAATTGTAAGAAAAAGGCACATGTTGAGCCATATTGTTGTACATGAGCCTGAGTGGCAGGGAATGGCTTTGTACCACAGCTATTCTGCTGGAGAGGTATTCCTAGTGAAACAGGAAGGAGCACGGGAAAGAAGGGGGAGGACCAAAAGTGACTAAAGCAATTCTGAAGGAAATGTAATATAGAAGGTAGAATAGATTAATATTCTGGAGTTTTACTTTGATTTGTCTTTGGGAGCATGAAAGTGGAGGCAGAAAGAGGCTTTTCCTCAGGAGAGTTTCATAGAGTCCACGATTGGGTAGATTTTACACATAGTTTGATTTTAACTCCCCCCACCTGCCTGGCAGAAACCAGGCAAGGTGGGCAGTTAAGATGGAGTGGGGGAATTAGCCACTCCTTTCCCAACACGATCCAGCCGTCTGCAATTTAAAATTACAGGCGGCCAGGACACCCGGCCCAAACTGGCCGGGTGCCCTTTAAATATGCAAATTGGGCTCTGATGACATCATCGGGGCCTGATCTGCCATTTTAACCTGAGACCTGAGCGGGAGAGCAGTGGTGGCTTCCTCGCCAGGCAAAACCTGGGAACAGCAGTCGGGGCCTGATGTAAGTCGGCCGGGCACAAATTTTAGCGTTCAGCGCTAATTATCGCCGCCGACCGCAAAATTCATCTCCAGCGTCGCTGGAGGTGATTGGAGCGCTAAATCAAGCGCTACACACCTCTATTAGGGCGCTATCATCGGGGAGCGAGGCGCTAACGTCGGGGAGCGAGGTGCTACCTCAGAGCGCTACTGAAGCTCAGGCGATGTCAGTTACCTTGTACTCAGACAGACTGGCCCCGTCCAGTTCTTAAAGGGGAGGGTCCATCTTGATGCACAGCCACACCCTGCTCATTGCTGCATTTGTCATCGGCCTGCAAGCAGTTAAAAATCTTCATCCAAGATTTCTGATGGCCACTCAGAGGCCCAGGGAGAGAGCTCGCCGGTTTAGCGACCAGGCATTGGTGGCTCTAGTTGGCGCTGTAGAACGGCGATGGACAGTGCTCTTTCCAGAGACTGACAGGAGGCCATTGCCCTGCAAGTTTACAAGGGTGTAGAGGGAGGTAGCCCAGCACATTTTATCGAGGAGTCTGGTCCAAAGGACACACTTGCAATGTCGCAAGAAGTTCAACGACCTCACTCGGGTGGTCAGGGTGAGTACCTGCTTTTCAAAACCTCTACATCCCACCATCTCAACCTCACTCTGTGCACAGACGGTGTAAATTCCCAAATGCCCAACACTCACCCAACAACTATGCCCATCTCATAAAAGTCACATGCACATCCCACACCTTGCACATATTAACAGCTATTCAACTATGGTAGTCACATCTGCCAAACACATGGCTGCACACTCACTCACATGCTGATCTTTTTCTTGCAACGCAAAATCATCGAGCAGAAACTGATAGCCAAGTGTCGCACCCATGAGGACGGCCTCAACTGGGATCTTGGGTTCATGTCACGCTACATGTAACCCCACCTGACGTAGAGCCATCCAGACTCGAGTCATCGTTGGCTTGTTCTCTCTACACAGATGCAGCCGGACCTGCTGTGATTTCCAGCAAAAAAAGTTTTTTGTTTTCCATACAGACACCAGCATCTGCCACATTGTTTTCCTGACTGACCTGTTTGGACACCATCCACACCTTTGATTGCCGTGATTATCTCTCTGCCGAGGTGTGATAAAGGGCAGTTGGAAAGATTAACTGTAATCATCTGGCTCTGTTCTCTGACTATATATGCTGTGCCTATATGTATCTCTTCACTTCACCTGATGAAGGAGCAGCGCTCCGAAAGCTTGTGATTTCAAATAAACCTGTTGGATTATAACCTGGTGTTGTGCGACTTCTCACTTTTTCTTGCAGGCCAAGCTTTCACATAATCGCAGGGAGCAACAACGGACAGGAGGAGGTCAGGCGGAGCTGCACCCCCTCACACAAATTGAGGAGCGAGTTCACAGACTCATCGCCAGCCATGTTGTCGGCGCTGTGGCCGTTGGAGAGGTCGACCCCCTTGGGGACAGCAACGGTATGTTCATCAGCTTTCTCTCCTCTCTCATACCACCTGACCCTCACAACACCAGCCTTTTACACTTTCAATCTAACTATACTGTCTCCATTCCTTGCTCCCTTCCTGCCCCCCTGCCCTCAATGTTAAAGCCACTCTTGTACCTTCCTGCTTTCAGATAGTGAGCCACCATCTGACCAGCCTGTCCCTCAGCCTGACAGTGGCAGCGACGCGCCAGAGGAGGAGGAAGACGAAGCCCGCGCCTCACCGCCTGCGTCTCCCGAGGGCGACACTTCTGACACTGGGGCCACGCCTTCCCTGGAGGTGAGCAGGGGGTTTGCATCTGATCTGGGTGAAACTCCAGGACCCAGCAGGCTGCAGCAATGCCATGGGGGAAGTGAAGCTCGGGGGCCATCTCCCCGGAGGGTGAGTGTGCGTTCGAGTTCTGCTGCACAGGACTTGGATGAGGACCTCGATGTGGCCATGAATACTCAGGCTGTGAGCATGCATACTGAGCTCATGGGTGCAATGGCAAGGATGCCTGACAGCATGGATGTCCTGGCTAGGAGCGTGGAGGAGTCCTGCCGCTAGCACAGCTGTCATCTGTGCACAAACCCTTGAACCCATCCTTGCCTCTTTGCAGAGGATGGTTGACTTGCAGGGAGACTGTGGGGACCCAGACCCCATGCTTCGTGTAATGGGTGGCAGCAGCATCTATTGCAGCACAGGCCGAGGCAACACAATGGCTTAGTGCTGCAATCGAGTCATTGGCTGGTGCCATCCAATCTCAGACTGCTCTCATGCAGTCTCAGATTGATGTCACGCAAGCGCTGACTGCTGCCACCATCGCTGGGTCGCCCAGAGTCCACCGGGGATCTCACGGTGCCGCAGCAGGCCAGCAGTCTGTGCTCCAGCAGATTGCTCCGGATGCTGAGGTACTGCCCCGGGGGAGTGGCAGTGTGTCGGTCGAGCAGGAAGGTACTGTCCTCTCTCAGGAAGACAGCATTCCTGCTCCCACCACTGCCACCCCACCATTGCACTTGCCACAGCCTGTAACCCAGCCAGCCCAGACTGCTGCCGCCCATGAGTTGGTGCAGTCTGCAGCCGGGCCCTCCAGGCCCAGAGCTGGTCGAGGGCGTCCTTCAAGGCCATCTCCAGTCTCTGGATCCAGCATTCAGCAGCCTTCCGCCAGCCTTGCTGCAGCCACTGGGGCCATATTACAGAGGAGCAGTAGGGTGGGAAGGGGGGAAGTGCGAAGGGGATGGAGATCACCCTCGAAGGGCAAAAAGTAAAAATTCACCAATAAATGGGGGGAATGCTTGTGCCAAAGTTTGATGTTCATGTTAATATATTGTTCACTCTGTTTACGCTTATCTCGATGTGGTAAAAACCAGTTTTGTTAGTTAATGAATTGTTGTGTTTGTTTGTTATTGGTTGCGCTGAATAAATAAGACACAGTTTGTCAGATAAATAAAACATTTTATTGGAACTTTACAACTTTGCTCATTTTACTCATTGGAGCTTTGCCCGGTAATAGGGGCTGTGGGATGGATGTAATGATGTGCTTGTTCATCCCAAAAGCCATCTTCTCTGTCATTCGTCAGAAGTGGTGTCTTATCAGGCATTCACGGACAGCCCTTGCAGAGGCAACATTGAGCGCCTCCCTCTCACGATGCTGCTGCTCATCCTCCTCTTCATCCTCCTCCTCCTCCTCAACCTCCTCTCCCTCTTCCTCCTCCTGAGGTGGTCCACCAATCCCTGGTGGCAATGGCTGGGTCCTCATAATTGCGAGGTTGTGAAGCATGCAGCACACAACAATGAAAACTGATACTCGATCGGGGGAGTACTGCAGGGCTCCTCCAGAGTGGTCAAGACACCGGAACCGTTGCTTCAAGGCGCTGATCGTCTGTTCAATGAGGTTCCTAGTGGTGCTATGGCTCTCATTGTAGGCGAGCTCAGCAGGAGTGTTGGGGTTACGGAGCGGTGTCATCAGCCAGGTGCAGAGTGGATAACCCTTGTCCCCGAGAAGCCAGCCACGAGGTTGATGCAGTGGTTGGAACAGGTCTGGGACACCAGTCTGGCGCAGGATGAAAGCATCGTGGCTGCTGCCAGGATAGCGGGCATTGACGGCGAGGATGCGCTGTCTGTGGTCACACACCAACTGCACGTTCAGAGAGTGGAAGCCTTTGCAGTTGCGGAAAACCTCTGCATTTTCATGAGGTGCCCACAATGCCACGTGCGTGCAGTCAATGGTGCGCTGAACCATGGGAAAGCCCGCTATCCTACATGCACGTTCACGCTGTTTGTCTCGGGTCATGAGGAATGAGATGTACTCCCTTCTCCTTTTGTAGAGAGCATTTGTGACCTCCCAGATGCAGCAATGGACAGCGAACTGGGAGATATTCGCAATATCCCCAGTTGAAGCCTGGAAGGAGCCGCTGGCATAGAAATTGAGAGCCACCGTCACCTTCACTGCTCCGACAGAGATGTCCTGGTCCTGAGCTGAGGCTGGGGCTCTGGTTGCAGGTGGTGGCAGAGCTCAGTGACCACCTCCTTGCTGAAGTACAGCCTTCTGAAACACTGCTCCTCGAACAAATGAATGTATGAGAATTGCTCCCGGAATACCCTGGGAGGGTAAGGTCTCCTGTGCAGAGGCCTGTTGGCCCTCCTCCCTCTGGCCACGTTTGCCATTCTCTCTCTGCGTCTCTGCTGCCTCCGAAGGTGAAGCTGGAGGACGACGCCCCGAGTTAGTGCAGCCCCCATTTAATCTTGTAAATGTGGTAAATATGAAGCTCAGAGAAATAGGAACCTTAAAAGTGTTGCTCAGGAACAAAACTCCTTGTAGGACAGCGTTAAATGTCTCCAGGCGCCTCTCAACCTGCGTATGCCAAATATTTTGCCGACACGAAAAAGCAGGAAGCGCACGCCTTTAAATAGCGCTCCCCCAGCTCCCTGCCGACTGCAAAACATCCCCCTCTACCTGTCGTTCCTAGCGGCAGGCACTAAGGCAGGGGGTGAGAATCAATTTCTGGTCCGGGGCGTTGCACGCTTGGATAATGTCATGATCTCCAGGCGCAGGAGATCGTGGCGGTAATGTTTAGCGCCACCACAAAGCACCAGGTCAATTTCACGGGCGCCGTTAAAATCGCTGCGTTCGGGCGGTAAGTCGTGAGCGCCCCGTTAGCACCCCCCGGAGGCGCTATTGGGAGGTGCTAACCAACCCAATTTTTCCCCCTAAAAGTTTTATTTGTTTCTTGTGGGCCAAGAGGAGCAGAAGTGGGAGGAGGCTGGTGTGGAGCATAAACACCAGCACAGACCAGTTGGGCCGAATGGCCTGTTACTGTGCAGTAAATTCTATGTAATTCTATGTAGAAGTGCTTGGGCCTCCCCTGCCTGGGCTTCCTCCCCCATTCCCCAACCGGGATTCTTCTCCTGGAGCACTTACCCTGTACCCCTGGGGCCCCGGTGGTGGCCAATTTTAATAGCCGGGCAGCCGCTTCCCGCAGGTTTCCTGGCTGTTTTGGTCAGAAAGTCAGCCAGCAACACGTTAATGAGGCCTTACCGTTAAAACTGACCAAGGCCGTCTGCTGCAGCTCCCGGACGGGCACTTTGCTCGCTTTGCCGCGTTCCCGCCCGGGAGTTAAAATTCAAGCCCACGGGGGGTCATTTTAACCTAACTCGCCACGGGATCGGTTTTACACCCCGCCCAATATTACTCTCCATTGACTTTAAGTGTCATTCGGGAGAGTGAAATCGGGCGGGTGTAAAAACCAGTGTTGCTCCCGATAACGTCAGTTTGCCGACGGGCGGATTAGGTTAAAATTGTCCCTCTAGTCTCGGAAAGCAATGGGCCTGGCGTGCTCCCGTGTTTTCTCATACATTCTTAGAAAGGAAATGAGAGGGAAGATTAACATATTTTAAAATTGCGGATTTTGAAATCGGCTCAGGAAATGGAGTTTTCAAGGCTTTATCTCTGTCACGGAGCGTCTGAGTCTGCAGTTCTTTCAGTTCAGAACAGATTTTCGGTAGAGAGAAAAAAAAAAATCAAAAAATACAATTGTACCGTAGCATCTCAGAAGAATTTGAAGAAATTATTTTTTTGACCTCAGAAGCAAAAAGCTCTCAAAAGAATAATGCAATACCATTTGATGGCATTTACAGTTAAAACCTTTTCCATTCAACTTTCTAACAAAAAAACGGCAACATCCTATTCTGTTCGTGATTAAAATTCATAGGCTCACGGCAAGGAACAGATGCAGAGGCAATTTTAGACTGGTCATATATGAGTTCTGCAAAATTAATTTGACAGGTTTGCATTGAAGCGCTGATCAATACTCACTTACAGCGGCTGATGCTGACTGGAGAACACAACGGGCTGAAAGAAGGAGAGGGAAAAGAAATGAATCTTTGATACTTTCCTCCCAGCTCTCACTTACATCAGAGGCCTGACCTTAACCCATTGATCAGCTTCATTTAACATGACAAAAGGGTCTGGTGGCTAGGCCGTGCTTGCCAGGAAAGAATCAGCCACTTCTCTCTCTTTGGCTTTCTCTCTTCCTTTCTTTTTACTGTATCTCTCTTTCCCTCTTTGTGTCTCTCCGCTTTTCTCTAGGCTTCTCCCCACTTTTCCTTTACTTTGTTTTCTCTCTTTATGTATACATTTATTTGGAAAATATTTGTTATCTAATTTCCCCCTCCTTAGGAACTTAATTTGCACTGTCACTCTGGGAGGCCATAGGATAGCCTTCCAAAAGGAACATGTCAGACTGGTGCAGTGGGGTACTTTTCTGAGGTTGGAGCTAAGTCAAATTGTTGGTGCAGAATAGAGGGAGTTTTGCTCTGATCTAACTCGGTGTTTTCCTAATCTGGATGTTGACACTTGGTGGGAGCATTTTCCATTTCTTAGGGCTGACAACCCTTGTGCCTTCGGCTGCCTAGGATTCCCTCCCTAACCCTCTCTGCCTTTCTACCTCGCTCTCCTCTTATAAGATGCTGTTTAACACCTATCTCTTTGACCAAGCTTTTGGTCACCGGTCGTAGAATCTCCTTTTGTGGCTCAGCGTCAAATTTTGTTTGTTAACGCTCCTGTGAAGCACCTTGGGGCGTTTTACTACGTTAAAGGCGCTATATAAGCTGTTGTTGTTGATGATGAGCATAAAAATTCACCAAAAATGTAATATGTTAACTATTTGCTAAGACTTTATAGGCTAATTTTAGATAGCAGGGTAGAAGAGGTAGTTTACTTGCTTAGATCGTAAAGAAGTTCCTGCAAGATTGCACAAAGTGACTTCATTGAAGAAGCGTTGGCATTTAGTGTCTGTCAATCAATGCTGCACAAATGCTTAGAAGGAAAGGTTGTTTGTATGTACAGAAGAGTGAGGTGGTGCCCCTAGTACAGGAGGAAAGGTGGATTAGTTTTGGTGGTTTGTGTTGTTTTTATGGGAACGATGATTGTCTGATGGGCCTCTAGATGTGATCTGCACTGTAGTCTGCCAGTACAATTCTGAGAGCTGAAACTAGTGCGGTTAGTGGTGCTGGTCCTGACTGCACATGTGGTACAAAACCTATTTATACCATAGTCTTGGATGATTGTGGGAATTTAATGGCTTATAATTGAAATTGCATTTTTAAAGTGTCAAACTTGGTCCTGACTTACAGAACAAGCGCTAAAACAATTAAAATATATTGTAAATAATGGTCAGTATATAGAACATAGTCAGTATATATTAAATAAAACACAGGCAGAATAATCTAAATAGAATGCAGTCGATACATATTGAAGAGAATACGATCAGTATATATTATATACACAGACAATACATAGTATATAGAACACAGTCAGTATTTATTATAGACAACACAGTCAGAATATACCATACATAACACAGACATTGTAAATATTCAGGTCTGAAAACCTTGGTGTAAGCAATTGACTTAGTATATGAAACAACCGTTAAAACCAATAAGTCTAATCTTGCTATATCTTTCACTTTAGTGAGGAAATATTACTACAAGCCTGTAAAGGGTTTAACCGGAATTGATGGTACGGGTTTTTCTGCTACCAGCATTCTCCACCTACCTTTTGTCACCTTGTTGAGCACAGTAAATAAAATAAAATTATAACATAGTGGATCTATGGTAGGCAAGCTACCTACTCCTGCTCTAATAAAACATGAAAAATAAACGAAGGTTTGATCCTGTGATCAACAAATAGTCCTCAGTTACTAACTGTCATTAAGTAATTTGTGAAATCATAATGACTTAAAATGATGCATATTATTCCTGGTCAATAAATACACTTTAATTTATTTGCAAGCTAATGTTACAGCGATTTGCCTTTTCACACATTAGCAGTAATGAAGCCGTGGCCTAGAAATTGGATAACGTGAATAAAACAGGCGCGGGCACTGCGATGCGAGATATGCCCGCACCTGTTCAAGGAGGGCAGGTGGCACGTCAACTTCGTGCTGCCTGCTAATTATAATGGTTGCAGCGCACAGCGTAGCGCTGAACGCGCTGCTGACAGGCTGTGCACTCATCAGGGGGCCGAAGATCCCAAGGTTCGAGCGAGGCTAGTTTTACTTAAAGTTAGCCTGCTCCTCTTAAGGCAGTCTGCACCTCTTAAAGGTGAGCTGCCTTCTGCTGATTAAAAATGGTAACAGTTCTTCAGCACTAACAGGCCAGGGAAAGGGCACCCAGGGTCTCAGATGCAGCACTTGAGCTTTGTGCTGGAGGTCAACACTGGAAAACAGGTCCTCTACCTACAATGGGGCCAGGAGGCTCTCCAGAAAAAAGGATGTGAGGCCAGATCGCCAAAAATGCCAGAAATGTCGCTCCAAGGACCTGGCTCCAGTGCCCAAAGAAGTTTCATGACCTCAGACAAGTTGTCAAGGTCAGTGAATGCATTTTCAAAATCTGTCTCCTACCAACTGCACCACTAGCCTCACACACTACTCAATGCCTGACCACCCCCATCACTCACGTACCAACAATCTGTACCAAACACGAGGCACACCTCACATTCCAAGCTTCACCTCACCCCCTTGGAGGAGACAGTGCTGGCCATTCTTGGCAGAGGCATGGCTAAGCCCTTGACCGGCGGCGGGGCTGAAAGAATGCAAGATGCTGGTATCCTCATATGTTATTCTCCTTCTCACATCCCACTTCCCCCTCACCCCACAGTATCTTCTGATTTACAAGCAGCACATGGTGTAAGCATGCACCTCTTGCTTTCCTGCCCTCCCCTCAACACAACCCCACCCTTGTGCCTTCCTCATTTCAGACATCCAAGAAATCCAGCCTGGCCAGCCAGTGGTTGAACAAGAAGAGGGAGAGGAGAGTGAAGAAGAAGAAGAAGACGAAACACCGTCACTCGATTTCACACTCCCAGCCACCAGCTCCTCGAGATCGTCCTGCAAGACTATCTGCAGTGTCCCCCACTGAAAGTCAGCAGCCTTCCACCAGCCAAGCTGCTGCCACTGGGGTAGCACTGCATGACATCACTAGGATAGGCAAAAGCAGACGCAAGACCCTCACTAAGGGAATGCATAAGGGTGATTAGTCGATTTTTTTGATGTAATATTGGATGCATATATGGATAAAGTTGGATTGGAAAGTTTGCTTTGTGGTGGCTTTTATTTCAGCATTGTGGCCAAGAGGATGTTGTGATGGTCAGTAACAGAGGGAAGGTAAGGTGTGGGACTAATGTTGAAAGGGGAATTGTGGTTGTGTTCACTGGTACCGCAGGCAGTTGATTCGATCCCAGTTATCCTGGTCAGAAAGGGGCTCTCTGGGTTGCCTCCTTCCTTCCGCTTCCTCCTCTTCTGCTTTTTCCTCTTCTGCTTCCTCCTCCTCCTCTTACTCTTCCTCTGCCTTCCACAAGCAGCTTGTCCCCTTTGCTTTCTCTGCTCCATCTCCATGTCATGCTGCAGCCCAAGGGGGACAGCAACTAGAGACCCCAGGACTGGGAGCAAGTGGTGTTCTCAGAGGCCTTGCTTTAAGAGCCAAAGCTTTGCAAACATCCAGCAACACTCCCTGCACTCCCTTCACACTTTAACAACTTTTTAAATGTATTACATTGTAATGTATTATCACATCGTTTGTCACATGGTTTAGTATGAGCATGCTCAGTTCGCTCTGGCTCAGTAAAGCAAGCTCATGAACTAGCAACTGGTATCTCTGTTCTACCCACATTTATTACATTTTTGGCAATGAGGAAGCCATTTTTAGGGATCATGGAAGGACAGTGTTCAACCTTTAAGTGGAAAAGTTTAAGGTGAATTTGTGACACCGAAACTGAATTTTTGCGATGTTTTACCAGTATCGCTAATGCAGAGTCGTCTGTGCTTCGCCTTCGTGTGCATGTATACACAGCAACAGCAGCGCTGATTCTCACAGGTACACAGGTAGCGTGCTGAGTCACTGTTCAACGGGATCAGGACAATCATGGCCACGCCTACGGGATTCATCAGAAGCCTCGGAATGTATGACCGAGTTCGCAAACCATTCAGTTCTTACATTGAGCGGATGGAGATGTTTTTTAAGGCCAATAACATTATTGAGACCGAAGATGCTGATGAGAATGTTCAAGCTCAAAATAAAGTAATTCGTGAACGTTCAAAAGCAATTTTTCTAACGTGATCGGGCCAGATGTCTACGGAACGTTGACAAACCTACTCGCGCCAGGGAAAGCGAAGGATGTGTCATTTGAAGACATTGTCGAGAAACTCGAGGACCATTTCGACCCAAAGCCATTAGAAATGGCAGAGAGCTAAAAGTTTGGTACCAGGAACCAATAACAAAGTGAAAACATCAGTGAGTACATTGTAGCTCTTAAAGACCTGTCTTTGCATTGTAACTTCGGCACATTTTTGGATCGTGCATTGCGAAATAAGTTTGTGTGTGGACTGGTGGAGGAGCGCACACAGTCCAAGTTACTGAACAACGTTGCATTGGTTTTACAATGAAAAACGGGCGAAACATGTACCATTTCTACCCCTATGTTTCATAAATAGTTTGCTCGCAGCAAAAAAAAATCTTAACCCAATTTAAGCTCCGTAAAATTGATCGCAAGTGGATTTCCCTGTATTGACTGCAGTTGTAGATTCTGGAGGTAAATTGTTGCTCTGAGGTCACTTCTGTCAACCCAAGTACCAATTATAGCCTGAGAACCACTTTGAACACTTGTATTACTGTAGCTCTGGGCTGAATCAAGTTATAGTCCCATTGTGTTGAGTACTCTCAAAGGTAATAGCATGCACTTTGCAGCTCAGCCAGAGAGTGCCTATTTCACACACCTGGGTGTTCCTCCAAGTTCATGTTATTTCCCTTTCACTCTTTATGTATGTTGTAATCCCAACAATTTGCTGCTGTTGCCAAATTACATAGCAAACTGGAGAAGGACATCCCACTCCAGAGCAACACACGCCTGATCCAAACATAGAATTCTAAAGGGCAAAACCATTTTCCAATTGCTCCAAATGCATAGAATTCCAATGTATCAAATTTCCATTTGCTCCCATTCCAAAGGATCAAACCACTTTCTATCCATTCCAAATGCATAGAATTCTGATGGACCTAATCTCATCCTTTCCCTTTTTCAATCCCATTGTACTCAATACCAATGGACCAAATGAGATCAAATTTCAATAGATAGAGGATATTCATTCCCAATGTGTAGAATTGGCCCAAAATTCCTGGGGTGGGGGAATAAACAAATTCGGCAAATCAACCATGGGGGGTCAGAATTTGCGGTAGAACCTGAATTCATCAGGTTTCCACCCCATTTGATCTCCATCGGAAATTCCAATCGATGGGGCAGGCATGCCTTCCACCCACCCCCGCCCGCCTATGTCCACAGCCAGCATTGAGGACATATCTGAGGGCATTGCCAGACTACCCTGAGAATTCCCCTCAGTATGTCAACTGATCAGTGCATGGGAGCTACACCTGCTGAGAACAGTCATTAGTCCTGTACTGGGTCTTAAGTACGCCGGTAAGAAAGGTGATTGATTCCTCTGGGATTGATTATCTTTTTAAAGCCTCCATCTTTCTTGTTTAAGAAGCAGTCTAATTTTTTATTTAACCATTTTTCTTGGGTTCTTCCTGGGTCTTGGGGTTCTCATGTTGAAGCAGCTGGGTGACACTCAGACTTCTGCCACCTTTTGGGGCAGGTCCCTTTGTTGTACTGTGCAGACACGGGCACCTCATACCAACTATGTAAATGAACCCCATCCTCACTATTTGGGACGGGGTCAACAGCAAGGCACAATGGTGGGCAGTAGTCCTGTCTCACTGCACTTCTGGTGGTGTAGTGTGGGCTCCAGGGATTTCGGCCTCAATACTTAAATGCAAAGCAAGATTCCAGCACCAATATTTTTGCAGTTATCCAGTTTTTAATGTTCAATATTTTAAACTCAGAGCTGAATTTTACCTAGAAACCAGAGGTCATGTCAGGAGTCCAATCAACTTTGTGTAAAATAACTGTTTTTGATAAGTGTTTTTTATTTTGATTAAATTGATAGTCATTTTGATTAAATGGTCATTGATGTTATAGAATTCCTGATCCCAACATAATCCTGATCCGAGGATATCAAGATGCAACTGTAAAGCGTCTGTTGTCAAAACTGCTTATTTATTATGTTTATTTATTTCAGATTAAACTCTCCCTGCCCTCTTCCTATCCAAGTGCTTACCACCCATTCCATAAATTCTCCTCCATCACTCCCCTAGCCTTCACTAAACTTGTCTCATCCATGAAGCCTATCACCTGTGCCCTCGATACCCTACAGTCCCAATTCCCGACTACCCAACTTCCGCTCTTCAGCCCGACACTTGCTAACATCATCAATTTCTCCCTTTCCTCCAACATTGTCTTTACCTCCTTCAAAACTGCTATTAAGACCCCTCTGCTTAAAAAACCTACTCTAAACCTCTTTACTCTGTCCAACTACCGCCATGTCTACAACCTTCTAAAGTCCTGGCAGACATTGTTACTTCACAATTACACATCCACCTCTCGCACTACTCCCGGTTCTGCCCTGCCCACACTGAGACCACTCTGTTCAAAGATGCTGGCAATATACTGTGTGACTGCAACTGTCAATCACTGTCCTTCCTCATCCTCCTTTACCCCTCTGCTGCCTTTGACACCATCAGCTACTTTATCTGTCCCTTGAACTCTCTGGCGCAGGCCAATACTTTCTCGTATTTCCATTCCTACCTGTCGCAAAATACACATCAGGGGGTTAATTTTTGTCTTCACCACATGAGCAGTAATCTGGTGGAGCAGATTGCCTTCCGATATTGAACCTGTCCGATTTTCATTCCATTGATCGGTCAGATTCTATGGCAAGCCAGTGATCTGCTCCGCCAGATTACCCTCCATGTGGTGAAGACAAAAAAAAAGAACAAAAGACTTGAATTTATATGGCGCCTTTTATGATCTCAGGACATCGCAAAGCACTTTACAACCAGTGAAGTGCTTTTGGAGTGTAGTCACTGTTGTAATGTAGGAAATGCAGCAGCCAATTTGTGCACAGCAAGATCCCACAAACACCAATGAGATAATGACCAGATAATTTGTTGTAGTGATGTCGGTTAAGGGTAAATATTGGCCAGGACACCAGGGAGAACTACCTTGCTCTTCTTCAATAGTGCCATGGGATCTTTTGCGTCCAGGCAGACGGTACCTCGGTTTAACATCTCATCCAACAGACGGCACCTCTGACAGTGCAGCACCCCCTCAGTACTGCATTGGAGTGTCAGCCTAGATTTAGTGTAGTCTCTGGAGTGAGACTTGAACTCACAACCTTCTGACTTGTAGACAAGAGTGCTATCACTGAGCCACGGCTGACACCATTGACCCCTACATCTCATCCCGTGCCAACACATAGCTGTATCTTTTATTCCCCTCATCGTCGCTTGTATGCTACCCTTCAGGAACATAATCCACAAGCATGCAATCAGCTACTGGGAGTATGCTGGTGACATTTGATCCTACAGACTGAATTTCCAATTACTGTTATTGTAATATTGAATGGATTATCTCTTGCATTAAAATAATGTTAAATGGGAAATCCAAGCTGACCTCTCTGCTTCCTCCATCAACCCCAGGATCATTGCCACTTTCTCCAACCACTTATTTGACATTAAGAACTTCCACTAAATGTTGGCAAAAACAGAGCCATGCTCGTCATATCTTGGAAAAATCTATATGTTTTTGGACTCAATTCTATCAACCTCCTGGCTGCCACTTCAAGGAAGCACAAAGATGTCGGGGGGATTTTGAATTCAGTCAGGTAGTAGCTAAAGCTAGCCTCAGCACTTCTGGGAAAGGTAGAAGAAAATTCTACCAAGACACCTGCTCCTGATGGACACCCAGTAAGTCCTCCTGGAAGGTGTCTGTAGGCATCAAATGAGCAGAGGATCAGGCTTGATTGTAACACCCTCCACAGTCAATTAGTCTGTTGACACTCAATGCCTAGGCTTTTGCACGAGGAATGTACATGTGGGCGAGGGAATGGAGGGATGCTGGAACCCATGAAACTGTACCCCAAATAGAGTCAACGCCTTTAGATGAGCAGCAAAGAAAACTGGTGCTCACCGGTCATCTTATTAGCACTTGGCTTCACCGTGTGCCACATCAGTCCCAGGTTTGGTAGAAATCCCTGCTATATGCATGCTTTCTCATTCATTGTTGCATAAATTAGCATATATATAAACATAATTAAAGCGGAGACACTTCTTCTTTCCACTGGCACTCGTCACCCTCCCCCGAACACGTGCGGTTCAAGATGAGTAACAGCGGAACTAATGGTCAAAAATTAATTGCGACGAGTCAAGCACAGCTTAAACGTTTCAGAAAACGACCAGGAATAAAGAAGAGAGTTTCATTTCAATTTGATCGATTGAGCGAACCATTCCTACAAGCCTCCTTGCCGACTCTTGCCCCAGGTGTTCAGGAATGGGAATTTTATCTATGACTACAAGAGTGGCTCCAACTGTGAAAATAAATAAGCTCAGGAGAGGGCTGCCTGCACCAGACGAGCACTGTATGTTAAATATGGTGTGCAGATGTTTGTTGATTTGTTGAATTCACTTCCTTTTATGCTTGAACTTAGGACTAAATTACTGAACCTCGGAATTCCTTTTCAGAGCTATCTTGTTGAGAAATAAAGAAGAAAAAAATATCACTTTCTGCCATCTCCTGTTCTGATGGAGGATAATAGTCTGGTTCGTTTTGTGGCGTCCATTATTCCCAACCATTTCCCTTCAGATTTGAAAGAACAGCATACTCCGATAAGTCCCACTTCCTCCTTTGTCCATCTTAAGCACCAACTACATCACCCACACACTTTTCCTCCTCTCTGTATCCGCACTCAATACTCATCATCGTCAACAACATACATTCATACAGTGCCTTTGATAATAACAAAACGTCACAAGGTGCTTCACAGTTAAGGATCATCGCACCTTCTCTTACTCTAACTCCTTCTCTCCTAGGAACTCAAAGCTGTGCACCTTCTTACCTCAGTCATTCCGTAATCCTTTAATCGAAACAATAGTTTGGCATCATTCAACCACGGCGTCTTGATTTACTACAACAACAACTTGTATTTATATAGCATCTTTAATGTAGTAAAATGTCTCAAGGCGCTTCAAAGGAGCGATTATCAAACAAAATTTGACACCAAGCCACATAAAGAGATATTAGGGCAGGTGACCAAAAGCTTGGTTAAAGAGGTAGTTTTTAGGGAGTGTCTTAAAGCAGCAGAGCTAGAGAGGCAGAGAGGTTTAGGAAGGGAATTCAGAGCTTCGGGCCTAGAAAGAAAGAAAGACTTGCATTTATTTAGCGCCTTTCGCGACCACCGGACGTCTCAAAGCGCTTTACAGCCAATGAAGTACTTTTGAAGTGTAGTCACTGTTGTAATGTGGGAAATGCGGCAGCCAATTTGCGCACAGCAAGGTCCCACAAACAGCAATGTGATAATGACCAGATAATCTGTTTTTGTTATGTTGGTTGAGGGATTCATCGTGGCCTAGGCAGCTGAAGGCACGGCCGCCAATGGTGGAACGAAGAAAATTGGGGATTTGCAAGAGGCCAGAATTGAAGGAGCGCAGAGATCTTGGAGGGTTGTAGGGCTGGAGGATGTTACAAAGGAGCAAAGACATGGCGGGATTTGAAAACAAGGATGAGAATTTTAAAATTGAGGCGTTGCCGAACCGGGAGCCAATGTAGGTCAGTAAGCACAAGGGTGATGGGTGAACGGGACTTAGTAAGAGTTACGATACAGGCAGCAGAATTTTGAATGAGCTCAAGTTTACAGAGGGTGCAAGGTTGGATGCCAGCCCAGAGAGCATTGGAATAGTCGAGTCTGGAGGTAACAAAGGCATGGATGAGGGTTTCAGCAGTAGATGAGCTGAGGCGGAGTGGAGACAGGCGATGTTATGGAGGTAGAAGTAGGCGGCTTTGGCGATGGAGAGGATATGGGGTCGGAGGCTCAGCTCAGGGTCAAATAGGACACCGAGGTTGCAAATAGTCTGGTTCAGCCTCAGACAATGGCCAGGGAGAGGGACGGAGTCGGTGGCTAGGGAATGGAGTTTGTGGCTGGGTCCGAAGACAATGGCTTCGGTCTTCCCAAAAGCTAGCTTGTGCTCTGTCTTCACTTTTTCAGTTGTAGTAGTATCCTGCACCATAGTGTGTGGTCTTGGTCCTGCACCATCGTGTAATCTTGGCCCTGCACCATCGTGTGTGGTCTTGGTCCCTCACCATAGTGTGTGGTCTTGGTCCTTCACCATCGTGTGTGGTCTTGGTCCTTCACCATAGTGTGTGGTCTTGGTCCTTCACCATCGTGTGTGGTCTTGGTCCTTCACCATAGTGTGTGGTCTTGGTCCTTCACCATAGTGTGTGGTCTTGGTCCTGCACCATAGTGTGTGGTCTTGGTCCTTCACCATCGTGTGGTCTTGGTCCTTCACCATAGTGTGTGGTCTTGGTCCTTCACCATCGTGTGGTCTTGGTCCTTCACCATAGTGTGTGGTCTTGGTCCTTCACCATAGTGTGTGGTCTTGGTCCTTCACCATAGTGTGTGGTCTTGGTCCTTCACCATAGTGTGTGGTCTTGGTCCTTCACCATAGTGTGTGGTCTTGGTCCTTCACCATAGTGTGTGGTCTTGGCCCTGCACCATAGTGTGTGGTCTTGGTCCTTCACCATAGTGTGTGGTCTTGGTCCTTCACCATCGTGTAATCTTGGCCCTGCACCATAGTGTGTGGTCTTGGTCCTTCACCATAGTGTGTGGTCTTGGCCCTGCACCATAGTGTGTGGTCTTGGTCCTTCACCATCGTGTGTGGTCTTGGTCCTTCACCATCGTGTGTAGTCTTGGTCCTGCACCATAGTGTGGTCTTGGCCCTGCACCATAGTGTGTGGTCTTGGCCCTGCACCATAGTGTGTGGTCTTGGCCCTGCACCATAGTGTGTGGTCTTGGTCCTTCACCATAGTGTGTGGTCTTGGTCCTTCACCATAGTGTGTAATCTTGGCCCTGCACCATAGTGTGTGGTCTTGGTCCTTCACCATAGTGTGTGGTCTTGGTCCTTCACCATAGTGTGTGGTCTTGGTCCTTCACCATCGTGTGTGGTCTTGGTCCTTCACCATCGTGTGTAGTCTTGGTCCTGCACCATAGTGTGGTCTTGGCCCTGCACCATAGTGTGTGGTCTTGGCCCTGCACCATAGTGTGTGGTCTTGGTCCTTCACCATAGTGTGTGGTCTTGGTCCTTCACCATCGTGTGTAGTCTTGGTCCTGCACCATAGTGTGGTCTTGGCCCTGCACCATAGTGTGTGGTCTTGGTCCTGCACCATAGTGTGTGGTCTTGGTCCTTCACCATAGTGTGTGGTCTTGGTCCTTCACCATCGTGTGTGGTCTTGGTCCTTCACCATCGTGTGTGGTCTTGGCCCTGCACCATAGTGTGTGGTCTTGGTCCTTCACCATCGTGTGTGGTCTTGGTCCTGCACCATAGTGTGTGGTCTTGGTCCTTCACCATCGTGTGTGGTCTTGGTCCTTCACCATCGTGTGTGGTCTTGGTCCTTCACCATAGTGTGTAATCTTGGCCCTGCACCATAGTGTGTGGTCTTGGTCCTTCACCATCGTGTGTGGTCTTGGTCCTTCACCATCGTGTGTGGTCTTGGTCCTTCACCATCGTGTGTGGTCTTGGTCCTTCACCATAGTGTGTGGTCTTGGTCCTTCACCATAGTGTGTGGTCTTGGTCCTTCACCATCGTGTGTGGTCTTGGTCCTTCACCATCGTGTGTGGTCTTGGTCCTTCACCATCGTGTGTGGTCTTGGTCCTTCACCATCGTGTGTGGTCTTGGTCCTTCACCATCGTGTGTGGTCTTGGTCCTTCACCATCGTGTGTGGTCTTGGTCCTTCACCATCGTGTGTGGTCTTGGTCCTTCACCATCGTGTGTGGTCTTGGTCCTTCACCATCGTGTGTGGTCTTGGTCCTTCACCATCGTGTGTGGTCTTGGTCCTTCACCATAGTGTGTGGTCTTGGTCCTGCACCATAGTGTGTGGTCTTGGTCCTTCACCATAGTGTGTGGTCTTGGTCCTTCACCATCGTGTGTGGTCTTGGTCCTTCAAGGTTTCACAAATAACAACAAAAACGTCAGGTGGGTCTAATCTGTGTGCAGATTGATCACATGAGCATGGATAAAGATTCGAAACAGAGGAAGGTATAGGGCTACGGGGAGAGGGGCAGAGCAGTGGGATTAGTCCTGGATTGCTCGAGCAAAGAGCTGACACGGACACTGTGGGCTGAATGTCCTCCATCTGAGCTGTAACTGTCAAGGTTCTGTGGTTGGAGGTCTGCCTTCTCAGTATCTCTTTTGCTGACAGCTTGCTTCCTCTCATGAGTTTAGATGCTAACATCCGAGCACCAGCATTAAATGGAAAAGGCCAAATATCTGGAGAAAATGCAACTTTGCTCGTTCTGGTGGGACAGGCCAGATAGCCTTTTAACACTTGTCTTTTTTTCCCAGCATAACGAGGAAAATGGAGCCCTCTGTGTCATATGTACAGTCATTAGAGTTTTTATTTAAATTTGATGCCATACCCATTTAAGCTGAAAGAGAACAACAGGACATGAACCAGCGATACCTAATGGTAGAACAACACCTGCACATATTTGGACATTTTTGTTCTGGATTAAAATAATTGGTGAGTTAACTGGTCTCAGCTGCGGCCTCAGATTTCTCTCTTCACATCTCGAAGGCATTGATGCCCGGTGAGTTCCACAGATACCAGCTACTCTTCAGCACCTCTCCCACATGCCCATACTTCACATGCAAGTCTAGACAGCGAATGCTAATAGACTATTTGACCATTGGTGGGCATCGCAATCCGGCGCTTCCTGCTCTCAGCCAACGGCCATACAGATTCCTAGCAGGGGGTCACTTGACAGCAGTCAGGAGCAGAAACCATGCCCAGTCTTTCTCTTCATTAGCCCAAGGGCTTAATGACTTACATACAAAAAAGTACGCAATTCGTTCTCCCAATGCTTGGTTGTGACGCCCCCTTCCACATGGTCAAATAGCCTGCTGACACTCACCGTCTGGGCTCACACATGAAGAACAGCCACTGGACTGAGGCACTGGAGGGTTGCCACCACCTGTGGGTCGGCACCTTCAGGAGAAGCAGAAAGAGGATCAGAGAACATTTAAATCTTACATTCCATTTCAATGCGCTTCATGGAAGAAAATAAGCACGGTCCAATTCTCTGCTGCGAATTAAAAAAAGCACAAATAAGGAAGAGGAAACAAAATAAATGCTCTACTTATTGACTACCCTGTATAAATATTTGTAATAAATAAACCAACACAAGCGACAAAATGGATGCCATCGCTTTAATAGGACAAGATATGAAACATACTCTTCCCTGTTTCCCTGTGGTGTTTGCTGTTGTGACAAGCTGCACCATCAATCATATTCTGGGTTCCTGTGGGCAACGGCAGAATGAAGACGTAGTAAAAAAAAACATGAGAAGACGGCTATGCTGAATTGTCGTAGTTGTTTAAAAGATATTGGAAATGACTCAATTTACCTGTGGCTTGGCAGTTCTTAGATGCTCATTTAAAATCTAAAAAAAAATCCCCTCTGATTATTTATTTATATCTGGCTCTTCAGTGCAATTGGAGTCTGGTCAGTGTGAGAGGCGATGGACTGCCTGAGGGGGAAGTGTTGGAAATGCAGTTCTTAGCAATCCCTCCTTCCCTCAGGTAGGGAGCTCAGCAGGAGTGCAGCCAGCCTGGCTGAGACACAGAGAGATTGTTTTTCCGAAATCAAATGATTTTTTTTTTGTTTGTGTGTGATAAAACATAAGGCTTCCTGTTATTAACTCTACATATTTTGTGTTCTCATATTTATAAAGAGGTTGATATAGTAACAACAACAACTTGTATTTATATAGCGCCTTTAATGTAGGAAAATGTCCCAAGGCGCTTCACAGGAGCAATTATCAGACCAAAATTGACTCCGAGCCAAAGAAAGAGATATTAGTATGGGTGACTAAAAGCTTGGTTTATCAGGTAGGTTTTAAGGAGAGTCTTAAAGGAGAAGAGAGAGCTGGAGAGGCAGAGGTATAGGGAGGGAATTCCAGAGCTTAGGGCCTATAAGGCTGAAAGGGCAGTTGCCAATGATAGGCGAAGGGAATGGGGATCCACAAGAGGCCAGAGTTAGAGGAGTGCAGAGATCTCGGAAGGTTACAGGCTGGAGAAGCTTACAGAAATAAGGAGGGGAGAGACCATGGGCGGAATTTTTACTTCCCGACGCGCTGGAAGCGGGAGGGTCCAGTAGCACGCGGGAAACTCAGAAGTCTGGGTTTCCCAGCACGCTGTGGAGATTTAACTCCAAGGAGGGTCCCATCCCTGACCCCGGGGAGGGGGTCCGATCTCAAGGAGGGTCCCACCCCTGACCCGGGGGGGGGACGGTTTGATTCCAAGGTGGGGTCCGATCCCAAGGTGGGTCTGATCCCCGACCCCGATGGGGTGTCCGATCCCGGAGGAGAGTCCGATCTCTGACCCTGGGTGGGGGGGTGTCCGACCCCGGGGAGGGGTCTGATGGTGGGGGTACTTGGGGAGCCGGGAGGAAGCACTCCTGCTCATCCTGGCCCACAAGGAGTGTTCCCTGAGGCTTTCCTCGCCTCACTGCAGCTGCCGGGTTTCCTGAGGCCGGGGAAACCCAGCCGACAGCACAGTAAAAACTACAAAGCCGGTTAAATCTGAGGCCTCCGGACTCATTAACATATTTAAAATGCCAACCTGCCTCCTGGGAGCAGGTCGACTATCCGCCCCTTGTCCTGCCTCAGTAAAACCTGGAAGTCAGCGGGTTGGAGCCGGCTTCTCGACACACTCGATTTTTTGCCCATTTAACCCTCACCCGCATCCATTCCCTCCCATGTAGGGAATTGAACACGAGGATGTAAATTTTAAAATCAAGGTGTTGGTTGACCGGGAGCCAATGTAGGCCAGCGAGCATATGGGTGATGATGGGTGAGCAAGACTTGGTGCGGGTTAGGACACGGGCAGCAGAGTTTTGGATGAGCTCAAGTTCACGGAGGATGGAAGATGGGAGGCCGGCCAGGAGAGCATCGGAATGGTCGAGTCTGGAGGTAACAAAAGCATGGATGTACATTTATTTAAAGGGGAATGTTTATTCTGGCTGAATGGCACCATAATCCTAAATATTAAAAGAAAGTGATCTGTACTGTTACTAGCTGCCTCTGGTTCCAGTATTTTTATTTTTATAGGTGCCGTTTCCAGGCAGCCTGGGATCAGACATTTGGTTTTAAAGTCCTTAATTGTGGTCCACATAAAGTTCAGCGGGTAAATGCACTCACTGCCCATGGATACAGACCAAGAGGTTGCCAGCCTTTATCGCCAGTCCGTGTTACAGCTGCTCTGGGGCAGCAGTTGGCACACTACAATCAGTGCCGCGTGGCTAAGAGGGTGAAAATGAGCCACAATTCCTGCTGCTGATTGTTATCTGGTGCATCCTGTTTGAAGGTGCGCCAATGTGGATGTGGGGTGAGGAGAGGATCAAGTTCAGCTGTGATGTCCTCTTTCTCCATGATCGTAAAGCCACCCAACACTCACTCCTGAGGCTCAAATGTGAGAAATGGCCACTCGGGCAAGGTACCAGATGGTGGCTAGCAAGGTGGAACCAGATCTCTCCAGGAGGGAAGGGGAGTGAAACGTGGCGGGGAGGAATCCGTCTAACCTGGCATCATAATATTTTGGGTTAGTGATACGAATTGAAACAATGGCTGTGCCCAGTTCTTCCTATTCATCTCACTAGAGTAGAACTTCACTGGGGCACTTCTATACCAGATTTCTTGTCCCAGACAACCTCTAACCAGCAGTTCAATATGGTAGCATGGGGTGACTGAAAGACACCAGTAATTGAACAGATATCATCATTCATAGTCCATGAAGGATTCTGAGTGGGACTGTCCACCCTCCAGGGCTGTCCTGGAGTCTCCAGGAAATAAAGATTAAAAATCCTGGACACAGCTGTGAGCAACTCAGGAGAAAAATCATAGGGACATGTGTTTATTTCAGTTTCTTTTAACATTTAGTTTTTTAGTTATAAAATATTGAAAATGGGGAAAAAAGGCTGTTTGACTGAGCAGAGCGGTGGGAAGTGGGATGTCATGTGATAACACTTCCAGGAACCCATCCAATCAGAGTTGGCATCCCTAATTGTGAGAGATCATCAGAACACACTTCCTCTTTAAGCTAATCAATGGGAATGGGAAAGCTAGCGATGTCTCCACATAAGCCATCTGGTCATCTTTTCTGCTAGCTTGCTCCCCACACATTTCATTTTCAAGCAACTGTTTAATTCCCTTTGAAAAGAATGTATAACGGTAGGCATGGCATAGAGCTAGCCTGCCGACGCAAACTGGGCGCTGGGAACGATTCCTGCACTGGTCGGCCTGAGAGACAATTGAAATTGGGCCTCTGGTCTCATTTAAATTAGACCGGCGAGCTGCGGACGCCTGCTGCGGGTCCCCAGGTAGCTCCATGGTGAAGGGGACATCAGTGTCAGGACACTGCGACACCACATCGGGTAAGGCCCAGGAGGGGGGTTGGAGAGGGCTGTGGGGTGGACTGATCGCAACACCTGCAGAGTCAGGGCAGCGCGCCAGCTCTTTGTGAAAATCCATTTAAATGACATCCACCGCATTTCCTATTGCCAACCCATGACAGCATTCAGCACTTAGGTTTCAGTGTTGCTGTGGGAGGGGATATATCACAGGTCTCTCTTTTACTCTACAGATTTCCTTATTTCATACTAACTCCATAGGTGCAGAATTGCTGGGATTTTGATACAAACACCTGGAATTTCTCCCAATCATCTGATGAAACTTTGAAACAGCAAAAACCTCGGCGATACGGCGTAAATGGCATCAGATTGCAATTTGCTGAGCTCCACTCGTTTTTCAATATGGCTTCATCAGTGCAGGGAGAAACGAATAGCAGGAATCAAACGAATTATTATAAGATCATAACTATATCAGAAAGTAAGGAGCCAAAGAAGGATGCTTAGTCCCTGGAGCTCTCACTCTTGCTGCTTAGATTCCTATATGGGATCCACTCAAGTCAGATTTGCCTTCTTCCTGCCCTGGTGCTTTGCCCATTCCATTCTACTCCCAGCTGAGTTTGAATCATAGAATCATAGAAAGTTACAGCACGGAAGGAGGCCATTTCGGCCCATCGTATCCGTGCCGGCCAACAAAGAGCTATCTAGCCTAATCCCACTTCCCAGCTCTTGGTCCGTAGCCCTGCAGGTTAGAGCATCCCAAGTGCACATCCAAGTACTTTTTAAATGTGGTTAGGGTTCCTGCCTCTACCACCCTTTCAGGCAGTGAGTTCCAGACCCCCACAGCCCTCTGGGTGAAGAAATTTCCCCTCAAATCCCCTCTAAACCTTCCACCAATTATTGGTTTTTGACCCCTCTGCTAAGGGAAAATAGGTCCTTACTATCCACTTTATCTATGCCCCTCATAATTTTATACACCTCATTAAGGTCTCCCCTCAGCCTCCTCTGTTCCAAGGAAAACAGACCCAGCCTATCCAGTCTTTCTTCATAGCTAAGATTCTCTACTCCCGGCAACATCCTTGTAAATCTCCTCTGTACTCTCTCTAGTGTAATCACATCTTTCCTGTAATGTGGTGACCAGAACTGCATGCAGTACTCTAGCTGAGGCCTAACTAGTGTTTTATACAGTTGAAGCATAACCCCCCTGATCTTGTATTCTATGCCACGGCTAATAAAGGCAAGCATTCCGTATGCCTTCTTAACCACCTTATCTACCTGGCCTGCTACCTTCAGGGATCTGTGGACATGCACTCCAAGGTCCCTTTGTTCCTCTACACTACTCAGTGTCCTACCATTTCATGTGTATTCCCTTTCCTTGTTAGCCCTCCCCAAATGCATTACCTCACACTTCTCCGGATTGAATTCCATTTGCCACTGTTCTGCCCGCCTGACCAATTTATTGATATCTTCCTGCAGTCTACAGCTTCCTTCTTCAGTATCAACCACACAGCCGATTTTAGTATTATCTGCAAACTTCTTAATCATACCCCCTATATTCAAGTCTAGATCATTGATATATACCACAAAAAGCAAGGGACCTAGTACTGAGCCCTACGGAACCCCACTGGAAACAGCCTTCCAGCCACAAAAACACCCATCAACCATTACCCTCTGCTTCCTGTCTCCGAGCCAGTTTTGAATCCAACTTGACACTTTGCCCTGGATCCCATGGGCTTTTAACTTCGTGACCAGTCTGCCATGTGGAACCTTATCAAAAGCCTTGCTAAAGTCCCATTTCCTGTTGAACACTTCAACTGTATCTGCATACATTGCGTTGAGTGGCGGTCTGTTTTAGAAGCTATATGCTCTAATTCTGAAGTACTCAATTTAGCTCAAGACATTTTTTTTCCTGTTTAGTCATGTCCCTTAGCAATCTCCCCTTGGTTCAACACAAAGAATGTTTCCATATCCACTCCACTGATTCTCCTCATGATTTTAAAATCCTAGATCATACCTCTGAACTAGTATCGTTTTATTGAGAAATAATTTGGTGCCAGAATCACAACATTTGTTAGTTTACAGCCAATGATACAAATTCAAGGTTCCTTTGACAAGAATTGGAGCAACTTTGAACTCAGCGTTCTCTACACTGTACTCAGAATTGAGATGGAAATGGGGTAGAGAGAGACAGATTCTTGACCTGTCACCTCTGTACTCAAATGCAGTTCACACTGATAGGATGAGGATGAGGCTGTGTTCTATCGCTCTCTGTGTGATTGGCAGGTGCAATTAATTTGACTGCAGGTCATCCCAGGTCAAAGTGGACACCACTCCACAGTATAAAACTGCCTATATTTCAACCTAATGGGACCCTCTCACTCAAAGAGCTCACAGGATGGCTAATGCGGTAAACAAGTGTCACACAGAGAAGAAAAATTTGCTGCTTTATCAGAGAGGGGTGGCTAGAATATTTTTTTGTGAAGTTGATGAATACTTTGGCCCTATACATGCTTTTGCTGTGGGCAGACTTGCCACTCCATGGGTCTCTACATCTCCACTGCCAGCCTGGCCAGCTGTGGATATTGACCAACCTGGTAGTCAGTACTGTTCTCATTCTTTTCCTTGGACCGGAATAGTCAACTTCTGGGGGGAGGTGGGGAGGGCATAAAGCAGGCAATAGCACATCGGCTGACCATTATACAGCCCGCCTGATTGAAGTCAATGGAAAGGGAAGGGGGATGGGGGTTGTATAACAGGCTGCCGATCCGATATTGCCCATTTCACATCTCCCCACCTAAGTTGAAAGTTTAGCAAAACAAGGCAATTTCTGTTGACAGGATTACTGCAGCCTCCACACAGCAAGTGAAAGGACCCTCTAAAAATAGTACTGTGGCTCCTATAGTTATTCCCCTTTCTTTCGCTGAAGTGCTTGTCATCCATTTAGTAACTTCCCACAGTGGTATGATTGAAATCAGGAGCTGACCATGTGCAGAACTGCAGGCATAGACCCGAATCCCATATCTCCACGATACAAAGTGTTAAAGCATTCCTGAGAGTGCCCCTTGAGCAAGCCAATAATTGAGATTGTGCGTAAGTTTCAGTGAAATCAGTACGATCGATTTCTTCGTATCAGTGAAATTCTGCTCCCAATCGAGCTGCGGTATTGGAAGAAATTAATCGACTCAGCAATTCATTGAATGAAATAATGAAGTTTCAGAAGCCACTTTTACCTCCCTCGGCATTGATTTTTCTTTGCTCTCTCTCTCTCTGTTCTCCATATCTTGATATACTAGCAGAATAATAAGCTCTTAACACAGATGTAGCAATAACACAATGATGAATAAATATGTTTTAAGAGATGTAATTCATCCACAAATAGTAAATAAAAAGTTGTTTGTTTCTGTTGCAATTGTTATTTGGTTACGGCACGTTGATATACCGTACATTCACAGAAATACATTGCCCCGTAATTTGCGGTCAGCGGCAATGTTGCCCCTAATTTTTTTGGGTGCTCGCGCAGCCCATTCACGGTTTTACGCAGCACGAAAGTTAACACTGGAAAAGCCAGTCCCGGGCCGCGCGGGACCGGCAGAGAGCTGCACGGCCACGCAGCTAAGTGGAAGCGTTGGTCAGCGGCGAAGCAAAGGCGTTCGCCAGCCCCCGAAGTAAGCTTCCCACAAAGATCTCGCGATCTCTGTGACAAGAAGTTCAGCTTTTCCGACGCACAATTGAAATCAGCGTAAGTTAATGGAAAATCCCTAACGCGAGCTGCTGTGACGCCAGCAAGCTGTCTAAGCAGCCAATCACAATGCAGAATTCTCACAGGCAGGGAACCAGGAAGTGAAGATGCTGCTTTGATTCTAACTTTTTTTAAATGTTATAGAGAGCAAAACAAAGACTGAGGCTCTCTCACATCAGGAAAAGATAAACCTGAAATAAAGATGAACAAACTTTAAAAACTTTTTTTAAAGTTTCTTAAAACTTTTAATTTTTATTAAAATGGATAAATTTGACACTCCACAAAATTAAAATTAGTTTGATTAGCAGTCAATACGCTGTTAAAACCCCGATTACACCTAATCTAAAAGGGTCTAACTTTTAATGGGGTATTACTGCGGAAGAGCCGAAGTTGTCGTCAGTTTCCCGAATTTCACAGATGACACTGATTGCTGGCTATGGGGGGGCACAGTGTCGGAGCAGTGAATGACTGACCGCAACTTCAGGATTTCCACGTTAGGATGCGCATGTGCTAAATCCTGAAGTTGCGGTCAGTTTCAGAGGAGTAATAAGAGCGAACGCTGCTCGTTCGCTGTTCTTACCCACCGCAAATTCCGGGCCAATGTCAATCGATTCCTACATTACAACAGTGATTACACTTCAAAAGTACTTAATTGGCTGTAAAGCGCTTTGAGACGTCCAGTGGTCATGAAAGGCGCTATAGAAATGCAAGTATTTCTTTCTTTCTTACGCAGGTACATTCCTTTAGGGAGTGATTTACTGAATGGTATTGGTTGTGGATAACCCTGGAGACTGAGTCCAGGGAGTGGTAGTTGGTATTATTGGTTACGGGCATGCTTGCCCACTGTGCCTGTGAGGTTATGGTTGTGCCGCCAGAGATTTGGCAGTTACCTATATGAGTGGGGTAGAGGGCACTCCAGGGGGTAGGTTCTACTTTGTGCGATAGTGTAAAATGGAAGTCAATGGAAATAAAAATTGGGAGAGGTGTAAAACAGGCTGCCAATTCACGATCACTCGTTTTACACTATTGCACGAAGTCAAAATTTGCCCTCTGGTGCTTGGTATATGACTTATGATGGAGTGTTAATGATGTGCCAGTCACCCACTGACAGTGGGCCAGGAATGGGGACCAGATTACAAAGAATTTCTCCTGGTTCAGCTTCAGCCACGGAGAATACATGATTTTCTCAGACTAGGCTACTTTCCATAGTGTTTCAGTCACCTTGGGTGACAATTGCCAGGGTCAGCTTGAGCAACTCCATCGTCCATGCATGGGACAATGTCAGTGATTCCGTGGGCATGGGGCAGACAGGCACCAGGGATGTGCAAAGAGTAGCGTTTTTGCCCACCTGCCCCCTGGCAATACGATGTTCTCCAATCTTTCCAAGGTGGTACAAGCCCCACCTCAGCCCAGCAAGCTTCTGCCGGTATTTCAGGCATCTTCAGTTGGGGGTGGGGCGGCGGTAGGGTTGCCACAGATGCATCCTTAAACCATCAAAGTCCTGCTCTTTCTGGCCCCTCCCCTGACCTTGTGAATTCTGAGCAATTTTCAGGCCAAAATGCTTTAGCCCCAGCAAAGAATATCTCCTTCTTTGGCTCGACATCCATGTTATGTTTGATTATGAAATGCCTTGGGACGTCTTTCTATGTTAAAGGTGCTATCTAGATGCAAGTTGTTGTTCTATACATATTTATTTTTATGAATGCAATCAAATTTAAATAACTTTTCATAGAAAATTATTGAAATGAACTAGTTATAGACATTTTTTAGGAACGATTACAATATTTTAATGTGGTTTCCTCAATATTTTCCCATATGTGCTTGTAAGAGTGAAAAGGTGAGTATGGAATTTATGAAATTGTTCTGATATTTTGTTTAGTAAAGGAATGCAATAGTTACACTTGTTCAAATTAACTCATGCCCCTTTCAATGAATTTTGCTGATTTGGTGACACTTGTTTCTATCCACTGGGGATATGTATAGATCGTGTCTGTTCTGTTTCATGCAACCTGTGATGTCTCACTTTTACAACCGCTGCCTCTTGTTACTCTGTTATTAATGGGCCCACCTTCTCTCCCACTCTCTCTCTCTATCGCTGTTGCTTTACAATGAAAAAACTCAAATGCTGGAAATTTGAAATTAAAGCAGAAAATGCTGATAATACACAACAGGTGTGTCTGAGAAGAGAACGGATCGGTTAACGTCCTCGGTGTGAACCCTTCGCCAAAAATTCTACTCTCCCCAGATGCCAACTGATCTGCTGCGGATTTTCAGACTTTTCCCGTTTTATCCCTGTAGATTTACCAGTTTTCTTTATTTCCTTCCTGAATCTGTACAATGGTCATGTTTCCTGCAAAATGCAGGGATTGCCTTAGATATGCAGATGCTGGGATGTCGCTCTGATTCCCAATTTTGGCCGTGCCACTGAGCGAAGGCACTTCATCCACGAGAAGGCGAGGAAAATGAGAGTGAGGGCCACTCGGAGTTGCTCGTGTGGGACGTCCAGTTACGGAGCATCACTGGCACAGGCCTGGGAACCCTCTCAGACAGAGGTGGTGCTCGGCGCGGAGGGATCAGAGAGAGGGAAAGAGGAAAAAAATGAAAAAAAAAACCTTTACCACCCACCACCAAAAATAATTAGAAATAAATCTTTCATTCAGAGGAGGTAAAGTTTGCATTTTCCAATACCATTCCCAGGTATTAGCAAATACATCTCTTATAGCCTCAGTTCAAAGGAGCTGAGGTCAGATTTGAAGCTCAGTGTTGTTGACTTGTATTTAAAGGTTGACCTTTGACAAGGCCTGTCAATCCCATTGTCGGCGAACGGAGTCCACTGGGAGCTAGTGACCAGCGCCAGGGTCAGTAGCATAAAAAAATCTATTTAACAAAGTGTCATCTTCAATAACATCCCCACCTCAAATGAGAAGGGCAGCAGACCTCATATATCCTTGGGCTGGTGAACATAACTCCAACTGACTTCCACACCTGTCCCCAGAGAAATTGATTAAAAAGGCGATATCCTTATCTTCAGCAGTAATTAAATCATTACATGTGGGATAGCAGACAGCTATGAGGGTGTTACACAGAAAGTAATGGATACCTGTGAGTGACTACGAGGCAGTAATCTCAATGAGGGCTTCAGATGATTTCATTAACCATGAGCTCAAAGCACAATTGGTTTATAACCATCATATGAATGACTGAGGCAGACATGTGGTACACCCAGGGTAGCAACCAGGTTTGACTGTGCAATATACACGATAATACCTGGGTTAGAAAGTGTTTTATTTATTTATTTATTTATAAATATATATATTATATATATATATATATAGGATAACATACAGTCTGAAGTGCGCTACAGAGGAGATAACTCGCAGACCAAAGCAAATTACACCGAAGATAATACACAGACTGAAATGTGTTTCAAGCACGTAACTTATTAACTTCTCTTTCACTTGGAGTGAGACTCACTCATTTCAGTCACTTGGCAAGGATCAATCATTTTGCGGTTCACTGACACATTACCCAGGTCACAGATGCCTTGTTTGCTGGTGAATACATTAAAATAAGCAGCAAGATTTTTTCGAACAATGTGCTACTCCCAGGATACAGAACAGCATCAACTGCACTCGTGGCTATTCGCACATTTTTGCAACATCCCATGGTATTAATTAACAGAAAAGCATGAATGGTCCCTGAGAACTACCAAATAGTTAATGCATGTGAATACATAGATGTACCCCTTGCATCTATATCTTAAAGGAATCATGGATGGACTACTTATTCCAGGTTGCAAAAAACTTGAATGATTGGCTCCTCGGAGAATGCGGCTCATGACACCACAACACAACACCTTGCTCCCTCACAACAAAAAGCATCCAACAAACCACATTTGAGAGGCAGGGACATCACTGAGAAAACCAGAGTTGCTCTACAATACACACCAGAGAGAATTGAGAGAATGGTAGTGTTGTACTGGATGCTACACAACATAGCCATGGAAAGAGGCATAAACATGGAAGACAGACAACGACAAACCATAGCACAGAAGGGGTAGGAGATAGTGGAGGATGATGACAGTGAGCGAGCAGAGGCACAGCAGCCTCTGTAGAAAGCAGCACAGATTTGCCAGGTTCTGATGAAGCAGTTTTTTCCTTGAAACACCAGGGCAGGTGACCCTCTAGTCACTGCCAGTCCCTCGACTGCACAACGTTCTGGAGTGCCTGGGTCTCAGATGTTGCCTGCTTCAAGTGGTGATAACTCTGCTGTGGTGAGGCTTGTTAGTGACAGTGCCTGGCTTGTTGCTTCTGAGCTTGGTGGCATATCAGCAAAAAGAAAAGGGCACATGATAAGTCAATGCTTATAGTTAGGTATGTTGTTGCTACACAGACAGTACATGACACATTGTCACTTCTTTACACCTGCTGAAATACATAGAGGAAGTATGTCATTCGAATTATACAAGCCTGCAGCATATTCCTCTCCTTTAGTTTGTGCACCGCCCATGTGGATTCAGTTCCTCAGCTGATAACTTTGACATGATAGCATCTTCAAAAGTGTTGGAAATCCCTTCACCCATCCATGCTCCGTGTCTTCTGTCGAAGCTAATCTTTTTCTGTGACGAAAATATAAATACGTGTTCAATGTGTGAATATTTTAGGCAGCAGCACAGTTTTCTGGCCTTCAGCCTTACCTGAATTGCAGAATATCCTGCCTATAGAATGTTTGAGAACTGGCTAAGCGCGTTTTAATTAATAATTAGTAAATCTTCAGTCTATTTTAGCTGCATCAATCTAGGAACGTTATTAATCCTGCTGTGCTAATTCTCATTCATTCCTTTCCTTTGTATGACTCTTGTAGCAGTTTACTGGATCTGTTTGGTTTAGGTATATTAAAGTACTCAAGCAAACTCATCAACATACTGCAACTGGAACTTACTTTGATTGTCATTAGTGGTCTTTGCATAAATGGCAGGTTATGTTTATTCACACTCACTCTCATTTCTTACTTTGGCCCTTCAAGTCTGACAGCTTCCAGATATTTTGCTTCTCCTGATCTGTGACCTCACGTTGACCTCGTCTGTGATAACGTCCTACACTTGCTCGACAGTGGTGGCTTGCCCCTACACTTTGTCGAGATCTGTAAATCTTGATCTTTAAACCTTGATTCACACCTTCTGCACTCTCCCTCTAATTCTCAGAGAGACTGCACACTCCACAACTGGAGCACACTTTGCACTCCCATCGCCTCCTAACTTCCAGAAAGCACAGTGCATTGCTGCGAGTGGGGGGGAAGTTTTAACTTTCATTTAATGCACAGTACTAAGAAAAATTTACCCCAAAATGTCATCTGACCATTGCATCATAAAGCCTCAGTATACGGTCTGTAAAGTTATTTCCATTCTCCCAGAATCCCAGCATTCAATTTGCTTTTTCCATATTGTCTCAACATTGAAAGTGACAAGCCGACTGTAAATCCCAGGTTATTTTCTAGGTCCCCCTGTGCTTATTCTACACTCCTCAGCCTTGAAATGACACTGTGGGATACTAGCGGAAGAATAATGAATACGTTCATCTGAAATTACTCTTCTAGCTATTTTAGCAGAGGCATTAACCCAGTTAAAATAAATTAGTTCATGCTAAAACAGCGAAGAGAGAAATTTCAGACAAATTCATTTAGCATTCTTCCACTAACATCTCACGGTGTCATTTCAAGGCCTTCATTTTATACCTATGATACTCATTTATTGCCTAAAATACGCAATACTTTACATTTATCAATATTTAATTTCACTTTGCCATTTGTCTGCCCAATTGCATAACTGATCAAAATCACTCTGCAAATTATTAACTGAATCTTCTATCCTACAGTAATGTCTGCAAATTTAACAAGTTACAATTCATTTTTGCATTCAAGTCAATTATGTAGAAATTGCAGCACAGAAGGAGGCCATTCAGTCCACCATGCCTGTGCCGGTGCTAGCTCTTCCATTGGAGCTACCAACTCTAATTCTATTCCCCTGCTCTTTGCTCATCCCTGTTCCTATTCTTCCTGTGCAAATATTTATCCAGTTCTCTTTTAAACTATATTAGTCTCTGTCTCAATAGCCACTTGTGATAAAGCGTTCCAGCTTCTAATAATCCTCATTAGTAATAATTCTCCTTGTTACTGATTCACCAAGCAGTGAAAACAATCTTTTGCTACTTACACTTTCAAGACCTTGCATAATTTTGATAACCTCTATTAGCTTCCCCTTAACCTTCTCTGTTCCAGTTAAAAAAGCCCCATTTTTCAAGCCTTTCTTCATAACTAAAGCCTTTTTATCTCGGTATCGTTCTAGAGAATCTTCACGGTATTCTGTAATATCCTTCTTATAATGGGGTGCCGTGACTGCTTTCAGTACTCCAACTGTGACCTAATCAACATCTGTACAAATTCAACATTACTTCCTTGTTTTTACACTCAATACCCCATGTATAAAACCCAGTCACATTTACCTTTTCTACCTGCACTGCCACATTTAACGATCCTGCAACCCTACTTCACTCTGTTTCTCCACTGTTAAGAGCCTTACCATTTAAGGCGTACTTCATTTTACTATTCTTTTTCCCAAATTCACATTTTGCTGCATTGAACTTCATATGCCACCTATCTGCCCACTGTGTTAATCTATGTCCACCTGTAAGCTCCTGCATTTTCCCCTCACAGTTTGCCATGCATCCTAATTTGGTATCATAAGAAAGAATAGGGGTAAGGCACTAACCCATGTGGTACTCCACTCAGTACTTCCCCTCAGTCTGATGCTGCACCTCTCACAAGTAATCTGAGGCGATGAATTTCCATGGCGGGGATTTCCTGCTCGGCTGTCCTAAGTTGAACAGCAAAACTCCTGATAAAATGGCTTGATTGCCAGTTACACTATTTTTCTGAGGTTACTGCAGCTCTCCCGCCGAAGTCACGACAGATGAGCAGGAGAACCTCTGCGGAAATTTACCCCGTGTTTCCTACCTTTTTTTATCCAATTTATTATCCAGTCCCATATTTTATCCCGGATTTCCATGGCTTTTAGTTTATTAGTAGTTCCTCCCTAACCATTCTTTTATGATACAGATGTCATGTTTACCATCCTCTGTATGTGCAGCCTGATCACGCACAGAGGATCAGCCAGAAAGGACTGAACTAAGTGGCAGACTGAAACGACACTGGCCTTGAAAAGCAGATTTTCAGTGCAAGATGGATCACCTTTGCGTGGTACTCATCCAGTGATGCCTCCATCAATGTGAGCCAGGATGCTCGGAAAAGTGCACACTGGACACCGAGGTATTAGGAAATTATGCACAAATTGTGAACAAAGTGGAGGAGAAGCATCCGGGAAGGCGCCGAACATCTCGAGTCTCTTCGTCAGGAGCAAGCGGAAGCCAAGCGCAGGCAGCGCAAGGAGCGCACATCAACCCAAGCACCCCACCCACCCGCCCCTTCAACCACCGTCTGCCCCACCTGTGACAGAGACTGTAGGTCCCGCATTGGACTCATCAGTCACCTGAGAACTCATTTTTAATGTGGAAGCAAGTCATCCTCGGTTCCGAGGGACTGCCTAAGAAGAAGATTAGGAAATGTAGGGCTAGAAATTCGGCTGCTTTGTGCCTCCCGTTAGCGCCTGCGGGGGTCGGTAACGGGGCGCTAAGGGGTTACCGACCGGGCGTGGCGAATTCAGCGACGCCCGCGATCTTCCCTCGCGGTTTTGCGTTGGCGCGAACACTTACCGCCTCGGTCTCTAGCGCCCCATAGATTGTGACGTCATCGAGTGCGCAGCGCCCCGTTACTGCCCCGGATGTGAAATTCACTCTCGCCCCCTGCTGCATTGCCGGGCGTCAACAACAGCAGCAACAGGAGGCGTTGTCACCTGGGCTGGTCGCTTGGGGAGCGATAAAGGCAGTGGTAGTCAGGTAGGCCAAACTTTATTCTTCGCACCAGTCTGGTGCCTGCTGAAAGTTTTTGAAGCCTCATTGCTGCGCGATGCCTAAGCCCACCACTCTCCGAGAGTAATGGAAGTCGCGCAGGTGCCCTGGCACCACAGAACTAAGAAGAAGAATGTTGCAAACCATCATTGGCCCTTCCCTTTAAGCAAGGGAAGGAGCCTCTGATGCCGGTAGCACTGCACTGCACATTCTTCAGCGCTCTGCTGCTCCCGCCCCTCTCTCACACTTTAGCGCTTCTTGGAGCGCGAAAACTGAATTTCGCGGGAGGCAAGAATGATTAGCGCCTGGCACTAATTTTCAACTTGTTTTAGCGCCCCAAACGGGGCTATACCGAATTGCTCCCCTGTAGAGAGAGACTGCATGGCATACACATGGCTTCAGTAAATGACTCAAAGAAGTTGTTCAGAAAATTGATTCTGAAGCAAACACAAATCCAATGGAGCTCATATTTGTTACAATTCAGGCTTTTCCCTAACATGGTTTCATGTGTAAACGGCTGAATGAAAGTTTCCATAAACAGATTGAGGGTCTGAAATTGTCTGGTCTGGTCACTTCAGTAAATTAAAAAGAAAAAAACAGAAAGACTTGCATTTATATAGCACCTTTCATAACCTCAGGACGTCCCAAAATGCTTCCCAGCCAATGTAGTACTTTTAAAGTATAGTCACTGTTGTAATGCATGACAGCACTGTATTCAAAGAATTCAATGATATCAAATAGGACAGTTTTTCAGTGGTCAACAGGATGCACCCAGCTTCTTGGCTCTAGAAGCCCATAATTCAGAGGGGAAGTGAAAAAGAAAATAAGAGGGGCAAAGAGGGAGTATGAGAATAGATTGGCAGCTAACATAAAAGGGAATTCAAAAGTCTTCAATAGGCATATAAATAGTAAATGGGTAGTAAGAGGAGGGGTGGGGCCAATTAGGGACCAAAAAGGAGACCTACACATGGAGGCAAAGGGTATGGCTGATATACTAAATGAGTACTTTGCATCTGTCTTCACCAAGGAAGAAGATGCTGCCAAAGTCATAGTGAAAGAGGAGGTAGTGGAGACACTGGATGGAATAAAAATTGATAAAGAGGAGGTACTAGAAAGGCTGTCTGTACTTAAAGTAGATAAGTCACCAGGACCAGATGGGATGCATCCTAGAATGCTGAGGAAGTTAAGGTGGAAATCGCAGAGGTACTGGCCATAATCTTCCAATCCTCCTTAGATACGGGGGGTGGTGCCAGAGGACTGGAGAATTGCAAATGTTACGCCCTTGTTCAAAAAAGGGTGTAAGGATAAACCCAGCAACTACAGACCAGTCAGTTTAACCTCAGTAGTGGGGAAGTTTTTAGAAATGATAATCAGGGACAAAATTAACAGTCACTTGGACAAGTGTGGATTAATTAAGGAAAGCCAGCACAAATTTGTTAAAGGCAAATCATATTTAGCTAACTTGATCGAGTTTTTTGATCAGGTAACAGAGAGGGTTGATGAGGGCAATGCGGTTGACGTAGTGTACATGAACTTCCAAAAGTCGTTTGATAAAGTGCCACATAATAGGCTTACCAGCAAAGTTGAAGCCCATGGAATAAAAGGGGCAATGGCAGCATGGATACGAAATTGGCTAAGTGACAGGAAACAGAGAGTAGCGGTGAACGGTTGTTTTTCGGACTGGAGGAAGGTATACAGTGGTGTTCCCCAGGGGTCGATACTAGGACCACTGCTTTTCTTGATGTGTATTAATGACTTGGACTTGGGTGTACAGGGCACAATTTCAAAATTTGCAGATGGCACAAAACTTGGAAGTATAGTGAACAGTGAGGAGGAGAGTGATAGACTTCAGGAAGACACAGAAATGGGCGGACACGTGGCAGATGAAATTTAGCGTAGAAAAGTGTGAAGTGATACATTTTGGTAGGAAGAATGAGGAGAGGCAATATAAACTAAAGGTACAATTCTAAAGGGGGTGCATGAACAGAGACCTGGGGGTATATGTGCACAAATCATTGAAGGTAGCAGGGCAGGTTGAGAAAGCAGTTAAAAAAGCTTACGGGACCCTGGGCTTCATAAATAGAGGCATAGGGGGCGATTTTCTCAGCCCCGAGGAGGTGGGTTTGGAAGCGGCAAAGGCAGGAAAATTGCAAAAATGAGTGCGGGTTCGGAACCCGCCTCCAAGCGATTTTGCAGGGTGGGAAACGGTTCCACCTCCAGCAGGCCAGAGAGGTTGTTAAGAGCCTTAAATGGTCGGTAAGGGTCTCTCTAATCCTATTTTGAGAGCATCGTTATTTTTCAACATTTTCAGCGTGTTCCATGACCCGCCTAAACCACGCCAGCTAAATCTGGCGGATTGACAAGTGGGTGGCCTCCTCACAGCTGCAGCTCCACCATTAAAACGGAGCTTTCATCAGAGATTAGTTTCAGGTGGCAGAACTTTGCTTTAAAAGGTCTTTCAGCACTTTTAGCAGGCCTTCCAAAGTCGGAGGTGCTGCAGCTTCTATATATCAACTGTGGGACCTCCTTGGAAGACCCTCTCCCCGCTTGGAATGAGCGCTTCCCCAACGGACCCATCTGCCAGCAGCATGGGAACCATTCATTTCCTTTCACCATGGAGCTCAGATTCGGATGAGGAGCATCCACAGCAGCAGCAGAACCAGGCAGCTCAGCAGCAACAGCAGCAGGAGCCCCAACCTCCTGCTCAGCCACCTGATGCTGCACAGGACAGAAGGCACCAGCGCATCGAGGCACCTCGCCGCAGGAGATACCCCCGACAGAGGGTTTACAGACAGAGGATGAGCTACCTCAACATGAGTGAGCAGCAGTGCCAAAGGAGGCTGAGACTTTCGCGAGAGGTTGTCCGAGAGATCTGCGGACTGCTGCAGCAAGACCTGGTGCCCAGAGGAACAGGTGGACACCCCTTAACAGTGGCTGTCAAAGTCACCACCGCACTCAACTTTTTTGCCTCAGGCTCCTTCCGGGGATCATCAGCGGCATCTCCCAGTCGGCTGCCCACAGTTGCATCACGCAGGTTACCGATGCCCTTTTCGCAAAGGCGCACAATTACATCCAGTTCTCAAGGGATCAAGCAAGTATAACCACGCATTCGGTTAGCTTTGCAAATATGGCAGGCTTGCCAATGGTGCAGGGCATCATAGACTGCACACATGTGGTCCTTAGGACACCCTAATCACAACCCAGCTATCTTTGTCAACCGCAAGGGCTTCCACTCCCTCAACGTACAGCTGGTGTGTAACCACAGAAGGAGTTTTTGCATGTTTGCGCCAAGTTCTGTGGTAGTTGCCATGACTCTTTCATCCTGCGGCACTCTAGTGTTCCTCCGCTTTTCAATCCACCAAACCAATTTAATGGATGGCTCCTTGGTGACAAAGACTACCCCCTGAAGAAGTGGCTAATGACGCCGATCAGGAGGCCAGCTAACGAGGCTGAAGAGCGCTACAATGCCAGCCACACTTCGATCATCGAGCAAACCATTGGGTTGTTGAAGATGCGCTTCCGATGCCTTGACCGATCAAGTGGAGCCCTGCAGTATACACCATACAGGGTCTCCAGAATGGTCATGGTCTGCTGTGCACTGCACAACATGGCACAGCGTCGTGGCTTACAGCTTCCTGATGAGCAAGTGGCTCAGTTCCAGGCCTCCTCAGATGAGGAGGAGGAGGATGAGGAGGCTGAGGAGGAAGAGGAGCAGGAGCAGGAGGAGGAACAGGAGGATGAGGAGGAGCAGAACCGAGCGCCGGTCTATCGACCAGCGGCAGCGGCAGCATGCGAGCACATGGCTGCTTGTGATGCAAGGGATGAACTTATCCTGGCCAGATTTGCATAGGTTGCCCATGTTGGCACATGTCCTTGGCTCCATCTTAAGACATCATAGACAATGGACAAGACTCTCTGGCCTCCTTTCACTCTGGCCACCAACCTGACAATGCAAGTGTCGCGGAGCCCGCAATGTGGAGCTGCCTAAGGCGAAAGAACAGATGCCAGCATGCCAACATTTTGCCATCAAATCATTTAATGCTTTCCAACAGGGATGGCATTTCATCATAACACAAACATTCACCCACTCTGCACACAGATCAGGAGGTTATATCCCTTGCCAGTTGGACCCACACAGCCTTGGTTTCTTTGGGAGGCCTCTTCCTCCCAGATGAGTGGAAGAGCACCTCCATGCTAGCTCTCACCCCCTTAACCAACATTTGCAGCGCCTCATCTGAGAACCTCGGGGGGGCCCTTGCCTTGGAATTGGACATAGTGGTTTCTCAAAATATGTTGCAGGTGGTGCAGCATTGACAGAAATCCAGTGGAATGATCCAAGACAGCAAGCAGCCCTTAAATGAGGCTGGAAAAGTGATGTCAGCAGAGGCGAGTTTCAGTCCCAAAACACAATTGACCAAGGGCAACCCACACCCCTGAAATCAAGTGGCCAATCAGGGGAAAAATCGCAATTTTTTCAAAACTATCAGTGGAGGCGGGTTTCGAACCCACCCAAACCGCAACCCACCTCCAGTGGGAAAAGCGCCCCCATAGTGTACAAAAGCAAGGAAGTTATGATGAACCTTTAAAAAACACTGGTCCGGCCTCAACTGGAGTATTGTGTCCAATTCTGGGCACCGCACTTTAGGAAGGATGTGAAGGCCTTAGAGAGGGTGCAATAAAGATTGTTCCAGGGATGAGGGACTTCAGTTACGTGGATAGACTGGAGAAGCTGGGGTTGTTCTCCTTGAAGCAGAGAAGGTTAAGAGGAGATTTGAAAGAGGTGTTCAAAATCATGAGGGGTCTGGACAGAGTAGATAGAGAGAAACTGTCCCCATTGGCAGAAGGGTCAAGAACCAGAGGACACAGATTTAAGGTGATTGGCAAAAGAACCAAAGGCGACATGAGGAAAAACTTTTTTACGCAGCGAGTGGTTAGGATCTGGAATGCACTGCCTGAAAGGGTGGTGGAGGCAGACTCAATCGTGGCTTTCAAAAGGGAATTGGATAAGTAGGGCGTGGGAGTGGGACTAGCTAAAGTGCTCTTGCAGAGAGCTGGCACAGGCTCGACAGACCGAATGGCCTCCTTCTGTGCTGTAACCATTCTATGATTCTATGATAATGGTGATTTTAGCACAGCAAGGTCCCGCAAACAGCAGTGAGATAATGACCAGATAATCTGTTTTAGTGATTTTGGTTGAGGGATAAATAATGTACTTCAGTATTGCATTGGAGTGGCAAATTAGATTTTGTACTCAAAATCTCTGGAGTGGGATTTGAACCCACAACCTTCTGACTCAGAGGCGAGAGTGGGTTTTTTTAATATATGGATTTATTCAACATTTAAAAACATTTACAACATTGTGATCATTCCATTGTATCATACAAATCCATTCCGCCACTCTGCACAGTCATTCTTCCACCACTTATTAACATCAAAAACTGAAGTTTAATTTGTCTCCAGTGACATATACTAATCTATTGTACTTTACATACATAGGATTAAATAGGATATACGGCACAGAAACAGGACATTCAGCCCAAGCCGGCGTTTATGCTCCACTCGAGCCTCCTACTGTCTTTCCTCATCTAAATCTATCAGCATAACCCTCTATTCTCTTCTCCCTCATATGCTTGTCTAGCCTCCCCTTAAATGCATCTATACTATTCGCTTCAACCACTCCCTGTGGTAGCGAGTTCCACATTCTCACCACTCTCTGGGTAAAGAAGCTTCTTCTGAATTCCCTATTGGATTTCTTGGTGACTATCTTCTATTGATGGCCTCTAGTTATGCTCTTCCCCACAAGTGGAAGCATTCTCTCCGTATCTACTCTATTAAAACCTTTCATAATTTTAAAGACCTCTATTAGGTCACCCCTCAGCCTTCTTTTTTCAAGAGAAAAGAGACCCAGCCTGTTCATCCTTTCCTGATATGTATACCCTCGCATTTCTGGTATCATCCTTGTAAATCTTCTCTACACCCTCTCCAGTGTCTCTATATCTTTTTTATAATATGGCGACCAGAACTGTATGCAGTACTCTAAGTGTGGTCTAACCAAGGTTCGATACAGGTTTAGCATAACTTCCCTACTTTTCAATTCTATACCTCTAGAAATAAACCCTAGTGCTTGGTTTGCTTTTTTTCTGGCCTGTGTCGCAATTTTTAGTGATTTGTGTATTTGTACTCCGAGATCCCTTTGTTCCTCCCCCCCACCTAGACTCGCACCCTCCAAGTAATAAGTGACCTCCCTATTCTTCCTACCAAAATGTAATACCTCACATTTATCTGTGTTGAACTTCATTTGCCAATTATATGGCCATTCTGCAAGTTTATTAATGTCCTCCTGTAATTTGTTTCAGTCCTCCTCAGTATTGACTATCCCCCCAATTTGGTATCATCCGCAAATTTAGAAATTGTGTTTTTGATTCCTAAGTCTAAATCGTTAATATAAATTGTGAACAACAGTGGTCCCAGCACTGATCCTTGTGGAACACCACCACCTTCTGCCACTGTGAATAGCTACCCTTATTCCTACTCTCTGCTTTCTGTCTTAAAGCCAGCCAGCAATCCATTCTGCTACTTGTCCCCTGACTCTGCATTCTCTGACCTTGTTCATCAGTCTATTATGAGGTACCTTATCAAAGGCCTTTTGAAAATCTAGATAAATTACATCTACTACATTACTCTCTCTGTTACCTCTTCAAAAAATTCAAAGAGATTAGTCAAGCAAGACTTTCCCTTTTGAAATCCATGCTGACTATTCATTATTATATTTTTGGTTTCGAGATGTTCTTCTAATTTCTCCTTTAGTAGGGATTCCATTATTTTTCCTACCACCGATGTTAAGCTGACTGGTCTATAGTTCCCTGGACATGTTCTATCCCCCCTTCTTGAATATAGGTATTACGTTAGCTATCCGCCAGTCCTCTGGCACTACACCTTTTTCTAACGAATTATTAAATATGTGCCGTAATGCCTCTGCTGTCTCTTCCCTAGATTCTTTTAAAATGCGTGGATGCAATGTATCCGGACCAGGGGTTTTATCCTCTTTGAGTTTGATTAGTTTATTTAATATATCCCCTCTTTTTATTTTAAATGCACTTATCTCATTACTAATCTCATCATCCAATGTCATGTCCACCTGTTCTAGCTCCCTGGTAAATACTGAAGCAAAATAATTATTTAATATTTCTGCCATCTCTCTATCGTTACCTGTGGTATCATCCTGTCTATCCCTTAATGGCCCTATTCCCATCCCAACCTTCCTTTTTTTATTGATGTGCCTGTAAAATATTTTACTATTTTGTTTTATATTCCTTGATAATTTAATTTCATAGCTCCTCTTTGCCTTCCTAATTGTTTTTTTTACTTCTCTCCTAATCTCCTCGTATTCTCCCTTATCATGCACTCCCCTGCTGTCTATGTACTTAATGTATGCCTCTTTCCTTCCCCTCAATTTTTCCCTTATGGCTTTATTCATTCATGGAGTCTCATTAGTGTTTAGTTTGTTCTTTCCTTTTAGCAGACTATACTGTTCCTGCACCCTGTTGAACACCATTTTAAATGTTTCCCATTGCTGTTCTACATCATTGTTTGCCAGTTTTGTTGCCCATTTTATTTTCCCAAGTTCTATTCTCAGGCCCTCAAAATCAGCTTTTCTCCAATCTATTCACCTGGCTTTCGTCATATTTATGTCCTTCTCAATTATCATCTTAAAGCGTATTATATTATGGTCACTATTGCCAAGATGTTCCCCTACTTTTACTTCTCTTATCTGCTCTGGCTCATTCCCCATTACTAGATCCAATAGCGAATACTCCCTTGTTGGGCTTTTTACATATTGGGTTAGAAAGGAGTCCTGTAGACATTGTAGGAACTCCATTCCCTTATCCCTTTACCTACCTCTTCTGCCCAATTAATATCGAGGTAGTTGAAATCCCCCATGATTATTATTCTATGTTTTTTACTCATTTCCCTAATTTGTCTGCATATTTCTTCCTCCACCTCCCTTCCACTATTAGGTGGTCTGTAACCTACGCCTATTAGTGTGATTGATCCTTTATTATCTTTTATCTCTATCCATATGGATTCTATTTTTGTCTTGCTGATAGATGCATCACTTTTTTCTACTGCCATTATGTTATCCCTAATAAGTACTGCTACTCCACCTCCCCTTTTTCCCTCTCTATCTTTTCTTAATATGTCATAAAATACAATATTTAAATTCCTTTCTGTCTTATAATGATCTTTCAGCTTATATTTAAAATACTCTTTTAAGGTTTATTCTCCACCCCTTATAAAACAGAGCATTCCTTCTTTGCACAATCAAGCCATGGCTCACGCCACACAAATAGCTGCTCTTGCGTCATCTGGCAAGGTCAGCCCATTTGTGCGCAGGTGCACCTAGCGCCCGCATAGGATTGGCACCAGTCATGTGGCACTCAAGCCGTTGTATCACCATTATGGGCTTCTAGAGCCAAGGAGTTGGCTGTATCCTGTTGACCACTGAAAAACTGTCCTGTCTGATGCAGTTCAATCCTTTGAATACAGTGCTGTAATTCTTCTTCTTCTTAGGCAGTCCCTCGGAACCGAAGATGACTTGCTTCCACATTAAAAATGAGTTCTCAGGTGACTGATGAGTCCAATGCGGGACCTACAGTCTCTGTCACAGGTGGGGCAGATGGTGGTTGAAGGGGCGGGTGGGTGGGGTGCTTGGGTTGACGTGCGCTCCTTCCGCTGTTTGTGCTTGGCTTCCGCTTGCTCCGGCGAAGAGACTCGAGGTATTCGGCGCCTTCCCGGATGCTTCTCCTCCACTTTGTACGGTCTTGGACCAGGGATTCTCAGGTGTCGGTGGGGATGTTGCACTTTTTCAAGGAGGCTTTGAGGGTGTCCTTGAAGTGTTTCGTCTGCCCACCTGGGGCTCTCTTGCCGTGTCGGAGCTCCGAGTAGAGCACTTGTTTTGGGAGTCTCGTATCAGGCATGCGGACGATGTGGCCCGTCCATCGGAGCTGATCGAGCGTGGTCAAAGCTTCGATGCTGGGGATGTTGGCCTGAGCGAGAACACTGACGTTGGTGCGCCTATCCTGCCAATGGATTTGCAGGATCTTGCAGAGGCAGCATTGCTGGTACCTCTCCAGTGCTTTGAGGTGCCTGCTGTACATGGTCCATGTCTCTGAGGCATACAGGAAGGCGGGTATTACTACTGCTCTGCAGACCATGAGCTTGGTGCCGGGTTTGAGTCCTGGTCTTCAAACACTCTCTTCCTCAGGCGACCGAAGGCTGCACTGGCACACTGAAGGCGGTGTTGGACTTCGTCATCGACATCTGCCCTTGTTGACAGTAGGCTCCCGAGGTATGTCATTCACTCAGTCAAAGACACAATACCATGAGATGGTCCCATGGAATGCTGATCATCTAATTCTCAGGCTATGTATCTCCTTTAAGAGGTATACTTGAGCAGGCCAGGTCCCAGGACTTCCCTGCACCCAGCTTGCAATGTAGACAGAGCCTCATCTTGAAATTTGACAAGGAACCTTTAGTGGGGGAATTTAAATCCTGAATAGAGCCAGCACCTGCCTGTCACACGGCCTCACTTTTCAGCCCCAAATTATTGGTCACAAAATCAGATGCCCAATGAATAAATGTCTACAAGGCTCTGTGCTGCTCATGGAAACTTTCAAAATTGGACTTTACTTTTCCTGTTTCATGGAGGCTGACTCAAGCATGTCGAAGAGTATTGCGGAACATCTGAAATCAATATTTGCATGTCATACAATATCCAGAGTAGGCATTCTCAAATATGGATCACAATTTTCAGCTTTGTAGTTTGGTGTATGTTCAAAGCAATATGGATTTGTTCATATTACAAGAAGCCTCAGGTATCTGCAAAGTCAATGGACTTATACAGACACATGATCAGCAAACATGTAAGGGTATGCATAAAGTATAAGCTTACCTCAGAAATAAGTTTATTGGAAAATGCGCTGAATTTTGAAGAATTGGGAAGAAGTCTATAAATATCTTTACAGCTTAAATTAGAGAAAAAACTGGATGGGTTTGGTTGAGTTCATTCATTTAAATGAAGAAAAGGACATGTAGAGCTATTCAGGTTACAGGACTACGCTAGTGCATGGAATACAAAGGCCATAAAGGGACTTAGGAGTAGATAGGCATGGGGAGTGGATATTCTCATCTTTGCAATGTTAAAGGGGCCTATATTTTATTCGGGTGGCATCAATTCCTGGTCTCGATGTCGCAGTCTTGATTGCACTTCCCAGTGTGAATCACCCAATATACCTTGTTCCAGTGGCACTGGAGACCCACATTTTTATGGGTCTAAATCTATTGTCTGAACTACCTTCTCCATGGATCTAATTGGACATCAAGAGACCAGTGGAAGGCTTCAAGGAGGTGAAAAATCAACTTCGGAGGTTTTAATGGAAAGGAAAATTGGGCGGGGTGTATAACCAATCCGTTACCACCAGTTTTGTGCCCACCCCCTCACCCCCATGTTGAATTTCACCCCCAAATGTAAAAATGGGAGACGACACAGTGAGTAATTGTGAGATTGCTGTTCCAGGACTAAGACTGCACCAAGCCATAATATAAATCATTTTAAACTTGCCGTTTTTGGTGCACTTCGGCTCTACCACTAGGCAAAGCTGGGCAGAGTGTGGACCAGCTGCCCAGCAGTAGGCCCTTTTTAGGATGCCGTTGACTGGCTCAGGAGCAGGTAAAAAGTTTCCCTACGATTTTCAGGGTGCCACCACCCCATTTCCACCAGGCGGAGCCAGTCAAAATCTTCCCCTAGAAGGGCATCATTTGCCTCTTTGACCCGAACTAAAGAGGGGAAAAATCAGCCAAGGCTCCCACTCTTGATTGCTTTCCCGTGAACCCGGCTGGAAAGGGCATGTGTGCCGGTGTTTCTGCACCACACGAGCCTCTTCCCACCCTACTTTATCTAACCCTATCTGCATATCCTTCTACTCCTTTCTCTCTCATGTACTTATCCAACATCCCCTTAAATGCATCTATGATGGGGCTCGATTGCTTCAGGATATTTTTGGAAGACAGCAGGAGAAACCAGAGCAAGGCAGATAGTTAGTACTGTCTGAACCTGTGTGCCTATTACACCGATTGTAATGTGCAACAACCTAACATAAAATATAAATGAAGGGCAAAAATATCACTTACATTTTGAAATGACAGGTGCACTTCTACTATGGAATCAGCAACTGCTTTTAGTCAGTAAGTGCTGTATTCATCTTTTCTGAAGCAACATTTGAAACCACCACTGGCACCAGTGGCCATATAGAGGGATGGATAAAATGAAAAGATCAAGGAATGGTCAGTGGGGAAGAGTGGGATCACTATTTATTGTATGAGAGGAACGTAAGAACGAATAAGACCGGAAAAGACTCGACAGTCTATCTGCTGGTCTCAAAAACTAACATCCCTTAATCGCCCACTCTCTCAAATATCTATCTAATTCTTCCTTAACTTTCTCTCCCCTATCTGCCTCCCTGTGCAGTCCATTCCACACATTCTCCACCTTCTGCGCAATGTAAACTGTCTGTGCAGCTTCTATCATCTAAGTGTCAATCTGGCTCAGCGGTAGCACTCTTGCATCTGCGTCAGAATGCTGTGGGTTCAAACACCGCTCCAAGACTTGATTCCATTCCCACTTGATTCCCATCTTAACTGGGCCCTATTTTTAGGTTGTCAAGGCGATCTCCAACTCAGGCGGGAGCCTCATGAATACATGCAAGTCGAGGTCCTAGCATGTTATTAGGACCCCGGTGGCATTTTAACGGCCCACTGAGTGAGGCACCTGCTGTGCTTAGTAAAACCTGGAAGGGGGGGGGGGGGAAGAAATGCTCCTCCAGGTCCCACAAGGAAAGACTGGCCTCTGCTACCCCAGGCTCTTGCCGTCCACAAAACAGTTCAGATCTTCTCCCATGACTTAACTTGATTCTGGTGGGCGGCCTCCGGGTCCCTCCAATTTTGGCTTGCCTGATGCCAGTTTTGGTCGAACAGCAGGTCAGCAGAATGCAAATTAAGCCCGGGAGTTCAATTAGCCTGAGCCTCAAACTCGTGACATTCGGCGGGATTGACGCTATCCTGAAACCTAGTTTTTGGACCACTTTCAGAGCAGAGTCATTAAACCAGCGTTACGCCTGAGCCAATATAGCCTTGGTCCTATTTCAGGTGCTCTTGGGGGCACGGGACATAGCTCCTCAAATTTGGACCTTTTTGCCCCCATTTCACCCTCAAGAAACAGGCGAAATGAGGTCCAATTTTGCCCCCACTATGCCTAACATACCATAGTTCCCCCCGCTCCCCCCGCTCAGAGTGTGTGGTCAAACAGGGGAGGAATTTTTTAAAAGGTCATAATAGATCTTACAAAAAATTACCTTGAAAGGAAATGCACGTACTCGGAGCCAATCAGGATTGAAAAAAAAGAAAACAGCAGTAAAAAGAGTCTGAGTAATTAAGTGGTTGGTGTATAGAGAAGAAACAGTTACAAAGATTGAGTAAATTGCCCATTCATTAGCAATGTGGCATGGAAGGAGAATTACAAATACACAACAGAGCCTGCAGTAATTCAATCTAACCTTATACTTACAGAAAACACTGAGATAATGAAGAGAAAAATTACCAGATGCATATTGGATTGTACGGAGGTGGGGAGGGGGATGGGAAGGGAGAGGCAAGCATGGGATGCTAATAGCCTCTCTCAAGCTGTGAAAATTTCTCTACAACACAATCATAGTTTTCAGTTTAAGGGCCTCTGGGGAGGTGAGATGAAGCAAGGTGAAAAAAAAAATGTAATTTATAACATGTCTGTGGAATAGAATTTATCACTGGATAAGCTCGCCACTGCTCAATTGATATGTAGTTGATTTCAAACAACAACCCCCCCTCAGGCGGCCACAGGGGAGACTTTTAGATTTTACGCTTGGATATATCAGTTTAACTCGCCATTTACCAAACAACAGCTGATGACAGCACAAACGAGTTGTTCAGAAAAAGAAGGGGGGAAATAAACGCGCACACACGCCATAACCTTAGAGGCCTGCAGAGAATGCGTTAAGAGAAATATATGAACGGAAAAGACTTGAAAACCCCAGTTTGCAGACAGACAGCTCTCTGCCAATACCTGAGCTGCATTTCCTTTTGATCTTGTGCTCTTACGGACTTTCCAATAATGACACTGCATGCAGACAGTCATTTTACTAGTTGGTTTTGCTGGAGGAGACCCAAGATATGTACAAACAATTGCATGACCTTGTTCTGCACCCAAGCTCGTAAAAACAATACAAATAATAAATACACATTTTAGCAGCTCCAGCTCCTGTCCTAGATGCTGCAGCCTCTCAACCTTTTCCCCTCTCTTTGGCTTCTCCTGTTCCCTTTACTGTTCCATAGGATATTGCTGTCTTCTCCTTTTCTACGTTTTCTACTTTGCATTCACTTAATTTTTCTTTCTTCTTTCCCTTTTCATATATTTTCTGTTTCTTTGCTTCCCTTCTTTCCAAGAGAAAAAAAACTAGTGCTTCTAATTCAGCCTCAGTTTACAAAAGTAAAACTCCTCAGATAAATGCAAAAACGTGCAATGATCTGCGCCATTAAGAGTTCTCGCATCAACCATGTTTCTCCTATCAATGCTCAGTGACGATGGGTTGCAGATGGGAATATCAATCAACTGAAGAACATTTTACCTACAAAGTACTGCACATCCCTAACACAGGTACATTATCTATTTATCATCTATTTATGTATCTATCTTCTATAAACGGTATGTCTCGTGCACTTCCTGTCCAGCACAATTCAGGTGTCACACTTCCTGTGTCACATACTGATTTTATGATGCATCAGGCAAATTTTTGTGTCACACATAATTTATTCCACCTCCATTCGATTTTTTTAAACATCTGATTGGTTGATATGCAAGCAAATTAATTGAAATTTGAATTCTAATTTGATCTTATGCAAATTTGTTAGAAAGAGAAGATAAACCAAGCAAAATGCTCAAAATGCTTCATGAAAATTGTTTTATCTGCTACTTTTTTCCTTTAGCCAGCTGACTACACACAGGTTAAAATATAGTTCCTGAAAATTTGTGGGATGGCGTATCTTGACGTATGTGCCAAGTTTCATCTGCCTCAGATTTACACTGCTGACCCCACCAAAGCTCTCAGGGTCAGGGTCAGGGTGAGGCCCTGTGATTTATGTGGCAATGATGGGCTAGAGGTGCATCTGGTGCAGGTACTTTTGTCAGCAACACCTGCATCAAGTCTCAAGAGGTGCGGCAAGTTGTCTAGGGGCAGTCAAGGGACAGGGAGGGTGCCTAGGTTCTCTGACAGCGCAGTGGAGATCTTAGTGGAGCAGGCTGGGGAGAGGAAGGACATCCTTTCCAATTTGATGGTCAGTGTTCCCACAGTGAATTGGGGAATGGGCTTGGCAGGAGCTGGCATAGCAAGTTGATGCCAACAGTATACACACCAGGACAGGGGTGTACTGCCACCCGAAATTCAATTAACTCATCACGGGTGCTAAATTAAGAATGCCTCCTCACAACTTTCATTCCTTCTATGTCCCATGTGGCTCCTATCTTTGCCTCCGCACAATCTGTCATTTCTTTGTCTGGTCACATGGTTGACCATAATTCAACAGGGAAGATTTTGCTGGGCCTCCTCTCGGCTTTTCCTTGCACCCTGAAAAGTTGTTCCTCTCCTCACAACTACTTCACTCTCTTGCCTAAACTTGGTGCTTCTTCCAATCATCCTACACACTATGGTAAGCAGGTTCAAAAATGGTGATGGGATGAAAGCCCTTTTCTCTAAGACAAATATTTACCCCTTCTATGCTTTTTGCAGGACAAGCTTACAAATAAAAAGAGGGGTTCACGCAGTGCAGGGCTAGGACCTCCCAAGCTGCAGACTTCCACCCCTTTGAAAGAGGTCATTATCAAAATCTCGGGCAGAGATACTTCCCTCACAATCAGAAACTGGAGACCTGGCCCCACAGCAGGGTTAGTGGACAACTTCCCCATCTCCTCACTTCCCACTTCACTCCTTCTCCTACACCCTGACTCATCTCCTGAACTTGGCAAACTACTGTGACCTAGAGTTAACAGTGATCTGATATGTTCTTGTGATTGAAACTGCATCCTAACCCCTGCCCCTCATCGCTATCGCTATGAACAAGGGAGGGCTTGGATGCGAGTGGCAGGTAGTAAAGAGGAAAGCCTCGATGAAGATGTACTATCACTCACTCTTACCCTCCCACGCACCAGCTGAGAAATAGGCACCCCGCACAACTTAGATTAGTCCGATTCCCCAACAGATTTCAGGCAGAAAGAGGGTCGTAAGAACATGAAAATCAACCCAGATCGGATCCTTAATTTTTACTTGACAAAGTTATCCTGCTGTTTGTAAGCCCAGTTCCTTTGCAGCATAGTGGAAAAGTGTAAAATCATTTGATTTTTTTGGGATAAAAACCTGATAATGTAATTTAGCAATTTCATTTGAGGTAAGTGATGTTTGTCCGAGGAAAATTCTAGAAACAATACTTAGCTCAGAGGGAGAAGGTAACTTTTCTCACACTGCAAATCATTTGAGTTTTTAGCCCAAAAATTGCATGATCTGGGGAGAGGGGGCACAACTGGGAGGAATTCCCATTGACCAGAAACTCAACTAGACCAGCTACAAAAATGCCATGGCTGCTAAAGCAGGTCAGAGACTGGGTATTCTGCAGAGAGTGGCTCACCTCCTGACTCCCCAAAGCCTGACTCTCCACCACCTGCAAGGCACGTCAGGAGTGTGATGGAATACTCTCCACTTGCCTGAATGGATGCAGCTACAACACAAGAAGTTCAACACTATCCAGGACAAAGCAGTCTGCTTTATCAGCACTTCCTAAACATCCACCGCCTCTACCATTGGCGTACTATGGCCGCAGTATGTTCTATGTACAGGATGCACTGCAGCAACTCACTAAAGCTTCTTTGGCAGCACTTCCCAAACCACAACTTCCACCATGCAGCAGGACAAGGGCAGCAGGTGTATGGGATCACCATCCCCTCTAACTTCCCCTCCAAGTCACACATCATCCTGACTTGGACGTATATCGCCGTTCCTTCATTGTCACTGAGTCAAAATCCTGGAAACCCCTACCTAACAGCATTGTCGGAGCACCTTCACCACACGGACTGCAGCAGTTCAAGCAGTCGGCTCACTACCACCTTCTCAAGGGCAAGCAGGGATGGGCAATACACATTCAAGTTATCCCCATGGATGAGCTGTCCCTGTCAAATCATCTGAAAAAGTGATGAAAAAATAGCTGGTGGGGGGGTGGGTTTGGGGGGGGTGGGGGGTGGGGGTTTTGGGGGGTGATGGGGGGGGGCGCGGAAGTAAAGAGTTAGTCCCTTCCTACTCCACTGAGACATGCTTACATGCTTTCTGCTGTGTTAACAAAGAGTGACATGGACACTTGGGAAATGTTTACAAGGCAGACTTTTGACTCAGGAAGTCAGCATGGCTAGCAAAGGAGAGAATTTTAAAAGATCAAAATTGCATCCTCACCAGGGTTGAAATAATACAGGCAGTTATATGACTCCATAGAAGAGAGACAAGAAGGAGTTTCTAAGGTCCCAGGGCATGTCAATATGTTTGTTGTGCATTCTGATGGTTCGTTTGTAACAAATTACAATGTGCTTGGAGCAGGATAATGCAATACATGGCTACATGTTCCCAGCTGATTGGAATGTCTTGAAATGATACTTCAGTGTGGAGAAAACAACACACATTATCTTTCCCCTGAAGAGGCAGAGGAGACATTAAGCAGAACCCTGAGCATTAACGGCTTGCATCTGAAACCTCAGAGATTTGGCCTCATTCGAAACACCGCAGGTTTTAAAAATGACTAAACTTCACATCACATTTATGCTATTTATCCTTTATGCAAATAGCACCAGAGAGGGCACATTAGGCGCGCTGCATGGAATAGCATGCTGCTGTATTGAAAGTGGCACAGGACAGAATAAAATGATATATTATTATCCAGGGCTTTTATTCATTGCATCGTTCACATTGAAAAGTTGTTACACCCAAGATCTGTAAACTGATGTAATGGGCTGATGTTTATACGGCTCTAATGTTTCTGCATGCCTGTGGTCTCTTTGTATAGCTCCATGCATGTATGTGTGTGTATGCATAGGTGTGCCAGAGTGGGTGTCAATCTGCGATTGTGTGTATCTCCCTGTTTGTATACATAATGTGTCTGTCTACTGTTCCTACTCTCTCTCTCTCACACACAAGGAAAAAACAGATTTTGTTTATTTATTTTTTCCTTCTTATCTAGTCCTTCGCACAGCTAATCCACTCCCAGGAATATGCCGCTACCAATTCTGAGCCAACCACTGGCAGGTACATGGAACCAGGCTAACTGCTCCTCCTTTTACAAATGTGCCCAACCATTGTTCATTGTTCCCCACCCTGCTCATATGCTATTAGGAAAAGAATTCACCAGCTGATCAATGATTGGCATAAATAACTACACAATAGCACATCAATACACTGTCCTGTGGCCTTGGTAAATCTGCCCTAGGGAATCTAATACCTGTCACAAAGAGGATAACTTTCAGCTGAGTCGGTTATGGCTTTGCAGTAAATGTTACTTTCAGGAGACTCTGTAGCATAATCATCATGGGTTGACCTGTTATGTTCCTGATCTGGGACAGATTGATCTTGACACTGGAGGTGTGAAAAGGAGGGAAATATTTCACACTTTCAGTAGTTAGAGGACAATAATTTGTCAAAAATGTTTTAAAAATCAAATTGGCCCGACTGAGCTGAATGGATGTGGGCAGTGAGGTTCAGTCTGAGGAAAATAATTGGTCAGGGTGGATGTTCAATGAACCGTATTGCAACATTCCACCTTATTTATTTTTGGTTAACAGCCTGATTCACTTTGGTCATTTTGACGTGCAGTAACTTTGCCATTGTATTGTGGAGGTAAGTCGAGGGCTGCATGGATAAGTTTGGCGAGTTTTGGCCTGTGCTGACTAGCACTGAACCAGTTAAAAGTCGCATCATAACCAGGTTAACCATTGATGCCATAAAACATTGCCATTTCACACTCCCCTCTGCCACCTCTGCTGTCACACTTCCATTCAGATCGTTCCACTACCTCCGTTCTGCCATAATACTTTCCCCAACTGCCATTCCATCAGCTCCAAAGGATCCTGATCTTGGGCTATCGAGTACACGCATTCTGTCCTGTCTATCAGAATTTGTCTCTTTGGATCCATTGGGGATAGGCTCAAAGGCTCCAAAAATGTAAGTCGTGTGATCAGGTAGCAGATGTGGGTAGGGTGGGACATCTGTCCACCCAACGACCCCAAATCTCACCACAGCAGAAATCATTTTTAATTTTTAATATTACTGGGCGGGACAAAGACTCAAGTCCTGCCAGCAATTGGTGAGATTTGCCAGTGAGGCCCAGAAAATACTTGTGGATGGGGTGGGGGAGGGGGTCAGACGGAGCTCTCCTAATGCCACAGCTGCAGGATTTAAAGCGGGACTGTTTTTATATCAGAAACAGCAGGGAGCAATGGCTCCAACAGGAACCAGTAAGAAGAGAGCATCAAGCTTCTTGGAGAGAGACATAAATATTCCTATGACTGAAATTAGGCACAGATAGAGTTTCTGGGGGATATAGATATTTCAGGTGAGGGTGACACACAAGCAAGCCAGTAGAAGAGGTACTGGAGGTGAAGAAAGATGTCCCTAAGCCGAGGGTAAAGAAATATCAACCCTTGGCTTCAGATTATTTGGTGATGATTTCAGGGCCCAGCCATGAAAAGAAGGATGCCAGCAGACCTTCAAACTCATATAAGGCAGAGCAAAACCTCTCTGAAGAAGTGCAGCGGAAGGCAGGGCTGGTGGCAGAATCCAATGCCATTCTTTGCTGCAACATCAGAGAGGGATTCTCAATAATGCAGAGCAGCCTGGAGCAAATGGCAGCTGCAGGAATCGCTGTTTATAACATCAAACCTGTTCCGCCATTCTATTAGATCAAGGCTGATCTGTACTTCAACTCCATTTACCCACCTTTTCTCCATATCTCTTGATACCTTACCTATCATAAGAACATAAGAATTAGGAGCAGGGCCATTTGGCCCATCGAGCCTGCTCCACCATTCAATAATCTCATGGCTGAACTTCTACATCAACTTCACTTTCTCACCCAATCCTTTGATTCCCTTCGTGCCCAAAAATCTATCGATCTCAGCCTTGAATATACTCATCGACTGAGCATCCACAGCCCTCTGGGGTAGAGAATTCCAAAGATTCACAACCCTCTGAGTGAAAAAAATTCTCAACTCAGTCCGAAATGGCCAACCCCTTATCCTGAGACTATGACCCCTAGTTCTAGACTCTCCAACCAGGGGAAACAGCCTCTCAGCATCAAGCCCTCTAAGAATTTTATACATTTTAATGAGATCACCTCTCATTCTTCTAAACTCCAGAGAATGTAGGTCTATCTACTCAATACTGTACAATGGAGAAAAGTTCTTCCACAGCTTCAGGTGTGAACCACAGCCTTCTTACACATAACTTCAGGGAAACATTCAAATAAGGTCCTGTGGATCTATATACCCTGGTAGCTGTGTAGCTGCGCAAAGGCCTGGATCTCCTGCAGTGTAACTTTTATAAGCCTGGCCTCCCAGCTTCTCTGCTGTTTTCTTCTTTTTCCTCCTCCAGCATATATATCATGAAGAGGGGAATCCCCAGGGACAAACAGATTAGAGGTTTAAATGCATGGTTCAAAGAGTGGTGTGGGAGGAAGGGGTTTCGGTTCATGGGGGACTGGCACCAGTACTGGGGAAAGAGGGAGCTGTTCCATTGGGACAGGCTCCACTGGGCTGGGACCAGTGTCCTGGCGAACCGAATAACTAGGCAGTAGACAGAGCTTTAAAGTAATGAAGGAGAGGTGGGGGGATTCAGGAAAGAGTAAATTTAAAAGCAACAAGAGAAATGTCAAGGCTCTAGAGCAGAGCAGAGTTTTGGGTAAAAATAAGCAGAGTGGGTCAGGAAGGGACAGAGAGAGTAACAAATGTAATATGGCATCAGTGACTAAGGTGACATCAGGGAAAAATAGAAATAAGTCAAAGCTAAAGGCACTATATATGAATCCGCGAAGCATTCACAACAAAACAGATGAATTAATAGCGCAGATAGAAATTAACAAGTTTGATCTGATAGCCATTACCGAGACGTGGTTGCAATGTGGCCAAGTTTGGGAACTAAATATTCTAGGATACTTAACTTTTAGAAGAGATAGGCAAAATGTAAAAGGAGGAGGGATAGCCCTGATAATAAAGGATGGGATAAAGACAGTAGAGAGAAAGGATCTTAGCTCCAAAAATCAAGAAGTAGAATCAGTTTGGGTAGAGCTAAGAAATAGCAAGGGGCAGAAAACATTGGTGGGAGTTGTTTATAGGCCCCCAAACAGTAGTTGTACTGTAGGGCAGAGTATAAATCAGGAAATTAGAGGCGCATGTAACAAGGGTAATACAGTAATCATGGGGGACTTTAATCTACATATAGACTGGACAAACCAAATTTGCAGGAATAGTGTGGAGGACGAACTCATGGGATGTATGCAAGATAGTTTTCTAGATCAGTATGTTGAGGAACCAACTAGGGAACAGGCTATTTTAGATCTAGTATTGTGCAACAAGAAAGGGTTAATTAATAACCTTGAAGTAAAGGGGCCTCTAGGAAGAGTGACCATAATATGATAGAATTTTATATTGAGTTTGAAAGTGATTTACTTAAATCCGAAACTAGGGTCTTAAATCTAAACAAAGCAAACTACGTAGGTATGAGGGGCGAGTTGGCTAAGGTAGATTGGGAAACTACATTAAAAGGTATGATGGTAGAGAAGCAATGGCGAGCATTTAAAGAATTAATACATAATTTACAACAAATATACATTCCTTTAAGGCACAAAAACCCCACAGGAAAAGTGGTCCAACCGTGGCTAACAAGAGAAGTTAAAGATAGTATTAGATCAAAGGAACAGGCTTATAATTTTGCAAAAAATAGTAAGCCTGAGGATTGGGAGGATTTTAGAATTCAGCAAAGGAGGATCAAGAAATTGATAAAGAAAGGTAAAATAGAATATGAGAGTAAACTAGTGTGAGACATAAAAACAGGCTGTAAAAGCTTCTATAGGTATGTAAAAAGGAAAAGATTAGTGAAAGTAAATGTGGGTCCCTTACAGGCTGAGACAGGAGAAATTATAATGGGGAATAAGGAAATGGCAGAGAAATTAAATAAATACTTTGTGTCTGTCTTCACGGAAGAAGACACAAAAAACTTCCTGGAAATAATGGAGAACCAAGGCTCTAATGAGAATGAGGAACTGAAAGAAATTAGTATTAGTAAAAACACAGTATTGGAGAGATTAATGGGACTGAAAGCCAATAAATCCCCTGGACCTGATGGCCTACATCCTAGGGTTTTGAAAGAGGTGGCTATAGAGATAGTGGATGCATTGGTTGTCATTTTCCAAAATTCCATAGATTCTAGAACGATTCCGGCGGATTGAAAGGTAGCAAATATAACCCCACTATTTAAAAAAGGCGGGAGAGAGAAAACGGGGAACTACAGACTAGTTCGCCTGACATCAGTAGTAGGAAAATGCTAGAACCTATTATTAAGGACGTGGTATCAGGGCACTTAGAAAATAATAATAGGATTGGGCAGAGTCAACACGGATTTATGAAAGGGAAATCATGTTTGACGAATCTGTTAAGAGTTTTTTGAGGTTGCGACTAGCAGAATAGATAAGGGGGAACCAGTGGATGTGGTGTATTTGGATTTTCAAAAGGCATTCGATAAGGTGCCACACAAGATGTTATTAAACAAAATTAGGGCTCGTGGGATGGGGGTAATATACTAGCATGGATTGAGGATTGGTTAACAGACAGAAAACAGAGAGTAGGAATAAACGGGTCATTTTCGGGTTGGCAGGCTGTAACTAGTTCGGTACCGTAGGGATCAGTGCTTGGGCCTCAGCTATTCACAATCTATATCAATGATTTGGATGAGGGGACCAAATGTAATATATCCAAGTTTGCGGATGATACAAAGCTGGGTGGGAATGTAAGTTGTGAGGAGGATGCAAAGAGGCTTCAAGGGGATATAGAAAAGCTAAGTGAGTGGGCAAGAACATGGCCAATGGAATATAATGTGGAGAAATGTCAAGTTATCCACTTTGGGAGGAAAAATAGAAAAGCAGAGTATTTTTTAAATGGTGAGAGATTGGGAAATGTTGGTGTTCAGAGGGACCTGGGTAACCTTGTACATGAATCACTGAAAGTTAACATGCAGGTACAGCAAGCAATTAGGAAAGTGTAAGCATCGAACGCAGGCCCCAAGGACTTTTGGTATCGGACATTTTGAATGACTGTTACTGCTGATTTGACCAACAGCCTGTTTGGAGAAGATGGGAGGGGCCTAGGTGATGGACAGGAGATTCCAGCCAGGCCTACAAACTAATTATGGGAGAATGTCTGGGCAGACAGAATTCTCTGGGAAGACGATAGCAAAATACTGCGGATGCTGGAAATCCGAAATAACAACAGAAAACGCTGGAAAAACTCAGCAGGCCAGGCAGCATCCGTGGAGAGAGAAACAGAGTTAACGTTTCAGGTCGAAGACCTTTCGTCAGAACTGGAAAAAAGCAGGATCTGGGAAGACAATGGGTCCGGGGAGGTGACTCATACAGTGACGAGCACCTAGATGAGATAGCCCCGAAAGGCGGGAACCGGACAAAAGAGGGCCATTGTAAATTAATGGGAAGCCACTTAACCCAGGATCAGCTGAGAAGTGCGGCCCATCATCTGCGATTAACACCAGCACCTAGATGGGATAGCCCCGAAAGGCGGGAAACCAGACAAAGAAGGGTGATTAAAAAGACATCACTGCAACTACACAGAGCTTAATGAACTTTTAGGATAAGAGAAGGCAGCTTTGGCCATTCTCTCTCTTTTTCGCTCTCTCTCGCTTGCTCTAAACCACCACGAGCGACAAGAGCCTTGCCTTGCTCTTCGACTGTAGGAACGAACCTCGAAACTGGGACTTGGATACTGCATCGGCGATACGGAACCAGGAGACACGTTCTACACAGGGGAGCAGCGAGCAAGAAAACGGACAATCGGGGTGAGCATTGTCCAAGCCCGCGCATCCTTAAGACCACCGGTACTGTGTGAGGGGGTGTTGTGTGCCCCAACCAATCCAGAGGGGTTTAGTGGGGAGGTTCTATGTGTATTTTATACTCTGTATGCAACACAGTGTGATTTTAGGCGTCTTAATACAAGACAGGGGCCTGTTCGACGGGCCAAGTTGTATTGTTGTACTGTTTGTTTTACGCCAACAGGCATTTTACGTACTGGAGGCGGGTGTGTGTGTTAACCTTATTAAACACCGTACGGTTGAGTCTGAAAAGCTTGTCTGTGTCCCAATCCTGTTCACCGTAATTCCTGTCGTATAGAACTAAGTAGATGGGGTGATTCGCACCACCAAAGCAAACCACCTACAAAAGCAAATGGTATGTTGGCCTTCATTACAAGAGGATTTGAGTATAAGAGTAAAGACGTCTTACTGCAATTATATAGGGCCCTGGTGAGACCACACCTGGAGTATTGTGTATAGTTTTGGTCTCCTTACCTAAGGAAGGATATACTTGCCATAGAGGGAGTGCAACGAAGGTTCACCAGACTGATTCCTGGGATGGGGGAATTGTCCTATGAGGAGAGATTGAGTCGACTAGGCCTATATTCTCTAAAGTTTAAAAGAATGAGAGATGATCTCATTGAAACATATAAAATTCTTACAGGGCTTGACAGGGAAGATGCAGCGAGGATGTTTCCCCTGGCTGGGGAGTCTAGAAGCAGGGGTCACAGTCTCAGAATAAGGGGTCGGCCATTTAGGACTGCAATGAGGAGAAATTTCTTCACTCAGAGGGTGGTGAATCTTTGGAATTCTCTACCCCAGAGGGCTGTGAGGCTCAGTTGTTGAGTATATTCAAGACAGAGATCGATAGATTTTTGGATGTTAAGGGGACCAAGGATATGGGGATAGTGCAGGAAAGTGGGATGAGGTGGAAGATCAGACATGATCTTATTGAATGGCAGAGCAGGCTCGAAGGGCCAAATGGCCGACTCCTGCTCCTATTTCTTATGTTCTTATGAAACCGGTATCGCATTCTAACAGTCTTGAGGGAAACTTCCAAAGGAAGCTGGGAGCCACCAAAATAAAGAGAGAATTTTCTTTTTGGCAAAAGACCAATTCAAGGTAAATTTATGAATCCCAGTGAAACACAGCAATTCACCTTTAAGATCACAGCATCAGCTTTCCTCGGTACCTGTTCTAGCTTACTCCTGTTTTATAGTGGCATAAGTTAGACTGGATGATCCACAGCTGCACCTGAACTAGGGTGGGCGCATCTCACACCATCCCATACTTCTGGCGGAATTTATGATAGAATTTAAATGGGGCATAAAAGCAACACTCCAACACTCCCTCCAATAGCTCTGTCGGGTTTACGCCCGACCAAACCATTGGAATTTCGGAGCTAAGGCTTCCACGGGCTTTATTCTTTTTAAAATTTCTTAAAGGTGCTGCAATACGTTTCAACAGTTGACAGTCACCTTGTGCTTTACACAAGTGGTCATTCTCCATGTGTGAGCCTAGACAGTGAGCATTGGCAGGCAATGCGACCTCACTGGCCTCACAGCCAAGCCTGATTCTGTCCTCCCCCAGATACAAACTTTCCAGCAGGATCAGGAGTCGGAACCTTTGGTAGGGCCATCCCTAGCCTCAGCACATTGAGACAAATTGTTGTCTTGCTATCACCACCTTGGCTGAAATCAGCTAACCTAGCTTGGATCAGCGATGAACCTGATTGTATTACTTAGTTCTACAACTGACTATCATTTATCCACTGCACGATCTGGGAAGCTAACCTCAGATTCAACCATGGTCAAAGGGAGAATGATTAAACGGAACCCACTTGAGAGAGGAATAGCCATCACCCATGAGCATTCAGGCCTGAAAACTGCATGACCTAGCAACAATTAAGGAGAAATATGGCCATGAAAATAAATGAAATTTAAGACACCAAACAGACACCATCAAAACAGCTCCACCCGCCATAGCCTATTGTTTGGCTTACTTTGTCGAAATTAGCAGCTGAAAGCACCCTTAAACCAGTTCAAACTTCGCAGATCTTCAGTTTGCTAAAGTCTGTCTATGAGGAGATGTCCTCTGCATTTAAAGTGCAGTGCTATTAGTTGTAATAGCAATTTAAAGTAATGAAATCATTTTGTTATTGGTGTAGATAAATGCATTTACTCTGCTGTGAAATTACATTCATCAGTGCTCATGTACCAGTAATCAGATTTGTAGGTTATGCAAAATTGACAATGTACAGCACTCAACTTTAATCTGAATAAACATTAAGCAATCCTTTTCTAAAGCACCAAGAGGAATTCTCTTTGTTTTTTTTATGGTTCAAGCATGTTTGAGATGCTGTAGAACAGGGCTTCTACAGGAGTAGGCCATTCAGCTCTTTATGACTTTCAAGATATTAAGGGGAACAGATAGGGTCGATAGAGAGAAACTATTTCCGCTGGTTGGGGATTCTAGGACTAGGGGGCATAGTCTAAAAATTAGAGCCAGATCTTTCAGGAGTGAAATTAGGAAACACTTCTACACAAAGGGTGGTAGAAGTTTGGAACGCTCTTCCGCAAACGGCAATTGATGCTAGATCAATTGTTAATTTTAAATCGGAGATTGATAGCTTTTTGTTAACCAAAGGTATTAAGGGATATGGGCCAAAGGCGGGTATATGGAGTTAGATCGCAGATCAGCCATGATCTCATTGAATGGCGAAGCAGTCTTGAGGGGCTGAATGGCCGACTCCTGTTCCTATGTTCCTAAGCCTGTTACACCTATACCTGATTTCTCAAAGTGCTGCCCACTTCATCCCATTCCCCTGCCCTTTAATTTTTTTAATTTTTCTAATATTTACCATCACTGTTTCTGGTAGGGCATTCCATGTCCTAACAACTCTCTGTGTAAAAACAATTCTCCCAACTTCCTTATAGGTGGAGCCTCACTAGTAAACATAAAATTCAGCAGTCAACCATCTTTGTTTGATTTCAATATTTTAATAAGGTTGTGCACACTGGTAGTGCAGCCTCAGGTTTTACAGCTGTGAAAAATCGGACGGCCAGCAGATTGAACACAAAAGCTCAGCACAATTTTGCAACCTGCTGCCTGTGACACCAATCACCCTCCTACCCCCCCCTCCTCCACTCCCGACACACGGCGTCACAAAATCTACCATCAAATGTCATCAAAAATCTATGTTGGTCATATTCTATGCAACGTGCCCTATGCTGGACCTGTAAGCGGGTGAAACTCTGCCCAACATTACAGACTGTCACTACTGTAACTCTGAATACGAAGCAATGCCAGGTAGTGTCAGCACATTGTGGAGTAGAGAGACATGGGTCTGCGATAGCATAAAAATGAAAAGTGATCAGATTGGATTATCAAAGAGAGCCTGGATGTCAGACTGGTCAGACTAGGACATTTGATGAGACCAGACTAAATTAAGCCCCTCACAAAAGGCAGTTCACTTAACTTCAGGGAAATGGGTGCAATGGCACTCCCGTTATGCCTGTGCTACTATCAGCAGCCATTGCTAGTGACCAAAGTGCAGACAGCACCTTCAGGACACGAGAGGAGAACCCCTAGTTAAAAAAGTAACTTCCTTCCTTTTGGGAAGACTGAGAAGGTGAGCGACTGTGACAAGAGCTTCATACGGGCTATACTTTTACCAAAAGAGACAACAATATAAGCACAGAGGTAGAGTGCAAGTCCGATGTGATCGTGTGAGTGAAGCTAGATGGAATGTAAGAGGTTTAGGACAGAGAGCAGGTGAACGTTTTTTCACACAGAGGGTTGTGAGACTGTTGAATTCACTACTGGTGTTAGTGATTGTAGAGACCATGGGATAGATTCTTGTCTTCACTGCCTGAGTGGTAATCTGGCAGAGTGGATTGCCCGCCCTGTACAGAACCTGCCCAATTTTCATTCATCCTATAAAGGGCAAGTGATCCATATTACCACCCAGGCGGTGAAGATGAAAATCTTCCTCCAGGTCAGCATTTAAGAATAGGTTAGATAAATGGTTGAAGGAAAAGGGAATAAAGGGATATGGGGAAAGGCACTTCATGGAGTAATTTGAGAGTGTGCCAAGCAGCCTGTACAGTTTGGGAGTGTTCATGGAGGAGTTCACAATCTGCAATGCTATATAAACGCCAGACTGAGCTGCAATCACTCCAAGGCCCTTTATAACAGATCACCCCTTGGCCAAATTCCTCATGTCGAGCTTGTTTGTCATGAGGAATTCTTTGACTGGTGCTCTGTAGGCCTTGAGCTTTGATCTACAGCAGTCTCTCCTGTCTGGATTCGTCATGTGGGGGAATTAGATAATGCTTAAGTCACCTCATTGCTGCCCAAAGGTCTGCTTCCACACAGATGTAGGTGGTCCTGCAATTATGGAGGATTGCTATGGTGGTTGCTCTGTGCCTGAATGCTCTGTAACACATCTGTAGGTTTTTGAGTGGAGTAGCTGGGATGAAAGGATGTGGTGTTGTCCTGAGAGACTACTGCATCATCTGTACCATTCTCCTGGGTATCAGGGGAAAACTCTCCACTGGCTAGAGTCATATCTAGCACAAAGGAAGATGGTTGTGGTTGTTGGAGGCCAATCATCACAGCCCCAGGACATTGCTGCAGGAGTTCCTCAGGGTAGTGTCCTAGGCCCAACCATCTTCAGCTGCTTCATCAATGACCTTCCCTCCATCATAAGGTCAGAAATGGGGGTGTTCGCTGATGATTGCACAGTGTTCAGTTCCATTTGCAACTCCTCAGGTAATGAAGCAGTCTGTGCCCACATGCAGCAAGACCTGAACAACATTCAGGATTGGGCTGATAAGTGGCAAGTAACATTCGCACCACACAAGTGCCAGGCAATGACTATCTCCAACAAGAGAGAGTCTAACTACCTTCCCTTGACATTCAATGGCATTACCATCTCCGAATCCCCCACCATCAACATCCTGGGGGTCACCATTGACCAGAAACTCAACTGGACCAGCCACATAAATACTGTGGCTGCAAGAGCAGGTCAGAGGCTGGGTATTCTGCGACAAGTGTTCCACCTCCTGACTCCCCAAAGCTTTTCCACCACCTACAAGGCACAAGTGTGGAGTGTGATGGAGTACACTCCACTTGCCTGGATGAGTGCAACTCCAACAACACTCAAGAAACTCAACACCATCCAGGACAAAGCAGCCCGCATGATTGGCACCCCATCCACAACCTTAACATTCACTCCCTCCCACTGGCGCACCGTGGCTGCAGTGTGTACCATCTACAAGATGCACTGCAGTAACTCACCAAGGCTTCTTCAAGAGCACCTCCCAAACCCACAACCTCCACCACCTAGAAGGACAAGGGCAGCAGGCGCATGGGAACATCACCACCTGCAAGTTCCCCTCCAAGTCACACACCATCCTGACTTGGAAATATATCGCTGTTCCTTCACTGTCGCTGGGTTAAAATCCTGGAACTCCCTACCTAACAGCACTGTGGGAATACCTTCACCACACAGACTGCAGCGGTTCAAGAAGGCGACTCGCCACCACCTTCTCAAGGGCAACTAGGGATGGACAATAAATGCTGGCCTTGCCAGCGACGCCCACATCCCAGGAACTAATAAAAATAAATAGTATTCCTTTCCATTTTTGCTCATGCTGTATACCTTTGTGTCCCATAGAGTAGTTACTTTATCTAAATCTACATCTATTACTATAGCCTCTAGTTCTATACCTAACCAGCAACAACAACAACAACCAGAGATTTATCCAATTCTTCTTTGAAGGAATTAATCATCACAGCATTAATTACTTTAGCCGAGAGTAATTGGGCGGTTGGGAGGTACCCCAGCGATAGTGATATATCTGCATGATTCATGGTAGTTTAGTGGGAAGCAGCCAAATGATGCGACATTTGATTGCGATGACTATTTGTGTAACTTTGCTGGTCTTAAACTTGGCCCCTCTACAATCCAAATATTGGTGTGTGCATTGGTATAAGTTATTAACCATGCATCGTAGTGCAGATAAAACCTCTTTCGAATCTCAGGGTGATTTTACTCCTGCTAAGAAGCAAGACATTCTGACTAGTCTATCAAAGTTTTAACATTTTAAATCTGTTTCTAAGTATCTGTACTTCAGATTTTCTGAAAATGAACCCCAAAGCTCAAATAAATCCAGTGGTGTATTTGGACTTCCAAAAGGCTTTCGATAAGGTCCCGCATAAGAGATTAGCGTGTAAAGTTAAGGCACATGGGATTGGGGGTAAGGTACTGACTTGGATAGAGAACTGGTTGGCAGACAGAAAGCAAAGAGTTGGAATAAACGGGTCTTTTTCCGAGTGGCAGGCAGTGACTAGTGGGGTACCACAGGGATCGGTGCTAGGACCCCAGCTATTCACAATATATATTAATGATCTAGACGAGGGAACTAGATCTAATATCTCCAAGTTTGCAGACGACACAAAACTGGGTGGGCGTGTGTGCTGCAAGGAGGATGCCGAGAAACTCCAGGATGATTTGGACAGGTTGGGTGATTGGGCAGAAGCGTGGCAGATGCAATATAATGTGGATAAATGCAAGTTATCCACTTTGGTGTCAAAAACAGAAAGGCAGATTATTATCTGAATGGCAATAGATTGGGAGAAGGGGAAGTGCAACGAGACCTGGGTGTCCTTGTGCACCAGTCGCTGAAGGTAAGCATGCAGGTGCAGCAGGCGGTTAAGAAGGCAAATGGTATGTTGGCCTTCATAGCGAGAGGGTTTGAGTACAGGACCAAGGATGTCTTGCTGCAGTTGTACAGGGCCTTGGTGAGACCACACCTTGAGTACTGTGTGCAGTTTTGGTCGCCTTATCTGAGGAAGGATGTTCTTGCCATGGAGGGAGTGCAGCGAAGATTCACAAGGCTGATACTTGGAATGGCAGGAATGACATATGAAGAGAGATTGGGTCGATTGGGCTTATACTCGCTGGAGTTTAGAAGAATGAGAGAGGATCTCATTGAAACTTATAAAATTCTGACAGGACAGGACAGAACAAACTAGATGCAGGAAGGATGTTTCCGATGGTCGGGGAGTCCAGAACCAGGGGTCACAGTCTAAGGATAAGGGGTAAGCCATTTAGGACAGAAATGAGGAGGAATTTCTTCACCCAGAGAGTGGTGAACCTGTGGAATTCTCTGCCACAGAAGGCAGTAGAGGCTAATTCATTAAATAGATTCAAGAAGGAGTTGGATATATTTCTTAAGGCTAAAGGGATCAAGGGATATGGGGAGAAAGCAGGGACAGGGTACTGAGTTTGGATGATCAGCCATGATCGCATTGAATGGCGGAGCAGGCTAGAGGGGCTGAATGGCCTACTCCTGCTCCTATCTTCTATGATTCTATGAAACTCAGTCTGAAGTAAATTTTAAGGTAACTAGAAGAAGTTCCATTTCCCACCTCATCTTTAATGTGTGGGGAGTTTTGTGTTTGATGGTATGAAAGACATTACAGATAAATTGGGACTACAGATATAATGGAGCTCACTGTGATATAGTTTGGACTTTCAGAAAGCTTCTGAAAAGTTCCACATGAAATATTTGTAATTAAACTAAAATCCATAGGAATACAAAGTAGAACATGAGACTGGAAACAACAGTTTGGCGGCATGTCTAGGGTATTTCCCAGTCTACCTCTGGAATTCTGTCGCACTCACCCCTGTTAGGCCTAGTGGTTCCCACACCTACTAACAGCGAACTTGGGTTCTGTTCTGGTCCTGCTGAAGGCCCCAAATGATTGTAAGACTTTCGGTAATCAATGTCATTGGGACTGATTACCTTTAAAATGCTGTACTTCCATTCCCTGCGGTTAGGGCCTTGGGCTTTTCATTCGGAGTGTCACTGAAGCAGCAGGTTGCCGCTTTGAGATTCCGTCAGCAAAACCATGCGGGCTTCTTCGCTGAGTTGCTACAGACGCTTAGTGCCTTCCCCAAATACTGAATTAGCCTGGTCCTTGGGACTTAGGGCAGGGACATGATGAGGCCAAAGCGGCAGCTAGTATTCCAATCACACTGCACGTCTTCCCCCGCGCCAGAGTCTACAGAAGTTTTAGGTTCAAGTTTTGTACATTGATTGAAAAAAATGTGTTTCCTAAGTATAGCATGAAAGGGTTTGAATTGGCAAGGAAGATATAGAAAGGGACCTGGGAATGATGGTAGTCTCATCCCTTACAATGCAGCAAAGCAAAGCAATTAAAAAAGTTAATAGAAGGCTAGGATATATAGCTCTAACAGTAGTGCACAAGTCTCCAGAGGTTATGCTAAGGCCTTATGGTAGATTGGTCAATCCCCACCTGGAGTACTGTGTTCAATTCTCATCACCACACCACAAAAACTTTTACATGCATTGGATAGGGTACAGAGAAGGACAACAATACCAGTCCCAAATGTAGAAAGGATCAGCTATAAAGAAAGATTCGAGAAACTCACGCTGCTAGGAGGAAGACAATTAAGGAGGAACCTTATCAATGTATATAAAATATTAAATGAATTAAGCAAGATAAACCCAGAACATTACTTTGAAGTAAGCCAGTAGAGTAGGACCATAAGATATTAATTTACAATGGTGAAAAGTAAATGTAAAATATATTAGGAATAACTTCTTTACTCAAAGTGTGATAAATGTGTGGAATAATGTGTCAGGCAAGGTGGTGGAGTCAAACATATTACGGATGTTCAGTTTTAGCTGGATGTTATAATGGGAGAGTGAGGGTACAAGTAGGATGTGCTTCAATAGGTGAAATAGTAATTTCTCAACCTTGACTTTTCTTGTGTAATTCTGTTTCCACAGCAGATTAAATAGGTTAAATTTAGATAAATGGCTGTTTCAATTCTGTCATCACATCAGTAAAATCGGGCGGGGTATAAAATGGGCGGCCGATTCGATCCCCTCAGTTTCCCACCAGGCTGGATGGATTAAAATTGCTCCCTAGTTCCATGTATATCCAACAGCTGAACTGAAGGTGAAGACAGAAATACAGAGACATATGTTGCTATTGAAAATAACTTGCAGTTATGAAGTACCTTTCATATCTTCATGACATCCCAAAGCATTTCAGTCAATGGATTACTTTCGAAGTACAGTCACTGGTGCTATGTTGGGTCAATGTGGCAGCCAATCTGTACACAACCAATGAATGAATAACCAGATAATCACCTGGAATTTCCACAGGGATTCTCCGATGTGAGATCGACAGATCTCCAGAGAAACAGCATAAATGGAAGTTCCAATGATCTACCGCCAAAGTTATGGCGGATCAGGAGAACCCTATGGATATTCAGGGCCAATCTTATTTTGGTGGAAGAAGGAATTTTGGCCAGGACACGAAGAGAACTCTCTGCATTTCTTCAAATCATGCCATAGGATCTTTTACATCTATGTAAGAATGGCAGACAGGGCATCAGTTTAACATCGCATCTGAAAGACAGCACCTCTGGCAAAGCAGAATGCCTTAGTGCTGCACTGAAGTGTCAACCTAGATTATATGGTCAATTTCACAGCAAGCCTTGAACCCACAAGCTTCTCACTCAGAAGAGAGAGTGCTGGCAACTGAGCCAAGCTGACAGTACTGGCAACGGTCTAGGCCATATATTGTACAGCCGTGGATTTCTCAGAAGAACCTAGGGCGTTCTCCCCAGTGTCATGGCCAATATTTATCCCCAAAACAGCATCACTAAAACAGATTATTTGGTCATTATCTCATGGCTGCTGCGTTTCCTACAATACAACAGTAACTACACTTCCAAAGTTCTTAATTGGCTATAAAGTGATTTGAGATGTCCTGAGGTCATGAAAGGCAAATCTTTCTTTTACAAATAGTGCGCCCCCCCAAAAAAACTCTTTCAAGTTGCTAATGGACAACCAAAAATAAGGCCATTACCTAAATTAAACCTATTTAATCTCCTGCGGAAACAGAAGAACATAAGAAAAGTCAAGGATGAGAAACGAGCATTTTGGCCCATTGAAGTTCATCCTACTTGCACCCTAACTCTCCCATTATAGCATCCAGCTGAAATTCAACACCCCTAATCCCTAAAAGGGGCTCAATTCCACTGAGGACTTGATTGAAATTCACTTGACTAAAAAACCATCAGGATGAACAGACTCTTCTGCGTTGGATTTGAACTCAGGCCCAGAGGTGAAAGGGCATATCTGAGGTATAACTCACTGCAGTGCCCTTGGAAAAAACTAGCCAACAAAAAAAAAACTACTTGTTATAAGAAATTTACCAATCTAACAAAATACTAACAAACATCTTAGCAAAGTGGTTAAAAGGTAATTTCACATTATTGCACAGGCCGATAGAAGGCAGCTTTAACTGCTGAGTCTGTGCAAGACCGGAGCTATTATCGGTAACAGAGGCATGTTACAGAGCAACCCAAGCAGCGTAATTAATTTACATGTATATCATTGCCACAACTGGTTACTTATCTGAGAAGCAAGATCAGAGATGTCACACTGCAAATTGAGTAACGGCCCAGACCTCTCAGTGTTACATCCATTTTACATGCATTTGACAAACTAACAAGGAGGGAAAAAGGCAGCCGTACTCTGGGTGATCGACACTGGGAATTGGCCCAATAAATTGCACACAGTAAAACCAATGTCTTCTTCATTAAAATGCAGTGAATCTCTATTGCTTTTCATTAGCGCCAGCCTTGCAAGACAAAATACTTAATCGGCGGTGTGTTTACTGAAGACTGACCTGGGCAGCAACAGAGACAAAGAGCTTAAAAGAGATTCTTATTTATTAAGGAGAGGTGACAGCTACTGAATAAGTGAGCTTTTTGTCTCCTTTTTTTTTTGCAGGACTCGCTTTGTGGAGTTTTACAAAGAGCCCGCAAGAATTGTTAACCCTTGGAATGCTGCTTGCAATACAACTGTTCAGGAATGTAGAAGAATCTCTTCTACTACATGCACTGACCTTAGAACCAGTACAGAAGCAGGCCACTTGTTCCATCATCTCTGTGCCAGCTTTTTGCTAGAGCAATCAAAAATTAATACCACTGCCCTGGTCGCTTCCCATAACTCTGAAACATCCTCTGTTTTGACTATTTATCCACTATTTATCCCTGAAAAGATGCAATGGTCTCTGTCTCATTCATTCCCTTGTAGCAAGGATTCCATGCTCCAAAAATCCTTCAGGGGGTGAAACTGGGTGCCTTTGCGCCTCCCGTTAGCGCCCGGGCGCGGCGCTGACATCGACTCCCGCCATATTCGGCGGGAGTTTTGCGGCAGCGCTAGGGCATTGCGGCCCGATCTCCTTCGCCCGGCGATCGTGACATCATCGCCGTGCGCATCACCCCGGTAGCGCCCCGGACCCGAAATTGACTTCTGCCCCCTGCAGCAGTGTCGGTCGAAAACACCGACAGCTGCAGGAGGCGTGCATTGGGCAGCCGGCCGCTTCGGGGGCGAGGATTAAAGGCGAGATGGGCGAGGTAAGTAAAGAAATCTTATCTTTCTTATTCTGCTTTTTTTCGCAGGTTCCTGCCCACAATCGATCAGCCCGGCACTCTGCTTGAGTGCCGGGCTGATCGCGCGGGATCACGGCTGCCTTGGTGGTCCAGGTCGGTACTTTTTAAATTGCAGAGCCTGCAGCGATGGCCCTTCCCTTTAAGGGAGGGATGGAGCCTTTGAACGCGGCAGTGCTGCACGGCCCAGTGTGCAGCGCTGCTGAAGTCTCCGCCCCGCCTGCTGCCGATTGCGCTCCAAGAAGGAAGTGGAGAGCTTGACTTAACGCTCCACTTCCTTCCTGGAGCGCAAAACCGAATTTTTTTCAAAGTTTAGAAACATTAGCGCCTGGCACTAATTTTCCAAACTTTTAAAATTTAGCGCCTCAAACGGGGCTATAATGAATTTCTCCCCCCAAGACATTTCTCCTAACCTCTCTCCTCACTATCTCAGTGATAATATTAAATTGATAACCCATGAACATTTATTTCCCAACCAGAGGAAATGGTCTTTCCCTATTCATCTTATCAAAGCCCTTCATAATTTAAAAAACCTCAGCCCCCTGCATAACTGTAGTGATAGACAATTACCTTTCTAGCCCTGCTAATTTCCCATTCTCCCACTGCACTTTTATATTGCAGCTTGGCTCAGTGCTAGCACTCTCACCTCTGACATAGAAGGCCATGAATTCCAGCCCCTCGCTCGGGTTGAAGCATATAATCTGGGCTGGCACTGGTGCTGAGGGAGTGCTGCATTGTTTGAGGTGCAATCTTTCAGACATTAAACAGGAGCCCCATCTGCTTGTTCATGTGAACATAAAAGATCTCATGGCACTATTCAGAGAGCAGTGGAATTCTCCAGTTGTCCTGGCAAACATTAATCCCTCAACCAACAATACCAAAACCAAATTAAGTGGTCAGTTATCTCATTCCCGTCCATGAGACCGAAACTGTGTAAAAATTGGATGCCCATTTGCTGAGATAACAAACATGATTACACTTCAAAAGTAATTCATTGTCTATGAGGCATTTTGGGAAAGATGATACATAAATGCAAGTTCTTTCTTTTTACATGATTTTCTTTAGTATCATTGGCTCTAGTTTTATCATATGCCTCCCTTTTAAATTTCAGTTTTGTTTTATCTCCCTATTTATCCAGTGAACTCTATTCTTTGCGGCACCCACTTTGAACCTTGTAGTAATATATTTTGTACTCTATCCATCTCATATTTGAAGATTTCCCACTGCTGATCTGTTTGCTAATTCTCCTGCTCAGTAAATTTGGGCCATTTCCCCTTTTCTCTCACTGAACTTTGCCTTTTTCCTGTTCATCACTCTTAATTTTGACCCTTCATTATCCTTTTCTATTGTTACATTGAACATAACTATATTGTGGTCACTATTTCTCAATTGTGCTCCTTTTAGTTATTTACCTCACTTCATTCCCTAGCTCTAAATCAAGCAATGCTTCTTCCCTTGTTGGTCTAGAAACATATTGGGGCCATAACTCTGAAGGATTCAGTAGAGCAGGCACAAACTAGGATGGGTCTTCCACTCGGCCCAAACAAGGTCATCATCATAGGAAGGGGTGTGGCTCCCAACACCAGAAGTACCCATGTCCCTGACTTCACAGTAGCCAGACAGATCTTCACTGGTCAAGATGCCAGGTGCACCAACCACCGAATGGCCCATCTGGGGATCCAGGCTTGAAGAACAGCCAAATTTGTTCAAAATATTTCAATACCCCTCCCCCCTTACAAGGTCTCTTTTAGCCGGCAGGCACTCCAGATGTGCCCCTAGTGTCACAGGCGCCCATGAAAAGGAGGGAACCTCCTCATGTCCCAGAAAGTCCAGCAGGGTCAGCGGCAGAACTTGTAGCCTTCATAGATTTTTGGTTCCACTGTTTTTTTTAATCTGCCTTCAAGATGTGGGCAACAGTGACAAGGCCACATTTATTGCCCATCACCAGTTGTTCTGAGAAGTGTGTATTTGGCTTCCTCTTGAACCACTGCAGTCAATGTGGTGATGGTGCTCTCATGATGGTATCAGGTAGGTAATTCCAGGATATTGTCCAAGCAATGATGAAGGAACGGCGATATATGTCCAAGTCAGGATGGTGTGTGACTTGGAGGGGAACATGGAGGTGACAGTGCTCCCACAACATTGCTGCTCTTGACCTTCTTGAGGGCAAATGTCATGGTAGGAAGATGCTTGTGAAGTAAGCTTGGTGAGGTGTTGCAGTCCATCTTGTAGATAAGTACATACCACAGCCACAGTGCATCTGTGATGGAGTGGGTATATGCTGAGTCCAGTGACAGGAGTGTCAATCAAGCGGACTGCTCTGTCCTGGATGGTGCCGAGCTTCTTGAGTGTTGTGTGCACCCATCTAGCCAATTGCTGAGTATTCTATCATATTCCTGACTTGAGCCTTGTAGATATTGGAAAGGCTATGAAGGATCAAGAGGTAAGCAATTTGTCACAAAGTACTCAGCCTCTGCCCTGCTGTTGTACACACAGTGTTGATATGGCTGGTCCAGTTAAGCTTCTGGTCAATGGTGACCACGAAGATGTTCATGGTGAGGGATTCATTGCTGGTATCATTGTAGGTCCGAGGAGGTGGATGGGATTTTTTTATTGGAAATAGTCATTGTCTAGCACTTATGTGGACTGAGTATTACCTGCCACCTGTTAACCCAAGCCCGGATGTTGTCCAAGTCCTGTTGTAGTCTGGCATGGGCCTCTTAATTATTGGAGGAGTTGTGAATGGAGCTGAGCACTGGAATAGTCAGTGAACAGCCTCACTCCTGACCATTTTTTAGGTCCTGACAATTTCCTTGGATTCTTATTTATAAACCTCACATCTTTCTTCTTTCTTTTTTAGCTAGCTGCTATTGCAGGTTGTCGCATTTCCCAACCTCTCTCACAGACCTCAGTTCCCAGAATCATAGAATCATACAGCACAGAAGGAGGCCACTCGGCCTATCATGCCTGTGCCGGCTCTTTGAAAGAGCTATCCAATTAGTCCCACTCCCCGGATCTGTCCCCATAGCCGTGTATTTTTTACCCTTCAAATATTTATCCAATTCCCTTTTGAATGTTAATATTGAATCTGCTTCCACCACCCTTTCAGGCAGTGCATTCCAGATCACAACAACTCACTGCATAAAAAAATCCTCATGTCGCCTCTAGTTCTTTTGCCTATCACCTTAAATCTGTGTCCTCTGGCTTCTGCCACTAGGAACAGTTTCTCTCTATCTACTCTATCAAAACCATTCATGATTTTGAACACCTCTATCAAATCTACTCTTAACCTTCTCTGCTCTAAGGAGAACAACCCCATCTTCTCCAGTCTCTCCACATCCCTCATCCCTCATCCCTGTTGCCATTTCCTTTCATTTTTTTAAATTTAAAACAGTTACTAGGGGCGATTATCCTGGATGTAGCACCCAAGTAGTGCCTGAAAAAGGGACAGGAAAATGTCATGCTAATCCTTTTACCCCATTTTGCACCTGACAGCACTGCAATAGAATTTCCTGCATGGCTTTTCAGATGGTCGAACCTGACTACGCTTGCAGAGGGCACAGCAATATAAATTACATGCAAATGAATGTCAGAGACCTCTGCATCCTGCTTTCCTGCTCTGGCACTGGCTGCTGATCAGGTGCAAACTGCTCCCAGAAAAGCATGATACTACATTTTTCAATGCTGTCTTAAAGAATTCTCAACAAAGGTCTTTTCTTTTTGCTTTTTAAATACAAAATGGTCTTGCTGTTTCTATACTTGTTGCCGACTGCTGTTAGTCCTTTACACTTAGTGATGGAGGCTGTGTTCAGAACTTTGCGATTCCCTCCCCCCTTTTGCAATATGGCTTATTTAGACACAGTCAGCGGCGGGGGGGGGCAGGTGCAACAACTGCTGGGCTTCTTCTAAGCTACTAACAACTGTTATCCTACCAGAGGGTAGGAATCCCCTCCCCCGCTGCTCCAAGCCAGCTGGCATCAATCGAGAAACCTCACAGTCAAACCAGCACCCACTTCCTATTCCTGGGCCATCATTCTTCATACCCACACTTGACATCCCAGTTCCCCCACCTGCTGCTTGGCATCAATGTGCTGCCTTCTTACCAGCTCCCTGGAAGGCAGACTGTAGAGGTGCCCGAGCTTGGGGTGCTGCTGTCATTCCAGCCATGGCACAGTAGCACACATTCATTCACAATGGACATAAACTTTAAATGAATATGAAGACCACCCAACATGCAACTCATGGTTTCTGGCATGCATAAACTAAAAGTTCTCCACAAGCCATTAAACACTGGCACTATAAGAATCCTGCCCCATTACCTTTAAAAATTGATGATCTTCTGGGTCTCTCATGGGGTTAGTACTGTACCTGCAATCTGATTAGTCAAAGGAGCTCCCAACACTACAGCACTAACATCAGACAGATGCACATTGATGTGGAATATGGAAAATGATCTGCCCCAGCACCTGACTCGCCATGTGATTGAACTCGCCCAGCGCTATCAGTCAAGAAGGACCCTGCAGGAGCGCTATTGAAAGGGCTCATCCCCTTCATACAGGCTGGTTTGTCCTGTTAGGCTGCTGGACAACTCCTGGGCATTTTTTGGGGGCAATTTTCTCCGTTGCAAAAAGGACAAGGCACAGGAGGCCTTGCCCACAGCGGGTCATTTGCAACACTTTTCGCACGTCAACCTGACGGAGAAGCCATGTGTGGGGTGCCTGGGTCTAACCATCGGAGTTTTGACACCTGCTGCAGCCACAACTGGAGCCCAAACCAGGGGCTGTGACTGCCGAGGTCAGAGAGCATTGCACTGCAAGTGCCTCTCCCAAGTAGGCAATGAGACTCTCCTGAGGTTCCACCTCCACCTCTGGACACAGATGGCATTTGACTGGTCATAATACTGGCAAAATATAATCAAGATATGGGTGAGAAATGCATTGAAGTAATTTGAGAGAAAAATGAAAGAGAGAAGCAGCGTTACCTGTGTTGCTGAACAGTGTTTTTAAAAGACTGCTGAGAAATTTCCTGGCAGCTCAGCTGGCTACACCCATTTTGCACGGGTTTTACACCAATAGAAATGCAACTGAGCATACCCAGGAACCTTCAGAGTATCTCCGTCTACTCTTTCTGGTGGGGTGATTGAACAAATCGACTGTAAAACATTAAAACATTAAATAAAACTTAACAAATTAAATTAGAATTTTGTTGGCCGGGGTGATGATGCACTCCAGTCCCCGCGGCGCCCATCGGTCGCGGAAGGCCTCAAGTGTGCCGGCGGACACCGCGTGCTCCATCTCCAAGGCCACCTGGATGTGAACATGGCCGCGGAAGAGAGGCAAGCAATCGGGCCGAACGACCCCCTTGACCGCCCGCTGTCTGGACCGGTTGATGGCCACTTTGGCCAGGCCCAGGAGCAGTCCCACGAGGAGGTCCCCCGATCTGCCCGCTCCCCACCGCACTGGGTGACCAAAGATCAGGAGCGTGGGACTGAAGTGCAGCCAAAAATCGAGGAGCAGCCCCTTCAAATAGTGAAAGAGGGGCTGCAACTTCTCACATTCAGTGTATATATGGAAAACGGACTCCTCTAGGCCGCAGAAAAGGCAGGCGACCTGGGAGTCCGTGAACCTGCTTAAAACCTTATTGCACGGGACTGCTCCGTGCAACACCCTCCAGGCCAAGTCCCCAATAGAAAAGGGAGGACTCCCGCATAGAGAGCCCTCCATTGGGGACCTCCGCCTCCACCGGACGGCAAGATGGCGCGCCAGGGCGTGTCCGGACGGCAGACAAAGATGGCAAAGTGGAGAGTGTGCAGGAGCAGCCTGTACAGGAAACCCCTCCGTGCAGAACTAAAAGGCACGGAGGGCATTTCCCCGAGACGGCTCAAGTTGTGAGGCGCCGGTTCCCAAGAGGGGTTTCGGGGCTGGGCGCCGATGAGGAATTCCGTCCGAACGGGGGTCAGTTCGGACGGGATCGCCCCACGTGCTTGAGCCTCCTCGATACACCTAGTGGAGTCGGGGCCCAGTGCCACTTTCAGTGACTCGATGGCTTTGGCCGCGAGCCGGACGTTGGCCCAGGACAGGTGCTGCGCCAGCTCCTCCGGCGCCATCCAGCCCGCTCCTCCGCGTATCTCCATCTAGATGCCAGTGGTGGACGTATCACTGTTTTTAAAAAATGCAGCAGCAGTGTAAATCATATCGAGGAAATTCTGGGTGTTTTAAATAAATTTGCCTGCCACAGGATGAACAAATCACGGAAGCTGCCGGAGAGTCACATGCATGATTTTTACCCCCGTGGTCTCACACCACCTCTACATTGCTGGAAAGGTCGCTCTTTCTGTCCGTCAACAGAACTGTGTTTGGGCGAGAGGCGCACTGCAATTTATCCTGCCACACAGCAGAAGTGAAGGGTTGTTTTTTCAATAGTAAAATTTCTTCCTGAGCCAGGCAAACAGCGTATCAGTTACCTGCTTGGTATGATTGTGGACTGAGGATTGGAGGGTGTGACACCTGATGCTTGCCTAGAAGGAGTTTGCTGCAGAAAAGTTCAAAGCGGTTACAACCTTGACAGCCACTGACAAGAGTCTCTTCTCCCCGTGCTGGAACTCATCTTCCAGTCTGCTCGCGGGACCATGTAGCATCTGGTGATGGCTTCATTCGGAAATCTAAATTGGCACTGGCAGCTTTCTTGAGGCAGGTCCAGATAAGAGACCCTGGGCCGGTATACGTGAGTGTCAGTGGAAGAGCATGTTTGAATGAAGCGTCTAAAATGCAATCTCGCCTGTCTGACGTGTCTCCTCTGATCCCCTTCCTCCAGAACCTGAGCGGTATCCTCACAGGGATAGCGGGCCCTCTTAACAACTACAATTGTATAAACTGTCAATGACAAAAGATTCAGTACAGCTTTAAGTAGCTATCAGGAGACTCCACCAAGTTTAAATAACTTGCTTAGTCCAACAAAACCAAATCAGTGCAGAAAACAGTCAGTTACTATGAAATAAAGCAATACGAATAATTTTCGGGAGGTTCATCAAGCAGCATGCAAATGAGGCCGGGCCGCTAGTGGACAGGCCCATCGCTCGCTGTGCTGCGTTCCCGCCAGGGAGTAAAGGTGGAGGTCCAGGTCTCGGCCTCAGGTGCGCTGCTGCTGTCTGGGTGCTTCAAGGGTCCAGAAGGAGGCCCAGCGATGCTACTCGTATTTAAATGGACACCCAATGGTGTCACACAGGCCTGCAACCAGATTTCCTCTATTCACACTGGGTAAATCTTTGAAGGAGGCCCTGGGGAATAATTTTGCCATCACTCCCCCCACCACACAAGCAAATTGTTTGTTCCTATTTTTATTCCACTTTGCATGGCTTATTGGAAGGAAGGAAAGGGTGAGGCGGTGCGGAAGTGATTCTAGACAACTGAGAGCCTAGACATCATAGCAGGAGGAGGGCACATACTTGGTTATACCACTCACCCCCCGCCAATTCAGGAGGATATATCAGGGTCGAGGCAGTTTTAAAGACCTTAGTGAGGAACAGTGCCTGCACAGACGTAGAGTTCCCGGGAAGTGGTGCAGGAACCTTACAACCTGCTGCGTGAAGACTTGCAGCCACTTTCACGGATAGGCATTTTGCTGCCAGTGGCTGTGAAGGTAAAAGCTGTGTTCAATTTCTTTGCTTCCGGGTCTTTTCAAGGGACCAACTGAGGTGCTCAGCAGCATTATTCAATCTGCTGTACACGGTTGTATCAAACGGGTGAGTGCTGCCCTGTGCAGAAGAGCTGAGCAGTGCATCAGATTCCCTTTGGAATCTCTTCTGCACAGGGCATCACTCACCCGTTTGATACAACCGTGTACAGCAGATTGAATAATGCTGCCATTGCTTGGGCCTCAGCTATTCACACTCTACATCAATGATTTGGATGAAGGGACCAAATGTAATATATCCAAGTATGCTGATGATATAAAGCTGGGTGGGAATGTAAGTTGTGAGGAGGATGCAAAGAGGCTTCAAGGGGATATAGGCAGGCGAAGTGAGTGGGCAAGAGCATGGCAAATGGAATATAATGTGGAGAAATGTGAAGTTATCCACTTTGGTAGGAAAAATAGAAAAGCAGAGTATTTTTTAAATGGTGAGAGATTGGGAAATGTTGGTGTTCAGAGGGACCTGGGTGTCCTTGTACACAAATCACTGAAAGTGAACATGTAGGTACAGCAAGCAATTAGGAAAGCAAATAGTATGTTGGCCTTTATTACAAGAGGATTTGAGTATAAGAGTAAAGACGTCTTACTGCAATTATGTAGGGCTCTGGTGAGACCACACCTGGAGTATTGTGTACAGTTTTGGTCTCCTTACCTAAAGAAGGATATATTTGCAATGAGGGAGTGCAACAACAGTTCACCAGACTGATTCCTGGGATGGGGGGATTGTCCTATGAGGAGAGATTGAGTAGACTCGGCCTATATTCTCCAGAGTTTAGAAGAATGAGAGGTGATCTCATTGAAACATACAAAATTCTTACAGGGCTTGACAGGGTAGATGCAGGGAGGATGTTTCCCCTGGCTGGGGAATCTAGAACCAGAGGTCACAGTCTCCGAATATGGGGTCGGCCATTTAGGACTGAGATGAGGAGAAATGTCTTCACTTAGAGGGTGGTGAATCTTTGGAATTCTCTACCCCAGAGGGCTGTGGAGGCTCAGTCGTTGAGTATATTCAAGACAGAGATCGATAGATTTTTGGATATTAAGGGATATGAGGATAGTGCAGGAAAGTGGAGATGAGGTAGAAGATCAGCCATGATCTTATTGAATGGCGGAGCAGGCTCGAGGGGCTGAATGGCCTACTCCTGCTCCTATTTCTTATGTTCTAATTTTGGGAGCAGCAAGCTAGAGCCCTGGGCTTTTTTAGACTCACCAGAGTATGTGTCGCCCTTTCTCAGGATGTCAGCATGTCTGATCCTTCGTCACCCTCCCCAAGCAATACACTCCACAGTGCCAGGCAGTCAGCTGGGCTAGACTCGCCCCAGCACTAGCCAAGGTGCAGCAGTCTGCAGCTGCGCTATCACATCTCAGGCTCCCACCAGCTTTGTTGAGGCCACTAGGGGAGCACCTTATAGGAATAGCCTTGGGAAACCTTCTTAGAAGAAATCCACCAGGGGTTGACATTTGGGTGAGGAATTAATGGAAGGCAATTATTGTGTTAGGAATTCATCACCTTTATCATATTTGGAACTTTGCGACACAGTGTGGTTTAATAGCAGCTTCCGAGTCTGCATTGTCAGTATGTCATTGATGTAGAAGTTGGCTGAATGGTTTGAATGTTTTTTAATGCAGGATGAAGGGAGTTGTGAAGGATGCAACAGGGGTTTTGTGTAAAATTTAAGGGCAGGGGAATGAGCAGATCACTGGAATTGCTGACCCCCTCGAGTACCTTGCTGCGAGGTGTTGAAGTAGCCCTTCTTCTGCTGCTTTCTCGCCATCCCTCCAGTCATCCTCGACAATGAGGATTGCTGTTGCTGCTTTGCCGCCTCCAAATCCTGCCCTGTCTGCGTGGCGAGGTTGGGCAGGATACAGCACATCACTATGATGCGGGAGACTCTTTGTGGGGCATTTTATAGGGAACCCCCAGACCTGTCCAGACACCTGAACCTCTGTTTCAGCAGTCCTATGGTGTGCTCATTAATCATCCTGTGGTCCCCTGGCTATGTTTGTACCCGAGCTGCTCAGGCGGTGAGGTTGCGGAGGGGTGTCATGAGCCACGTCTGAATGGGGTATCTCTTGCCCCTCAGCAGTCATCCTGCTACATTCCTGAGAGGGTCAAATATTGGGGGAATGGTAGACTGTCGTGGGATAAATGCGATGTGACTGCGTGCAGGGAGCGCAATGTTGGGTGGCGGGAGGCCACCACTGGGACAGAAGGAACGGTCTGCGGCACTGAGGTAAGTGACGGATAGGGGGTTTCGGGAGGGCTTTGCGATTGCAGCTGGGAGCTCGGGGCAGGGAAGCCCTAAACTTGCCTTGTTGGGGCCTGGCTGAGCACTCCTGCTTTTCCGGGGCCCCACAAGAAAAGTTAAAAACAAAGTGAAAAGACCTACCTTTTTGGGCTTTTTCTGGCACCGACTCCTCTTCCCACGAGGTGGACCTGGCGGGAAATCCACGACGGCTTCGCTGCTCAGACCCACGGTTAAAATAGTAGATGTCATCGGAGCCCTATCTGAGTATTAAAGAAGGACCCTGTGGGTGTTCTTCTCGTTAAAATCGCAGCCTGCGGAATGGGTGCGGAGCGTCGGCAGATGAGTCCCACGGGCAACTTAACTGCTCGCTCGCCCAGTTTATGCCAGACAGACAGGGTTGAAATTTCCCCATCTCGCTCGCTCGCTCGCTCTCTCTCTCTCACTTTCTATTTCTCTGACAACCAGTCAACTGGGCCTCCAAGAAAAGTGTCCCTCCCTCTGCTTTCTTCCCTCTTAATAAGGTCTCTCTCTCTGTTGACTTTCCCAAAAGAGTATCCATCTCCAGCTCCATCTCCCCGCTGCCCATAGCCTCTGCCTTTCTTCACTCCATTTTCTAGGTCACTGCACGACTGAAATAAAATCGGGACTCTTTTCATTGAAGACAGACTCCTGCATATATGTATATTGGGGTTGTCATTGATTATATTAGTGGTTCAGGCGAATTTTCTGGACCAGCCCCACCAAAAAATTCTCATGAGGGGTGAATTTCCACAGAGATTCTCCTGCTTATTCCCCATAATTTCAACAGAAGAGCCATGGACAAATGGCATTCACCCTCCCACCCAGCCTCTTGGACCCCTCTAGATGTGGATACTCGGAAAGTCTGAAAAATCCCTCACTTCGGCTTCTCCAGGGTCAGTTTTAACTTGGCGGGGATTCGTGCATGGGGGTGGGGGGGGACTCTGAAGTTGGAAAGGAAGCATTATTAACAGCTGGGCCTCATTTTAATATTTCACATCTGTCTCCCGCCTGAAGCCAGCGGGAATGACATAAAGGCTGGCGGGCAGGATCGGAAATTGGGGAGGGAGCCGGATACCGCCAGGGACCCAAGGGAACTGTCCCCAGCATAAGGTCAGTGTGGGGCGGTGGGAGTTCCCAGGGTTATGGCAGTCTGGGAGGGAGAGGGAAGTTAGGGGCCGGGGAGGCCCAAGGATTCCTTCCGGGGTCTGGAGGAGCATTTGTGCTGCTCCTGGCCTCAAGGAATCCTCCCAAAGAGTATACAATAAGAACATAAGAACATAAGAAATAGGAGCAGGAGTAGGCCAATTGGCCCCTCGAGCCTGCTCCGCCATTCAATAAGATCATGGCTGATCTGATCCTAACCGCCAATCTACTATCACAGAACCATCTCCTGAACCTAACAGAATTGGACACACGAAATAGGAGCAGGATCAGGCTACACGGCCCCTGGGCCCGCTACGCTACCCACAGGGCCATGACCAATCCGAACATAGACTCATGTCCAAATTCCTGAAACAATGAAATTTATTTTAGCCTCTTCTGCTCACTCTGCTGCTTCCTGCGAGTTTTTCTAGTAGGTTTGCCACCAGTCGGGCCTCCCCTGAGGTCTAGTTAAAATAACGTTGCAACACTGATGTTAAGGCCATGAATGTTATATTTCAGTAAGGCTCCTGCCTGCCTGCCTGTAGCAGGAGCCTTGTCCGACTTGAACCTCAGTGGAGAAAATGACATCGGGCAGGAACAAGGCAACCTCAGACCAATTTTATTCCCTCCCATGCAGCATTCCCACCTGGCGCGGGGCAGGGAGGGATCAAATCGAGCCCTCTATTTCTCAATATGAATTTAATTTTGATCTCTATTTCTCAGGATTTATTTTTGCCTGTTTCTACCACCCACTTTTTTAATGGATCAACTGGATCTCCCCACCTTCTCACTGACCCCTTTCTCTCTTCAGAAATATATTTAATTGCATCTTGAATTAATTTACACTGTCCATTTCAATGTCCTTCCTTGGTAACTTATTCCACAATTGTATTAGTCTTCCGGCTCGTCCTGACTCCACTTCCAACCGCAACACTTACATTTTTAACCTGTGTGTGTGTTATTTGAACTCTTTGCCACAATAACCAACTCCCTTGTCAGTCTCCTTGATAACTAATTTTAGCGACCCAAAAAAATTAGCACCCCTCCGCCGGAAATTCAGTTGTAGCGCCCCAAGCAAGAGGCGCTACTGGAAGCGCTCCACCTCCTTCTTGGGGCACTACAACTGAAGATCGCGGCACTACATGCAACAGCGCTACGTGCATCAGCACGTAACGGCGCATCATTGCAGGCCTCCCTCCCCTGACTAAAGGGGAGGGACCTAGTGCTGCGCGCACCGGGGCCTTGCTGGACCACCGGGGAGTAGGGTGCCGGGAAAACAGCCCGGCACTCGAGGACTGCCGGGCTGAGCGATTGCGGCCGGCACCCCGAGAAAAAAATGGAAGGGGGCAGGTGCTGTCAGTCGGCCAAAGAAAAATGGCTGCCTGACACCTGCCCCTTTTACTAGCACCGCCACCACTGCAAAAACGCCCCCTGACCCTGTCGGACATATCGTCCGGCGATAGGTCAGGGGGTGCAAGCGAAGTTTGAAGGCCGGGGTGTGAGCGAGGCGCTGCGCACGGCAATGATGCCATCTCCGGCGGTGCAGTGCCACAGGGCGCTACTGGCTACCGCCACTGCTACCCTCCCACTGAATTTCGCAGGGGGCATTAGCGGCGCCATGCCCGGGCGCTAGGGGATTTGCGCCCTCGTTAGTGCCCCCCCCCCCCCCCGGGGCGCTAACGAGAAGTGTAAATCAGCCGAATTTTTCCCCCTTAGCTTTTGCACCTAGAATGCCTGTGTTGTGCGCAATTTGCTCCTTTCTCAAAACTTAAACTCTAATTTAATAACGGGCGGATTGTATAATGGGCGGGTGTATAACGGGAAGGGTGTATAACGGGCGGGGTGTATAACGGTAGGAGTGTATAATGGGTGGGGTGTATAACGGTAAGAGTGTATAACGGGCGGGGTGTATAACGGTAGGAGTGTATAATGGGCGGGTGTATAAGGGCCAATCTGCCACCAGCCATTTTATGCTCCCGTCAAAGTTGAACTTCACCCCCTAAGAAACACGCTGGCAGCTGAATTTTTTTGTGAAATTAATTCTTGGGATGTGGAAACACCGGCTTTTATTGCCCATCCCTAGTTGCCCTGATTGAGTGGTTTCCTAGGCCACCTTTGAGGGCTGCTAAGAGTCAACCTCAGAGTCACGTACAGGCCAGACCGGGTAAGGACGGTAGGTTTCCTTCCCTAAAGGACATTAGTGAACCAGGTGTGAGTCCGACAGCTTCGTGGTCACTTTTATTGATAAAACTTTTTTATTTCTAGATTATTTTAAAAACTGAATTCAAATTCTCAAACTGCCATGGTTTGATTTGAACTGAATACATCGAGAGGGAGAAAGAGAGAGTTGTCAACTGTGAAAATATTCAATATTCACTCAAGTTTATCAGCAATAAGTAATCATTGGGGGAAAAGAGCTACCGAAAATAGTGTAACAAATAACAAACAACTGAACACAAAGTAATCCACATGCGTCTACAAATGGATGCTATTTAAATAGAATATTAGCATATAAAGCAGAAGGAGTGAAAAGCTTTGCATACTAAGAGACAGGCACAGAAACAATTGGAAATCTCATTGTATATGGGATCCAGCTATATAGAAAAATTGAGTAAATTCCCCAGCCACCTACCCCACAGCCTGTTTCAAGATTCCATCAATTTTACTGCGTAATCAATATTTGTGAATCCCTGAAGAAATACAGCTTGTAGGCAATAAAATACAAAATGTAAATGCTCTGGGGTTATATGGAAGGACTCTATTACCCGCAAACACTTTGTAATGATGCCCTAGGAAAGTGCGATGTGATCCTCTAGTGACAGTTACAGAGTCTCAACATCTTGGCTTTTAACTACAGAGGCATTTCATTGATAAATTAACAGGTAACTGTGCCTTTTTTCCTGAAATTCTTGTTTCCGCTTTCTCCCGCACACGCCCTCCTTAAGGCATTGACTCGTACAGCGGCGTGGGTTCCACTGGCACCGGCAGCCTTCCACAGACACCCAACTGACCTTGCTTCATACACGGGCGCAGAAGTTCAGCCCAGATTTTCCTACCAGTACGGCAGTGGCTGATATCCAGGTGGGGTTGTGGGCAGGAAATGTGGCGCTGATCCCTTGCACTTTGTCACAGCCACTTTCGCACCTGCCCAAATGTCCTCCTCCTCCTCATTTTCGGTGGATGACAGAAGCAACCACCCCAAAGTGTGCGTTAAAAGGAGGCAGTGATGGCATGACGGGATCACACATCCCATTTTCCTTCATTACTGTCATTTACTGCTCAGCAGCAACCATCTCCATGTTGAACAGGGGTCCGGCGTGGTAGGGGACACAGAAAAGGCAGGGACATTCCAAGGATTCATTTCTCGGCTAATTTTGCTCTTTTGTTTTCTATTTGTGGCCGACAACTGCTGCGTGACCTTTTGTGCGGTGTGCTGTGCGGCTGCCGCTTCCTCCCTTCCCCTGTTCTAAAGCAGGCACAACGGGCTTCCCATTGGAGTTCCCCTGTATCTTTGTTTCTGGTCGGAAGAGGAAGAGCAATGGAGGGGGCCAGAACAGTCAGACAGCATTGGAGTCAAAGGCAACCACCCGTCGGTACCCCCACACCAGATTATACAAACCAAACAGCAGTGCTTGTGGAGTGAGACTTCCCAAAGACGGCCATCAGTGAGTTATATCTCATGCTGCAACCAAACCTGCAAACTACCTCCATCGTAGTCACTGCGCTGCCAGCGACTGTAAAGATCACAACCATTCTGAGCACTTCTGCTGCAGGGTCTGCTGTGGACTTCAGTAACATTAGTGCATCAACTGTGGCACTGCTGTATTAAACAAATCACAGATGCATTGTTTGCTGGAGCAAACCGTTTCATCTGCTTCCTCGTGGACAACCCATGATAGCATGACAGTGGCAGAATCCCCTAAGGAGTCATAGATTGCACCGACTTAGCCCTTGGCCGATGCCATTACATGCGTCAGCTGCAAAGGATTCCGCTTTCTCAATATCCAGCTTGTTTGCAACCAGCGGCACTGCATTACGTAAATGATTGTTCACTTTCCTGGGAGCTGCCTTGATGCCTCCATTTTAAGGCACTTCACTCTTTGACCCAGACAGTCATGCCTCTGAGTGGCTCTTGTGAGATCAAGTCTACCCTCAACAGCCTTGGCTGATGGCCGCTGTGGTGCACTTTCCCAGTTTACCAACTGAGCATCAATATAGCATTGATCCACCAGAGCCATTCTAAAGAATACCATTGGGATGTTGAAGGTGTCTAATCAGGCAGACTGGGCTTAGGTTTAACAAATGCAGCACTCAGTACAGCACTGAAGTGTCAACCCAGATTATATGCTCAAATCCTGGTATGGAATTTACACCTACAACCTGCTGATTCATAGGCGAGAGTTCTGCCAGTGAGCCAAACTGACACAGATTACTGCGATACATCCTTTCCTATACTTATAGCTGACAGACCACTGACAACCACAGTGGAAATTGGTGTTTCTACAAAGGGGTGGAAGTTGTGCAACAGTTGTATAAAGCTCGAGTTAGTCTGCAGCTGGAGTACGGTGTTCAGTTCTGGGACTGCACCTCAGGAAGGATATATTGTCCTTGGAGGGAGTGCAGCGTAGATTCACCAGAATGATACCGGGGATAAAAGGGTTAAATTATGAGGACAGGTTGCATAGACTAGGCTTGTATTCCCTCGAGTATACAGAAGATTATTTCCTCTGGTGGGGGAGTCCAGAACAAGGCAGCATAACCTTAAAATGAGAGCTAGGCCGTTCAGGGGTGATGTCAGGCAGCAATTCTTCACACAAAGGGTAGTGGAAATCTGGAACTCTCTTCCCCAAAAAGCTATTGAGGCTGGGGGTCAATTGAAAATTTCAAAACTGAGATTGATAGATTTTTGTTAGGCAAGGGTATTAAGGGTTACAGAACCAAGGCGGGTAGATGGAGTTAAGATACAGATCAGCTGTGATCTAATTGTGTGGCTTGAGGAGCTGAATGGCCTACTCCTGTTCCTATGTTCCTTCCTTCCTATGTTCTAACTAGAGGTTTCTATCAGGGGATGGTATTCGCAAGTCTGGTTCCCTGTATCAAACTGGGCCTGAATATCAACATGGCCTCCTGTTGGGTACTTGTCACAGGATTCCTCCTAAGCTCTATTATAGATTTAATTTAACATTGTTCAGCTGTCAGATCCTGATGTTCTGAGTTTATATATTCTGTCATGGGTGTTAGGCTCCTCAATATGATCTACATCCTCTTAACTCCCCCATCAAACATCAGGTTCATAGCAAAATGAACAGAATCTAATGGGGAAAAAACAATTCTGTATCCTGTATTAAGTGTGCAAAACTGTCACTCAAAATATCAACAACAACAACTTGCATTTATATAGCACCTTCAACAATGTAAAACATCCCAAGGTGCTTCACAGGAGTGTCATAAAATAAAATACACCGCGCCACATAAGGAGAAATTAGGGCAGACCTCATTACAGCCTTGGTCCAAACATGGACAAAAGAGGTGAATTCCAGAGGTGAGGTGAGAGTGACTGCCCTTGACATCAAGGCAGCATTTGACCGAGTGTGGCATCAAGGAGCCCTAGTAAAACAGAAGTCAATGGGAATCGGGGGGAAAACTCTCCCTGGCTGGAGTCATAGCTAGCACAAAGGAAGATGGTTCTGGTGGTTGGAGGTCAATTATCATAGTCCCAGGACATCGCTGCAGGAGTTCCTCAGGGCAGTGTCCTAGGCCCAACCATCTTCAGCTGATTCATCAATGACCTTCCCTCCATCATAAGGTCAGAAGTGGGGATGTTCGCTGATGACTGCACAGTGTTCAGTGCCATTCGCAACTCCTCAGAAAATGAAGAAGTCCATGCCCGCATGCAGCATGACCTGGACGACATTCAGGCTTGGGCTGTTAAGTGGAGAGTTAAATTCGCGCCACACAAGTGCCAGGCAATGACATAAGAACATAAGAAATAGGAGCAGGAGTAGGCCATTTGGCCCTTCGAGCCTGCTCCGTCATTCAATAAGATCATGGCTGATCTTCTACCTCATCTCCACTTTCCTGCACTATCCCCATATCCCTTGATTCCCTTAATATTCAAAAATCTATCGATTTCTGTCTTGAATATACTCAACGACTGAGCCTCCACAGCCCTCTGGGGTAGAGAATTCCAATGATTCACCACCCTCTGAGTGAAGACATTTCTCCTCATCTCAGTCCTAAATGGCCAACCCCTTATTCGGAGACTGTGACCCCTGGTTCTAGACTCTCCAGCCAGGGGAAACATCCTCGCTGCATCTTCCCTGTCAAGCCCTGTAAGAATTTTGCATATTTCAATGAGATCACCTCTCATTCTTCTAAACTCTAGAGAATATAGGCCTAGTCTACTCAATCTGTCCTCATAGGACAATCCCCCCATCCCAGGAACCAGTCTGGTGAACGTTCATTGCACTCCCTCTATGGCAAGTATATCCTTCCTTAGGTAAGGAGACCAAAACTGTACACAATACTCCAGATGTGGTCTCACCAGGGCCCTATATAATTGCAGTAAGACGTCATTACTCTTATACTCTTGTAATAAAGCATTTGCTTTCCTAATTGCTTGCTGTACCTGCATGTTAACTTTCAGTGATTCATGTACAAGGACACCCAGATCCCTCTGAACACCAACATTTTCCAACCTCTCACCATTTAAAAAATACTCTGCTTTTCTATTTTTCCTACCAAAGTGGATAACTTGACATTTCTCCACTATCTCCAACAAGCGAGCGTCTAACCACCGCCCCTTGACATTCAACGGCATTACCATCGCCGAATCACCCACCATCAATATCCTGGAGGTCACCATTGACCAGAAACTTAACTGGACCAGCCACATAAATACTGTGGTTACAAGAGCAGGTCAGAGGCTGGGTATTCTGCGGCGAGTGTCTCACCTCCTGACTCCCCAAAGCCTTTCCACCATCTACAAGGCACAAGTCAGGAGTGTGATGGAATACTCTCCACTTGCCTGGATGAGTGCAGCACCAACAACACTCAAGAAGCTCAACACCATCCAAGACAAAGCAGCCCGCTTGATTGGCACCCCATCCACCACCTTAAACATTCACTCCCTCCACCACCGGCGTACTGCGGCAGCAGTGTGTACCATCTACAAGATGCACTGCAACAACTCGCCAAGGCTTCTTCGGCAGCATCTCCCAAACCCGCGACCTCTACCACCTAGAAGGACAAGGGCAGCAGGCGCATGGGACAACCTCCAAGTTCAGCTCCAAGTCACACGCCATCCTGACTTGGAAGTATATTGCCATTCCTTCATCGTCGCTGGGTTAAAATCCTGGAACTCCCTCCCTAACAGTACTGTGGGAGTACCTTCACCACACGGACTGCAGCGGTTCAAGAAGGTGGCTCACCACCACCTTCACAAGGGCAACTAGGGATGGGCAATAAATGCTGGGCTTGCCAGCGACGCCCACATCCCATGAATGAATTTTTAAAAAATGACCCAAAGCTTGGTCAAAGAGGTAGGTTTTAAGGAGCGTCTTAAAGGAGGAAAGAGAAGTAGAGAGGTGGAGAGGTTTAGGGAAGGAATTCCAGAGATTAGGGCCTTAGCAGCTGAAGGCACGGCCACCAATGGTGGAGCAATTATAATCAGGGATGCTCAAGAAGCCAGAATTAGAGGAGCGCAGATATCTCGGGAGGGTTGTGGGGCTGGAGGAGATTACAGAGATAGGGAGGGGCGAGGCCATGGGGGGATTTGAAAACAAGGATGAGAATTTTAAAATCGAGGTGTTGCTTAACCGGGAGCCAATGTAGGTCAGCGAGCACTGGGGTAAATGGGTGAACGGGACTTGGTGCGAGTTAGGAGACGGGTAGCAGAGTTTTGAATGACCTCAAGTTTACAGAGGGAAGAATGCGTGAGGCCAGCCAGGAGTGCGTTGGAATAGTCAAGTCTAGAGGTAACAAAGGCTTGGATGAGGGTTTCAGCAGTGGATGAGCTGAGGCAGGAGCGGAGACAGGCGATGTTGGTCTTAGCTATGCCGCGGATATGTGGTCAGAAGCTCATTTCAGGGTCAAATATGACACTAAAGGTTGTGAACAGTCTGGTTCAGCCTTGGACAGATGCTAGGGAGAGGGATGGAGTCGGTGGCTAGTTTGTGGCGGGGACCGAAGACAATGGCTTCGGTCTTCCCAATATTTAATTGGAGGACATTTCTGCTCATCCGGTACTGGACATCGGACAAGCAGTCTGACAATTTAGATACCATGGCGGGGTTGAGAGAAGTGGTGGTGAGGTAGAGCTGGGTGTTGTCAGCGTACATGTGGAAACTGAGGCTGTGTTTTGGATGATGTCGGCGAGAGGCAGCATGTAGATGAGAAATAGGAGGGGGCCAAGGATAGATCTTTGGGGGACACCAGAGGTAATGATGCGGGAGCGGGAAGAGAAGCCATTGCAGGTAATTCTCTGACTACAATTAGATAGATAAGAATGGAGCCAGGTGAGTGTAGCTGGACGAGGGTGGAGTGGCGTTGGAGAAGGATGGAGTGGTCAACCATGTTAAAAGAGATTTAACAGTTTGATCTTAGAGAGGTAAATCTAAGAAAGCAGCCTTTACAGGACTACAGTATATATCCTTCTTCCCTCGACTCCTTGATTCCAATGAGAAGATAATATTCTGCCCATTTCTGCCTTGTGAGTCAAAAGGTCACTGGTCAGATGTAACTTACTAGTAAAAAAGTGCATAGCTCTCTATCTATCCCTCCCTCCCCGCAACTAAAGGTATTTTTGTTCAGGCACCAATAGTGAAGCCCTAGATAATGAGGTCTTCAACTCCTTCTAGATAAAGCTCCAAACACGGTTAGGCAAATATAACAGACTGAATTTAATAATAACCAGTAACAATGATACAAGTCACAAATTGCAACAATACTTTGCCTTCTGCCTATCTCTTCCTCTGTTTAGAGAACAATCTGGATTTTGCGTTATATGCCCAGATCCCACCACCCCCTCCCCTGGGGCTGCTGGGAGGAACCACATCTCCTCCTTCCCACAATCCCGTCTACCAGAATTGCTACAAATGGAAAAAAAAGTACTTTGCTTATTTTAGGTCCATCCTTAAGTCGATGTGTACATTTAATGCATTTTTCAATATTCTCTCCCCTCATTAAATTCTCTCCACCATATAAAACCATTATTCCCCAACTGTGAGAGATGTCCTGCTTACAAAGCTTGTGCCAATGCTGCACTTGAGGAGACCACTAAAGGTTGCTGGTTCATGTTCCGTCTCTCTCTCTCTCTCTCTGTGATAACAGCTAGCCTCTGCTTGACATATCCTCAAGAAGGCCTGGCAGCCATCAGGAATTCATCAGATAGGGAATTGTGTGAGGAAGTGGGGGAAGCGACAGACCTCTTAGCGCTAATCTATGGTGAGACGTATTAATACACCGGCATGAGTTCAAATGTGGCCAGCCATCTTAAAATGAGTTCCAGAACTACAGACGATAATCAAGGGTTATTTTAGGTTTGTGAAATAACTTTATACTTCGAAATATATGAAATACCACCTTGTATGCATTTAGATTAGCAATAGCCCACTAAAATAACAAGCAGTGAGGTAGGAGGTGAAGGCACTCCTGTAGCATATTGCACTGGCCTTGGTATAATGCCTGGCAAATTCATCCACAATCACAAAGGTTGATTTATTCTAATCTCTTTTTTGTATGTTGCTTTACTTGGATATTTCTGTAAGCATAGTCAACCAGAAAGGGAATGGCCAATGAAAATGCAGTAGTTTGCTGACAGACTGAGACATATGATGTATTACATGAAAGTTGCCTCCTATTGGCAGGATAATTACCCATGACTGATTGTGCCTTACAGAGCTGGAAAACAACAATGCTGTTTGAGCAAGGGCCTATGGGTATGTCCAACCTCTGCCCCATTTTCATTTCAAAAATAAATTGCTTAAATGAAGGGTATCTGCAGCATTATAGCTTCTGACATATTTTGAATCCTGATTTAACACTTCTTAGGTTTCTTTCTGTATGTGCTGTGTCTGTTACCCAGCTGATAGAACTCATCAGGCAGGCACGTGGACTGCAAAAAAAGAAGCGTTAACCAGTAATTAAACTAAACCAGGCTGAATTAACATAAGGCACAATATAAGAGCCATTCCTTGACTAATTAGGAACTGATTAATGTGTATCTCCTATTGGGATCCATAGTGGGACCTCTGTCTCTCCACCTATCTCTCTGGTACATTTTCTTGTCTCTGTTTTATTGATACTACCATAAAGAAAGAACTTGAATTTATATATAGAGCCTTTCACAACCTCAGGACGCCCCAAAACGCTTTGGTTTACAGCCAATGAAGTACTTTTGAAGTGTAGTCACTGTTGCAATTTAGGAAACACAGCAGCCAATTTGGTTTAACGACTCATACGAAAGACGGCACCTCCGACAGTGCAGCGCTCCCTCAGCACTGCACTGGAGTGTCAGCCTGGAATATGTGCTCAAGTCTCTGGAGTGGGACTTGAACCCACAACCTTCTGACTCAGATAAGAGTGCTGCCCACTAAGCCACAGCTGACAGTGGTCATTGCTCCTCTGAAATGTTCTGTCTTGTTCTTTCTGAACTCCAAATATGCCATCCTGTAAGGTCTTCCTCAGCATATTGAAATCAAGACTCACTACTCTAACTCATGCTTTCCCAGGACCTCAAAACTCTTTCTTTCCCTCATCTTCCTATCATCCTGAAATCTACACGATATTAAGACCCAAGATTGGAATCACCTAATCATTAAGTCATGATTGAATTCATCTTCTCTCCTATTTCTTTCAACCTTGACGGTGCCTTGGCCAATCAGCTGGATTTCTCAATTAAAAAAAAACATCAGTCTAGAAGTTACCACCATGGCAGTTTGAGAATTTGAATTCAGTTTTAAAAATCTGGAAATAAAAAGTGACCATGAAGCTGTTGGATTGTTTTAAAACCCAACTGGTTCCCAGCTTCGTCAGGAGGTCTGCCGAAGGGTCATCGACCTGAAATGTTAGCTCTGTTTCTCTCTCCGCAGGGGCTGCCTGACCTGCTGAGTATTTCTAGCATTTTCTGTTTTCATTTCTGATTTCCAGCATCCGCAGTATTTTGCTTTTGGTTCACGAATGCCCTTTATGGAAGGAAACCTGCTGTCCTAACCCAGTCTGGCCTATATGTGACTCCAGTCCCAAACCAATGTAGTTGACTCTTCAATGCCCTCTGAAGGTGGCCTAGCAAGCCATTCAGTAGTACCAAAAACAGGGCATCTAGGCTTGAGCAATAAATGCCGGCCTTGCCAGCGACGGCCACATCCCAAAATGAATAATATTAAAAAAACCTTGGTGATATTATCCACAACCCGTGGGTCTTGGATACGGTAGAATAGTGGTTATGTTACTGAACTAGTAATCCAGAGATAAAAACAGAAAATGCTGGAAATACTCAGCAGGTCAGGCAGCATCTGTGGAGAGAGAAACAGAGTTAACGTTTCAGGTCGATGACCCTTCGTCAGAACTGGAAAAAGTTGGAGATGGAACAGGTTTTTAAGCAAGTGTAGGGGCAGGGAGAGGGGGGAGGGGAGGAAAGAACAAAAGGGAAGGTCTGTGATAGGATGGAAGGCAGGAGAGATTAAGAGACAAAAGGGATGATGGTGCAAGGCGAAGGAGATGGCAATGAGATAGTAATCCAGAGGCTTGGACTAATAATGCAGAGAATGTGCGTTCAAGGGGCAGCCCCTCGCCAGTGGTAGGCAGAGTTTGTGCCTCTGCGCATTCATAGCAACATAGGAATAGGAGTAGGCCATTCAGCCCCTCAAGCCTGTTCCGCCATTCATTTAGATCATGGCTGATCTGTATCTTAACTCCATCTGCCGGCCTTGGTTCCGTAACGCTTAATACTCTGCACAAGTTTTTAAAGATTGAGGCAGTGCCTCATTGACCCCTTAAAAATTATGGGGCTGAAAATCCTCAGGACGCGATCATGGCAGTTACGCTGGGATCACACCCGCCTGTGCCCTCCAGCACTGACCCTGCCGGATGGACAGATGGGCACGAGTGCCACTTTACCCATCCAGAGTCTGGCCGTGTCCTCTTTGGCTGCCTGTGTAAGGAAGTCGATCGGTATAAATTAAAAATAATTTCTTACCTTTCAATAAAGGCTCCAGGCGGCTTCCCTGACCTGGACACCACCAGTGAGGCCCACCTTTGCTCTGGAGGCCCGTGCACCTCAACTTAGTTGACGTTATGGCCTCCACAGAAACATCGGGTCCCGACTGAGCCAATGGAGCGGGAACTCCTGGGGTAGACAGCGCTCCCCTCCGCCCAACAACATTTGCCTAGTAAAGAACGGGCAGAGGTTCCTCTAGTTTTCCATTCGCATTACGGCAGGAGACCCAGCAAAACCTGCAAGGAATTCCGGCCCCCACGTAATTTGATGCAAAGTCCCACTCCAGCTTCCTTGTTTTGTTTTGCAGTCTAGCTCTTAATTCACCAAGTGCCTGTATAAAATGGGCACTCAGAGTCCTGCAAGCTGATGGTTGAAGAATTCTACCACTTAAAGCTAGATTGTCATATCAGAAAGAAAGACTTGCATTTATATAGCACCTTTCACGACCACCGGACGTCTCAAAGCGCTTTACAGCCAATGAAGTACTTTTGAAGTGGATTCACTGTTGTAATGTGGGAAATTTTAATTCAGGGCTTGAGTCTGGCATGGAAGGGGGTGGGGGGGAATGAAGGGTTGGGAAGGGCGAGCAACAAACTAACACAGCCTTGCCGCCGAGAAGTCTGGGCCATTTTACCCCCTGGGCTGCATCACCATATTTCAAGACACACAACCGCCCAAAGCCAGCGGGAATGATGAGGAGGCCGACGAGCGGAAGCAGGATTTCAGGTGACAGGAGGTCCCCCCTTGACACCCCCACCCCCCCCCCCCCGAGAATCTGGGGGAATGGTCCCTAACACTAAGGTAAGTCATCGGGGGGGCAGGCAGAGGTCAGGAGCCGATCGCAGTTGGGGCAGGGGAGACCCACGGTTTTCTCCTGGGGCCCAGAGGAGCATGCCTGCTCTTCCTGGCCCGCAAGGAAAGCATTAAAAGTTTAAAAAATCCTCCCGTGATGCTCCTCGTCTGGCCCTGAATCCATTTAGCCACAGTTTTACCTGACGCAATCAGCACTATCGGGGATAGGATGGGATATGTTAGGGGGAATTAAATACGTGGGGTTACGGGGATAGGGTGGGATATGTGTCAGTGTAGGCTCTATGGGGATTCTGTGTGAGAAAGCAGGGACAGGGTACTGGATTTGGATGATCAGCCATGATCGTATTGAATGGCGGAGCAGGCTCGACGGGCCGAATGGCCTACTCCTGCTCCTAGTTTCTATGTTTCTATGTTTCTATGTTACTCAAGCGGCCTGGGATTAAAATCATTATGAGGACCCCAACCTTTGGATATTTGAGGCCCTCGCCTCGAATCATAGAATGATACAGCACAGAAGGAGGCCATTCAGCCCAACGTGCCTGTGCCGGCTCTTTGAAAGAGCTATCCAATTAGCCCCACTCCCCTGCTCTTTCTCCATATCCCTGTAAATGTTTCCTCTGCCTGTGGCGAGCACCTCACACGCCTCCCGATACCCGGAAGTTAAAATAGCAGCTGGCGGGAGTGCACTGCAAGCTGGGAGGTAAGTAATCGGCACCTATTTTAACCCCCACATGCCCTGTTCTCGTCAGCACATGGGGGTTAAAATTGGGACTTTGTATTCTGACTGTTGTTTTTGACTTGACAGACTGAACTTTGTGCATTATTACCAGTGGGGTTTTTCCCCTGGTGCTCGTTTTCCTTCAATTCAGCATTCCTTTTATGCACAACTCCCACAGCAACATTCCTGCTGGCACCAGTTTGTCGTTGCAGCTGCGAGCAGTTTTGACCATGGGCATTCCGCTGCTGGATCAGCATCTGGCACCCACGCTCAGGGAGCCCATCATACAACCCAGGCCTAACTATTTGGGTATGATGGAAGAGACCTGCCTTCACAGTCTATGATTCAGCAAGGGTGCATCACCAGGACCGGGTTGTTAGTCAGTTGTCCACACTGCAGCCTTGTTTGCAGGAGCAACACATTTGTCACTTTACCAATGGAGCGAGTCATGGGATGCCCTTCGAGGAGCAGCAACTGGAACAGCTGGAGAGATTCCAGTACTTTTACCAGACAACTGGGATCCCAAATATGCAGGGCCTCCTTGATGGCACCCATATTATCATCAGGGCACTAAACATCCCAGCGTGGTATTTAATTTGAAAAGGACTTCATTCGACCAACATCCAGCTGGTCTGAGAATACAACAACCAAATAATTCAGGTGAATGCAAGATACCCAGGCAGCAGCCATGATACTTTCATCTTGCAATGTTTGACATTGTCACAACTATTTGGAGGAGGAGGCCAAATAGGCAGATGGCTGCTAGGGGCCTAGTGATGCCTCTTGCTAGGGACCTAGGGATAGCTCTTGTGAGGGGCCTAGGGATATCTCTTTGTTAGGGACCTAGGGATAGCTCTTGTTAGGGACCTAGGGATAGCTCTTGTTAGGGACCTAGGGATAGCTCTTGTTAGGGACCTAGGGATAGCTCTTGTTAGGGGCCTAGGGATAGCTCTTGTTAGGGACCTAGGGATAGCTCTTGTTAGGGGCCTAGGGATAGCTCTTTGTTAGGGGCCTAGGGATATCTCTTTGTTAGGGGCCTAGGGATACCTCTTGTTAGGGACATAGGGATAGCTCTTGTTAGGGTCCTAGGGATACCTCTTGTTAGGGTCCTAGGGATAGCTCTTGTTAGGGACATAGGGATAGCTCTTGTTAGGGTCCTAGGGATACCTCTTGTTAGGGACATAGGGATACCTCTTGTTAGGGTCCTAGGGATACCTCTTGTTAGGGTCCTAGGGATACCTCTTGTTAGGGTCCTAGGGATACCTCTTGTTAGGGTCCTAGGGATAGCTCTTGTTAGGGTCCTAGGGATAGCTCTTGTTAGGGTCCTAGGGATACCTCTTGTTAGGGACATAGGGATACCTCTTGTTAGGGTCCTAGGGATAGCTCTTGTTAGAGTCCTAGGGATACCTCTAGTTAGGGTCCTAGGGATACCTCTTGTTAGGGTCCTAGGGATAGCTCTTGTTAGGGTCCTAGGGATAGCTCTTGTTAGGGTCCTAGGGATACCTCTTGTTAGGGTCCTAGGGATACCTCTTGTTAGGGTCCTAGGGATACCTCTTGTTAGGGTCCTAGGGATAGCTCTTGTTAGAGTCCTAGGGATACCTCTAGTTAGGGTCCTAGGGATACCTCTTGTTAGGGACATAGGGATACCTCTTCTTAGGGTCCTAGGGATAGCTCTTGTTAGGGACCTAGGGATAGCTCTTGTTAGGGACCTAGGGATAGCTCTTGTTAGGGACCTAGGGATACCTCTTGTTAGGGTCCTAGGGATACCTCTTGTTAGGGTCCTAGGGATACCTCTTGTTAGGGACATAGGGATACCTCTTGTTAGGGTCCTAGGGATAGCTCTTGTTAGAGTCCTAGGGATACCTCTAGTTAGGGTCCTAGGGATACCTCTTGTTAGGGACATAGGGATACCTCTTGTTAGGGACATAGGGATACCTCTTGTTAGGGTCCTAGGGATACCTCTTGTTAGGGACATAGGGATACCTCTTCTTAGGGTCCTAGGGATAGCTCTTGTTAGGGTCCTAGGGATACCTCTTGCCGGCCTGACTATTGACACCAGTGCAGAACCCCTACACCGCGGCGGAAAGAAACTACAAGGAGGCTCATGCGTCAACCCATATTCTCCGGGAATGACCCACTGGGATATATAAAGTAGCACTTCCCATGTTTAGACAGGTCAAGTGGGATTCTACTCTGCAGGCCTGAGCCAAAGATCACATATCTTCACCATTAGAAGAGGGGAACCCATGCAGCCAAAAGGGCTGGAAGGTGAATCTGCACCCTTGCCTGCAGAGAAGGAGAAAAGGAAGAGTAGGGCACGCTGCCCGCCATGTTGGACGCTTAGGTACCCATTTTAACCCTATAAAACGGGAGCGGTACCAATGAAACTCTAGGCCATTATATCTTCTGAATTACTGTGAGTAGCACCATTGGTTGTTACAGAAGCAAAGCAATTTTTATTTAAAAGGCAGTCACTTAATGTTGAGTTATTGTGATCTGGAGTCTGAAATTTATAAGCTCTTTCCAATCAGCAAAGTTCACCAAATAGCAATTAAACTCTGATTAACCCAAGGTTGTGTTTACTTAACAGCAATTAGAATTATTGGCTTTAAAGTTTCACCTTAGTAGCAGAATAATACACTTTGCATTTCATGGGATAACACCCCTGTCCTTATAAAACAGTTTATCATCTGGCTTACCACGATCTGCTAGTTATTCCAAGATACAAATCAACACAATTTGGGTTAACAAGGCTAGATCCAACATATGCAGTGCCTATTTCAGTACTGGAAATAGTTTTAAAAATTGAAGGACATGTTTGAAGAGAGCGCTTGTTTTAAAGAGTTCTCTTTAGCACTTTACAAAAAATATTTTTTTAAACCCTCTACAGTGCAACAAACTTCAGTCAGGTTGGCAATGCATGCTGTACATTTTAATGGAATCTATTTGTGGAGAAAAGCACTGTCTAAAAAGTGTGACAAAATATTTAATTTCTCAGAAATTAAACAGTTTAATCCTCAAGGAGGTTGAGAATTTAAAGCATTCTTTTAAAGGGTATGTGTTTAAGTGGGTCCCACTATGTTCAAAGTGTTAAAAAGCTGTCATTTCACTCTTTTTGTTTTGTTTTTGGGCCGCAAGTAATATTCATAGCTCTGTGAAGATGGCATGTAATTAACATGTCATAATCAAAATGACTGAGTCTGACACATTGTAATCACTGCATGGAGATTATAGCCTAGCCACAGGCAATGCACACGGCCTCACTTAATATCATTTGCATAATGAAAGCACACTGTCAGTAATAGCTATTTTGTCTTATTATCATAATTTTACCCAGGGCTGTGAGGTTTCTGATGTTGTCAGACATTGCCTTGTGAGTCACACTGGCTGAAGCAAACACAGAACAATATGACCCTGGGCCACTTCCAATAACATCTGTTTTACAGTCGCTCACAATTACAAAGACAATAACCCTTTACAGGCTTCAAGCCGGAATAATATACAAGCGGCGCGCAAAAGGGAACAGAGGGATATGGAGTTTAATACCACAAATTAAAAAAAGAATTAATGAGTAATAAAGTCACAGGTGGGTCATGAAGGTTTTCATCACAAGTGGGACAAACTCAATATCCCTCTGTTGTGTTCTGACTACAACGGCAACCTTAAGACAGATGACTTAGAAATGAGCAACCAGAGGCTAGCAAGGAACAATCAGAAACCATCAACTAGAAATGAACACCAATCAACTGGAAAGCAACACCCAGAAACAGGGGGGGAAAACAGCCAGAAACAAGCAACTGGAAACTACGAAGAAATAATCAAAAACAACAACTGGCTATCAGCAACTAAAAAACCAAAACTAACCACCGAAAAGCAGAAACCAACAACTGGAAATGTCCAACTGGAAAGGGAACAATAAATCTGGTCATTTGTGGGCTGGTACCAGAAAGTGATGTTCATGAAAGTGCCTGATTGTCATAAAAACCCAACTGGTTCATTACTGCCCTTCGGTGAAGAGAAGCTGCCAATCCCTACCTGGTCTGGCCTAAATGTGATTCCACTCCCGCACTATGTGGTTGACTCTTCATTCCCTCAGGGCAACCAGAGATGAGCAATAAATACTGCCTTGCCAGTCCACATTCCAAGAGCAAATGAAAAAAACCCAGGAATAACCAAAAATAATCAGTAACGAACACCACCAATCACAAGCTACATACGCCTGGCACTACATTTGAGCCGTTGAGTTAAAAACACTTTAGATAGGCACGTATGCATTAACCGCATATATTTATATCAGAGATGCTAGTTCCGGATACCGTGATCCACCGTTTACTTTACCGTCACTGGTATGTAATGACATCCAATGGTATGCTTTTTGAAAGTATTCAAATTTATCACTCCAAAAAAGCAGAAATGAGGCAGTTGATCTCTCCATGTGAACATGGCCCTGGCAATAAAGGGGGGAAATGATACTTAAAGAAAAGCAAAAAGAGCCTACATTTCACAAACTAAATTACAAACAGAAAATGCTGGAAATGCTTAGCAGGTCAGGCAGCATCTGTAGAGAGAGAAACAGAGTTAACGTTTCAGGTCAATGACCCTCTACAGATGCTGCCTGACCTGCTGAGTATTTCCAGTATTTTCTGTTTTTATTTCAGATTTCCAGCATCCGCAGTATTTTGCTTTCACAAACTAAATTGCCTGTTTCAGTGAAGCAATACACCAAATTAAAGGCATCAAGAGCAGAATCAGCTGCATGAGAAAAAGTTGACAAAGTTTTTGTAAATTCAGTGGATTGCAGGAAATGTTAATGTGTTGTTCGATACAAGATAGCTCTCAGCTAAATGGTCCCAGAAAGAATCTTAAATGGCTAGAAAAAGTGATTGACAAAACATTGAATCTTCTGACTGAAGGGCGTTTTTCCACTGAAGTTACACCAGTTTTCCAGCATAACTCCAGCTGGTGGGCACAGAAGATCGGGCGGCAAGTGGCAAGGAACTCCACCAACTCCCAGCAGCTGCTGCCAGTTCGAGAATATTCTGCTGGAAATAAGCTCCTCAGAGCTCTTGCACATCTTTTCAGTGCCACTGTATAGGGGTTGTGGTACCAGCATTTGCTTTTAATGTCCAGAATATGATCCTTTGAGTGATGGATCCTCATAAAGATCAATAGCCAGTTCCTTGTAAATTCTGTAAACAGAAAATATGTACAGTTTTATACACTATGTTAATTTTGTGTACATTTATGGAACAGTAGTGCCACCTTAGTTCAATTGGTAGTTCATTTACCTCTGAGTTAGGAGGTTGTGAGTTCAAGTCCCACTCCAGAAATTGAACACATAATCTAGGCTGACGTTTCAGTGAAGGACTAGGGACACAGATTTAAGGTTTTGGGCAAGAGATACAGGGGGGATGTGAGGAAAAAAAAATTTACACAGCGAGTGGTGAGGACCTGGAACTTGCTGCCGACGGAAGTGGTGGAAGCGGACACACTCAATCTTTTGAAGGGGAGACTGAATAGGCACTTGAGGGAAATAAACTTGCAGGGCTATGGGGATAGAGTGGGGGAATGGGAATGACTGGATTGCTCTACAGAGAGCCGGCACGGACTCGATGGGCCGAATGGCCTCCTTCTGTGCCGTTATAACTCTATGGGGTAAAAATTCACTTGGTTGCGCCTCCCGTTAGCGCCTTAAGAGGGCGCTAATGGGGCGCAAAGCCGCTAACGCCCGGGCGCAGCGATGTTTGCGCCGCTCGAGAACTTAACTTGAGATTGTGCGGCGGCGCTAAAACTTACCGCTGCGACCACCTGCGCGCGCAGATTGTGACGTCATTCCATGGTGCAACGCCCTTGGGGCGCCCCGTAGCGGAAATTGAGTGGCGCCCCCTGCCTTACCGCCTGGCGCTTCCAACGACCAGAAGACTGGAACGCTATCAATCGCTGTGGGGCTGGGGGGGGCGCTATTTAAAGGGGGCCTCTTCCTGTCTTTTATTGTTGGTGGCATTTTTGAACTACGCATTCTGAGAGAGAGAGGGAGAGACTTCTGGAGAGATTCAACGTTGTGTGAAGGAGTTTTGGGTACTGAGCAGCACTTTGCAGGTTCATTTTGATTTGCCATTCCTTGTATCGATTTAGCAGAGACCGTGGGAGCTGCACTCTGAGCTCTTTGCCTGGTGCTCTCCATTGTTCTTTCCAGCACATTTGATGTGCAAGTCTCTCCAGGCCGAGATTCAAGGCAGCAATGAACAGGATGTGGATGGAAAGCAAGATTAACCATCCCCTTTAAGAACTGGCCCGTGCCATTGTGTGTGTGTTCCATTGCTGACTGACATTACATGAGCTTCGCCAGCGCTCCGAGTTAGCGCCTCACTGCTCGGCCTTTGCGCCTTAAGAGAGGTGTGCAGCGCCTGCTTTAGCGCTCCACTCACCTCCCGGGGCGGTAAAAGTGAAGTTTCCCGTCAGTGCCGATAATTAGCGCCAGGCGCTAATATTTGCGTCCGGACGATATTTGCGCCCCAAATGGGGCGCGACCTAATTTCTACCCCTATGACTATAAGTACTGAGGCAGTACTGCATTGTCAGAAGTGTCATCATTTGAATGAAATATTAAACTGAGGTTCAATTTGCTTGTTAAGATAGATGTTTATAAATCATGTGGCATTGAGTGAAGAAGAGTATTGAGGTGTCCTGGACTACACTCCTCCCACCACCAAAGAAACATTAACTGGTCATTCAGTTCATTGCTGTTTGTGGGACTTTGCTGTGTGCAAAACAGCTGCCTACATAGTAACGATGACTACGTACTTTGGGGTGTTCTGAGGCACTATATAAATGAATATTCTTTTTACTACTACATGTAACCAAAAGATAGAAATACTTGCATTTTTTTATAGAGTCCTGATTATATAGGGGTACAGTAGTACAGTGGTAATATTACTGGGCTAGTAATCCAGAGGCCTGGACTAATCTGGAGTCGTGAGTTCAAATCCCACCACAGCAGCTGGGGAATTTAAATTCAATGAAATAAATCTGGAATTAAAAAGCTAGTATCCATAATGGTGACCATGAAGCTACTGGATTGTCACAAAAACCCATCTGGTTCACTAATGTCCTTTAGGGAAGGAAATCTGCCGTCCCTGGCCTATATGTGACTCCAGACCCACAGCACAGCAGTTGACTCTTAACTGCCCTCTGAAATGGCCTAGCAAGCCACTCGGTTGTATTCAAGAAGGCGGCTCACCACCACCTTCTCGAGGGCAATTAGGGATGGGCAATAAATGCTGGCTTGCCAGTGATGCCCACATCCCTTGAATGAATAAAAAAAAAAATCCCAAAAGCACATCGCAGACAGTTCATTTTTAAGAGTATAATTGTTATATAGGCAGGAATTTTGTTCTGAGAACTTCCCTTAAACAAAAAAGAGACGAATGACCATTTACATTATTTTTGGGCTACATTAGTTCATCTAAATTTTAAAGTTTTTTTTTTACTATTTTCATAGAATCATAGAAGATAGGAGCAGGAGTAGGCCATTCGGCCCTTCTAGCCTGCTCCGCCATTCAATGCGATCATGGCTGATCATCCAAATTCAGTACCCTGTCCCTGCTTTCTCCCCATATCCCTTGATTCCTTTAGCCTTAAGAAATATATCCAACTCCTTCTTGAATCTATTTAATGAATTGGCCTCTACTGCCTTCTGTGGCAGAGAATTCCACAGGTTCACCACTCTCTGGGTGAAGAAATTCCTCCTCATTTCTCTCCTAAATGGCTTACCCCTTATCCTTAGACTGTGACCCCTGGTTCTGGACTCCCCGACCATCGGGAACATCCTTCCTGCATCTAGTTTGTCCTGTCCTGTCAGAATTTTATAAGTTTCAATGAGATCCCCTCTCATTCTTCTAAACTTCAGCGAGTATAAGCCCAATCGACCCAATCTCTCTTCATACGTCATTCCTGCCATCCCAGGTATCAGCCTTGTGAATCTTCACTGAACTCCTTCCATGGCAAGAACATCCTTCCTCAGATAAGGCGACCAAAACTGCACACAGTACTCAAGGTGTGGTCTCACCAAGGCCCTGTATAACTGCAGCAAGACATCCTTGTTCCTGTACTCAAACCCTCTCGCTATGAAGGCCAACATACCATTTGCCTTCTTAACCGCCTGCTGCACCTGCATGCTTACCTTCAGCGACTGGTGCACAAGGACACCCAGGTCTCGTTGCACTTCCCCTTCTCCCAATCTATTGCCATTCCGATAATAATCTGCCTTTCTGTTTTTGACACCAAAGTGGATAACCTCGCATTTATCCACGTTATATTGCATCTGCCACGCTTCTGCCCAATCACCCAACCTGTCCAAATCATCCTGGAGTTTCTCGGCATCCTCCTCGCAGCACACACGCCCACCCAGTTTTGTGTCATCTGCAAACTTGGAGATATTACATTTAGTTCCCTTGTCTAGATCATTAATATATATTGTGAATAGCTGGGGTCCAAGGACCGATCCCTGTGGTACCCCACTAGTCACTGCCTGCCACTCAGAAAAAGACCCGTTTATTGCAACTCTTTGCTTTCTGTCTGCCAACCAGTTCTCTATCCAAGTCAGTACCTTGCCCCCAATCCCATGTGCCTTAACTTTACACGCTAATCTCTTATGCGGGACCTTATCAAAAGCCTTTTGGAAGTCCAAATACACCACATCCACTGGTTCTCCCTTATCTATTTTACCAGTTACATCCTCAAAAAATTCCAGTAGATTAGTCAAGCATGATTTACCTTTTGTAAATCCATGTTGACTTTGTCCGATCCTGTCACTGTTTTCCAAGTGCTCTGCTATTACATCTTTTATAATGGACTCTAGCATTTTCCCCACTACCGATGTCAGGCTTTTTGTTATTCCAGCAAGTATTATGGTGAAGTTAACTACATTTCTATACGTTTAGCCATTTTAAAATAGAAGAATGATTTTTGTTTAACTTGTGAAACTTTATATGGTTGTTTGACTGGACAATTTATTTTTCTCACCTTATTCAGTGTCTATTCTCCTCCATGCCAGTTTCCATTACAATAGCACAGTTCAGATTGAAAACCCGCAGTATGTTACTCGGTCACTTTCGTTGTATAGTTCTTATAATTGCTGAAATTTGCTATTGTGTGTCGTGCTCCTTTATCCTCTGGGCCCTGTATGCCGTAGTATATTCAAGTGGAAGTTGAACAAGTTGAAATATATAAATTATTTTCTCCACAAAAATGTTCCAAGTGCAAACTTTTTCTAAGTATCCATTAAGACTGATGGATTATCATAATGTAATGCTAATAGGTATTGGACCAATTGGCAGTAGCAGAAAAAATCATTAGTATTGCTTCATGATACATCACAATGCATCAGTAAGGTTTAAACACTCATTATATTGGAAATTCTGTCATGTATAATAAAAAGAAGATATTAAATGTATTGCCTTAAGTCTGTCAACGGTAATGAAGACCAGATCAACTGTGATTTATAGCGCGAGTGGTTTAAGGCATTTGAAATATCAGAATATGGTTGATTGACTTAAAGGAAAACAAATCTGGGGAGTACTTTCTTTTCAAAGTATTCCCTCAATGTCTATGTATGAAATATAATTATAGGATAAGTATTCATTGCTACTTAAAATTTTTTAAAAGCTTTGAATTACTAGCTTTGATTGAGAACTGCCTTTTAAGGTTTCCTCCAGGTCACTTCGGCGTCATTACTGACAGGTTGGAGCCACTTGCGTCCTAGAGAGGCTCATTTTAGAACATAAGTTCTCAGAACAGATTTTAAGATGGATCATAACTTCAGAGCAGCCTGTGAGCTGAATTCGAGCCACCCACTCCTGGAAAATACATGCTACTGACAAACCATCCAGCATTCTCAAGAAAAGAGCCTTTGAGGTCCAGCGTTTATTTTTTTCATTCATTCTTGGGATATGCGCATCGCTGGCAAGGCAGTATTTATTGCCCATCCCTAATTGCCCTTGAGAAGGTGGTGGTGAGCCTTCTTGAACCGCTGCAGTCCGTGTGGTGAAAGTGCTCCCACAATGCTGTTAAGTAGCGAGTTCCAGGATTTTGACCCAGTGACGCTGAAGGAGTCATAGAGTCACAGAAGGAGGCCATTCAGCCCATCGAGTCCGTGTCGGATCTCTGCAGAGCAATCCAGCCAGTCCCATTCCCCCGCTCTCTCCCTGTAGCCCTGCAAGTTTATTTCCCTCAACTGCCTATCCAGTCTCCCCTTGAAAACACTGAGTGTGTCTGCTTCCACCACTTCCATCGGCAGTGAGTTCCTGGTCCTCACCACTCGTTGCATAAAAAAGTTTTTCCTCACATCCCCCCTGTACCTCTTGCCCAAAATCTTAAATCTGTGTCCCCTAGTCCTTGTACCATCAACGAGTGGGAACAGCCTTACCCCGTCTAGCCTATCCAAACCCGTCATAATCTTGTACACCTCTATCAAATCACCCCGCAACCTCCTTTGCTCTAATGAAAACAAATCCAGCTTCTCCAACCTGTCCTTGTAGCTAAGATCCCCCATCCCCGGAACCATTCTGGTAAATCTCCTCTGCACCCTCTCAAGTGCCTTCACATCCTTCCTAAAGTGTGGTGACCAGAACTGGAAGCAATACTCCAGTTGTGGCCTAACCAGCGCTTTATAAAGGTTCAGCATAACTTCTCTACTTTTGTACTCAATACCTCTATTTATGTAGCCCAAGATCCCATATGCTTTGCTAACCACTCTCTCAATATGTCCTGCCACCATCAGGGACCATTGCATATTAACTCCCAGGTCCCTCTATCACTGCACACTCTTTAAAACTGTGCCATTAAGTGTATATTGCCTCTCCCTGTTCCTTCTGCCAAAATGCATCACCTCACACTTCTCTGTATTAAATTCCATCTGCCACTTGTCTGCCCATTCTGCTAGCCTTTCTATGTCCTGTTGCAGTCGATTGGTATCATCATCACTGTTTGCCACACCCCCAAGTTTGGTGTCATCGGCAAATTTAGAAATTCTACTCTGTATTCCAATATCCAGGTCATTTATATATATATCAAAAAAAGCAGTGGCCCCAGCACTGACCCTTGGGGAACACCACTGTCTACCATCCTCCAGTCTGAAAAACAGCCATTTACCACAACTCGCTGTTTTCTGTCCTTAAGCCAATTCCTTATTCAAGCTGCCACTGACCCACCTATTCCATGAGCCTCAATTTTTTTAACCAGCCTTCTATGTGGTACTTTGTCAAACGCCTTCCGAAAATCCATGTAGACAACATCCATTGCATTCCCTTCATCAATCCTCCCTGTTACTTCATCAAAAAATTCAATTAGATTAGTCAAACATGATCTGCCTTTTACAAATCCGTGTTGGCTCTCCTTAATTAGCTTAAACCTCTCCAAGTGCCCGTTAATTTTTTCCTTGATTATTGTTTCTAAAACTTTACCCATCACTGATGTTAAACTGACCGGCCTGTAGTTACTACGATTGTCCTTACACCCTTTCTTGAACAATGGTGTCACATTTACCACTTTCTAATCCTCAGGCACATCCCCCGCATCTAGGGAAGATTGGAAAATTATGGCAAGCCCTTCTGCTATCTCCTCCCCCGATTCCCTTAGCAACCTGGGATGCAAGCCATCTGGACCAGGCGACTTATCCACTCTAAGCATACCCAGACTTTCTAGTACATCCTGTCTATCAATTTTCACACCTTCCATTGCTTCTACCTTTTCCACTTCTACTGATATTTTGTCAGCATCCACCTCCTTAGTAAACACTGATACAAAGTACTCATTGAGTATTCTAGCCTTGCCCTGTGCCTCTAAGCATATATCGCCTTCGTTGTCCCTAATAGGCCCCACCCCGCCTCTTACTACCCGCTTACTGTTTACATGCCGGTAGAAGATTTTTGGGTTCCCTTTTATGTTAACCGCCATTCTACTCTCATATTCTCTCTTTGCCAATCGTATTTTCATCTCCACTTCCCCTCTCAACTTATTGTATTTGGTCTGGTTCTCCCTTGAAGAATTCACCTGACCTTCATCATACACCCTCTTTTTTTGTTTCATCATCTTTTCTATCTCCCTTGTCATCCAAGGAGCCCTTGCTTGGTTCCCTTACCCTTCCCTCTTGTTGGAATGTACCTAGCCTGTACTTGGAACATCTCCTCCTTAAAGATCTCCCATTGTTCCGTTACAGTTTTTCCTGTCAGTCTTTGGTTCCATTTTACCCTGGCTAGTTCCTTTTGCATACCATTGAAGTTAACCCTATTCCAGTTTAGAAGTTCCACTCTAGATTGTTCCTTGCTCCTCTCCATTGCTAATCTAAATCTTATGATACGATGATTACTCGTACCCAAGTGTTCTCCCACAGGCACTTGGTCGACCTGGCCCACCTCATTCCCCAGTACCAGATCCAGCAATGCCTCCTTCCTAGTTGGGCCAAGAACATACTGGTCAAGGAAATTCTCCTGAACACATTTCAGAAATTCGTCCCCCTCCTTTCCCTTTACCCTAGCATTATCCCAATCGATATTTGGGTAATTAAAGTCCCCCAATATCACCACTCTATAGCTCTAGCTTATCTCTGCAGTTTCCCTGCAGATTTGCTCCTCTACCTCCCTCTCACTATTTGGAGGCCTATAGAATACCCCCAGTAGCATGATCATACCCTTTTTGCTCCTCAACTCTAACCAAATGGATTCTGTCCTTGTCCCCTGAAGAACATCCTCCTTTTCCAACACTACAATGTCTTCCTTAATCAGCACTGCCACCCCACCTCCCTTTTTTCCTTCACTATCTTTTCTGAACACCTTGTACCCTTGAATATTAAGTGCCCAGTCCTCACCGTTTTTAAGCCACATTTCTGTTATTGCCACAACATCATATTGCCACACGGCTAATTGTGCTTGTGGCTCACCAATCTTATTCACCACACTTTGTGCATTTACGTACGTACATGCATTATAAACCCATTTTTGAATTTTTCGTAGTCTTGCTTAGTCTGCTATCTAATATGGTACTACTTCCGCCTCGAGTACTACTTTCTTCTCTAGTACTATCCAACTCACTCACTCTTTTATGCACCTTATTCCTCTTTTCTATTCCTATATGCTGGTGCCCATCCCCCTGCCAAGCTAGTTTAAACCCTCCCCAACAGCACTAGCAAACCTCCCCGCGAGAATATTGGTCCCGGCTCTGTTGAGGTGTAACCCGTCCGGCTTGTACAGGTCCCACCTTCCCCAGAAATGGTCCCAATGCCTCAGGAATCTAAAGCCCTCACTCCTGCACCATCTCTCCAGCCACGCATTCATCTGTTCTATCCTCCTATTCCTGTACTCACTAGCACGTGACACCGGGAGTAATCCGGAGATTACTATCTTTTGAGGTCCTGCTTTTTAATCTCTCTCCTAGCTCCCTACAGGACCTCATCCCTCTTTCTGCCTATGTCGTTGGTACCGATATGGACAATGACCTCTGGCTGTTCACCCTCTCCCCTCAGACTGTCCTGCAGCCGCTCAGTGACATCCTTGACCCTGGCACCAGGGAGGCAACATACCATCCTGGAGTCACGTCTGCATCCACAGAAACGACTATCTGTTCCCCTAGCCAATGAATCCCCTATCACTATTGCTCTTCCACTCTTCTTCCTCCCCCCCTGTGCAGCTGAGCCACCTATGGTGCCGTGGCCTTGGCTCTGGCTGCTCTCCCCAGAGGAACCATCACCCCCACCAGTTTCCAGAACTGTGAACCGGTTAGCGAGCGAGATGCACTCTGGGGATTCCTGCCCTACCTGCCTGGTCCTCCTTCTCTGTCTGGCGGTCACCCATTCCCTCTCTGCCTGCATATTCTGAAGCTGCAGAGTGACCACTTCTAGAAACGTGCTTTCCAAGTATTTCTCAGCCTCGCGGATGCACTGTAGTGACTCCAGCTGCCGCTCAAGCTCCGAAATCCGGAGCTCGAGTTGCTGCAGTTGGCGACACTTCCTGCACACGTGGCACAGGATGTGCAAATCATGGGACTGAGCTGCCCTGCCATGCCTCTATTTACCAGACTATGGAGGTAATTTAGCAGAAATAAACTTAAAACTTAACATGAAACACTCAACAGCTACCCACCAATCAGCACTTCCCTCTATTAGATAGGCTATGATCTATTTAGCAGAAATATACTCAAACAGAACAAAAAAAAGCTTACCACAAATACTCGCCCTATACTCAACTGTCAGCTCCCTTGTGCCAGCGACACCTTTGAATTCTGACGTCACTCCTTCGTTGTGTCGCTTGCCGACTATCTCCCTCGCAGGTAGTCCGCTCACTCAGACTCCCAGACCTCTGCTCCGCGCTGCCTTTATTCCCGGTCTCCAACTCCATTTCTCCCGCAGGTCCGCTCACTCAGACTCCCAGACCTCTGCTCCGCGCTGCCTTTATTCCTGGTCTCCAACTCCATTTCTCCCTCGCAGGTAGTCCGCTCACTCAGACTCCCAGACCTCTGCTCCGCGCTGGCTTTATCCCCGGTCTCCGACTCCATTCGTGCCACAGGTAGTCCGCTCGCTCAGACTCCCAGGCCTCTGCTCCGCGCTGGCTTTATCCTTGGTCTCCGACTCCATTCCTCCCACAGGTCCGCTCGCTCAGGAATGGTGAAATATGTCCGTCAGGATGTCTTGGAGGGGAACTTGCAGGTGATGCTGTTACCATGTGCCTGCTGCCCTTGTCCTGCTAGGTGATGGAGGTCGCAGGTTTGGGAGGTGCTGCTGAAGGAGCCTTGGAAAGTTGCTGCAGTGCATCCTGTGGATAGAACACATTGTAGTCATGGTACACCGGTGGTGATGGAGGGGATGTTAGGCTAGTGGATGAGGTGCCGATCAAGCTGACTGCTTTGTCCAGGATGCTATCAAGCTCCTTGAGTGTTGTTGGAGCTGCACGCATCCAGGCAAGTGGAAAGTATTTCATTAAACTCCTGGCTTGTGCCTTGTTAATGATGGAGAGGCTTTGGGGAGTCAGGAGTGGCAGCATCATGTTCACCACTTTAGTCATAACATGATTTACCTTATTCCCCAACAGAAATACATATGGATTAATTCATAATAAGAAAGGAAATACATAGATTAAAAATGTAAGGGGGAAAAATTCAGTATCGCCCATTTTGGGGCACTAATATCGGCCGGGTGCAAAGTTTAGCGCCCGGCGCTAATTATCGCCTCCGACTGCAAAATTCGCCTCTATCGCCCCTGAAGGTGATTTGAGCGTTAAATCAGGCGCTACACACCTCTCTTAAGGCGCAAACGTCAGGGAGCGAGGCGCTACCTCAGAACGCTACCGAAGCTCAGGCGATGTCAGTTACCATGGAAGCCAGACAAACTGGCGCCATCCAGTTCTTAAAGGGGAGGGGCCATCTTGCTGGCCGGCCACACCCTGCGCATTGCAGCCTTGAATCTCGGCCTGGAGAGACCTCAAAAGCAGTTGTGTTGAAAGCACTAATGGATAGGCTCAGGGAAAGAGCTCAGTGCTTAGGAACCTCAAAAAGGGCCAAAACTCCTTAGGACAGCGTTAAAACCAAAGATTTTGCCGACAAGAAAAGGCAGGAAGCGCCCGCCTTTAAATAGCGCTCCCCCAGCCCCTTCCCAACTTGAAAACGCTCCCCTCTACCTGTCGTTCCTAGCGGCAGGTGCTAAGGCAGGGGGCGCGACTCAACATCTGGTCCGGGGCGCTACCGGGGCGTTGCATGCTTGACTGACGTCACGATCTGCGGACGCAGGAGATCGTGGCGGTAGTGTTTAGCGCTGCCGCAAAACGACGTCAATTTCGTGAGCGGCGCTAAAATCGCCGCGCTCGAGCGCTAAGTTCCTAGCGCCCCGTTAGCGCCTCCTGGAGGCGCTAACCAACCGAATTTTTCCCCCTAAAAATGTAGACTGAGATTTTGCGTTCTGCATCTCCTCACATAAAGCTCCGAAAGTCTTGATGAAAGTGTTTCTAGGCCTGCTATGCTCAATAGTCAAAGCAAAAAGAGGGATAATGGTCAGCCTTGGCTAATGCCTCACTAGAGACCATGCTGTTCATAATCGCTGAGGCTGGGCTACCACCAGAAGACCAGATGATGAAGGTCTTCCCACATCCGACTTATTCTGGCAATCATCGTCAAAACTACATTGCATATAAAACATATAGAGGCTGAAAAGCCACATGGCTGCATCCTGTCATAAGTGCCAGGTCAAACCCACCCATGACCTCTGGTGTTGGCAAAGTTTCTGGGGTCAGGGGGAGGCCCTTAATTTAAATATAACAGGTGATTACCCGCGCTACTAGGGAGACGTCTAGTGGCTCCGCCCACCAAAGGAGTCTGGGAATTTTGGCAGAAGTGCCCCCTGAAAAGAAGTACACTTGCCCTCTTGGCCCTCTTTATAAGGCGTGACCCACAGGTGAGCCCATGTTCACCATTGACGCAGATTATACACCTGTTCTCACTTGGCATGCTGGACACCAATGAAAGGTCAGGCATGGGAACTCCTGATGTTGGGAGTTCCCACGGCCAGACCCGCCCCCTCTTCTGCTGTTGAATGTGAGTGGTGTAGGCCCCTACAAGGCCCAGCATAAACTCTGATGGGTCTTGACCCAACTTACAATGGGAATGCACTGGAAGGACCGTTGCATTTTGGCTCCATATTTTTGTGTTATTATTTCTGTATTCCTTTACTAACACTACATGAGGTTGTTGTGGAGGCACATACATAGAATCATAGAATCATAGAAGATAGGAGCAGGAGTAGGCCATTCGGCCCCTCTAGCCTGCTCCGCCATTCAATGCGATCATGGCTGATCATCCAAATTCAGTACCCTGTCCCTGCTTTCTCCCCATATCCCTTGATCCCTTTAGCCTTAAGAAATATATCCAACTCCTTCTTGAATCTATTTAATGAATTGGCCTCAACTGCCTTCTGTGGCAGAGAATTCCACAGGTTCACCACTCTCTGGGTGAAGAAATTCCTCCTCATTTCTGTCCTAAATGGCTTACCCCTTATCCTTAGACTGTGACCCCTGGTTCTGGACTCCCCGACCATCGGGAACATCCTTCCTGCATCTAGTTTGTCCTGTCCTGTCAGAATTTTATAAGTTTCAATGAGATCCCCTCTCATTCTTCTAAACTCCAGCGAGTATAAGCCCAATCGACCCAATCTCTCTTCATACGTCATTCCTGCCATCCCAGGTATCAGCCTTGTGAATCTTCGCTGAACTCCTTCCATGGCAAGAACATCCTTCCTCAGATAAGGCGACCAAAACTGCACACAGTACTCAAGGTGTGGTCTCACCAAGGCCCTGTACAACTGCAGCAAGACATCCTTGTTCCTGTACTCAACCCTCTCGCTATGAAGGCCAACATACCATTTGCCTTCTTAACCGCCTGCTGCACCTGCATGCGGTTAAGAGATGTATATTGGTTTTACGGTGGTAAGTATGTGGAACAGATTACTGGCATGGGTGGTGATACAAGAAACCTTAATGGTTTCAAGAAGAAACTAGACAGGTTCTTGTCAACAAATGGGATTCAGGGTTATTAGAAATGCACCAAGGGAATACAGTAATCCCTCCCCAATTGCGGGGGATACGTCCCTGAAAACCCCCGTGGTTAGTAAAACCGCGGTTGGCAAATACAGTATAAATGTTCAAATAACACAATAAAAAAGAATATAAAAGCAATAAAATCATGTTATTTACCTTAATCCTAAATTAAAAACCGCGTATACGCAAAATTCACTGCCGCGGTTGGCAAAAGTTGTCGGAGAGAGGAAACCGTGTATACTTGAAATCCGCGTATGGCAAAGCCGCGGTTGGGGCGGGATTCCTGTACTGTGGATAGGTGGGTTAGATGGAACAAAGGTCTTCTAGCCAGAAACTGTCACAATGTTTCTATATTACAAAATGGAAACTGACTTTACTGCTGACATTTGCAGCTCCAACTTTTCAGCTTGTAGGAAGTAAGGAATAGATTGGAGTTTTGCTTGGTTTACCTTTGGGGTACAGGAAGCAAATTGCAGAGCTTTTCCTCAGGATCTTAAATGGCTTGGGTGAAGTCTATGGAGCAGAATGAACATATTCTGTGGAAGGAATGGAGTTCAACAACAATAACTTGTATTTATATAGCTCTTTTAACGTAGTAAAACTTCCCAAGACGGTTCACAGGAGCATTAACAAACAAAATTTGACACCGAGCCACACAAGGGCATATGTCCAAAAGCTTGGTCAAAAAGTTAGGTTTTAAGGAGCGTCTTAAAGGAGGAAAGAGAGGTAGAGATGCGGAGAGGTTCATGGGAAGATGCACCCTTGGTTGTTCTTTATTTCTTATATTGTTATTACAGAGTTTGCATATGGAGAGAGAGAGAATTGAACTACTGCATAACTGAGTCCCAGACAACTGGCCACCAGGTTTCGGTACATCCTCAGCAATAAATAGTAGTGTAAGATATTAATGATATTGTTCTCTAGCCATTACGCTCAATAACATGAAATACAGTCTGCAATTATACGTGAAAAAGTTTGGCATCTTTATCAACGTATTCCCAAACTTTGGTTTTGTTGTTTAATTTAGAAAAGAAATCGCAAAATGGTTTAGACACGAAGGACCGTCCCCCAGTTATATATAAGGTATCGGTGAAATCACGCAATCGGTTAAACCATTACATTAAACAGACATCATCCCTGTCATTTAGTTATAATTCCAGCAGTTCATGTACTTTCTAATCGGAGATTTTATGGTTCACAAAATGCCCCATGGGACCTGATTAAAGATTTAGAGGAAACCAAGAAAATCTGATGGGATTTGGGTTGAATCCTGTGAGTTTTAAGTTTCCCATCCATAAGCTTTTAAGTACTTATAGCCCATTATTTTTGGTCTTCATAGTACTTCTTAAGCAGAGGGAGAAACAAGAGAGAGAAGGGGAAAGCAATCACTGGGCAGAGACTTTTTTCTCAATGATTATCAGAATTGCATAACACAAGCTTTTGTTTTCTATTTTTTTTTTTAAAAGGAAGCTTTTTCCAGACAGTATAATACATTTCTGGATTTACATTGAAAAATTAAAATGGGGGGATTCAGTCGGAATGTTAACAGCACTCACTTTCATCTTGGCAAAGTAAACCCTTGATTTTGCTGTCCTTTGTGTTTGTGCGCTCACACATGCTATCTTGGCAATAAACAAGGGAGGAAAAATTCAGTTGGTTAGTGCCTCCCATTAGCGCCTGTAGAGGGCAGTAGTGGGGCACTGATGCAGCAGCGAGGCGAATCCAGCGCGCACGGCAAATCCGGACCCCCCATTGCGCCGCCGGTACGAGGTACCGCCGGGGACTTCAAAGCCAGGCAGATCGTGACGTCAGTGAGCAGTCACTGGGTGCCCGATCTGCAAAATTTATTTTCGCCACTTACCTTTGCGCCTCGACCAGACAGCGACAGGGAGAGGAGGTGCACAGCTGCAGGACGCCGGCTCCAGCGACGTTATTTGAAGGTATCCGCATTAATCACTCGCAGCTGTCAGGGTAGGTTAGTTTCAGTGGTTTCTTGTCAGTTTCAGCTAGTGGATCACTTTGTATGAATAATTTCAAGGTTCTTTTTTATCAGCAGTGTTCTGACAAGTGCAAAGTGCCTACATTTATTGTTCAAAGATTCAAACTGCTACACTCGGCAACATTAATGGGGGCTGTACTGGCATGCCACCTTGCCCTCCAGGATCTACGGCAGAGGGAGCGTAAGCAGCCAGAAATACGGGAACATGTGCGTAGAGGGATGAGGAGGGACATCAGGGCTCTCCCCAGGAGGCCTTACCCTCCAAGGGTATTCCTTCCATTAAGCGAGGAGCAGTGTATTAGACGGCTCTGCATCACCAAGGTGGTGGTCACAGAACACTGCCACCTCCTCCAAACAGACCTCCAGCCTCACACCAGGATGACTTAAACCCCAGATCCCTTTTGCTCACCACATGCCCATCATACCATCCCTGTGTCATGCCATATCACAGCGTCCTCCTGGGTGCAAAGGTGAAATGAGAGAGACCACAAAATATTGCAAACTCCATGAATAAATTTATGGATAAACATATCACAATCATTCTAATAACTAATGACCCTTGTGTCTGCCATAGTTGAATAGCTGTCATTGTGTGCAAGGTGTGAGATGTGGGTGTGAGTGTTGGTAGGTAGAGATTGTTGGTGGGTGAGTGCTGGGGGTGTGGTGCTTTGGGCAGTGTGTGAAGCTTGTGGTACAGATGGTGGTATGTAGCATTTGTTGAGGCATTCAATCACCCTGACCACCCGACTGAGGTGGATCTGCCATGAGCACACCTGCTTCAGTCCTCCGGCTCCTTCTCCTTGTTGTGCTTCTCCTTGCTGAGGCAGCTGCACAACCAGCAATGCTGAAAATGAGGTGCTGCAGTATCAATGAACCTCCCCTTTAAATACTGGAAAAAGCCTGTGGCAATGTTGAGTTGAGATTAGACTGCACCCGATATTGGTCCACCCTTTCAGTGTAACGCCACTGAGCTAGGCCTTTAAGACTTGGCTTAGCGCCCCAATCATTTCTTTGAGCAGTAAAAATTAATTTTGTATGCAGTCTAAAGCATTAGCGCCAGGCACTAATTCTCAAACTTTTCTAAAGATACCGCCTATTCCTGGGCTATAATGACTTTCTAGCCCAAGGTTTTAAAAAGGCTAAAATATGTTGCAGCTCAGACAACCGTATCTTTTTTTAATATTTATTCATTCATGGGATGTGGGTGTCGCTGGCAAAGCTAGCATTTATTGCCCATCCCTAATTGCCATTGAGAAGGTGGTGGTGAGTTGCCTTCTTGAACCGCTGCATTCCATGTGGTGAATGTACTCCCACAGGGCTGTTAGGTAGAGAGGTCCAGGATGATGAAGGAACAGCGATATATCTCCAGCTCAGGATGGTGTGTGACTTGGAGGGGAACTTGGAGATGGCGGTGTTCCCCATGCGCCTGCTGCCCTTGTCATTCTAGGTGGTAGAGGTTGCGTATTTGGGAGGTGCTGTCGAAGAAGCCTTGGCGAGTTGCTGCAGTGCATCTTGAGAATGGTACACACTGAAAAGAAATCCCATCAATCCTCTTTTTACCTAATTTTACCTAATAGCTGTGGCTCAGTGGGTAGCACACTTGCCTCTGAGTCAAGAAGGTTGTGGGTTCAAGTCCCACTCTAGGGACTTGAGCACATAAAGCTAGGCTGACACTCCAGTACAGTGCTGAGGGAATGCTGCACTGTCGGAGGTGCCATCTTTCGGATGAGACGTTAAACCGAGGCCCCGTCTGCTCTCTCAGGTGGATGTAAAAGATCCCATGACACTATTTCGAAGAAGAGCAGGGGAGTTATCCCTGGTGTCCTGGCCAATATTTATCCCTCAACCAACATAAGAAGAAAGAACACATTTTCTGGTCAAGATCACATTGCTGTTTGTGGGAGCTTTCTGTGTGCAAATTGGCTGCTGTGTTTCTCACATTACAACAGTGACTGCACTCCAAAAAGTACTTCATTGGCTGTAAAGCACTTTGAGACGTCCGGTGGTCGTGAAAGGCGCTATATAAATGCAAGTCTTTCTTTTCTTTAATAACTTTAAATTGCTAACTACTTGTGTTTTTCTTAATTGTTGTCAGGTGAGAACTTTTCTCCCTCAGAATGTTCTAATTCCAGCTTTAACAGACCAGATGGGCATCAATCGGCACCAACCGTACCTGGTTATTCAGCCCTCTCTTAGTTTCAAACAAATTGTTTCCATAACAATGAAACCCACATTTAGATTTGTTTGTGCTTAATCCTCTTTTATGTGCAGTCAATAAAAAATGTTTATTGTATTTTATTCCCCCATTTTAATTCATGTCTATATTTTTGGTTCACCTTTACACCATGGACATTGTCTAGCTGATGTGCTCCCAGGTTTCCAGCAAAGCAGGTCTTGAGCTGGCTGCTTGGAGATGCTCAAAAGCAGTGGCCCAGAGTGACCCATTCTCTGGTTTTCTATTCCTCCCTTTGTGGGGATACACAGCCTTTGCTAAGACACATGGGCATGATAGTGTAGTGGTTATGTTACTGGGCTAATAATTTAGAGAATATGCATTCAAATTCCACCACGGCAGTTTGAGAATTTGAAAACAGTTTAAAGGCAAAAGTGACCATGAAGTTGTCAGATTGTCGTAAAAACCTAATTGGTTCACTGTTGTCCTTTAGGAAAGGAAACCTGCCGTCCTTACTGGTCTGGTCTATGTGTGACTCCAGTCCCACACCAATGTGGTTGACTCTTAACAGCCCTCTTAAGTGGCCTAGCAAGCCACTGAGTTGTATCAAACTGCTTGCAGCAGTTCAAGAGGAAGGCCCACCACCATCTTCTCAAGGGCAACTAGTGATGAGCAATAAATGCTGGACTCGGAAGCAATGCCAATACACTGAGAATTAAGTTTTAAAAAAAACCTTGGTCCTATCATTCTTAAGCAGAGGCTGTTGGGGTGAGTGCACCGTCATTTTTCTTTTAATTCATCTCTTTAAAATGTTGGCCTCTGTAACTTCTCTGAGCAAGTTACCTTCATGATATCCTCGCTATTTAAACAAAAACATCTGGGGGGAAGAGAAGATTTCCTCTAAGCGTAGCAAAACTGCTCTTTATAATTTATCACCTGGAATTTCTGTAGGGAGTCTCCCAATTGTTTGACAGAAGATTGGAGTAAACGCTGGTGAAACCGCTGGTTCTCCAATTTCCACCACCAAGTTATGGCCGACAATCGAGGGAATCCTGCAGAAATTCCAGGCGTATATCCTTACGATTTTTCTACAGCCGTGCACAGGACATTTAGAAAATCATTATACAATCAAACAGAGTCAACATGGTTTTATGAAAGGGAAATCCTGTTTGACAAATTTACTAGAGTTCTTTGAGGATGTAACGAGCAGGGTGGATAAAGGGGAACCAGTAGATGTAGTGTATTTGGATTTCCAGAAGGCATTCGATAAGGTGCCACATAAAAGGTTACTGCACAAGATAAGAGCTCAGGATTGGCTAACTAACAGAAAACAGAGTCAGGATAAATGGGTCATTTTCAGGTTGGCAAACTGTAACTAGTGAGGTGCCACAGGGATCAGTGCTGGGGCCCCAAATATTTACAATCTATATTAATGACTTGGATGAAGGAACCGAGTGTAATGTAGCCAAATTTGCTGATGATACAAAGATAGGTGGGAAAGCAAGTTGTGAGGAGGACACAAAGGGCTGGATTTTCTCAATGGAGATGAGGTGGAGGCGGGACTGCTGCTTGTCGGATCTATGTCCCGCCTCCATCATCTTCTGGCCAACCAGCGGGATTTTCCCCTGATTGACCTTGTTAAGCCCGCCCTGCGGGCTCAGCAGGACAATTAGGGGGAAGTCACTGACAGAGCACGTCAACGTCTGATGTGCTATCTGTCAAGACTTCTTGAAAGAAGAAATGTCAGCGTTTGACAGCTCTGTGAAGCTGTCAAACACTGACATTCTCTGTAGTTTGATGAGTTCTTGTGTTCAGAACTCATCAAACCTTTCTACTTTGTAGATTTCAGATGACTGTTGGTTCGGAGGATCCAACAGCCAGTCTGTGAAATCTACAAGGAAGATGTCGGGATTCCCGATCCAGAGCGGATGAAGGCTGTAGGCAGAAACCAAGGTAAGTGAACATTTTTTAACACTTAACACTCACCTTACATACTTACTGTGGTAACACAATACAGCTTCCTGTGACTCGAACTTTATTGCATCACTTCCTGTGATTAGTCCAGGATAAATACTGGACTGAGCAGTTGGATCCTGGAGAGGCATAGAGTAAGACCTCTTTTGTATGTAGCACCTTTTTAGTTGATTAAAGCTTACTTTAAGTTCACCACGCGTAAGGCTCATTCTTACGACAATTTAATCAACTTTGAAAAACTTCGCACTCAAACTTTTTGGACGAACTCGGAACTAAGGATCCAGGGAATCACCCATCATGGAAAACATCCTTAAACCATCGCGTCTTGACTTGGACCCAAACACCCCAGCAGCCGGTAAGGTGTGGAAACACTGGTATCGCACGTTTGACAATTTTCTCGAATATTGCAAGGCTGATGATGACACAAAGTTGCGGATACTCATCAACTGTGTCACTCCGAATGTATTTCAGTATGTTGAGGAATGGGGCAGTTACGAGGAGGCAATTCGGACGCTTAAAAGACTATATACTAAGACACCGAATGAGGTCTATGCCAGACATCTACTAGCTACAGCCCAACAAGGGCCGGAGGAATCCATTGATAAATTCCTCCAAGAGCTTCGCAGACTTAGTATGGACTGTAACTTTCAGGCGGCCTCAGCTGAGCTGTACCGTGAAGAAATGATCCGTGATGCTTTCATCTGCGGGCTTGCCTCCCCATTTATACGCCAGCGTCTACTGGAAAGTAAGACACTTGAGCTTCAGAGAGCTTATGACATGGCTTGCTCTCTAGATCTGGCAAAAAGAAATGCAGACCTTTATACAGTGCCCAGACCTCGGTCTGCTGCCTTAACTACAGTCAGGCAATTTAAGAGGCCACAGGTGAACTCTATTAGGGAGGACTTTATCCCTGACGATCAATCTGATGACTTCACTGATGAAGAGGATGATGACCCCACTGTGGCAGCCTCTTGGCAATCTAAGAAATGCTTCTTTTGTGGTGATGAGTTTCACCCTCGGAAATTCTGCCCTGCTCGCAATGCGTTTTGCAGTCATTGCAACAAAAAGGGTCATTTTGCAAAGGTTTGCCTATCAAGAGCCTCTACGAGGGCTTATCAAGCTAAGTCCTACCGAACTGCCCCGGTAAGGGCCTATCAAGATGTTCCGGCTAAAATCTATCGTGCTTCCTCTCGGGTTTTCTCTCGAAGAAACACACCTAGAGTTTCAGCCACTCTTTGTGCAACGACACCAATTACAGCTGCTTGTCCTCAGAACCTATTCCATGCAGCTACAAAAGCATCAATTAATGGACATACTTTAGATGCCTTAATTGACTCAGGTAGCACTGATAGTTTCATTAGGGAACAGATTGTTGCAGAGTTAAAGCTACATGTTTTCCCATCGGACCAGGCAATTGCGATGGCTCAGTCATCACTTAATACCAGAATTTCTGGCTTTTGTATGGTTGAAATAACACTTAATGGTCACAGGTATCCCTCCACCCGGCTTTCGGTGCTCAAGGACTTATGTAGTGATCTTATCATAGGGCTGGATTTTCAAAAGCAGCATAAGAAGCTCACCATTGAGTTCGGCGGATCCAAACCTGAACTCACTATTTCTAATATACGACCTCGATTACCGTTCTGTGCATTGTCAGCAGCTTCACTGGATGAACCCTCACTGTTTACCAGTATCCCTCCTCGATGCAAACCGATTATAACAAAGTCACGACGTTTCAGTCAGGAAGACCAGTCTTTTATTGCGGCTGAGATTTCTCGGATTTTAGCAGAGGATATCATCGAGCCTTGTTCGTCGCCATGGCGCGCCCAGGTCGTTATTGTTAAGAACCCTCTACAACCTCACAAGAAACGGCTGTGCATTGACTATTCACAGACCATCAATCAATATACGGACTTGGACGCATACCCATTGCCGCGCATCGATGATATGGTTAATAAACTGGCTGAGTACACGGTGTTCTCAACATATGATCTGAAAAGTGCCTATCATCAGGTACCCTTGAAGGTCTCAGACAAGCAGTATACGGCCTTTGAAGCCAATGGACGGCTGTATCAATTTCGTCGCCTCCCCTTTGGGGTCACTAATGGAGTGGCTGTCTTCCAGCGAGCAATGGATGACCTGGTCAAACAGGAAGACTTGAAGGATACGTTTCCTTATCTGGACAATATTACTGTCGCAGGTCGCAATCAGCGGGAACATGACGCCAATCTCCAACGATTTTGGGATGCACTCCAGCACCGTAATTTGACATTAAATGCGGCTAAATCCATTGAGTCACAACCAACCATCAACATCCTTGGCTATTGTGTGGGCAATGGCATCATTAAACCTGACCCTGAAAGGCTTCGCCCACTCCAAGAGCTCCCGCCACCTAAGAATCCGGCCTCCTTGCGCCGGGCCCTCGGCCTGTTTGCATACTATGCTAAATGGATTCCTAACTTCTCGGACCGAATCCAACCTCTACTGAAGGCCAGCATATTCCCACTAGACACAGCGGCTGTTGCAGCCTTTAACCTCCTGAAAAAACAGTTGGAGAAAGCGGCTCTTCACTCCATCGATGAGAGTCTTCCTTTTGTTGTTGAGTGTGATGCCTCGGAGGTGGCGATCTCGGCCACTCTGAATCAGGAAGGTCGTCCGGTGGCATTTTTGTCCAGGACTTTTCAAGGGGCTGAGCTACATTATCCTCCAGTCGAGAAAGAAGCTACAGCCATCATAGAGGCAGTACGGAAGTGGACTCATCTCCTAGCTCGCCAGCACTTTACCTTAATCACGGACCAGCGATCGGTCGCCTTCATGCTCGATAATCGAAAACGGACCAAAATTAAAAATAATAAAATCCAGCTTTGGCGGCTGGAATTGGCCTCTTTTGGTTACACCATCCACTATCGACCTGGCAAGGAGAATGTGGCTCCGGATACCCTCACACGAGCATTCTGCTCCGCCATGGCACCCTCTACGCTCGTAGACATCCATGATGGGTTGTGTCATCCGGGCGTTACTCGCATGCTACACTTCGTGCGGTCCCGAAATCTCCCATTCTCTACCGGGGATGTAAAGAAGATGTGCTCGGACTGCAGAGTCTGTGCGGAATTGAAACCTCCGTTTTTCCGCCCCTCGGGTGGTATACTCATACATGCGACCCAGCCAATGCAACGGCTTAGCATCGATTTTAAGGGGCCGTTGCCCTCTTCAACTCGCAACACTTATCTATTGACCATGGTCGATGAGTATTCCCGTTTTCCGTTTGCCTTTCCCTGCCCCAATATGCTGACGACCACGGTTATCAGCTGCCTTGAGCAGGTATTTGCTTTCTGTGGCATGGCATCCTATGTTCATTCGGATCGGGGCCCTTCTTTTATGTCAGGAGAACTCAAGGCCTATCTCTCGGAACGGGGTATTGCTGCCAGCAGAACGACGCCTTATCATCCGGTCGGGAATGGGCAAGTCGAGCGTTTTAACGCTATCATCTGGAATGCGGTACGTCTGGCTTTGAGATCTCGGGGCCTACCCAACCAGCAATGGGAAGCAGTACTTCCAGACGCATTACACTCCACACGGTCCCTCCTTTCGACCACCACAAATACGACGCCTCATGAACGGTTCTTCCGATTTCAGCGTCGCTCATCCTATGGGATATCTCTCCCGTCGTGGCTGACTGCACCGGGACCAGTGCTACTCCGAAGATATGTTCGGGCGTCTAAGAATGACCCCCTGGTAGATGAGGTTGAGCTCACTGACATCAACCCTACCTACGCCTATATTCGGTATCCTGACGGTCGGGAATCTACTGTGTCATTGCGGGATCTGGCTCCCTGCCCGCCGAAACATAGAGGGACACCAGGGGATGATATTGTACCAGGCACATCTCTGGGCTCACCAGGTGCCTCTCATCACGATCTGGATCTGACGCCGGCTGGTACCTCACTCCAGCGTGCCGACCTGGGGCAGACTGACTATGAGCCCGTCGGGGCTCGCACGCGCAGCCACGATCCACCCCGTACCATACGCTCGGAAACGGATCTGCCACAGCCCTGCCCGACACCCGTTCGGGCACCAGTACACAGTCAGGATCGTCCTGACCCCTCACAGAGCGGGCTGGATCACTCGGACTCTGGTCCACGGCCCGCGGCGGGTAAACGGGCTAGGGGCCCTCTACCGCTACGAGAACCCAAACGGGTGCGGCTCTCCCTCGTCCGGCGGCTACGAAATGGAGGGAGCATCCTGGCCTCCTAATCTTTTGGGGGGGGAGAATGTGGTAACACAATACAGCTTCCTGTGACTCGAACTTTATTGCATCACTTCCTGTGATTAGTCCAGGATAAATACTGGACTGAGCAGTTGGATCCTGGAGAGGCATAGAGTAAGACCTCTTTTGTATGTAGCACCTTTTTAGTTGATTAAAGCTTACTTTAAGTTCACCACGCATAAGGCTCATTCTTACGACACTTACCACTCCACACTTGCACCCATCACTCACCTCTACATCTTACTTTCAGGTTCCTCCAACCCCCGCAGACCTCCTACTCGACTCCTCCAACCCAACGGGGTTCTCCGAGGTCGGGAAGCTTTCACTTAAAAAAGTAAAATGGGACTAATCCTTTTTTCTGCCTGTTAACTACCTGTTAACAGGCAGTTAAAAGGATTTAATCTCTTTCCCGCCTCGAAGAGACGGGACCCGAAGCAACACATCTTCCTGCCTCCTGGCAAAAGGGCACGGAGGCGGGATGGGGGCGGTTTTGCCATCCACCCCAACTTTCTGCTACTTTACCGGCAGTCCCGCCTCCATACCCGCCTCCTCGGAGCTGAGAAAATCCAGCCCAAAAGAGTCTGCAAAGGGATATAGATAGGTTAAGTGAGTGGGCAAAAATTTCGCAGATGGAGTATAATGTGGGAAAATGTGAGGTTATCCACTTTGTAGGAAAAATAAAAAAGCAAATTATTATTTAAATGGAGAGAGACTACAAAATGCTGCGGTACAAAGGGAGCTGGGGTCCTCGTACATGAAACACAAAAAGTTAGCATGCGGGTACAGCAAGTAATTAGGAAGGCAAATGGAATGTTCATAGAATCATAGAAGATAGGAGCAGGAGTAGGCCATTCGGCCCCTCTAACCTGCTCCGCCATTCAATGAGATCATGGCTGATCATCCAAATTCAGTACCCTGTCCCTGCTTTCTCCCCATATCCCTTTAGCCTTAAGAAATATATCCAACTCCTTCTTGAATCTATTTAATGAATTGGCCTCTACTGCCTTCTGTGGCAGAGAATTCCACAGGTTCACCACTCTCTGGGTGAAGAAATTCCTCCTCATTTCTGTCCTAAATGGCTTACCCCTTATCCTTAGACTGTGACCCCTGGTTCTGGACTCCCCAACCATCGGGAACATCCTTCCTGCATCTAGTTTGTCCTGTCCTGTCCTGTCAGAATTTTATAAGTTTCAATGAGATCCCCTCTCATTCTTCTAGACTCCAGCGAGTATAAGCCCAATTGACCCAATCTCTCTTCATATGTCATTCCTGCCATCCCAGGTATCAGCCTTGTGAATCTTCGCTGAACTCCTTCCATGGCAAGAACATCCTTCCTCAGATAAGGCGACCAAAACTGCACACAGTACTCAAGGTGTGGTCTCACCAAGGCCATATGTTGGCCCTTATTGCACGGGGAATGGAGTATAAAAGTAGGGAAGTCTTGCTACAACTGTACAGGGCGCTGGTGAGACCACATCTGGAGTACTGCGTACAGTTTTGGTCTCCTTATTTAAGGAGGGATATACTTGCATTGGAGGCAGTACAGAGAAGGTTCACTAGGTTGATTCCTGAGATGAAGGAGTTGTCTTATGAGGAAAGGTTGAGCAGGTTGGGCCTATACTCATTGGAGTTTAGAAGAATGAGAGGTGATCTTATTGAAACATATAAGATTCTGAGGGGCTTGACAGGGTAGATGCAGGGAGGATGTATCCCCTTGTGGGGGAATCTAGAACTAGGGGGCATAGTTTCAGATTAAGGGGTCGCCCATTTAAAACAGAGACGAGGAGGAATTTCTTCTCTCAGAGGGTCGTGAATCTTTGGAATTCTCTACCCAAGAGAGCTGTGGAGGCGGAGTCGTTGAATATATTCAAGGTGGAGATAGACATATATTTGAGCTACAAGGGGGTCGAGGGTTATGGGGAGCGGGCGGGAAAGTTGAGTTGAGGCCAAGATCAGATCAGCCATGATCTTATTGAATGGCGGAGCAGGCTCGAGGGGCCGAATGACCTACTCCTGCTCCTATTTCTTATGTTCTTATGTAGGGAGTCTTCCCCGAAATGTATAGTTGTAATTGAATTTTACATGTTATTAATTTATCAGAAATTCTTCTTTCAGAAATAACACGATCTCCTAAATTTCTTCAAGAAATCCTTTAATGACATTGGTCCTATTGACATGGAGGTGTCAATGCATTGTTGACTGGAGTGTCAGCTTGTTTAAGTACATCAAACATATAATAGCTCTCACCGATGGATTGATGAATTTATCCAGTGAACAACTGATCCATACTGACCAAGAAGGTTCGATTCTGGGTCTATGCTGAGTTAGCTTCGCTCAGAGGCTCTACAATTGATCTCGGTGTAAGGAGAGGAAAATCAGTCAGTGCCTTGCTCCTGTTAGGAATATCCAGCAACCCCTGCTGGAAGTGCGAGTATGTGGTCATTAGACTGTGTTCAGCTGTAATTCAGCCTCTGATGGGATAGGCTGTTGTCATTCACTGTCAAGGCTCATATATGAATAATGGCTAATTGGGCAAAGTTCCCGAGGACAGCTGGTGCTTGTGGAACTGTACCCCATTTGGAAAGAAGAGAAGGGAAGAAAATTAACAAGGGAAAAAAAATACATTAAACATTTAACGCCTAACTGTGGATTATAGTGCCACATAAATACAAGGGTGTGGCATTTCAGGTGAAAGAAAAGGCAGTCAACGGCCAATCAGACAATGGCCAACCCAACAGTGACGTCTCTTTTCTTTGCCTGAGTTTTAATACTAATCCTGGGAGATGTAGTCACAGGACATAAGGGACACACCCGTTTATTCCTGCAGGGAATATAAGGGAAACATGATACTTTGCAGGACAATAATCTGGGTCATACAGCAGCGTAAGAAAAATACCATGTTATTGAATTTTGGTAGGAAAGGAACAACTAATTACAGAAGCTTTCACCCCATGAGGATGTGAAACATTGGCATTAATCACTAATTTTCACATCAGTTTGCCTTTTCACAAAAACCAAGTCGATATCCATTTTTATTCCCAAGTTTCTCCTGAAGACTCTGAACAGAACTTTCAACTTTGGCGGGCATGTAAAACGCTCAATATCGGACTGGCCGCCCGTTATATTGTCCGCCTGATTTTCCTACCCATCAGGCGGGCTGTATAACGGGTGGGCCATTTTATGCCCCTACTGAAGTTGAAAGCTCCTGTGTCTGTGTACTTAAGAAAAGACATACTTGCTCTCGAGTCAGTACAAAGAAGGTTCACTCGGTTAATCCCGGGGATGAGGGGATGGACATATGAGGAGAGGTTGGGTAGATTGGGACTCTACTCATTGGAGTTCAGAAGAATGAGAGGCGATCTTATTGAAACATATAAGATTGTGAAGGGGTTGGATCGGGTGGATGCGGGGAGGATGTTCCCGATGATGGGTGAAACTAGAACTAGGGGGCATAGTCTTAGAATAAGGGGCTGCTCTTTCAAAACTGAGATGAGAAGGAACTATTTCACTCAGAGGGTGGTAGGTCCATGGAATATGCTGCCCCAAAAAGCTGTAGAAGCTACATCATTACATAAATTTAAAACAGAAATAGACAGTTTCCTAGAAGTAAAGGGAATTAAGGGTTACGGGGAGCGGGCAAGAATTTGGACATGAGTCTAGGTTCGGATCGGTCATGGCCCTGTGGGTAGCGTAGCGGGCCCAGGGGCCGTGTAGCCTGATCCTGCTCCTATTTCGTGTGTCCAATTCTGTTAGGTTCAGGAGATGGTTCTGTGATAGTAGATTGGCAGTTAGGATCAGATCAGCCATGATCTTATTGAATGGCGGAGCAGGCTCGAGGGGCCAATTGGCCTACTCCTGCTCCTATTTCTTATGTTCTTATGTCTGACTCATGCCAGGGATAGTTGCGTGGCAGCCTTTTGATGTTTTACCCAGTGGGCATCTTCATGTGTGAATCTAGATGGTGAGTGTCGGCAAGTTATTGACATTGGAGGCTTTCACAGCTCAGCTCAATACACAATTTGCAGGGAGTAATGAATAGAATTACAGGAACATGAGAAAGTATAGGATCAGAAAAGACCACTGCAGTCCATCTGGCCTGTCCCAGGGCTCAGGAGTGGGAATCCTAGCTGAATTTTCCCACCTATAGTCAGGTGCACCAATGCCAATTATAACAACCCAACTGCTTCCCCAGGTGACATCAGCTAACGTGCACAGGCCTGGGATTGTACCCGCCACTTTGCTAGTATGTATGGTTCGGTACCACACCAGGTGGTGCGTTAAACCAATGAGCCATCAGAATTCAACTAGTGCCGGAAACCAACGTGACTTGGGCGACGCAATCAGAACACGGGCCCGATGATGTCAGCGAGAGGCACGCTCAAAATTGGAGCGTGTGCCTCATTTGATTAAGATTGGTGAGCTGCTAGCGCTACTCATGCTGTTTATTGGCAGCTCGCCCATTGAGGGTGTGGGAAATCGAATGTCAGTGCCGCCATTGGGCGGGATTTTCAAGAAGGGCACAGAAATAATGTAGTCGACCATGGAGCATGAGGTCAGCTCTATAAACATGGCAGCGGGGTCCACAGTGATGGCGACTCTGATGACAGCTTTGATAGAAGTTCAGACTGCTGCCATCTTGGCTCTGGGTAGCAGCATCTTCTCTGGCTTTCAAAGCATGAAGGAGAGCAGCGATGGGGATTCCAAAGCATCAGATCACTCCTGCACTCTGTTCTCGCACAGAGCAGTGGAAGTGCTGAGGTGCAGCCGCAGGAGAGTGACATTGGCTCCATGGGAAAGGCACACGTTGTCTTCTTTCAGGACGACCAGCCTCTCAACCAGTGTCCATGTTGGTGCTGGACAGCCAGCTGGGCCAGGCTGCCCAAGCCGCTGTTGAGGTTTTTGCAGTCTGGAGCCAGGCTCTCTAAGGCCAGAGTTACTCGAGGTCACCCACCATGGTCATATCAAGTGCCCTCATTGGAAGTAGAGCAGCCATGCCTCCCATACCGTAGCCACTGGGGTAGCACCTCATAGGAGCTCCAGAATAGGCAAATGAGCACAGAGGACGTGCACTCGGGTGATTTTTAGCTTTCAAACTTCAGTGTATTCAATTGTTATATGAACCATTATGAATCACTTGGTTGTTTTGCAAAGTTACCTTTCATTGGTGTTGGTGTACAATTGAAGCCATTCATCTGGTGGGTGTAAGGACTGGGTGTGATGGTAGGAGCGACTGTTGGTGCATCAGAGAGGGGAGGGATAATTCAACAAAAGTGTTCTTTTATTCTTTGCTGCTGCAGAGCTCTGGCAGCAGGCACATCGCTGGCCCTTGCTCTTCCTCGGCTTCCTGGGCATCCTCGTGCTCTCACTCCTCCACTTCTCCAAGGGTTTCCCCCCTTTACAGAACAAAGTTATGGAGCATATGGGGCTCAGTGAGAAGGGCATCTGTGACCCGTCTGATCCAGCAATGAACTGCAAATTGATGAATGTTGGTGACGTCACCTGCTGCAGCTAGGAATGACCTGAGGCATAGATATTCAGGGCCCCCAGTCATCTTTAAAGCCACAGGCAGTGATGTGCATGCCCTGGTGCTGGGCTGCAGTTAGTGCTGCAACAAATGACACAACCTCCCTTGTGAAGCAGAGTCACTGGACACAGTGCTTCCCAGTGAAGTTGAGGTAGAAAGTTTGATTCAGGAAATCTTGCATGGTGTAAGACCTCCTGTCCCCTCCCCTCCTTCGCCTCCTTCTCCCAGCAGCTGCTGATCTCTGCTCTCCCTCCACCAGCCGCAATGGCAGACTGAGCAACACACTCATAATTTCACCGATAATGAGCTGAAGCCCTGCACAGAGCTAGTGCTGCACGTCCACAAAGTCACTGTCCAACACATAAGAACATAAGAAATAGGAGCAGGAGTAGGTCATTTGGCTCCTCGAGCCTGCTCCGCCATTCAATAAGATCATGGCTGATCTGATCTTGGCCTCAACTCCACTTCCCTGCCCGCTTCCCATAACCCTCGACTCCCTTACCTTTCAAAAATCTGTCTATCTCCACCTTAAATATACTCAATGACTCAGCCTCCACAGCTCTCTGGGGAAGAGAATTCCAAAGATTCACGACCCTCTGAGAGAAGAAATTCCTCCTCATTTCCGTTTTAAATGGGTGCCCCCTTATTCTGAAATTATGCCCCCTAGTTCTAGATTCCCCCATGAGGGCAAACATCCTCTCTGCATCTACCCTGTCAAGCCCCTTCAGAATCTTATATGTCTCAATAAGATCCCCTCTCATTCTTCTAAACTCCAATGAGTATAGGCCCAACCTGCTCAACCTTTCTTCATAAGACAACCCCTTCATCTCCGGAATCAACCTCGTGAACCTTCTCTGAACTGCCTCCAATGCAAGTATATCCTTCCTTAAATAAGGAGACCAAAACTGCACGCAGTACTCCAGGTGTGGTCTCACCAACGTCCTGTACAGTCGTAAAGGGACTTCTCTACTTTTATACTCCATTCCCTTTGCAATAAAGGCAAACATTCCATTTGCCTTCCTAATTACTGGCTGTACCTGCATGCTAACATTTTGTGATTCATGTACAAGGACCCCCAGATCCCTCTGTACCTCAGCATTTTGTAATCTCTCCCCATTTAAATAATAATTTGCTTTTTTATTTTTCCTACCAAAGTGGATAACCTCGCATTTTCCCACATTATACTCCAGCTGCCAGATTTTTGCCCACTCACTTAGCCTATCTATATCCCTTTGGAGATTCTTTGCGTCCTCCACACAATTTGCTTTCCCACCTATCTTTGTATCATCAGCAAATTTGGCTACATTACACTCAGTCCCTTCATCCAAGTCATTAATATAGATTGTAAGTAGTTGAGGCCCCAGCACTGATCCCTGCGGCACCCCACTAGTTACAGTTTGCCAACCTGAAAATTACCCATTTATCCCAACTCTCTGTTTTCTGTTAGTTAGCCAATCCTCTATGCATGCTAATCTATTACCCCCAACACCGTGAGCTCTTATCTTGTGCAGTAACCTTTTATGTGGCACCTTATCGAATGCCTTCTGGAAATCCAAATACACTACATCTACTGGTTCTCCTTTAACCACCCTGCTCATTACATCGTCAAAGAACTCCAGCAAATTTGTCAAACATGATTTCCCTTTCATAAAACCATGCTGACTCTGCTTGACTATATTATGATTTTCTAAATGTCCTGCTACCACTTCCTTAATGATGGACTCCAGCATTTTCCCAATGACAGATGTTAGGCTAATTGGTCTATAGTTGCCTGCTTTCTGTCTCCCTCCTTTCTTAAATAGGGCCGTTACATTTGCGGTTTTCCAGTCCGCTGGGACCTCTCCAGAATCCAGGGAATTTTGGTAGATTACAACCAATGCATCCATTATCTCTGCAGCCACCTCTTTTAAGACCCTAGGATGCAGGCCATCTGGTCCAGGGGACTTGTCCACCTTTAGTCCCATTAGTTTGCCTAGTACTCTTTCTCTAGTGACAGTGATTGTTTTAAGTTCTCCCCCCGTCCCCCACCCCAACAGCCCCTTGATTATCCATTATTGGGATGCTTTTAGTGCCTTCTACCGTGAAGACCGATACAAAATATTTGTTCAAAGTCTCCGCCATTTCCCTGTTTCCCATTATTAATTCCCCAGACTCATCTTCTAGGGGATCAATGTTTACTTTAGCTACTCTCTTCCTTTTTATATACCTGTAGAAGCTCTTACTGTCTGTTTTTATATTTCTTGCTAGCTTACTCTCATAAGCTATCTTCTCTCTCTCTTTATCATTTTTTAGTCGTCCTTTGCTGGTTTTTAAAAATTTCCCAATCCTCTGGCCTTCCACTATTCTTCGCAACATTGTATGCCTTTGTTTTCAATTTGATACCATCCTTTACTTCCTTAGTTAGCCATGGATAGTTCATCCTTCTCTTAGAGTCTTGCTTTCTCACTGGAATATATCTGCTGAGAGTTATGAAATATCTCCTTAAATGTTTGCCACTGCTTTTCTACAGTCTTACCCTATAATATATTTGTCCAGTCCACCTTAACCAAGTCTGCCTTCATACCTTTGTAATTACCTTTATTGAAGTTCAGGACACCAGTTTGAGACCTAGCTTTCTCACCCTCAAACTGAATTTGAAATTCTACCATGCTATGATCACTCTTCCTTAGAGGATCCTTCACTTCGAGATCATTAATTAATCCAGCCTCATTGCACATTACCAGATCTAAAATAGTCTGCTCCCTGGTTGGTTCCACAACGTATTGTTCCAAGAAACCATCCCGCATACACTCTAAGAAGTCTACCTTTGCCAATTTGCTTTGTCCAATCAATATGAAGATTAAAATCTCCCATGATTATAGCCATACCTTTCTTACAAGCTTCTATTATTTCTTGATTTATACACTGTCCTACAGTGTGGCTACTGTTTGGTGGGAGTGGTCTACAGGCCCCCAGTGACTTCTTACCCTTATTATTTCATATCTCCACCCAAACTGATTCTACGTCTTGATCTTATAAGCCAATATCATTTCTCATTACTGCACTGATCTCATCCCTTATTAACAGAGCCACACCACCTCCTTTTCCTTTCTGCCTATCCTTATGAATGGCAAATACCCCTGAATATTCAGTTCCCAGCCTTGGTCACCTTGCAACCACGTCTCTGTAATGGCTATCAGATCACACCCATTTATTTCTATTTGTGCTGTCAACTCATCTATCTTGTTACGAATGCTGCATGCGTTCAGATAGAGCTTATAATTTTGTCTTTTTACCATTTTTCCCTACTCTGACCCCTCTTTCTGATGCACTCTTATGTGTATACGCTCTATCCCTTCCTGTCACACTCTGGTTATCATTACCCCTATCGCTACCCTGCGCTTTTGCCTTCTCATTTTTCTTTGACTTTTTAAATTTCCGCTCAGCGGATCCCTCCCCCCCACTATTTAGTTTAAAGCCCTCTCTACAGCCCTAGTTATTCGATTCGCCAGGATGCTGGTCCCAGTCTGGTTCAAATGAAACCCGTCCCAACGGAACAGCTCCCTCTTACCCCAGAACTAGTGCCAGTGCCCCAAGAATCGAAACCCATTTCTCCCACATCAATCTTTGAGCCACTCGTTCATCTCTCTGATCTTATTTATCCAATGCCAATTTGCACGTGGCTCAGGTAGTAATCCAGAGATTATTATCTTTGTGGTTCTGCTTTTTAATTTAGCCCCTAGCTGCTCATACTCCCTCAGCAGAACCTCTTCCTTTGTCCTACCTGTGTCGTTGGTACCTACGTGGACCACGACAACTGGATCCTCCCCCTCCCACTCCAAGTTCCTCTTCAGCCCAGAGGAGATATCCTTAACCCTGGCACCGGGCAGGCAACACAGCCTTCAGGACTCACGCTCTTGGCTGCAGAGAACAGTGTCTATCCCCCTAACTATACTGTCCCCTACCACTACCACATTTCTTTTTGCTCCCCCCACTTGGATGGCTCCCTGTACCACGGTGCTGTGGTCATTTTGCTCATCCTCACTGCAGCCCCTGCTCTCTCCCACACAGAGAGTAAGAACCTCGTAACAGTTGGACAAGAGCAAGGGCTGAGGCGCCTCCATCACTACCTGCCTCGCTCGTAGTCACACCCAACTGTCTCTGACCATGGACCAAATTTGAATTAATTAAAATCTAAGGGGTGTGACTACCTCCTGGAACACACCGTCCAGGTAACTCTCCCCCTCCCTGATGTGTTGCAGTGTTTGAAGCTCGGACTCCAGCTCATCAACACGGAGCCGAAGTTTCTCGAGCAACCAACACTTACTGCAAATGTGGTCACCGTGGACCTCAATGGTGTCCACCAGCTTCCACATGTTGCAGCAGTAACACATTGCCTGCCCTGCCATCTCTAATGTATTTAATTAATTAAGTGTTTAAGTTTTGAACGTTTAGTTTTTAATCCCGGCTCCTAATTTAAACCAATGCCCAAGAAAAAGAGAGAAATACTGACCAACCAATCGCTTCCCTGCTTTCCTGTGACGTCACACTTTGAATCTTTCTACTTCTTACCCTCCCAGCTCGGTTGGCGCTGCTCCGGGCTCGCTCTCTTGTAGTCCCGCTGGTCGGCTCAGTGGCACCCTTTTATCTCCGGCCCGATCTCCCGCTCTCTTGTAGAAAGAATAAACTTGCATTTACTGTATATAGGGCTTTTCTTGATCACAGGATGTCCCAAAGAACTTTACAGCCAATGAAATACTTTTGAAGTGTAGTCACTGTTGTAATGTAGGAAACACAGCAGCCAATTTGCGCACAGCAAGCTCCCACAAACAGCAATGTGATAATGACCAGATAATCTGTTTTAGTAACATTGGTTAAAGGATAGATATTGTCCAGGACACTGGGGATAATTCCCCTGCTCTTCTTCGAAATAGTGCTATGGGATCTTTTGTGTCCACCTGAGAGAGCAGACGGGGCCTTGGTTTAATGTCCCACCCGAAAGAATGCACCTCCGACATGCAGCACTCTTTCAATTACTGGACAGGCTTAATGATCAGTGAATCCAGTGCTTCCACAGTTCAATTTTGGAAAAGGGTCCTTAGACAGGCGAAAAACCCTGATTTTAATATTTTAATAAGACCCCCATTGTTTTGAGGTGACTGCCCAAGACGATTAAAAGTAGCCTGGCCCAGGTGAGATCAGACGCGGGAGATCGTGATCCAAAAACCTAACATTCATTTTATGCCCAAAAAACGGGCGCAACAAAGTTGAATTTTCTTATTTATATGTATTCTCCAGTTTTTTTCCCCCCATACTTTGCAAGTGATTTTCCCCCCTCCTTCTTTCAATGTGCCACACATCGTTCCCTACCCGAGAACACCGACTTCTATCAATGTTGCTGTCTAACTGGCCACCAGGAGGAGCATGAGAGGAGACTTGTGCTGACTCTTCCTCTGATCATTATGTCCCTCTCTTTCACTTTTGGTGAGGACGCCACCATTTTTCCACTCACAAGCCCCTCATCCCACTCCAACCCTCTAACGGCCTCTGCTCTGAGGCACAATGGGCAATGCACTGCACTGGCAGAACCGCCAGTACTGTGACCCCTTGGCCATTGTAAACCGAGCACACAAACAGTACAACTTGGCAATTTCATTTGAGTGTATTATTCATATTTTAACAATCACTAAATTGCAACAAATGGGCAGATCTGAGTCCTTTGACTTTTAACCACATGACAGTTGTTAGCAGAATGTTGATCCTGTCCCATATATTAAAAGCCCTGAGGAAGAAGAAAAATCATCTTTCTGTATTTTATGTGAGCACAGGCTGAGAATCCTGAGCTTTTAATGGAGTTTAAAGCTGGGAGCTTGAGTATAAATACACTCAATATTCTGGAGTTGGGAATCAGTGTTAGTCCTTAATGGAGAGATTAGAGTCCTTGGCCAAAGCTATGGCCAAGACAATGGCGGGGAATTTAAGAGGTTACAAGTATTTTGTTAATGAATTATATTTTTAATGTTTTTTAAAATTATTATTAATAATAGGTCAGTGGCTACCTGTCCAATTGCCCATCAGGTACCATGTGGGGTAATATTGAGCCATACAATCCTGGAAGGCCGCAGGTTTGATTCCCAGCCTGTGGTGAGTTGACTAATCTAAGCCCATGTGACAATCGGCATTTATGATTGGCCTCAGCGTCCCATGGCTGGTGAGGTGGTTAAAAAAAATCCTGATTCCTAACCAGTAGCTCCTGCTTGCAAGTGCACGTGTAAACGTTAGACAAAGACAACATTAAGCACAGTTGAAATGCCACCTCCTCCCCAAATAATGGTCAAACAGCCTGTTGATATTGTCTAGGTCCCCCATGTTGGGCGTAGCACCCACAGAACTATGTCCCAGCATGCGTTCGGGCCTTCAGGAAAGGAGGGGCAATACTAGAGAAGAAAAAACTAATGCAGTCATTTTCCACTGGTGCTTGTGTGAAGCTGTGAGGCAGAATGATTTGTGGTGAGCATATCATCGATAAGTACATAAGATCACTCAGTCTGATTATTAATATTTCATAAGGACTAGGCTTGTATGTCATTCTCCAGATGGAAATACTGACGCCCAGCAAAGTGAATACAACCTGATATTTACCCGAGTGTAAAACATTGATGAAGTCAACACACTTTACAGAGGCAAAGCATTGTGTGTATTTACTATTAGAAATCATGAGGTAATCATTGCCCACTCACAAAGCTCTGTCAACAGTCACAAATTCCACTTAATTCCATGCAGTCAGTCAGTCTTCGACTATTCTTTTTGTTAAATTACTACTTCTATTCTCCCCGTCCGCCTCTCATAAAGGCACTGACTTGTGGTGAGGTACAGTTCGACAGGCACCAGCTACCCTCTGCTCCTAGCCATTGAGGGGCATCACAGTTGAGTGGCAATCCCATCCTCAACTCAATTTCCAGCAAATATTAGAAACAGGCTTATTACTGTAATATAAACTACCAAAACAAACACATTCAGATGTCATTTTAAATTTAAAAAATAAAACTCTGCTTTTCCCCTATTCTCTCTAGTGTAGCTTTAATTTTTTGGAGTGATTCCTGCCAACGACCGGAATCTGCGCAGAAGCATACTGTGCATTAATCTGGAACCAGAAGCTTCTTTTTTTTTTCCACAGAGCATTTTTCCTCACAGCCCGCTCCCTCCCGGGATTTTTCCTAACAGCCCACAATTCTAACTCTTTTTCAGTTATAAAAAAAGTTTAAACCCAATTCTTTCCTGTTTTCTTCCTTCCTCCACGTTGGAAGTGGTCGGAACTTCCAAAAAGTTTGGCTTTTATTGGCAGAAAATAACTCCAAGAGCCGATTTTTTTCAACCGGTTAAAGGCCCAAAATCTAAAGAGCGATAAGATCATATCATAGACATAACCAGGTCAATCTTTGATACTGAAAAAACCCACCTCAAACCAGGAAGGCTGACAGCAGATGAGTAAACTCCCCTGCAACAATTTAAAGGTTAAGGGGTAAAAACTGGGTAGCGCCCCCTTTGGGATGCTACCTTTTAACGCCCCAAAAAAGTTAGCGTCTCCGCGGCCGATTTTCCCAGATAGCGCCCCGAGAGGGAGGAGGAGCGCTACTGGAAGCACCCCGCATCCCTCTTGGGGCGCTGCGAGCCAATATCGCGGCGGTACTGCAGGCCATCCTCCCCTTCTTAAAGGGGAGGGCCCTGGCGCAGCGTGTCCCGGCGCCCAGCTGGGCCACCAGGGATCGGGAGTGCCGGCAAACGAGCCCGGCACTCAAGAGGAGTGCTGGGCTGATGGAGAGCAGCCAGTACCCGACGGGGGGGGGCTTCACGGGGGCCGGGGGCAGGTGCTGGCAGGCAGCCAGCAACAAAAATGGCCACCCGCCACCTCCCCTTTAACTAGCGCCGCCCTGGCCGCAGGTAGGCCCCTCTGAGCCTGTCGGACATAGCGTCTGGCGGTAAGTCGGGGGGCGCCACCCAGTATTACAGCCGGGGCGCGGGGCGCTGGCCGCTAACCTCCCGCTGAATTTTGATGCTAACCTCCCGCTGAACCTCTTAGGGTGCTAACGGGAGGCGCAAATCAACCGAATTTAGCCCCCTAAATCTCTTCAGGGCTGTTGGTCAGTTTTCTAGCGGGGTGTGGTTGATTTTATTAGAGATGATTTTTGGTCATGTATCAGTGCTGTACTCCCTCTAATTGTCTCTCTCATCTTCTGGTGCTCCTGCACTTGTATGTGGACTGTTACATTGAACTGTTTTCCCAGCTGGGACCTTGTGGTGTGTTCCTCAAATTCAGACCTGTGCTTAATCTTTGTTTCTCTTGTTTATGTGACAGTACATGTCACCACAGGAAATCATGTCAAAATACCTCAGCACAGCTACCTGACCTAGTTGTCTGTGATGCTGCCACTTAGTGCAAAGAGTAGTAAAATGATCCATTGCCAGCACTAATATCTCACACCTTGATATCCCTCATAATTCACCATATATTGACTGTACAGTTTGCTCAATAATCACTTCGATTAACAGTCTATAAACCTGCAGAAATTGCTTCACGATTATTGAATCTTCACTATTGATATAATCACACATCAACGAGACTGGACACCGGTGTCGACCTCCATCAGCCCAGCACAAACCATTCATGGAACTAAGAGAGACAAAGTCAGACCAAAAGGGGGTGGGAGCACTACCAATCCCTAGTCCAATTTTCCTCTTTCTACGGGTGTTGTTACCAGCAGCAGGTCAGGGCCTGTGGAAATGTCCAATGCTCAGAGCTTCTAATACTCCAATATGCAAAAACTCACAGAAAAGGACAGCACCAACTAGGCGAATCATAACTATCTAACTATGTGTTCTGCCAAAATGATTCCTCAGTAACAATGGGATGAGCTGGGAGGGACCCCAACATTTTCTTATTCTGAACATTATGTGTTCTGTTATCACCACTCACCGCTGTCACCAGTGCTATTACTCACCATCACAGTCATTCCACCGTCTCTGTGGCTCATGAAATCTCAATCACTATTACTCATGATTATTGTTACTCCTGCTATCTCTGTGTTTATCTCTATGTTTAGCAAAGAATGACATGCTGGTCTACTGATATAGTTTTGCAACAGATTCAGCTGCAGAGAGGCAGGATGCAGGGTTGTGACCACTGTGTTCCCAGACAGTGGGAGTAATGTTGACCTGGGCTAATAGTGTGAAACGGACTATATCGATCCAGCCGCCTGTTATCTCTCTCCCACTGACTTCAATAGAAATGAAAATCAGGAGAGATGTATAAAGGGCAGCTGATCCGATAGCGCTCGGTTTACACTATCGCCCAAAGTCAAAATGATCCCCAGTGAGTCTTTGGCCTCAGCTATGCCTCCAAGCACGCAGCAGAAAGCACAATGCCTTCTCATGAGTTGAGGCAAGTGTGAGAAAGGGAAAATCAGATTGAAAGAAGAGAAAATAAAATTCATTAAAATGGGGAGAAGAGGAAGGAATTTGTCTTTGGTAAAACCATGCATATATTTTTTTGTTGTTGCTGAAGTTTGTCCCACAAAGTTGCTCTGGTCACTCCCCCAGGTAAATGCACTGGCCAGTGTGGTACTAAAGCAAAGGGACAATGGAGGTACCAAGCTGTGCCTGTACCACGTTAGCTGATGACACCTGGAACACATTAGAAGGTGCTTCAATAGGTCTCAGCACCCTGGGCTGGTTGGGAGGGAGGGAGGGAGGGAACATCCTGGGTTCCTGCTCCTGACCACTAACCAGTGACCTGTAATTCAATGCGCAGTTGAAGAATAGCCACTTGGGTGAGTTATCGAAGAGTCAGCGCTTTCAAGAGAGGGGAAGGGAGAAAAATGAAAGAGAATTTTTTTTTAAAAAGACCAAAAAAAAAATGTCCTGTGGCAGTGCTGGGGTTAAGCTCCGTCTGCCTTCTTTAATAATGCAGGGTGAAATCAGAGGATTAATACAGAACAGCAGCAACAGAGGAAAGTGATTCATTTCTCTGCCCCCCCCCCCCCCCACCCCACCCCTATGAAATACAATCGACACAAAAAAAATAACAGAAGACACGTCTATGTTCTCTTAGAAAGAGTTAGAGTCGGCCCGCCGCCGGGACAGGAGAAAGTTGTGAAAGATCGGTGGCTCTCTAATGATGTGAGTTGTGTGGAAATGCCCATGAGCTATCCGCAGTGTCCTCTGCAGCAGAGGAACGCAGCATCCATCCAGCAGGAAGTGAGTGTGTTATTGATGCTCTCGCCTCAGGGAGGGCAGCAGATAATGGATGTGGGATGTGGGCCGTGCTTTGTCATCAAACTGGAGGCCTGAAAGATGTGCGGCAAAATATTATCAGTCATTTGTTGATCAAGATGTAATACTATCGGTGCTCTCTCTACCACAACAAGGGCCTTTAATGCTGGTAGGCCACAGAAGTCAGCGACCTCTCTCTCTAGCACTGTAGCAATAGAAACAAGCTGATTGAATTTCAGCTCCAGTATATCAACCTGAAAACTTCACTTATACATCAAACGCTAATGGCTCAATTTTTTTTTTCTTACAGAGTGAGTTGTACCATCAGGACTCCCTTAAGAAATCAAATCATTACTCAAAATTATAACTTATTTGAAAATGTTTTAATTATTTTTTTAAATCTTCGTCCCTTCCTTCAGGGTTATGGTGGAAGGGCTGGAAAATAGGCGAGGACCTGGATACACCGAGTCCCAGTCTAATGTTGGAGTTCCCACTTGGCCTTGTAAGGACTGGAACCTCCACCTGCCTCTTACAAGGCTAGTGGCACGGAAGGGTGTGGGTGGGGACTCACTATGTTGAGAGTTCCTGCAATCTTGGTCTCGCAGAAGGTGACGACATCTTCAGAGACTGCTATGCCCTGGTGGAAGTGGGGACCACCTTGAGGTGCAGGCCTGGATCCTGGAATATTAAGGTGAATTGTATAAAGAAAAATATTACATCTGGCAGCATTCAAGATGTGCCCTTAGTGTCCCAGGTGCTCGCTGTTCCTACGCAAATTAGGTGACCTCCCACTGATCCCTGTGCACTCCATAATTGTTGGGATCGTGTCCCCTGAAGATTTTCTAGGCCGTACTGTTTAAATGATGAGTGCTGGCTCCCCAGATTGCTCAGTGGGTAAATGTAGTACCCAGCGTAAAATTGAGCAACACAGACCCAGAAGCTCCAGAGTTGATCCTCAGTCTGTGCTGAGTTAGGTGATTTCAGCGTAGGTGATAGTGGACAATTGGCCTCAGTCTTAGGGAGGGACAAAAAAACTAAGGCAGAGTTTCCACTGCTGATTCCTACCTAGTGACACTGGGAAAGGCCGTGCATACAGAAATTAGGTAAGGATAGGGGGCAGACTCAACTCTGATGACCTCCATGGTCCAACCTCCACTAACTGTTTAGCCTCACACCCACACCTGAGCAAGATACTGGAGGCTACCGGTGCCCACTGCAACCATATTTCCATAAAAGAAAAGGGAAGAGAATTGGAGAATCAACAGTTCATGTTGATGACTTTCTCAAGTGCACTGGCGTGGGAGGACTGTTGAGCCCGAAAGTGTGACAAAACTGCATTGAGACACACAGCGCCGATGCTGAAAGCCCGCATTTTCATGACTGTATCTCAATTAGCATTAATTTAGCCCCCTAGCATTGTCAGGCTTCAAGCTAGTCCCTCCAATGATGTCATCAGGACTCTCTATTGTTGTTTAGGGAGTAGAACCAGAAGAGTCGCCCTCATTTCTTCTTGATCATGATCGTAAGTATTATAATGATGCATTTCTGCACAGAGCAGAATTAAACGGAGTGCACTTAAACAGAATGTTTCATTTAGGAATTTGGAAAGTGAGAATTTCTGGTAAGTATTGGGTAAGTAGAAGCTGTAACTAGTGAAATTTAGTTGAAGATTTTGATTTTAACCTAGAACTTTAAAAACTGTAGTTAACAGAAGCTGCCTGCCAATGGCAGTTAACTGTCAGTCAGCTGTAAGTGTTTGTCTTGAATAGGTGCTAATCACAGAGAGCAGGGGAGCTGAGTCAACACTTGTAAATTGGGTGAGGCTCCGAGAGTATAAAAGTAAACAGTTCTGCAGAGCACAGCATGGTCTGCACAGAGCAGAATTAAACAGAGTGCACTTAAACAGAGTGTTTCATTTGGGAATTTGGAAAGAGTTGGAATTCAAAGAGGGGGAAGGAGTTGCTTTTTGCCTACACTACTTGTAGTGCTTTATGTTACAGGTAGATATTTAATTTCGTTACCCATAACTTAATCTAGATCAAGTAAGTAGTCAAGAAACTAAACTGTAAACTAAATTACTTAAATACAAAGGTAATTAAATTTAATTAAATAGAACAAGGTCATATAAGGATGGCAGTGCAGGCGGTGTGCCACAACTGCAGCATGTGGGAGTTTGTGGAGAGCATTGCGATCCCGGACAACCACGTTTGCAGCAAGTGCCTGCATCTTGAGGAACTTCAGCTCAGAGTTTTTGAGCTGGAGTCTGAGGTGCAGACATTGCGGGGCATCAGGGAGGAGAGTTACCTGGACACTTTGATCCAGGAGGCAGTCACACCCCTTAGGTTAGATAGTCATACAGGTCTAGTTAGTGGTCAGGGACAGGAGGGTGTGACTGCAACTCAGGCAGGTAAGGGGACCCCAGGTGCTGTGCTGAAGGAGCCTCGGCATTTGTCCTTATCCAACAGGTATGAGGTTCTTGCTACCTGTGTGAATGAGGGAAAAGCCTGCAGGATGGATGAGCAAGCTTACCATGGTGCAGGAGGCCATTCAAGTGGGAGGAGTGAAAGGGAATGTAGTTGTAGTAGGGGACAGTATAGTCAGGGGGATAGATACTGTTCTCTGCAGCCGCGACCGGGAGTTCCGAAGGTTGTGTTGCCTGTCCAGTGCCAGGGTTAAAGGCATCTCCTCGTGGCTGGAGAAGAACTTGGAGTGGGAAGGGGAGGATCCAGTTGTCGTGGTCCATGTAGAAACCAACGACATAGGTAGAACTAGGAATGAGGTTCTGCTGAGAGAGTTTGAGGAGTTGGGGTCCAAATTAAAATGCAGAACCTCAAAGGTAATAATCTCTGGATTATTACCTGAGCCACGCACAAATTGGCATAGGGACAAAGCAGATTAGAAGGTTAAATGCTTGGCTCAAAAGAGTGGTGTAGGAGGAAGGGGTTTCAGTTCATGGAGCACTGGCACCAGTACTGGGGAAAGAGGGAGCTGTTCCATTGGGACGGACTCCACTTAAACCAGGCTGGACCAGTGTCCTGGTAAATCAAATAACTAGGGCAGTAGACAGGGCTTTAAATTAATGAAGGGGGAGTGGGAAGATTCAGGAAAGAGTAAATTTAAAAGCAGCAAGAGAAATGTCAAGGCTCTAGAGCAGAGCAGAGTTTTGGGTAAAAATAAGCATAATGGTTCAGGAAGGGACAGAGAGAGTAACAAAGATAACAGGGCATCCGTGACTAAGGTGACATCAGAGAAAAAAAACAGAAAAAAGTCAAAGCTAAATGCACTATATCTGAATGTGCGAAGCATTCGCAACAAAATAGATGAATTAATAGCACAGATAGAAATTAATAGGTTGGATCTAATAGCCATTGTGGAGACGTGGTTGCAAAGTAACCAAGGTTGGGAACTAAATATTCCAGGATATTTAACTTTTAGAAGAGATAGGCAAAATGGAAAAGGAGTACGAGTAGCCCTGAAAATAAAAGATGGGATAAAGACAGTAGAGAGAAAGGATCTTAGCTCCGGAAATCAAGAAGTAGAATCAGTTTGGGTGGAGCTAAGAAACAGCAAGGGGCAGAAAACATTGGTGGGAGTTGTTTATAGGCCCCAAATAGTAGTTGTAATGTAGGGCAGAGTATAAATCAGGAAGTTAGAGGCGCATGTAACAAGGGTAATACAGTAATCATGGGGGACTTTAATCTACATATAGACTGGGCAAACCAAATTTACAGTAATAGTGTGGAGGACAAATTCATGGAATGTATACAAGATAGTTTTCTAGATCAGTATGTTGAGGAACCAACTAGGGAACAGGCTATTTTAGATCTAGTATTGTGCAATGAGAAAGGGTTAATTAATAACCTTGTAGTAAAGGGGCCTTTAGGGAAGAGTGACCATAATGTGATAGAATTTTATATTAAGTTCGAAAGTGATTTAGTTAAATCCGAAACTAGGGTCTTAAATCTAAACAAAGCAAATTACGTAGGTATGAGGGGTGAGTTGGCTCAGGTAGATTGGGAAACTAAGTGAAAAGTTATGACGGTAGACAATCAATGGTTAGCATTTAAAGAATTAATACATGATTTACAACAAATATACATTCCTTTAAGGCACAAAAAACCCACAGGAAAAGTGGTCCAACGGTGGCTAACAAGAGAAGTTAAAGATAGTATTAGATCAAAGGAAGAGGCTTATAATGTTGCCAAAAAGAGCAATAAGCCTGAGGATTGGGAGAATTTTAGAATTCATCAATGGAGAATCAAGAAATTGATGAAGAAAGGGAAAATAGAATGAGAGTAAACTAGCGAGAGACATAAAAACAGACTGTAAAAGCTTCTATAGGTATGCAAAAAGGAAAAGATTAGCAAAAGTAAATGTGGGTCACTTACAGGCTGAGACAGGAGAAATTATAATGGGGAATAAGGAAATGGCTGAGAAATTAAACTAATACTTTGTGTCTGTCTTCACGGAAGACGACGCAAAAAAACCTCCCGGAAATAGTGGAGAACCAAGGGTCTAGCGAGAATGAGGAACTGAAAGAAATTAGTATTAGTAAAAAAATAGTACTAGAGAAATGAATGGGACTGAAAGCCGATAAATCCCCTGGACCTGATGGCCTACATCCTAGGGTTTTGAAAGAGATAGCTATAGAGATAGTGGATGCATTGGTTGTCATCTTCCAAAATTCCACAGATTCTAGAACGGTTCCCGCGGATTGGAAGGTAGCAAATGTAACCCCACTATTTAAGAAATGAGGGAGAGAGAAAACGGGGAACTACAGACCAGTTAGCCTGACATCAGTAGTAGGGAAAGTGCTAGAATCTATTCTTCTTCTTCTTAGGCAGCCCCTCGGAACCGAGGATGACTTACTTCCACATTAAAAATGAGTTCGCAGGTGACTGATGAGTCCAATGCGGGACCTACAGTCTCTGTCACAGGTGGGGCAGACGGTGGTTGAAGGGGCAGGTGGGTGGGGTGCTTGGGTTGACGTGCGCTCCTTGCGCTTGGCTTCCGCTTGCTCCCGGTGAAGAGACTCGAGCTATTCGGCGCCTTCCCGGATGCTTCTCCTCCACTTTGTGCAGTTTTGGGCCAGGGATTCCCAGGTGTCGGTGGGGATGTTACACTTTTTCAAGGAGGCTTTGAGGGTGTCCTTGAAGCGTTTCCTCTGCCCACCTGGGACTCTCTTGCCGTGCCGGAGCTCCGAGTAGAACGCTTGTTTTGGGAGTCTCGTATCGGGCATGCGGACAATGTGACCCGTCCATCGGAGCTGATCGAGCGTGCTCAAAGCTTCGATGCTGGGGATGTTGGCCTGAGCAAGAACACTGACGTTGGTGCGCCTATCCTGCCAATGGATTTGCAGGATCTTGCGGAGGCAGCGTTGGTGGTACCTCTCCAGTGCTTTGAGGTGCCTGCTGTACATGGTCCATGTCTCTGAGGCATACAGCAGGGCGGGTATCACTGCTGCTCTGTAGACCATGAGCTTAGTGCCGGGTTTGAGGTCCTGGTCTTCAAACACTCTCTTCCTCAGGCGACCGAAGGCTGCACTGGCACACTGAAGGCGGTGTTGGACTTCGTCGTCGACGTCTGCTAGAATCTATTATTAAGGACCTGGTAACAGGGTACTTAGAAAATAATAATAGGATTGGGCAGAGTCAACACGGATTTATGAAAGGAAAATCATTTTTGACGAATCTGTTAGCATTCTTTGAGGTTGTAACTAGCAAAATAGATAAGGGGGAACCAGTGGGTGTGGTGTATTTGGATTTTCAGAAGGCATTTGATAAGGTGCCACACAAGAGGTTTTTAAACAAAATTAGGGCTCATGGGATTGAGGATTGGTTAATGGACAGAAAACAGAGATCCAGGGGGTGATTTTGCCAATGGGGGTGCGTTGGAGGCGGGACTGCTGCTTGTCGGGTTTTAGTCCCGCCTCCAGCGAGCTTAGCAGGTCAATTAAGGGGAAGCCGATTACAGAGAATGTCAGCGTATGACGTTTCATCTGTCAAAAATTTTTGACAGATGAATTGTCATCGTTTGACAGCTTTGAGACATTCTCTGTTGTTTGGTGTGTTCTTGTACTCAAGGCTCACCAAAACTGTTTTGTGAGCAGAAAGCAGATGGCTGTTGCATCGGAGAATGCAGCAGCCATCTGTCATGTCTTCCATTGAGATGCCAGAGTCTCCGCATCCCCAACAATTGAAGCCTGCAGGAAGAAACAAAGGTAAGGAAGCTTTGTCTATCATTTTTCACTCACCTCACATACTTACCTCTCCACACTTGCACCCATCACTCACCTCCACAGCACACTTTTGGACCCCACCGACCCCCACAGACCCACTGCTCGCCTCGCTGAACCTGGCGGGGTTTCCCAATGTCGGGAAGCCCGCACCTATGATGGAAAAATTGGGGTAATTCTCTTAACTGCCTGTTAAGTGGCAGTAATCCCCTTCCCGCCTCCAGGAGACGGGACCCGGCACGGGTCGGGTACCCGCCTCCTGGGAAGATGGCACGGAGGCGGGTTGGGGGTGGGATGGGTACCCGCCCCCAGATTCTGCCATTTTCCCGGCAGACCCGCCTCCAAACCCGCCTCCCAGGGCTGGCAAAATCGCCCCCGAGGGGACCAAATGTAATATATCCAAGTTTGCTGATGATACAAAGCTAGGTGGGAATGTAAGTTGTGAGGAGGATGCAAAGAGGCTTCAAGGGGATATAGACAGGCTAAATGAGTGGGCAAGAACATGGCAAATGGAATATAATGTGGAGAAATGTGAAGTTATCCACTTTGGTAGGAAAAATAGAAAAGCAGAGTACTGTTTTTTAAATGGTGAGAGATTGGGAAATGTTGGTGTTCAGAGGGACCTGGGTGTCCTTGTACACAAATCACTGAAAGTTAACATTGAGGTACAGCAAGCAATTAGGAAAGCAAATGGTATGTTGGCCTTTATTACAAGAGGATTTGAGTATAAGAGTAAAGACGTCTTACTGCAATTATATAGGGCCCTGGTGAGACCACACCTGGAGTATTGTGTATAGTTTTGGTCTCCTTACCTAAGGAAGGATATACTTGCCATAGAGGGAGTGCAACGAAGGTTCACCAGACTGATTCCTGGGATGGGGGGATTGTCCTATGAGGAGAGATTGAGTAGACTAGGTCTATATTCTCTAGAGTTTAGAAGAATGAGAAGTGATCTCATTGAAACATACAAAATTCTTACAGGACTTGACAGGGTAGATGCAGGGAGGATGTTCCCCTGGCTGGGGAGTCTGGAACCAGGGGTCACAGTCTCAGAACAAGGGGTCAGGCCATTTAGGACTGAGATGAGGAGAAATTTCTTCACTCAGAGGGTGGTGACTCTTTGGAGGCTCAGTCGTTGAGTATATTCAAGACAGAGATCGATAGATCTTTGGATATTAAGTGAATCAAGGGCTATGGGGATAGTGCAGGAAAGTGGAGTTGAGGTATAAGATCAGCCATGAGATGATTGAATGGTGGAGCAGGCTCGAGGGGCTGAATGTCCTACTCCTGCTCCTATTTGTTTTGTTCTTATGTTCAACAAGATTTATGACATCATGTAATGTGTAAACAAATGGCAGTGAAGATACAGTCCAATTAGAATATCTAATTTGCTGTATAATGATGTTTGTTATTTTTTGCACTAATGTGCATTATCTTACAAATCTCAGTATTGAAGATCAACCCCTAAAACAAAGCATTGTCTTTAGCTACAGAGCACTGGCGCTCAGATCTCCCTTTGTCCCCGTGTACCAACAAGTGTCATGGCCCTCCTCCTCCAACCTTGGGCATTCCCCAGTTAAACTTTCTTTATCCTATGCAGGTAGCCAGACGATTTGGTTCCTTCAAATCTGGCATTTTCGCAGGTGAAGTTCAGAGTAGGGTGTATACCATTTGTCAAGTCAAAATCCTGAGAGTGCAGATGGAACAGATAGGTTAAGGCTGATTTGGGGATATTGGCTTTGGAGTGCTGAAGTAAAAAAAAAGGCAACTTATTTTCTGACAGGTTTATATTTCACTTCCACCTCAGTCTACACTGACCAAACGGGCTTTATGTAGGACTGCTCAAGAACAACTCCTCCGCCCCATCCTCTACTCTACCTGGGTGTACGGGAAGCATCTAACCACGTGGACTGGGAATTTCTTCTCTCTTTCTTTGGTTGCATGTTCCAGAAGTGGATTCGAATCATGTTGGTGAAACATCGATGTGACTTATGCCAGATGGAATGGGTAATGTACAGATCCTAACCGGAGCCCTTTCCTGGAAACCTACACTACCTCGACAACCACTCCGACTGCCCCACAGGAAGATAAGAATGGGTCATTTTTGGAACGCAGTCACAAACTATCAAGGATTCTCTTCCATTTGACTGGGCAGTGGAAACCCCATATAAGGCAATGGCCTGTGTGATCCCCCTCCCAATGCAGGTGGGTCTCTTGAAATCTCCGTCACTCAGCTGAAACTGAGATACCATCAAATCACTCTGACCAGCAAAGCTTGTGGTTCCCAGCATGTTCGACAACCACCTCACTGTGCCAATGTATTCTCGTGCACGTATTGTGTAACAAACTGAACAGCCGCTTCACAAAGTTCATGCATTTTTACTTGGAATAATCAAACAAATGAACGAAAAACTTCACAAACCAGAAATTGCTGAACATGCACAGCTGGCCAGCATCAGAAAACGATGCTGGATAAGCATAGAATTATTTTTTTTTAACATTCATTCGTGGGATATGGCAAGACCAGCATTTATTGCCCATCCCTAGTTGCCCTCGAGAAGGTGGTGGTGAGCCGTCTTCTTGAACCTGCTGCAGTCCGTGTGGTGAAGGTACTCCCAGTGCTGTTAGGGAGGGAGTTCCAGGATTTTGACCCAGCGACGATGAAGGAACGGCGATATACTTCCAAGTCAGGATGGTGTGTGACTTGGAGGGGAACTTGGAGGTGGTGGTGTCCCCATGAGTCTGCTGCCCTTGTCCTTCAGGTGGAAGAGGTCGCAGGTTTGGGAGTTGCTGCTGAAGAAGCCTTGGCGAGTTGCTTCAGTGCATCTTGTAGATGGTATACACTACAGCCATGGTGCACCGGTGGTGGAGGGAGTGTATGTTTAAGGTGGTGGATGGGGTGCCAATCAAACAGGCTGCTTTGTCCTGGATGGTGTCGAGCTTCTTGAGTGTTGTTGGAGCTGCACACATCCAGGCAGGTGGAAAGTATTCCATCACACTCCTGACTTGTGCCTTGTAGATGGTGGAAAGGCTTTGGGGAGTCAGGAGATGAGTCAGTCGCCGCAGAATACCCAGCCTCTGACCTGCTCTTGTAACCACAGTATTTATGTGGCTGGTCCAGTTAAGTTTCTGGTCAATGGTGACCCCCCCGGATACTGATGGTGGGGGCATTCGGCAATGGTAATGCCTTTGAATGTCAAGGGGAGGCGATTAGACTTTCTCTTGTTGGAGATGGTCATTGCATGACACTTTTGTGGCGCGAATGTTAATTGCCACTTATCAGCCCAAGCCTGAACGTTGTCCAGATCTTGCTGCATGCAGGCACGGACTGCTTTATTATGAGGAGTTGCAAATGGAACTGAACACTGTGCAATCATCAGCGAACATCCCCAATTCTGACCTTATGATGGAGGGAAGGTCATTGATGAAGCAGCTGAAGATGGTTGGGCCTAGGACACTGCCCTGAGGAACTCCTGTAGCGATGTCCTGGGGCTGAGATGATTGGCCTCCAACAGCCACAATCATCTTCCTTTGTGCTAGGTATGACTCCATCCAGTGGAGAGTCTTTCACCTGATTCCCATTGAATCAATTTTACGAGGGCTCCTTGATGCCACACACGGTCAAATGCTGCCTTGATGTCAAGGGCAGTCACTCTCACCTCTGCTCTGGAATTCAGCTCTTTTGTCCATGTTTGGACCAAGGCTGTAATGAGGTCTGGAGCAGAGTGGTCCTGGCAGAACCCAAACTGAGCATCGGTGAGCAGGTTATTTATGGAGAAGGCCTTTCCTCGGGATTCCTGTCCAAGGGTCTGAAACATGAACCTAATTCTTATTTTCAGATGCTGACAGGGGTGCTATATAATGCTGTAACTTTCAGATTTCCAGCTTTTGTAGTTTTTCTTTCTATCTTTCACAAACTGGACCATTTGGCTCAACAACAAATGGGTGACAACCCCAACCTAAAGGTGCAGTAACCCAACACCAAGAATTTAAATTTTTTCAATATTGTTAACAGAGAGATCTGTGAAGGATCCAAATTTCCATCACCGAAGGCCCAACATTTCTCTCAAAGAAAAAGAGCAGAGTTCCTGATTTTTCTGGCCCACCAAGTAATCCAATTCTGAGAAATTCCACGTTTCAGAGCGGCCAACTACCATCACCATCATTCACTAGTCAGTCATCAGCTGGAGCATTCGCCTGGTTTTCATCAAAAGAGAAATCTTAGGCCTGGGATTCTTCTTTTCATTTTGCTGTAAAATACCCTTTGAATGCTTGTGTTCAGTACTTTACAGCATTTCATTCTCTTCCAAAGACGAGCAGCTCCATATTCATCAAAGCACCAAAAAGCAGCCTGACCGATTTTTAAAAAAAAAGCAGTTCTAACTGCTTGATGTGCAATGGCTGCAGCTTTGGGTCACCTGTGCCCACTGGAGAGCTATTCAAACAAATGCATCACAGTTCAAGTCCAGGCATTTCTGTTTTATTCCTGCCATTTATATGATACTTTCATTAATTTGCAACTACAAATGGATACTTGTTACCCTTCAAAGACGTAAAAATGACATCTATAAACTACGTAATCCATTGTACCTTTTCACCAGCTCCGGAAAAAAGGCACAAAGACAACTTGTGCTTTACAGCGTTTCTCACACAGAGTGAAACAATTACCAGAGCGACAATTATTCAGTTCTCTTGTGCCTGATGTACAGGATAACCCACAGACCAGAGTGTATCACACAGAGGATAACACACAGACCAGAGTGTATCACAGAGAATAACACACAGGACAGAGTGTATCACACAGAGGATAACACACAGACCAGAGTGTATCACAGAGAATAACACACAGGACAGAGTGTATCACACAGAGGATAACACACAGACCAGAGTGTATCGCACAGAGGATAACACACAGAGCAGAGTGTATCACAGAGAATAACACACAGACCAGAGTGTATCACAGAGGATAACACACAGGACAGAGTGTATCGCACAGACCAGAACACACAGACCAGAGTGTATCGCACAGACCAGAACGCACAGACCAGAGTTGATCACACAGAGGATAACACACAGACCAGAGTGTTCGATAAGGTACCCCATAATAGTCTGATGAACAAGGTCAGAGAATGCAGGGGACAAGTAGCAGAATGGATAGCTAGCTGGCTTCAAGACAGAAAGCAGAGAGTAGGGGTAAAATGTAGCTATTCACAGTGGCAGAAGGTGGGTAACATAAGAAATAGGAGCAGGAGTAGGCCATTTGGCCCTTTGAGCCTGCTCCGCCATTCAATAAGATCATGGCTGATCTTCTACCTCATCTCCACTTTCTACACTATCCCCATATCCCTTGATTCCCTTAATATTCAAAAATCTATCGATCTCTGTCTTAAATATACTCAACGACTGAGCCTCCACAGCCCTCTGGGGTAGAGAATTCCAAAGATTCACCACCCTCTGAGTGAAGAAATTTCTCCTCATCTCAGTCCTAAATGGCCGACCCCTTATTCTGAGACTGTGACCCCTGCTTCTAGACTCCCCAGCCAGGGGAAACATCCTCCCTGCATCTACCTTGTTAAGCCCTGTAAGAATTTTGTATGTTTCAATGAGATCACCTCTCATTCTTCTAAACTCTAGAGAATATAGGCCTAGTCTACTCAATCTCTCCTCGTAGGACAATCCCCCCATCCCAGGAACCAGTCTGGTGAACCTTCGTTGCACTCCCTCTATGGCAAGTATATCCTTCCTTAGGTAAGGAGACCAAAACTGTACACAATACTCCAGGTGTGGTCTCACCAGAGCCCTATATAATTGCAGTAAGACGTCTTTACTCTTATACTCAAATCCTCTTGTAATAAAGGCCAACATACCATTTGCTTTCCTAATTGCTTGCTGTACCTCAATGTTCACTTTCAGTGATTTGTGTACAAGGACACCCAGGTCCCTCTGAACACCAACATTTCCCAATCTCTCACCATTTAAAAAATACTCTGCTTTTCTATTTTTCCTACCAAAGTGGATAACTTCACATTTCTCCACATTATATTCCATTTGCCATGTTCTTGCCCACTCACTTAGCCTGTCTATATCCCCTTGAAGCCTCCTTGCATCCTCCTCACAACTTACATTCCCACCCAGCTTTGTATCATCAGCAAACTTCGCTATATTACATAGAGTCATAATGGCACAGAAGGAGGCCATTCAGATCTCTGTAGAGCAATCCTGTCAGTCCCATTCCCCCGCTCTAGCCCCTGCAAGTTTATTTCCCTCAAGTGCCTATCCAATCTCCCCTTGAAATCATCGAGTGTCTCCGCTTCCACCACTTCCATCAGCAGCGAATTCCAGGTCCTCACCACTCGCTGCGGAAAAAAGTTTTTCCTCACATCCCCCTGTATCTCTTGCCCAAAACCTTAAATCTGTGTCCCCCAGTCCTTGTACCATCAACTAGTGGGAAAAGCCTTTCCCCATCTAGCCTATCCAAACCCGTCATAATCTTGTACACCTCTATCAAATCACCCCTCAACCTCCTTTGCTCTAATGAAAACAAATCCAGCTTCTCCAACCTGTCCTTGTAGTTAAGATCCCGCATCCCCGGAACCATTCTGGTAAATCTCCTCTGCACCCTCTCAAGGGCCTTCACATCCTTCCTAAAGTGTGGTGACCAGAACAGGATACAATACTCCAGTTGTGGCCTAACCAGCGCTTTATAAAGGTTCAGCATAACTTCTTAACTTTTGTACTCAATACCTCTATTTATGAAGCCCAAGATCCCATATGCTTTGTTAACCACTCTCTCAATATGTCCTGCCACCTTCAGGGACCTATGCACATTAACTCCCAGGTCCCTCTGTCCCTGCACACTCTTTAAAACTGTGTCACTAAGTGTATATTGCCTCTCCCTGTTCCTCCTGCCAAAATGCATCACCTCACACTTCTCTATTAAATTCCATCTGCCACTTATCTGCCCATTCTGCTAGCCTTTCTATGTCCTGTTGCAGTCGATTGGTACCATCACTGTTTGCCACACCCCCAAGTTTGGCGTCATCGGCAAATTTAGAAATTCCACTCTGTATTCCAATATCCAGGTCATTTATATAATCAAAAAAAGCAGTGGCCCCAGCACTGACCCTTGAGGAACAGCACTGTCTACCATCCTCCAGTCTGAAAAACAGCCATTTACCACAACTCGCTGTTTTCTGTCCTTAAGCCAATTCCTTATCCAAGCTGCCACTGACCCACCTATCCCATGAGCCTCAATTTTGTTAACCAGCCTTCTATGTGGTACTTTGTCAAACGCCTTCCGAAAATCCATGTAGACAACATCCATTGCATTCCCTTCATCAATCCTCCCTGTTATTTCATCAAAGGATTCAATTAGATCAGTCAAACACGATCTGCCTTTTACAAATCCGTGTTGGCTCTCCTTAATTAGCTTAAACCTCTCCAAGAGCCCATTAATTTTTTCCTTGATTATTGTTTCTAAAACTTTACCCATCACTGATTTTAAACTGACCAGCCTGTAGTTACTAGGATTGTGCTTACACCCTTTCTTGAACAATGGTGTCACATTTGCCACTTTCCAATCCTCAGGCACCTACCTCGCATCTAGGGAAGATTGGAAAATTATGGAAAGCCCTTCCGCTATCTCCTCCCCCAATTCCCTCAGCAACCTGGGTTGCAAGCCAGCTGGACCAGGTGACTTATCCACTCTAAGCATACCCAGCCTTTCTAGTACATCCTGTGTCGTAAGAATGAGCCTTACGCGTGGTGAACTTAAAGTAAGCTTTAATCAACTAAAAAGGTGCTACATACAAAAGAGGTCTTACTCTATGCCTCTCCCGGATCCAACTGATCAGTCCAGTATTTATCCTGGACTAATCACAGGAAGTGATGCAATAAAGTTCGAGTCACAGGAAGCTGTATTGTGTTACCACATCCTGTCTATTAATTTTCACACCTTCCATTGCTTCTACCTTTTCCACTTCTACTGATATTTTGTCAGCATCCACCTCCTTAGTAAACACCAATACAAAGTACTCATTGAGTATTCTAGCCTTGCCCTGCGCCTCTAAGCAGATATCACCTTCTTTGTCCCTAATAGGCCCCCACCCCACCTCTTACTACCCGCTTACTGTTCACATGCCGGAAGAAGATTTTTGGGTTCCCTTTTATGTTAACCGCCATTCTACTCTCATTCTCTCTTTGCCAATCTTATTTTCATCTTCACTTCCCCTCTCAACTTATTGTATTTGGTCTGGTTCTCCCTTGAAGAATTCACCCGATATTCATTGTACACCTTTTTTTTCATCATCTTCTCTATCTCCCTCATCAACCAAGGAGCCCTTGCTTTGGTTCCCTTACCCTTCCCTCTTGTTGGAATGTACCTAGCCTGTACTTGGAACATCTTCTCCTTAAAGATCTCCCATTGTTCCGTTACAGTTTTTCCTGTCAGTCTTTGGTTCCATTTTACCCTGGCTAGATCCTTTTGCATCCCATTTAAGTTAACCCTATTCCAGTTTAGAAGTTCCACTCTAGATTGTTCATTGCTAATCTAAATCTTATGATACGATGATCACTCGTACCCAAGAGTTCTCCCACAGACACTTGGTCGACCTGGCCCACCTCATTCCCCAGCACCAGATCCAGCAATGCCTCCTTCCTAGTTGGGCCAAGAACATACTGGTCAAGGAAATTCTCCTGAACACATTTCAGAAATTCCTCCCCCTCCTTTCCCTTTACCCTAGCATTATCCCAATCGATATTTGGGTAATTAAAGTCCCCCAATATCACCACTCTATAGCTCTTGCATATCTCTGCGATTCCCCTGCAGATTTGCTCCTCTACCTCCCTCTCACTATTTGGAGGCCTGTAGAATACCCCCAATAGCGTGATCATCCTTTTTGCTCCTCAACTCTAACCAAATGGATTCTGTCCTTGTCCCCTCAAGAACATCCTCCCTTTCCAACACGACAATGTCTTCATTAATCAGCACTGCCACCTCACCTCCCTTTTTTCCTTCCCTATCTTTTCTGAACACCTTGTACACTTGAATATTAAGTGTCCAGTCATCACCGTTTTTAAGCCACGTTTCCGTTATTGCCACATCATATTGCCACATGGCTAATTGTGCTTGTAGCTCACCAACCTTATTCACCACACTTTGTGCGTTTACGTACATGCATTCTAAACCCATTTTTGAATTTTTCGTAGTCTTTCTTAGTCTGCTCCTATCTAATATGGTACTACTTCCGCCTCTAGTACTACTTTCTTCTCTAGTACTATCCAACTCACTCACTCTTTTATGCACTTTATTCCTCTTTTCTACTCCTATATGCTGGTGCCCATCCCACTGCCAAGCTAGTTTAAACCCTACCCAACAGCACTAGCAAACCTCCCTGCGAGAATATTGGTCCTGGCTCTGTTGAGGTGTAACATTTGGTTCCCTCATCTAAATCATTGATGTAGATTGTGAATAGCTGAGGCCCAAGCACTGATCCTTGCAGTACCCCACTAGTTACAGCCTGCCAACCCGAAAATGACCCGTTTATTCCTACTCTGTTTTCTGTCTGTTAACCAATTCTCAATCCATGCTAGTATATTACCCCCAATCCCATGAGCCCTAATTTTGTTTAATAACCTCTTGTGTGGCACCTTATCGAATGCCTTCTGAAAATCCAAATACAGCACATCCACTGGTTCCCCCTTATCTATTCTGCTAGTTACAACCTCAAGAAACTCTAACAGATTCGTCAAACGCGATTTCCCTTTCATAAATCCGTGTTGACTCTGCCCAATCCTATTATTTTTTTCTAAGTGCCCTGTTACCAAGTCCTTAATGATAGATTCTAGGTAGTGGTGTTCCACAAGGATCAGTGCTGGGACCAATGTTGTTCACAATTTATATTAACGATTTAGACTTTGGAATCAAAAACACAATTTCTAACTTTGCAGATGACACCAAAAAGAGGGGGCGGGGGGGATAGTCAATACTGAGGAGGACTGCAACAAATTACAGGAGGACATTAATAAACTTTCAGAATGGGCATATAAATTGGCAAATGAAGTCCAACACAGATAAATGTGAGGTATTACATTTTGGTAGGAAGAATAAGGACGTCACTTATTACTTGGAGGGTGCGAGTCTAGGTGGGGTAGAGGAACGAAGGGATCTCTGAGTACAAATACACAAATCACTAATAGTTGCGACATAGGTTAGCAAGGTCATAAAAAAAAGCAAACCAAGCACTAGGGTTTATTTCTAGAGGTATAGAATTGAAATGTAGGGAAGTTATGCTAAACCTGTATCAAACCTTGGTTAGACCACACTTCGTGTACTGCGTACAGTTCTGGTCGCCATATTATAGAAAGGATATAGAGGCACTGGAGAGGGTGCAGAGAAGATTTACAAGGTTGATACCAGAAATGCGAGGGTATACATATCAGGAAAGGATGGACAGGCTCAGGTCTCTTTTCTCTTGAAAAATGAAGGCTGAGGGGTGACCTAATAGAGGTCTTTAAAATTATGAAAGGTTTTGATAGAGTGGATGCAGAGAGAATGTTTCCACTTGTGGGGAAGAGCATAACTAGAGGCCATCAATATAAGATAGTCACCAAGAAATCTAATAGGGAATTCAGAAGAAACTTCTTTACCCAAAGAGTGGTGAGAATGTGGAACTCACTACCACAGGGAGTAGTTGAAACGAAAAGCATAGATATATTTAAGGGGAGGCTGGACAAGCATATGAGGGAGAAGGGAAGAGAGGGTTATGCTGATAGATTTAGATGAGGAAAGACGGGAGGAGGCTTGAGTGAAGCATAAATGCCAGCATGGACTGGTTGGGCCGAATGGCCTGTTTCTGTGCTGTATATCCTATGTAATGTAATCCTTTGCATCACACAGAGGATAACACAAAGACCAGAGTGTATCACACAGAGGATAACACACAGACCAGAGTGTATCACACAGAGGATAACACACAGACCAGAGTGTATCGCACAGAGGATAACACACAGACCAGAGTGTATCACACAGAGGATAACACACAGACCAGAGTGTATCACAAAGAGGATAACACACAGACCAGAGTGTATCACACAGAGGATAACACACAGACCAGAGTGTATCACAGAAGATAACACACAGACCAGAGTGTATCGCACAAAGAATAATACACAGGATAGAGTGACTGTCACAGTGGACACTTTAAACTTGATCACTGTTCCACAGATCAGCTTCACCTGTGACCAATATAAACAATTTTTCTTCAGCAGTCCAGCAAACCAGGTTAAGAACATAAGAAATAGGAGCAGGAGCAGGCCATTCGGCCCCTCAAGCCTGCTCCGCCAATAAATGAGATCATAACTGATCCGATTTTGGCTTCAACTTCACTTTCCTGCCCGCTCCCCATAACCCTCGACTCCCCTGTTGCTCAACAATCTGTCTATCTCAACCTTGAATATATTCAATGACTCAGCTTCCACAGCTCTCTGGGGTAAAGAATTCCAAAGATTCACAACCCTCAGAAGAAATTCAACCTCATCTTCATCTTAAATGGGCGACCCCTTATTCTGAGACTATGCCCCCTCGTTCTAGATTTCCTGACAAGAGGAAACATCCTCTCAGCATCTACCCTGTCCAACCCCCTCAGAATCTTATATGTTTCAATAAGATCACCTCTCGTTCTTCTAAACTCCAATGAGTATAGACCCAACCTGCTCAACCTTTCTTCATAAGACAACCCTTCCATCCCAGGAATCAACCTAGTGAACCTTCTCTGAACTGCCTCCAATGCAAGTATATCCCTCCTTAAATAAGGGGATCAAAACTGTACGCAGTACTCTAGGTGTGGTCTCAAAAGCGCCCTGTACAGTTTAGCAAGACTTCCCTACTTTTATACTCTATCCCCCTTGAAATAAAGGTCAACATACCATTTGCCTTCCTAATTACTTGCTGCACCTGCCTGTTAACGTTTTGTGTTTCATGTACGAGGACACCCAAATTCCTCTGTACCGCCACATTCTGTAGTCTTTCTCCATTTAAATAATATTTTTCTTTTCTATTCTTCCTACCAAAGTGGATAACTTCACTTTTTCCCACATTATACACCATCTGCCAAATTCTTGCCCACTCACTTAACCTATCTATATCACTTTGCAGACTCTTTATGTCCTCCTCACAACTTGCTTTCCCACCTATCTTTGTATCATCCACAAATTTGGCTACAATACACTCGCTTCCTTCATCCAAGTCATTAATATAGATTGAAAATAGTTGAGGCCCCAGCAGTGATCCCTGTGGCACCCCACTAGTTGCAGATTGTCATCCTGAAAATGACCCAATTATCCCAACTCTCTGTTTTCTGTTAGTTAGCCAATCCTCTATCCAATCTAATATATTACCCCCAACACCATGAGCTCTTATCATATGCATTAACCTTTTATGTGGCACCTTGTTGAATGCCTTTTGGAAATCCAAATACACTACATCTACTGGTTCCCCTTTATCCACCCTGCTGGTTACCTCCTCAAAAAACTCTAATAGATTTGTCAAACAGGATTTCCCTTTCATAAAACCATGTTGACTCTGTTTGATTGTATTATGATTTTCTAAATGCCCTGTTACTACTTCCTTAATAATGGATTCGAGCATTTTGCCAATGACTGATGTTAGGCTAACTGGCCTATAGTTTCCTGCTTTCTGTCTCCCTCTTTTTTTTGAATAAGGGCATTACATTTGCGGTTTTCCAATCCGCTGGGACTTTTCCAGAGTCAAGGGAATTTTGGAAGATTACAACCAATGCATCCACTATCTCTGTAGCCACTTCTTTTAAGACTCTAGGATGCAGGCAATCAGGTCCAGGGGACTTGTCAGCCTTTAGACCCATAAGTTTGCCTAGCACTTTTTCTCTAGTGATAGTTTTATGTTCCTCCCTCCCTTTTGCCCCTTGATTTTCTATTACTGGGATGTTTTTAGTGTCCTGTATTGTGAAGATAGATACAAAATATTTGTTCAATGTCTCTGCCATTTCCTTGTTTCCCATTATTTCCCCAGTCTCCTCCTCTAAGGGACCAACGTTTATTTTAGCTACTCTCTTCCTTTTTATATACTTGTAGAAGCTTGTATTACATACTGTTGCTGAAAACTGCTCTGCCTTCTAAAGAAGTAAAAGTGATCTTAAACATTCTCACTCCAACCCCAAATAGGTAGTTTTGCAGTGGGTTGAGAGAGGGAAGGTTGAAACTCCTTTCATTTTAAGTTTATGTGGGAAATGGAGCCATTGTCAACAGTACCTAATGCAGAAAGCAAAATCCATACCGAGCTTTTTACATACAGTCAAGCCCTCTTGGATGGATCAACTTTTAATCACCACGACCAATAAACTTTCATACAAGTAGGACTGACCATCCTTTTAGATTCTGAAGCTTAAACCATTAAATTTGTGCAGGCTGACAGAATAGAATGTTATCTTATTGAAGAAAAGTAAATTGAGAGGGGAGCATGGCTCAGGTCTGTAAAATACGGACAGGCAACCTTCCCAAAGGCTCAGTTGTTAAATTCCGTGTGCACTGTGGAACTTAGCAAGACAGGGAAAATCCGGTCTTCAATTGCTGGTCTGTGCTGAGTTAGTTAATCAGAGGTTGGCAGCGGGGCGCTACAATTGGCCTCAGTGCCCCTACACTAGGGAGAGGAAAAATTCTTGATGACTAACTCATAGCAACTGCTCACATGTGAACTTTGGAAAAAGATAGAATCAGTCTCGGCCAAGATTTCCCCGTGGTCTTAGCTCCTAGCACACACTATCTAGACTCACTCTGAAGAATGGCCACTTGGAATGATCAGGAATTGGAGGCTGTCCCAGACTGAGTCAGTGTCTCCAGAGTGCAGAAAACTGGAGGGAATAAAACGGCAATGGGAGAGCAGATCCTGCACACAGGTCTCAGCGGCAGTGTGTGCAGAGCTCCATGCCCTGCACAAATGATCTTTTCTCTTAGCTGGCTTCTTGTATCCTTATTTAGGTGCGTAATCCTAGGATTGTGAAGCAAGCACAGTATTACAATGAAGGAGAAGTCACTAGCCATTGATGTATAGCAATTAGTGAACGAAGGATTGAGTGAGGCCAGGAAATAAGGACCAGCTCTAAGCTGGTCAGCACAAGAGATATGGCAAGAATGTACTAAAGTTCTGTGATTTTAAAACCAGGAGCGTAGCCACCCTTTTAACCAGTGGAGCCAAAATCTAAGAGCAGAAGGTTGTTGTAATCAGGCTGTGACAGTGAGTAGGGAACTCATGGACACAAGCCTCAAACAAGATTAGATATTAGAAAAATGTTATTAGGCGAAACAGGCTACCAAAAAAATTAAACTAAAGCAAAATACTGCGGATGCTGGAAAGCTGAAAAAAATAGAAAATACTGGAAACACTCAGCAGGCCAGGCAGCATCTGTGGAGAGAGAAACGGAGTTAACGTTTCACATCGATGACCTTTCATCAGAACTGAAAAAAAGAGTTCATTCTGGGTCTCTAAGAAGGAGCTGGATTAACACCGGTAAAGAAAGAGGATTGTGAGTTGTAGAGATATCAATAGATCTGTCTGATTCACACGGGGGTTAGGAAGATAGGTTAGAGTTATAGAGAGAACAAGGTGTCTATGATTGAGGTGCTTATAGTTGGGGTGGAAAGAGTGGCCCCAATGGGCCACAAAGCCTTTCCTTGTTCTGAGCTTATGCTTTATGAGAAAGCTTGGAATAACAACAGAGTATTCAGCTCATGAAGTCTGCTCTGAAAACAGGTTTCTCAATGGTACATTTTTAGCATGTTTTTCGTTTGTGGCAATTGAGATTCTTATTTTTATAGATTATTTGCACAAATCCTTTGTTTCCTGCCCTGTGCACAACGCCCTCTACCCAATGCCCGTACATACCGGCCCGTGCCCAACGCCCCATGCCGAGTAGAAAAACCAAGACCGCTGGAAACATGCAGCAAGTCGGTCAGAAAGAAAAGAAAGGTTCAAGATTGGTGTGGGGCGCTCAATCAGAGCAGCTCTAATGACCGGTCGCACCAGAGGCATCAGCCCGCCATTCTCATTGACAGCTGCAGTGCATTTCCAGCAAATTGCGTGTTTTACTTCAGAACGATTACATCTTTAAACCATCTGCTGGGAGGGGAGCATCAGGTGTGAGGTGAGGGCCGACTCGCTTTCTGACTTTCCCTCCCTCTCGCTCTCTCTCTCTCTCTCTCTCAGGCAAAGTGCCATCGCTCCAGCCCTCGCACTGTAACCCCCGCCCCCCTGGCCTGAAGAGAAGTGGAAGATGGAGCCTGCAGCAGGTACCACACTTCTCTTCGCTCTACATGGGTCCGGACAGCAGGGGATGTGGGACATTAAAAACTGACAGGTGCCGAGTTGACCACGCGGCATCAGCAGTCACATGCAGCAGTGACTTAGGGCAGTTGTGAGACTAACTCCTTCGACTTATTACACTACAACATGTTAATTTGGTAAATCAACTTACCATCGCAGTCAGTTATTAATTGAACAGATGAATAGTGATTGGCCCTCTGGAGGAAAATAATGGTTAGTCACTTACACTGCTTGCAGTCATGTGATCCTTAGGAATTAGAAACAAAAAAAAGGACAATGAACTTCTTGTAGTCGGTAAATTACAACTGGGAATCCTTCGAAACCTTTAATTAGCCCGGCTCTTTTCTAACATTGATTGAATTGCAACACATGAATTATTAAGTATAACAGGTTTTTTTTTGCTTCTCGTTGCTCAGATGGGTTGAAAAGCGCACTTAACACAGTGACAACAAACAGCTTGCACTAAATGATTTGAATGGATCGTAATTTGCTGAGAAAAACACTAATTAGCAAAGCCATAATAATTCGTGTAATTGCTCTAAATTGCCCTTCTAACACTGAGTGCGGTGACACTGAAACACAGACATTAACTGGAGCAGCAACCAGTTGAAAGGTCCTATGCCTTTCTCTGCTGTCACCTAGTGGTAAGACAGTGAAAACGCGCACTGGTTCACTCTACTCCGAAGGAGTCCCTTTTTTACATCAACATGCCGTGGAGTAAAAATTGCTTTTTTTTTTAGTTTTCTGTCTCTCACTCTCTCTGGCTCTTGTATTCTTTACTCATTGTGATGACTTACTGTTTTTCTAATTCCCTCTATCACTCCCTATATGTCTCTTCTCTAATCTGTCTCTTCTCTCTGTATAATGTTCATACTTTATATGTTCTGACTTTCAGATAAGACATTAAACTGAGTCCTGTCTGCTCTCTCAAGTGGACGTAAAAGATCCCATAGCAGTATTTCAAAGAAGTGCAGGGGAGTTCTGCCTGGTGTCCTAGCCAATATTTATCCCTCAACCAACATCACTAAAAAACAGATTATCTGGTCATTAACTCATTGCTGTTTGTGGGAGCTTACTGTGCGCAAATCGGCTGCTGCGTTTCCTACATTACAACAGTGACTACACTTAAAGTACTCAATTAGCTGTAAAGCACTTTGGGACGTCCTGTGGTTGTGAAAGGCGCTATATAAATGCAAGTCTTTCTTTCAATACTTGTTCCTTTACAGGTGTGGTCAATTTATGTCTTTTGTTGAAAGCCCAGAGTGCGCAGGAAGATACCAGCCAACAAGCATCAGGTCAGACTTGACTACTGGGTCAAGTATAACCAGGTTTTCTGAGACCTTCGTAACAGACGGGGGAGTATGGAAAAACTGCAGGGATTAGGGTTGGTGCTGGGGGATAAAATGGGAAACAGTGCAGGGCTAAGGGTGGCCCCTGGGAGTGAAAGGGGTGGAAGGCTGGAAGAGAGTGGGCTGTCTGGAGTGGGATTTGGGACCAGAATGGTGATATGGGGCCTGGGATACTCTGGAAGGGGAGTGGCATTGTGTAAGACCTCAGTGGCCCAAGGGGCTTTGGCGCATTTGGGGTTGGAATCTGAAGTATTGGAAAACTCTGGCGAGGCCGAGGCAATTGAGTGTGAGAATACTTTGGAGGGGGCAGGGGTGAAAATTACATAGAATTTACAGCACAGAAACAGGCCATTCAGCCCAACTGGTCTATGCCGGTGTTTATACTCCACACAAGCCTCCTCCAACCCTATTTCAAAATTCTCAGGGGTTCATTGGATGCCTGTGGGAACAGTGTACCCTCAGTATGGGGGCAGCCAAGAAGTGACTATGACCAGAGCCAGAAGCAGAATATAACCCTGAGCCTAGTAATAACAGAGAGTGGAACATAAAGTCCGGACAGTGAAGTACAGCACCAGAGATGAACACAGAAGTAGTGAAGTGTGATATTTACAGAAGGGAGGGAATAACAGAAATCCAAGACTTCGCACAAGTATTGGAAGGGAGAGCATGGGGGAAGTTCGGGGCTTGGCACTGGTATGGAGAGGAACGGAGTGGAAGTGAAGGACTTGCTATTGGGACGGAGAGAGTGGGAGAAGTCCACAGTGACCAACAAGCTTACCAGATTTAAGAGGTAGATTGTGGCAAACCAGTCCATAGGTACAACCATTGCCAGGAGGTTGCATGAAGTCCAAACACTAATTTTTAACTGTAGTCATGGAGAGTAAGATTGTGTCAGCAATTAAAATGGCAGACTGCTCATTTCTAGGCCATTACTTTCGGCCCCTGCCACAAACTCCATTCCAATGTCACCGATTCCATCCTCCTCCCTGGCTACTGTCTCGGGCTGAGCCAGTCTGTTCTCACCCTCTGCCTCCTTTCTGAACCTGAGCTGAGTTGAGCTTCCAACCTCATGTCCTCTCCATTACAAACACCACCTACTTCCACCTCCATAATATCGCTGTTCTCCGCCCCCGCCTCAGCGAGGCCATCTGCTGCTGAAACAATCTTCCATGCTTTGGTTACCTCTAGACTCGATGCTCTCCTGGCCGGCCTCCCATTTTCCACCAGTCGTAAACTTGAGCTCATCCAAAACTCTGCTGCCCACATTCTAACCTGCATCAAGTCCCACTCACCAATCACCCCTGTGCTTGTTGACCTACATTGGCTCCTGGTCCAACACCTCAACTTTAAAATTCTTATCCTTCTATTCAAATCCCTCCATGGCCTTACCCCTACCTAACTCTGTAATCTCCTCCAGCCTGACAACCCTCCAAGAACTCAAGTGTTCCTGAAGCTCTAGCCTCTTGTGCATCCCCTGTCCCTTCGCCCCACTATCGGCGGCCAGCTAACCCCCAGGCTCCAGCATTCCATCCTTAAACCTCTCTGGCTCTCCACTTATCTTTCTTCTCCTTTAAGACACTCATTAAAACCACCTACTTTCACCAAGCTCTTAATCACCCCTCCTAATATCTACTCCATTGACTCAGTCAATCTTTGCCTTCTTACTCTCCTGTGAAGCACCTTGGGACAGTTTACTACATTAAAGGCACTATATAAATGCAAGTTGTTGTTGTGATGGTTGAGGGAGATATGTTGGCCAAGACACCTGCTCGTTCACCCCAGTTCATTTTCAAATAGTACCATGATAATGCCCAGCAGAAAGACAGATTAACCTCTCATCTGACAAACAGAACCTCTGACCATACATTCCCTCTATAGATCATGGGGCAGAAATCCTGGAGTGAGATTTGAACCCATAACCTTCCCACTCACGTGTGAAAGTGCTCCAACTGAGCAAAGCTGACACGAATGGGAAGCTCATATTGATGCTATATTTAACTGAATATTGTGATAATGTATAACAAGTTTGTTTCTAATTATTCTGTTAGAGTAGTAACTTTTCTTTAAGGCAGAACATAAACGTTGTATCCCAGTGCAATATCCTCCTGGTAACACAGTAAGGCCTTGAAGTGATCCGTAAAAATTTCCATGATAAACACACACCAACTCCTTCAATATTTTATGATGGATAGGCCATAGGAGACATTGAATAAAATAGAGTGACGTGAACTGCAGTACCCCTGTTGATTCTCCTTAAAGGACCACGTCAATAATGTGGAGCTGAATTTTCCTCCCTGAAGGTAATTGCTTTTGTAGCTGCTCATGTCGACTGGAACACATTCTCCAAACTAATTAAATTCAGGTGTAGTCATATCATCAGGTTACAGGGCTTCACCTTTGCCAATGGGCACCGGAACGTAAACCAATTGTATCCAACACTCGACACTGCACAAAACTGGGGAAATTGAACCAAGGAACCCACAAAAGCCTATTGTCTGCTCTCTGGGTCAAGTATAGTTTAACATTGAGTCCATAGTTAGCAGCAGCTGGAGCCTTCATATACACACACAACAAATCGAAACCAAATTACATGCATGTATTATTTGGGTAATTTAAATCTCCTCCTTTCTCTTTCCTTGCTTTCTATTATCTTTTACCTCTTGCCTTTAAGACAATGCCTTTCTCCCACCGCTCCTCACCCCATTCCACATTGAGGTAGTGGGGGAATGGGACCTAATTCCAGCCATCTGCCAATACCACTCTGCAATCAGCCTGTTCAAGGTGTTTGAGACTGGCCCGGGGTAACTCGACCTCCAGTTCCTCCTTCTCCCCTTTATAACTTCATCATCCTGCACTGGTCTGGGTTGGACAGGCTCCTCAAGCTGCTGCTCCCAATGTCATGCATTGCTTACTGTCTTATAGCTGTTCATTGGACTATTTTCCCTTTCAGTGCACCCCCACCCCCACCCACCAAGTCTTCACTGTCACTGCTCCTCCGCTGGTCAATCAGATCCACTCTTGTGCACTGCTAATATCCGCCGTCACTACGCACTTGTGCTGGACCTCCGGATTAACCCCTGCTGGCTCCTGGTTGACTCCCCATTTTATCCCAGCTCTCTGAATCCACTGGACAACCTCCGCTAGTACCTATGCTGATACTCTGGCTCTGGAAAACAAACAGGAAATACTGGAAGCATTGCACAGGTCAGACTGCATCTGTGAAGAGAACATATGAGTTAATGCTTCCTCAGGTGTGGACAAATCATCAAAACTCATTTTGACAATTCATTTACACCTGAAATGTTAACTCATCTATTCTCTCCACAGATACTGCCTGACCTGCTGAGTGTTTCCAGTATTTTCACATGAGAATTTTAAAATTTCAGGCTCGGGGCCAAACAGGATGCCAATGTTACTAACAGTCTGATTCAGACTGAGGCCTTGGCCAGGGATGGAATTGGTGGCAAGGGTATGGAGTTTGTGACAGGCGCTGAAGACGATGGCTTCAATCTTCCCAATATTTAGGAGGAGAAAATTGCGGCTCTTCCAAGACTGAATATCAGCAAGCAGTCTGATGGCACAGAGGCAGTGGAGGGATTGAGAGAAATGGTGGAGAGGTACAGCTGGGAGTCATCAGCATACATGTGAAAACTGACCCCATGTCTGTGGATGATGTTGCAAAGGGCAGCATGTAGATGAGGAAGAGGCCAAGCATGGACCTTTGAGGAGCTCCAGGGACAATGAGGTTGGGCCGGGAAGAGAAGCCAGTGCTGTAAATGCTCTGGCTATGATGGGATAGGCAAGGTGGAACTGAGTGAGGGCACTGAGCTTGACAACAATGGTTTACCATGTCAAAGGCTGCAGAGAGTTTGAGGAGGGATAATGCAACACATTCACAGTCAGAGAATGTCATTGATGGTTTTGGTTAGAGCCGTTTCAGTGATGTGGGAGCAGGGTGAAAATCTGATTAGAGGGATTCAAACGGAGTTGCAGGGGGGATGGACCTGGATCTGGAAGGTGGCAACACATTCAAGGACTTTGGAGAGGAAAGGAAGCTGGAGGTGGGTGGGAGTTTAGAAGGACAGCGGAGCTGAAGGCAAATTTTTTGAGCAGGGGGTTGATGACGATTTTTAAAGGGAGGAAGGCAGTGACTGAGGAGAGGTAATCATTTGCAGTGTCAGCTAGGAGAGATGTGAAGTGCCTTTGGACATCTTTCTACATTAAAGGTGCTATATAAATGTAAGTCATTATTGCTCTTCCTCTCCTCTTCCCCCCATCATGGGGAACCATCTCAGCTACAACAACCTGACTGAGATCTGAAACTCACTGAGGTTGGTTTGGGCAGTTTTTTTGATTAACAAAGTGAGCGATGGCAGTCCTGGAAAATGGAACATTTCCCCATTTTGGACAAATGGCCACAATGCTGGACCCCCACGGAGGTGAAAAGAGTCGAAGAGAAGATGAGAAAAATCAAGTAGTGAAAGGGAAAAGCGGGGCAAGGAATTCCACAGTTTTTAGGTTCTGGAAAAGTTTACGTTTGAGTAGGAAACAGTGCAAGAAGTCTTTATTTCAACACAATGAGGATTATAGGGAGGAGAAAGAGTGTGCAGGTTATCATATTTGGGAAGAACAATAGAGGAAAGTTCTGAAGTGCAAGGACCAGTTACAGGCACCACAGTGAACATCAGCAGGATGTTCAAACCTGGCGGGGAGCGCGATCACAGGAGAGTCTGATCCGGTTCTCACCCAACATCCGCACAGGAGGGAGGGGGAAGAGAAAAGGAAGGTTGGAAGAAGAAAGAATGAAAGAATTTATATAGCACCTTTCAAAATGTCAAGCTCTTTACAGCCAATGGCCAATGAAGTACTTTTGAGGTGTAGTCCTTGTTGTAATGTAGGGAGAGGAGTGGAGAGAGGGTGGGGTGGGGGGAGAAAGAGACAGACAGCCACAGAACAGAGACCCATAGCACTTAACCATGGGACACAACTGGATACCTAAGAGCATGTACAGATATTTATTTCTGATTGTAAAATGTACTAAAAAATGATGGATTTATTTTGGATTAAGAAATGGGTATATTTTCATCAAGGCAAGTGGGAATATTTTACCTTTACACCAAAGCTGTTATCTGTGATACTGACAAGAAAAAAATGGCCAGAAAAAAAAATTAATAAGCATTTCAAACTAATATTAGGCTGTAAACCTATCTGTGTGGGACAGGAATGGCAAAACGCTTGCTCCAAACTGCCAGCATGCATTTTACTCCAATATAAATTTTTTTAAATAGGCAATGTTCAGCGCCCTCTATTGATCTTCATGCAATTGCACCTTGAAGGAAAATAAACTGAAATAAAAACAGAAAATGCTGGGAATACTCAGCAGGCCAGGCAGCATCTGTGGAGAGAGAAAGAGTTAACCTTTCAGGTCGATGACCTTTGGTTAGAAGCACTACATGAATTCAAAATATTATGCATGTAAAAATAATAGTATTTGTTGGTGCTTCCTCTTTTCTCTGTTTTTCATTGCTAGCTGCCTGGCAGCAGACGCACTGGGTAGAAAGTTTTGTGAGGTGAGGTGTTGTCATGAATATCGGTGGGAGTGCAGCGTTCTGGAGGTTGTGGTCTGAGGGTGCATTTTTCAGTTTGTTTGAAGTTTTTAAAGTCTTTCAACTGATGGCAGTACGAGCAGAAACTCCATTTAATAAAGCACAACAATATTGTTTTGCTGCCACCTGGTGCCATGGCAGATGCTGACAGCCAATGTACTCTGTGAAGATAGATCATCACCGACATGAAAAATGAATAATGACATTATGAAATAGTACATTGTATATCCCATCATATATTCAAGGGTTTTAATGTGAAAAGTTTTCCCTCCCACTTGCACCAATCCCGAGTCTCTCAGGTTTGTGCGGAGCTAGCTAAACTCAGCTGAAGTTTTTTTTTATTACATCTGTTCCCGGGATGTGGGCAATGCCACATTTATTGCCCATTGTTAGTTGCCCTGAGGGCATTAAGAGTCAACCATATAGTGTGGGGATGGAGTCACATGGCCAGACCAGGTAAGGGTGTCCCTGAAGGACATTAGTGAACCAGTTGTGTATTTACGACAATCCGGCAGCTTTCATGGTTACAAAAGCAAAATACAGGGCTTGATAGCCGGCACGGACATGATGGGCCGAAGGGCCTCTTTCTGTGCTGTATAACTCTATGACTCTATGACTGCAGATGCTGGAAATCTGAAATAAAAACGGAAAATGCTGGGAATACTCAGCGGGTCAGGCAGCATCTGTAGAGAGAGAAACATAGTTAACATTTCAGGTCGATGACCCTTCATCAGAACTGGAAAAAGTTGGAGATGTAACAGGTTTTTAAGCAAGTGTAGGGGCAGGGAGAGGGGGGAGGGGAGGAAAGAACAGAAGGGAAGGTCTGTGATAGGATGGAAGGCAGGAGAGATTAAGAGACAAAGGGATGATGGTGCAAGGCAAAAGGAGATGGTAATGGACAAGTTAAGAAACAAAAGATGGCTCTAGATGAAGTGTAAATGGCAATAGCAGGATGATCAACAGCTGCCATGTGAGAGAGAGAAAAAAGATAGGAGCAGAGGTTATGGTCTGAAATTGTTGAACTCGATGTTGAGTCCAGAAGGCTGTAAAGTGCCTAATCGAAAGATGAGGTGCTGTTCCTTGAGCTTACGTTGAGTTTCATTGGAACAGTGTAAGAGGCCGAGGACGGAGAGATCAGAGTGGGAATGGAGCGGAGAATTAAAGTGACAGGCGACCGGAAGCTCGGGGTCACCCATACAGAGTGAACGGAGGTGTTCCGCAAAGCGGTCACCCAATCTGCGTTTGGTCTCCCCAATGTAGAGGAGACCACATCGTGAGCAGCGAATACAGTATACTAAATTGCAAGAAGTACAAGTAAATCGCTGTTTCACCTGGAAGGGGTGTTTGGGGCCCTGGACAGTGGGAAGGGAGGAGGTAAAAGGGCAGGTGTTGCATCTCCTGCGCTTGCACGGGAAGGTGCCGGGCGAAGGGGAAGGGGTGTTGGGGGTGATAGAGGAGTGGACCAGGTTGTCGCAGAGGGAGCGGTCCCTTCGGAATGCTGAAAGGGGAGGTGAGGGGAAGATGTGTTTGGTGGTGGGATCACGTTGGAGGTGGCGGAAATGGCGGAGGATGATCCGTTGAATGTGGAGGCTGGTGGGGTGAAAGGTGAGGACAAGGGGAACCTTATCGTGGTTCCGAGAGGGAGGGGAAGGGGTGAGAGCAGAAGTGCGGAAAATAGAACGGACACGGTCAAAGGCCGTGCCCACCACGGTAGAGGGGAATCCTCGGTTGAGGAAAAAGGATGACATGTCGGAAGCACTGGTATGGAAGGTGGCATCGTCAGAGAGCAAGTTATTTTATCTGATAAATTATCAGATTTTACTGAATTCAATTTTCCCAACATGTTGGGACTTGAAATGCAACCTCTGGATTGCTACTCCAGCACCATAACAATAACAATACAACAACTTGCAAGAGGATTTGAGTACAGGAGCAAGGATGTCTTACTACAGTTATACAGGGCCTTGGTGAGACCACACCTGGAGTAGTGTGTGTGCAGTTTTGGTCTCCTTACCTAAGAAAGGATATACTTGCCATAGAGGGAGTGCAGCGAAGGTTCACCAGACGGATTCCTGGGATGGCAGGACTGTCGTATGAGGAGAGATTGGGTCGACTAGGCCTGTATTCACTAGAGTTTAGAAGAATGAGAGGGGATCTCATTGAAAAGTATAAAATTCTGACAGGGCTAGACAGACTGGATGCAGGGAGGATGTTTCCCCTGGCTGGGGGGTCCAGAACGAGGGGTCACAGTCTCAGGATACGGGGTACAGACATTTAGGACTGAGATGAGGAGAAATTTCTTCACTCAGAGGGTGGTGAACCTGTGGAATTCTCTACCACAGAAGGCTGTGGAGGCCAAGTCACTGAATATATTTAAGAAGGAGAGAGATAGATTTCTAGACACAAAAGGCATCAAGGGGTATGGGGAGAGAGTGGGAATATGGTATTGAGATAGAGGATCAGCCATGATCATATTGAATGGCGGAGCAGGCTCGAAGAGCCGAATGGCCTACTCCTGCTCCTATTTTTCTATGTTTCTATGTAACTTGCATTTATATAGAGCCTTTAACGTAGTAAAACATCCCAAGGCGCTTCACATGAGCATTTTAAAATATAAATTTGAAACCAAGCCACATAAGGAGATATTAGGGCAGATGACCAAAAGCTTGGTCGAAGAGGTAGGTTTTAAGGAGCGTCTTAAAGGAGGAGAGAGAGGTAGAGAGGCGGAGAGGTTTAGGCAGGGAATTCCAGAGCTTAGGGCCTTGGCGGCTGAAGGCACGGCCACCAATGGTGGAGCGACTAAAATCGGGGATGCTCAAGAGGGCAGAATTGGAGGAGTGCAAATATCGGAGGGTGGTGGGGCTGGAGGAGATTACAGAGATAGGGCGGGGCGAAGCCATGGAGGGATTCAAAACCACCAGGTTACCGGACCAATAAGTGACAGCGCCCCGGCCTTCTTTTGGGGGAGTGGAGAAAAGGGAACAGCCAAGATTTCTGCTCTCGATTATTTTGTTTATTTGTTTATGGGATGTGGGCATCGCTGGCAAGGCCAGCATTTATTGCCCATCCCTAATTGCCCTTGAGAAGGTGGTGGTGAGCCGCCTTCTTGAACCACTGCAGTCCGTATGGTGAAGGTACTCCCACTGTGCTGTTAGGGAGGGAGTTCCAGGATTTTAACCCAGCGACAGTGAAGGATCGGCGATATACTTCTAAGTCAGGATGGTGTGTGACTTGGAGGGGAACTTGGAGGTGGTGGTGTTCCCATGCACCTGCTGCCCTTGTCCTTCTAGGTGGAAGAGGTCACGGGTTTGGGAGGTGCTGCAGTGCATCTTGTAGATGGTACACACTGAAGCCACGGTACGCCGGTGGTGGAGGGAGTGAATGTTTAAGGTGGTGGATGGGGTGCCAATCAAGCGGGCTGCTTTGTCCTGGATGGTGTCGAGCTTCTTGAGAGTTGTTGGAGCTGCATTCATCCAGGCAAGTGGAGAGTATTCCATCACGCTCCTTACTTGTGCCTTGTAGATGGTGGAAAGGCTTTGGGGAGTCAGAAGGTGAGACACTCGCCGCAGAATACCCAGCCTCTGACCTGCTCTTGTTGCCACAGTATTTATGTGGCTGGTCCAGTTAAGTTTCTGGGCAATGGTGACCCCCCAGGATGTTGATGGTGGGGCATTCAGCGATGGTATTGCCGTTGAATGGTAAGGGGCGGTGGTTAGACTCTTGCTTGTTGGAGATAGTCATTGCCTGGCACTTCTATGGCGGAAATGTTACCTGCCATTTATCAGCCCAAGCCAGAACGTCGTCCAGGTCTTGTTGCATGCGGGTATGGACTGCTTCAATATCCGAGGAGTTGTGAATGGCGCTGTACACTGTGCAGTCATCAGCGAACATCCCCATTTCTGACCTTATGTTGGAGGGAAGGTCATTGATGAAGCAGCTGAAAATGGTTGGGCCGAGGACACTGCCCTGAGGAACTCCTGCAGCGATGTCCTGGGGCTGTGATGATTGACTTCAACCACCACAACAATCTTCCTTTGTGGTAGGTATGACTCCAGCCAGTGGAGTGTTTCCCCCGACTCCCATTGCCTTCAGTTTTACTAGGTCTCCTTGATGCCACACTCGGTCAAATACTGCCTTGATGTCAAGGGCAGTCACTCTCACCTCACCTCTGGAATTCAGCTCCTTTGTCCATGTTTGGACCAAGGCTGTAATGAGGTCGGGAGCCGAGTGGTCTTGGCGGAACCCAAACTGGGCATCAGTGAGCAGGTTATTGGTGAGTAAGTGCCGCTTGATAGCACTGTTGACGACACCTTGCATCACTTTGCTGAGGATTGAGAGTAGACTGATGGGGCGGTAATTGGCCGGATTGGATTTGTCCTGCTTTTTGTGGACAGGACATACCTGGGCAGTTTTCCAAATTGTCGGATAGATGCCAGTGTTATAGCTGTACTGGAACAGCTTGGCTAGAGGCGTGGCTAGTTCTGGAGCACAAGTCTTCAGCACAATAGCCGGGATGTTGTCGGGGCCCACCGCCTTTGCTGTATCCAGTGCGCTCAGCCGTTTCTTGATATCACATGGAATGAATCGAATTGGCTGAAGACTGGCTTCTGTGATGGTGGGGACCTCAGGAGGAGGCCGATATGGATCATCCACTCAGCCCTTCTGGCTGAAGATGGTTGCAAACGCTTCAGCCTTGTCTTTTGCACTCACGTGCTGGGCTCCACCATCATTGAGGATGGGGATATTCATGGAGCCTCCTCCTCCCGTTAGTTGTTTAATGATCCACCACCATTCACGACTGGATGTGGCAGGACTGCAGAGCTTTGATCAGATCCGTTGATTGTCGGATCGCTTAGCCCTGTCTATAGCATGCTGCTTCCGCTTTTTAGCATGTATGTAGTCCTGTGTTGCAGCTTCCCCAGGTTGGCACCTCATTTTTAGGTACGCCTGGTGCTGCTCCTGGCATGCCCTTTTACACTCCTTATTGAAACAGGGTTGGTCCCCTGCTTGATGGTAATCGTAGAGTGAGGAATATGCCGGGCCATGAGGTTACAGATTGTGGTGGAATACAATTCTGCTGCTGCTGATGGCCACGGCGCCTCATGGATGCCCAGTTTTGAGCTGCTAGATCTGTTCTGAATCTATCCCATTTAGCACGGTGGAAGTGCCACACAACACGATGGAGGGTGACCGCAGTGTGAAGACGGCACTTCATCTCCACAATCACTGTGCGGTGGTCACTGCTACTAATACTGTCATGGACAGATGCATCTGCGACAGGTACATTGGTGAGGACGAGGTCAAGTAGGTTTTTCCCTCGTGTTGGTTCTCTCACCACCTCTCGCAGGCCCAGACTGGCAGCTATGTCGTTCAGGACTCGGTCAGTAGTGGTGCTACCGAGCCACTCTTGGTGATGGACATTGAAGTCCCCCACCCAGAGTACATTCTGTGCCCTTGCTACTCTCAGTGCTTCTTCCAAGTGGTGTTCAACATGGAGGAGTACTGATTCATCAGCTGAAGGAGGGCGGTAGGTGGTAATCAGCAGGAGGTTTCCTTGCCCGTACTTGACCTGAAGCCATGAGACTTCATGGGGTCCGGAGTCAAGGTTGAGGACTCCCTGAGCCATTCCTTCCCGACTGTATATCACTGTGCCACCACCCCTGGTGGGTCTGTCCTGCCCGTGGGACAGGACATACCCAGGGATGGTGATGGAGGAGTTTGGGACATTGGCTGAAAGGTATGATTCTGTGAGTATGACTATGTCAGGCTGTTGCTTGACTAGCCTGTGGGGCAGCTCTCCTAATTTTGGCACAAGTCCCCAGATGTTGGTGAGGGGGACTTTGCAGGACTGGGTTTGCTGTTGCCATGTCCATAGCCGGTGCCAAGGTCGATACCGGTTGGTCCGTCCGGTTTCATTCTTATTATAGTGTTTCATAGCGGTTTGTTACAACTGAGTGGCTTGCTAGGCCATTTTAGAGGGCAGTTAAGAGTCAACCACATTGCTGTGGGTCTGGAGTTATCCAGAGATCGATCAGAAAAGGCACGTGCACATGTTTAAAGAAATGAAGATAGGATCAGACAAATATAAAGCCCCCTACTTGTCCAAATAAGCTGCTCGCACTGAACCTGGGCTCACGTGTGAGAAGAGAACTGGAGAGAAAAAACAGAACTAGCTGTAATTTTTGAAGGGTAGTTACCCTCAGTCAGATGGAGCAGTCTTCTTGCACTTAGAGCGCTTTTAATGTAATGAAACGTCCCAAGACGCTTCAGAGGAATGTTATCAAACAAAATTTGACACCGAGCCACATAAGGAGAAATTAGGGCAGATGACCAAAAGCTTGGTCAAAGAGGTAGGTTTTAAGGAGAGTCTTAATGGAGGAAAGAGAGGCGGAGAGGTTTAAGGAGGGAATTCCAGAGCTTCGGCCTCAGCAGCTGAAGGCACGACCGTCAATGGTGGAGCGATTAAAATTGGTGATGTGCAGATATCTCGGAGGGTTGTAGGGCTGGTGGATGTTACAGAGATAGGGAGGAGCGGGGCCATAGATTTGAAAACAAGGATGAGAATTTTTAAATCGTGGCGTTGCTCAACCGGGAGCCAATGTAGGTCAGCAAGCGGGTGAACGGGACTTGTTGCGAGTTAGGATACAGGCAGCAGAGTTTTGGATGAGCTTAAGTTTATGGCGGGCGGACGATGGGAGGCCGGCCAAGAGTACGTTGGAATAGTCAAGAATAGAGATAACAAAGGCATGGATAAGGGTTTCAGCAGCAGATGAGTTGAGGCAGGGGCGGAGTCGGGCGATGTTACGGAGGTGGAAGTAGGCGGTCTTAATGATAGCGCGGATATGCGGTGGGATAATTCCACCATAATTCAATGCTCCAGGTCATGAGCTAGTTATGAACTTGTTACACTCAGCAAAAGATAGATGAGTTTAAACCTTTGTCAAGGCTGGATATGACCTTGCAAGGAATAAGTCTCAGAAAGCACCAGATAAGCTCATCATAAAAGCTACTACTGAACGGTCACTGGTACAATGATTTAAGAATCGAATTGGTTGTTATGTAGTTTTTCTGCAACAGAACACCACCAATCCAACCCAACAGAATGACCATCATTACCTTTGAAAAGCAGGTTGGAAAGCACTTAACCACCACTTTGTAATTTGCTTCAGTAAACCTCATTCCAACTCTCGTGCACAACAATTATAAGATCACACGGCTCTTTTGCCTTTTTCCTACTTTGATCACAGCCACATATCCTGAAACTTAAAACACCCCCCTTGATTTTTATAAAATTCACATTTGGAATATTACCACATAGGTGATATGTCACAACTTTAATCATTTTGAAAAAAAGAACACCTTTCAGCTAATTACCAATAAGCATTCTGTGGCAAGCTCATATAAGCAGGTTTATTTTACAGGAGCCCAGCCAACGAGAGCTCTGAAGTTCTCCAGTCAGATGCTATCCTGAATAGCAACAGTAGGACGTGCAGAGAACTGACGGCAGCGTAGATTCACAAACATGTGGATTTATGAATCTGTTGGTTTAAGGCCACCTGATTCAGCAGAGTAAATCCAGAGAGCCAATCTCATATTTTCACTCGTAAGGATGGCCTCAAGAAAATCTTTCCAAGTCCTAGAACCATTCCTGTGGGTAATAGTGCACAGTTCTTTGAACACAGCAGTATTTGCAAATATCATAAGGGTGTTCTCTCAAGCTATCCCTAAATCACTCTCTGACAGGGTTACATGGAGACTTGATACAAACAATCGGTATGAACAGGGAAAAGTATCTCTTCAACTCAGTTTCCATACAGCTTTCAGCCCGGTAGAATATTGTATTTTATAACACTGGGTAGGACAGGTACCAGAAACTGTATTTGAACTAGCAACAGACAGAGCGATAGTCTTTTCTGATAAAGGTTCAGATAATCTCCATTTAGCCATTTTTAGGTAGTGTACATTAAAACTGGTTGTGATTCATGACTGCATTTCCATTACCTACCACTAAGAGACACTATTGTCCAAACATCTCAACACTGAACAAACAACTCAAAAGGACATTCACCGACCAGTCCTATTACATAAACTCTCCTTTTGTATAGCAGTGTTAAATCCTCCACAAATCAAATTCCAGTTACTTTCCACTGATTGCTTGAGGTATGAGATTACATTTTGACAAACATATGACCAATGTTGTCCATGTCACCTGTTCATCTAAAAAAAATCTTTTCATAGCTGGTGAAAAGATAGAAACATGCTGGTTGAATGGTACAAAGGCAAAATACTGCGGATGCTGGAAATCTGAAATTTAAACAGAAAATGCTGGAAACACTCAGCAGGTCAGGTAGCATCTGTGGAGAGAGAAACAGAGTTAATGTTTCAGGTTGGTGACCTTTCATCTGGTTGAATGGTTATTAGGATAATCTCATAGTTGAAGTGACAAACCCAGAAAAACAAATCTTATTTATTTTAGTTTAACAACAAAATCTATTTTAATGCTGAAAGGTAAACTCCACACCCCATGTTTAAATGACTTGACAGTCATAGAATATTACAGCACAGAAGGAGGCCCATCGTGCCTGTGCTGGCTCTTTGAAAGAGCTATTCAATTAATCCTACTCCTCTGCTCTTTTCCCATAGCCCTGCAATTGTTTCCTTTTCAAGTATTTAACCAATTCCTTTTTGAAAGTTACTATTGAATCTGCTTCCACCATCCTTTCAGGCAGCGCATTCCAGATCACAACAACTCGCTGTGCAAAAAAAGTTCTCCTCATCTCACCTTTGGTTCTTTTCCAATTACCTTAAATCTGTGACTTCTGGTTACCGACCCTCCTGCCAGTGGAAACAGTTTCTCCCTATCTACTCTATCAAAACCCCATTACATTTTAAACATCTCTATTAAATCTCCCCTTAACGGTCTCTGCTCTAAAGAGAACAATCCCAGCTTCTCCAATCTCTCCACATAACTGAAGTCCCTCATACCATTCTAGTAAATCTCCTCTGCACACTCTCCAAGGTCTTGACATCCTTTCTAAAGTGTGGTGCCCAGAATCGAACACAATACTCCAGCTGAGGCCTAACCAGTGATTTATAAAGGTTTAGCATAGCTTCCTTGCTTTTGTACTCTGTCTCGACGGATAAAGCCAAGGATCCCATATGCCTTTTCAACAGCCTGTCCACTTGTCCTGCCACCTTCAAAGACTTTTGTACGTAAACCCCCAGGTCTCTCTCTTCCTGTATCCCCTTTAACATTGTACCATTTAGTTTATATTGCCTCTCTCATTCTTCCTTTCAAAATGCACATTTCACACTTCTCTGCAATAAATTTCATCTGCTATGTGTCTTCCCATTTCACCAGTCTGTCAATGCCCTCCTGAAGTCTGCTACTATCCTCCTCACTATTTACTACATTTCCAAGTTTCGTGTCATCTGCAAACTTCCAAATGATGCCCTGTATATTCAAGTCTAGGTCATTAATATATATCAAAAAGAGCAGTGGTCTTAATACCAACCCCTGGGGGACACCACTGTATACTTCACCCTAGTCTGAAAAACAACCATCCACCACTATCTATTTCCTGTCCCTTAGCCAATTCCATATCCATGCTGCCACTGCCCCTTTAATCCCATGGTTTCAATTTTGCTAACAAGTCTATTATGTGGTACTTTATCAAATGCCTTTTGAAAGTCCAGATACACAACATCAGCTGCACTACCCTCATCAACCCTCTCCGTTACTTCATCAAAGAACTCAATCAAGTTTGTCCGACATGATTTGCCTTTAACAAATCCGTGCTGGCTGTCATTTATCAACCCAAGTCTTTCCAAGTGACAAGTACTTTTGTCCCGGACGACTGTCTCAAAGTTTCCTCACCACCGATGTTAGGCTGGCTGGTCAGTCAGTCTTAATGTTTTTGATTCCTCCTAAATAACATTTCCTTTACTTGGACAACTCTGTAAACCACTCAGTTTTTGCTTGTAGTACAAAATGTAATCCAAACAGTTAGTTGAGATTTTAATTCCTTTATCCATTATCTTATAGATGTGTTTCATAAGATAGTCCCTCTCAACATTTTACTGATTGCATTCTGGAAATTTTCACCAATACTCTTTCTTAAAATAGAAATCCAATTGTGTGCTAAAATTCACGCCAAATATTAGTTCAACAACTTATCTTTTCCTCCTCCACCACCTCCAAAAATGATATTCACTCAAGGCTAAGAAATGCTTTACTTTTCCACCTCTCCCAGTCATGCAACAAATGACCCCTTCATAAGAGAAATAAAGGTTTGTATTAGTACAGATGAGGGAGGCCATTCAGCCCATCTAGCTACCATCCACAGAAACCGATCGTTTCCCCCATGTCTCTCATCGTGTCCTTCAGACATCACAAAGCTGTTTGAAGTGCAGCAAGTGTTATGTAGGGAAACACAGCTGGCATAGATCCCACAAACAGCAATGAAATGAATGAGCAGTTGATAGGATATTAGTAGCAACTAGTTGATGGAGAAAGTTGGCCAGAACATTGTGAGAACGCTCTGATCATATAATAATGCAGTTGGATCTTTAAAACTGTGAGACATTTAAAATGTAAGATTTCCATACAACATAAATTAAATGATATGCTTATTACAAAAACAACCTTGTAGTCGCCCAGACATCTTGATGTGAGTCACCCTCTCCCGAGTTAAAGATAAAATGCAGATCACCAAGGAGTGAAAATTGGAGACGGTCACATGCAGTAAAATGGTTTCTACACAAGCACACAAGAAATAGGAGCAGGAGTAGTCCATACAGACCCGCTAGCCTGCTCCGCCATTCATAGAAACATAGAAACATAGAAAATAGGTACAGGAGTAGACCATTCGGTCCTTCGAGCCTGCACCGCCATTCAATGCGTTCATGGCTGAACATGCTACCTCAGTACCCCATTCCTGCTTTCTCGCCATACCCCTTGATCCCCTTAGTTGTGAGTGTTATATCTAACTCCCTTTTGAATATATTTAGCGAACTGGCCTCAACAACCTTCTGTGGAAGAGAATTCCATAGATTCACCACTCTCTGGGTGAAGAAGTTCCTCCTCAGCTCAGTCCTAAATGGCTTCCCCTTAATCCTTAGACTGTGACCCCTGGTTCTAGTTTTCCCTACCATTGGGAACATTCTGCCCGCATCTAATTTGTCTAAACCAGTCAGGATTTTAAATGTCTCTATAAGATCCCCCCTCATTCTTCTGAACTCCAGAGGATACAAGTTCAGTTGACCCAATCTTTCTTGATATGTCAGTCCGGCCATCCCAGGAATCAATCTAGTGAACCTTCGCTGCACTCCCTCAATAGCAAGAATGTCCTTCCTTAAGTTAGGAGACCAAAACTGCGCACAATACTCCAGGTGTGGCCTCACCAAGGCCCTGTACAACTGTAGCATCACCTCCCTACTCCTGTACTCAAATCCCCTTGCTATGAAGGCCATCATTCCGTTTGCTTTCTTGACTGCCTGCTGCACTTGCATTCCCACCTTCAGTGACTGATGTACCATGACGCCCAGGTCTCGTTGCACGTCCCCTTTCCCTAATCTGCCACCATTCAGGTAATAGTCCGCCTCTCTATTTTTACCACCAAAGTGGATAACCTCACATTTATCCACATTGTACTTCATCTGCCATACATTTGCCCATTCACCCAACCTGTCCAAGTCACTCTGTAGCCTCCTAGCATCCTCCTCATTGTTCACACTGCCTCCCAATTTAGTGTCATCCGCAAATTTGGAGATATTACATTTAATCCCTTCGTCCAAATCATTAATATATAATGTAAACAGCTGGGGTCCCAGCACCGAACCCTGCGGTACCCCGCTGGTCACTGCCTGCCATTCTGAAAAGTACCCATTTACTCCTACTCTTTGTTTCCTGTGTGCCAACCAGTTCTCAATCCACGTCAACACATTACCCCCAATCCCATGTGCTTTAACTTTGCTCACCAATCTCTTGTGTGGGACCTTGTCGAAGGCCTTCTGAAAGTCCAAATACACCACATCTACTGGTTCCCCCCTGTCCACCCTATTGGAAACATCCTCAAAAAATTCCAGAAGATTTGTCAAGCATGATTTCCCTTTCACAAATCCATGCTGACTTGGACCTATCATGTCGCCACTTTCCAAATGGTCTGTTATGACATCTTTAATAATTGCTTCCATCATTTTACCCACGACCGATGTCAGGCTGACCGGTCTATAATTCCCTGCTTTCTCCCTCCCTCCTTTTTTAAAAAGAGGGGTTACATTGGCCACCCTCCACTCCATCGGAACTGATCCAGAGTCTAAGGAATGTTGGAAAATGATCGTCAATGCATCCACTATTTCCAAGGCCACCTCCTTAAGTACTCTGGAATGCAGACCATCAGGCCCCGGGGATTTTTCAGCCTTCAGTCCCATCAATTTCCCCAATACCTTTTCCCGACTAATAAGGATTTCCCTCAGCTCCTCCCTCTTACCAGATCCTCTGACCCCTTTTATTTCCGGCAGGTTGTGTGTGTCCTCCACAGTAAACACCGAACCAAAGTACTTGTTCAATTGATCTGCCATTTCCTTGTTCCCCATTACGACTTCCCCTGTTTCCGACTGCAGGGGACCTACGTTTGTTTTTACTAACCTCTTTCTTTTTACATATTTATAGAAGCTTTTGCAGTCCATTTTAATGTTCTCTGCAAGCTTCCTTTCATATTTTATTTTCCCTGCCCTAATCAAACCCTTCGTCCTCCTCTGCTGAGTTTTGAAGTTCTCCCAGTCCCCGGGTTTGCTGCTACTTCTGGCCAATTTGTATGCAACTTCCTTGGTTTTAATACTATCCCTGATTTCCCTTGTTAGCCATGGTTGAGCCCCTTCCCTTTTTTATTTTTATGCCAGACCGGGATGTACAATTGTTGTAGTTCATCCATGCGATCTCTAAATGTCTGCCATTGCCCTTCCACTGATAGCCCCTTAAATATCGCTTGCCAATTTAACCTCGCCAATTCACGCCTCATACCCTCAAAGTTGCCCTTATTTAAGTTCTGGACCATGGTCTCTGACTTAACTGTTTCCTTCTCCATCCTAATGTAGAACTCCACCATACTATGGTCACTCTTCCCCAGGGGGCCTCGTACCACAAGATTGCTGATTAGTCCCTCCTCATTACACAACACCCAGTCCAGGATGGCCTCCCCTCGAGTTGGTTCCTCAACATATTGGTTTAGGAAACCATCCCTTAAACACTCCAGGAAATCCTCCTCCACCGTATTGCTTTCAGTTTGAGTAGCCCAATCTATATGCATATTAAAGTCACCCATGATAACTGCCGTGCCTTTTTTGCACGCACCTCTGATTTCCTGTTTCATACCCTCCCCCACCTCACTACTGCTGTTTGGAGGTCTGTACACAACTCCCACTAACGTTTTCTGCGCTTTGGTGTTCTGCAGCTCAACCCATATTGATTCCACATCCTCCAAGCTCAATAAAATCATGGTTGATTTTCCAACCCAACTCCACTTTACCATCCTATCCCCTTAGTGTCCAAAAATCTCTAACTCTCAGTCCTGAATATACTCAATGACTCAGCCTCCACAGCCCTCTGGGGTAGAGAATTCCAAAGATTCACAACCCTCTGAGTGAAGAAATTTCTCCTCATCTCAGTCCAGATGGCCGACCCCTTATCCTGAGACTATGACCCCTAGTTCTAGACTCTCCAGCCAATGGAAACAGCCTCTCAGCATCACCTCCCTTTCTTCTAAACTCCAGAGTGTATAGGCCCATTCCACTCAATCTCTCCTCACAGAACAACCCTCTCATCCCAGGAACCAATCTAGTGAACTTTCGTTGCACCCGCTCCAAGGCAAGTATATCCTTCTTTAGATAAGGAGACCAAAACTGTACACAATACTCCAGGTATGGTCTCACCAAAGCTTTATATAATTGCAGCAAGACTTCCTTACCCTTGTACTCGTGGGAGCACAGAGTACCCCAAAAATCCAAATTGGTAACATCAGGAAGAATGGGACAGGGATCTGGCAAAAGCAAGGACCCAAGACAGAACCAGATACAATATGCACCCCGCACCCCACCCCCCACCATTGAAGTTGCACTATTAAGCAGACTACCAACATGTTTCCTGACCCCATCCTCTACATTTTAAACTGCTACGAAAAACAATAAGAATAAAACCAGACGGACCACCCGGCATCGACTTTGGCACCGGCTACGGACACGACAACGACACACCCAGCCCAGTCGACCCTGCAAAGTCCTCCTCACCAACATCTGGGGACTTGTGCCAAAATTGGGAGAGCTGCCCCACAGACTAGTCAAGCAACAGCCTGACATAGTCATACTCACAGAATCATACCTTTCAGCCAATGTCCCAAACTCCTCCATCACCATTCCTGAGTATGTCCTGTCCCACCGGCAGGACAGATCACCAGGGGTGGCAGCACAGTGGTATACAGTCAGGAAGGAGTGGCCCTGGGAGTCCTCAACATTGACCCTAGACCCTATGAAATCTCATGGCTTCCGGGCAAGGAAACCTCCTGCTAATTACCACCTACCGCCCTCCCTCAGCTGATGAATCAGTGCTCCGCCATGTTGAACACCACTTGGAAGAAGCACTGAGGGTAGCAAGGGCACAGAATGTACTCTGGGTGGGGGACTTCAATGTCCATCACCAAGAGTGGCTCGGTAGCACCACTACTGACCGAGTCCTGAACGACATAACTGCCAGTCTGGGCCTGCGACAGGTGGTGAGAGAACCAACGTGGATAAAAACCTACTTGACCTCATCCTCACCAATGTACTTGTCGCAGATGCATCTGTTCATGACAGCATTGGTAGCAGTGACCACCGCACAGTCATTGTGGAGACGAAGTCCTGTCTTCACACTGAGGACACCCTCCATCATGTCGCCCGGCACTACTAAATGGGATAGATTCAGAACAGATCTAGCAGCTAAAAACTGGGCATCCATGAGGCGCTGTGGGCCATCAGCAGCAGCAGAATTGTATTCCACCATAATCTGTAACCTCATGGCCCGGCATATCCCTCACTCTACCATTACCATCAAGCCAAGGGACCAACCTTGGTTCAATAAGGAGTGTAGAACAGCATGCCAGGAGCAGCACCAGGCGTACCTAAAAATGAGGGGAAGCTGCAACACAGGACTACATGCATGCTAAACAGCGGAAGCAGCATGCTATAGACAGGGCTAAGTGATCCCACAATTAACGGATCTGATCACAGCTCTGCAGTCCTGCCACATCCAGTCGTGAATGGTGGTGGATCATTAAATAACTAACGGGAGGAGGAGACTCCATGAATATCCCCATCCTCAATGATGGTGGAGCCCAGCACGTGAATGCAAAAGACAAGGCTGAAGCGTTTGCAGCCATCTTCAACCAGAAGTGCCGAGTGGATTATCCATATCGGCCTACTCCTGAGGTCCCCACCATCACAGAAGCCAGTCTTCAGCCAATTCGATTCATTCCACATGATATCAAGAAATGGCTGAGCGCACTGGATACAGTAAAGGCTATGGGCCCCGACAACATCCTGGCTGTTGCGCTGAAGACTTGTGCTCCAGAACTAGCCGCGCCTCTAGCCAAGCTGTTCCAGTACAGCTACAACACTGGCATCTACCCAACAATGTGGAAAACTGCCCAGGTATGTCCTATCCACAAAAAGAACAAATCCAATCTAGCCAATTACCACCCCATCAATCTACTCTCAATCATCAGCAAATTGATGGAAGGTGTCTTCGACAGTGCTATCAAGCAGCACTTACTCACCAATAACCTGCTCACCGATGCCCAGTTTGGGTTCCGCGAGGACCACTCTGCTCCAGACCTCATTACAGCCTCGGTCCAAACATGGACAAAGGAGCTGAATTCCAGAGCAGAGGTGAGAGTGAATGCCCTTGACATCAAGGCAGCATTTGACCAAGTGTGGCATCAAGGAGCCCGAGTAAAACTGAAGTTGATGGGAATCAAGGGGAAAACTCTCCACTGGCTGGAGTCATACCTAGTACAAAGGAAGATAGTTGTGTTGGTTGCAGGTCAATTATCACAGCCCAGGACATCGCTGCAGGGGTTCCTCAGGGCAGTGTCCTCGGCCCAACCATCTTCAGCTGCTCCATCAATGACCTTCCCTCCAACATAAGGTCAGAAATGGGGATGTTCGCTGATGACTGCACAGTGTTCAGTGCCATTCGCAACTCCTCAGATAATGAAGCAGTCCATGCCTGCATGCAGCAAGACCTGGACGACATTCAGGCTTGGGCTGGTAAGTGGCAATTAACATTCGTGCCACACAAATGCCAGGCAATGACTATCTCCAACAAGCGAGAGTCTAACCACCGCCCCATGACATTCAACAGCATTACGCCGAATCCCCCACCATCAACATCCTGGGGTCACCATTGACCAGAGACTTAACTGGACCAACCACATAAATACTGTGGCAACAAGAGCAGGTCAGAGGCTAGGTATTCTGCGGCGAGTGTCTCACCTCCTGACTCCCCAAAGCCTTTCCCATCATAAGGCACAAGTCAGGAGTGTGATGGAATACTCTCCACTTGCCTGGATAAGTGCAGCTCCAACAACACTCAAGAAGCTCGACACCATCCAGGAAAAACAGCCCGCTTGATTGGCACCCCATCCACCAGCTTAAACATTCACTCCCTCCAGCACACCTTGGCTGCAGTGTGTACCATCTACAAGATGCACTGCAGCAACTCACCAAGGTTTCTTCGACAGCACCTCCCAAACCTGCGACCTCTACCACCTAGAAGGACAAGGGCAGCAGGTGCATGGGAACACGGTCATAAATCGCAAGTAACAACTCAGGAAGTACTACTGGGCGGCCAGCTGGGGCGCCGTCCAGGGAGTATAAATACTCAGGCATGGGCCCACCTTGGGCAGAGACAATCTGGAAACAGGAAGCTAGTGACTGCTAACTAGACCTCCATGTTTTGTTACAAGTTGATTAAAGCCTTGCTTTATGTTCAAGTGCGTAGTGAGTCTTTATTACGTCAATTTAATCAACTTGATATCGTCTCCACGCTTTGGGTGATTCGGAACAACCAGCTGCAACTCAAACCACAGAAGGGAACTTGGGCAAGAAACTGATCCATCATGGAAAAACTCCTTAGACCCGCTCGTCTCGACCTGGACCCGAATGCACCTGCGGCAGCAAAGGTATGGAAGCATTGGTTTCGTACCTTTAGCAACTTTCTTGAAGAATGTGGGGCGGATGTCCCTAATAAGTTACGAATGCTTATCAACTACGTGTCTCCTCATGTGTATGATTATATTGAGGACTGTATAGACTATGACACTGCTATCGAAATCTTACAGCAGCTATATGTCAAGTCCCCAAATGAAATCTTTGCTCGACACCTACTGACCACAACTCGGCAGCAGCCTGGGGAATCACTCGATGAATTTCTCCAGAAACTTCGCAGGCTCAGCAAGGATTGTAACCTTAAAGCAGTTTCAGCTGAACTGTATCAAGAGGAACTAATCCGCGATTCCTTATCAATGGAATCGCGTCCCCTTTTATACGTCAGCGCCTGCTGGAAAATAAAACCCTCAATTTACGGGCTGCTTATGACCAGGCGTGTTCCTTGGACTTGGCCAAGAAAAATGCAGACACTTATCTCCCACCACGTGCACGGGCGGCGGCTATCTCCTTTAATGAGTCTTTCGGTAGGTCTCGGGCGGATGCCCCCACTGATGTTGACTCTACTCTAACGGACGACGACCCTACCCTAGAGGCCTTCGCTGATGACGACCCCGCCCTAGCAGCATCCTGGCAATCAGGAAGAAAGTGTTTCTTTTGTGGAGGGGCGTGCCATCACAGAAAATTTTGCCCGGCTCGTAATGTGACCTGCAATCATTGCAGCAAGAAAGGACACTTTTCCAAGGTATGCCAGTCACGGGCCTTTGCTAACAAGAAAGGCCGCTACTCTAAAGTATACCGGTCGAGAGCTCCTGTTAGCTTCACAGCTGCTATCTATGCAGCTGCTCCTCCCCCAAGAACTACTGTTAAGGCTACAGTTGCCGAAGGGGAAATTGCCCCTCCTCCCATCACGGCTGTTTTTCCCCAAAGTTTGTCCCATGCAGCCACGAAGGTTTCAGTAAATGGGCACACTCTAAGCGCGCTAATCGACTCCTGCAGCTCTGACAGCTTCATTAGTAAGCGGGCTGTCAACAGGTTAAAACTGCACATTTATCCCTCGGACAGGGAGATTGCAATGGCTCTGACGACTCTGACCACCAATTCTTCTGGCTTCTGTCTGGTCAACCTCATCCTCAACGGCCGCACGTATCTCTCCACCCGGCTCGGAGTACTCGCAAACTTATGCAGCGATGTGCTTCTGGGACAGGACTTCCAGAAGCAGCACAAGATCATCACTTTTGAGTTTGGAGGGTCAAGGCCGGAGCTTACCATTTTTAAGGTGCCGTTTTGTGCACTCTCGGCGGCCTTACTCGGTGAACCCTCCCTGTTTGCCAATCTTCCCCCCCGCTGTAAACCCATAGCCACCAAATCGCGGCGCTTTAGCCAAGACGATCGAGCGTTTATTGAGGCGGAAATCTCTCGCCTTTTAGTCGACGGTATTATCGAGCCATGTTCATCTCCCTGGCGGGCTCAGGTCGTCATCGTGAGGAATCCCTTAAAACAACATAAAAAACGTCTGTGTATCGATTATTCGCAGACTATTAATCTATATACCGATCTGGATGCCTACCCGCTGCCACGCATAGATGACATGGTCAACAACCTTGCCAAATACAAGGTATTCTCGACCTTCGATTTAAAAAGCGCGTACCATCAGGTGCCACTGCAAGACTCCGACAAGAAGTATACGGCCTTTGAGGTCAATGGTCGGCTTTTCCAGTTTCGCCGCCTTCCATTCGGGGTCACCAATGGGGTGGCTGTCTTCCAACGGGCCATGGATGGCCTAGTCCGGCAAGAGAACTTGACGGATACCTTTCCGTATTTAGACAATATCACTATTGCCGGCCATGATCAAAAGGAGCATGACGCCAATCTTCAGCGATTTTTTGACGTACTCCGCCGTCGCCACTTAACGTTAAACGAATCCAAATCGGTGAAGTCGGTGCCATCGGTGAACATTCTTGGCTACTGGGTGGGCAACGGTGTTATTAAACCGGACCCAGAGCGACTTCGTCCACTTCAGGAGCTCCCTCCCCCGACTAACCTCGGCTCTCTTCGTCGGGCACTTGGCATGTTTGCTTATTACGCAAAATGGATACCACACTTCTCCGATAAAATACAGCCCCTGCTCCATGCGAAGTCTTTTCCATTGGAAGCTACGGCTATTTCTGCCTTCAACCTCCTCAAACAACAGCTGGAGAAAGCCACGCTTCGCTCCATTGACGAAAATCTTCCTTTTGTGGTCGAATGCGATGCATCGGAGGTGGCGATCTCCGCTACCTTGAATCAAGGTGGCCGACCCGTGGCATTCCTATCCAGAACCTTGCAGGGTAGCGAGCTCCATTACCCCCCCGTCGAGAAGGAGGCTACGGCCATCATCGAGGCTGTACGCCAATGGGGTCATTTTCTTGCTCGGCGTCATTTTACGCTTATAACTGACCAGCGCTCTGTGGCCTTCATGTTGGATAACCGGAGGCGCACGAAAATCAAAAATAATAAAATTCAACTCTGGAGGATGGAGCTGGCTGCCTTTGGATATACTATCTGTTACCGACCCGGCAAACAGAACGTGGCCCCAGATACCTTCACACGGGCATTTTGCTCCTCAATGTCAACGTCGACTCTGGCGGATTTGCATATGGACTTATGCCATCCTGGTGTGACCCGCATGTTGCACTTTGTGCGCTCCAAAAATCTACCATTTTCAACCGAGGACGTAAAGAAAACATGCTCCTCCTGTAGGATTTGTGCAGAATTGAAGCCACAATTCTTTCGCCCATCAGATGGCTTACTCATACATGCAATGCAGCCTATGCAGAGGCTCAGCATAGACTTTAAAGGGCCATTGCCTTCGTCGACAAGGAACACCTACCTACTTACGATGGTGGACGAGTATTCACGCTTTCCCTTCGCCTTCCCCTGCCCTAATATGCTTACCTCTACGGTAATTAAATGCCTCGATCAGGTCTTTTCCCTTTGCGGGACGGCCAATTTTATCCACACTGATCGGGGTCCCTCCTTTATGTCGAGTGAACTTAAAAGTTATCTCTCCCAACGGGGAATCGCCTCAAGTAGGACGACACCATATCACCCAATCGGTAACGGACAGGTTGAACGATACAATGCCATCATCTGGAACGCTGTCCGTCTGGCACTAAGGTCACGCAACCTAGGTCACGCAACCTGCCGGACCAGCAGTGGGAAACGGTGCTCCCCAACGCGTTACACTCTATCAGGTCTCTTCTCTCCACATCTACTAATGTCACGCCTCATGAGCGATTCTTCAAATTCCGGCGTCGCTCTACACATGGGACGTCTCTACCGTCATGGTTGGTGGCTCCAGGCCCGGTGCTACTCCGGAGGTTCGTCCGGTCTGCCAAAAACGACCCTCTCGTTGACGAGGTGGAGTTAACGGAGGTAAACCCCACGTATGCGCATGTACGGTACCCTGATGGCCGGGAGACCACCGTCTCGCTCCGAGATCTGGCTCCCTGCCCAACCGGTCACACGGGCCCGAATGATGAAGGATCCCCCGACAATGATATAAACACTCCGCACCCCTATGAAAATGACGCCCCGCCTGGGACATCGGGGGATCTGCCGGCAACGCTACCGGATCAACTCAGGGAGCTGGACGCTCCCCGTAGGATGGCCACCCGAAACCAGGACGCCGGACAATCTCCAGCCACAACCCGGGATGATGCCAGCTCAGCACCTGTGGGGACCCGCACCCGGAGTCATGATATTCCCAGTCCTCCACGGGATGATCAAGATGACGCGGACTCTACTGACTTACCGGTACGGGCCAAGCGACCCAGGACCAGGACACGGTCCGGGGAGACGTGCCTTCCAGTCACAAGCAGAGAGCTAAACGTCTACGGCTATTTCTGGTCCGCCTAGTCCGTTAAAGGAAGACTGGACTTCCAAACCTTTTAGGGAGGAAGAATGTCATAAATCGCAAGTAACAACTCAGGAAGTACTACTGGGCGGCCAGCTGGGGCGCCGTCCAGGGAGTATAAATACTCAGGCATGGGCCCACCTTGGGCAGAGACAATCTGGAAACAGGAAGCTAGTGACTGCTAACTAGACCTCCATGTTTTGTTACAAGTTACAAGTTGATTAAAGCCTTGTTCAAGTGCGTAGTGAGTCTTTATTACGTCAAACACCACCACCTGTAAGTTCCCCTCCAAGTTACCACCATCCTGACTTGGAAGTATATCGCCGATCCTTCATCGTCGTTGGGTCAAAATCCTGGAACTCCCTCCGTAACAGCACTGTGTGGGAGTACCTTCACCACACGGACTGCAGCGGTTCAAGAAGGTGGCTCATCACCACCTTCTGAAGGGCAATTAGGGATGGACAATAAATGCTGGCCTTGCCAGTGACTCCCACATTCCAGGAACGAATAAAAAAAAAAAAAATTCCTACTGCAGTGGAGAGATGATTTGGAACTCTCCATGTGCAATTGTGAATTCAAACCTTAATTCCACCTGTGGCGCACAATGCTTTCTAAGTGACCCTTGATGGTCTGGGGGGGAATCTATTCATGGACATTGGGCGAGGATGGGATCTGGCTTGCAATGTCCCCAACAATCAAACGCTGTGATAATACTCGCTGTCTGATAAAGAGTGTTCATGAGCAGTATGTCAGGGGGCTGATGGTGCCCGTGGAACTGTATTTGACCATAAATCGAGACCTTCTGGGGAGGGGTAAAAAGGGGAAATTAAAATTTGTTGATAACATGTAGCTAGATGATGAGCATGAAAGAGAGTGATAGCTTTCAGAGGGGCATGGAGATATGGCAGATTTTAATGTAGATAAATGCAAGATGATAGATGTTGGAGCATGAAATGTGCGTGGATGATAAAGAGATGTCCATTAACAAAAGTGAGACAGGATTTCAGGGTGATTATAGACAAGTCACTGAAAATATGTAGTGAATGTAAAGTTGACAATAGTAAAATATCAAGATGAGTCTTTATGATGTACGATCACAAGTCAAAATGAGGTATTTTAATCTTGTATTTAGAATATCACCTGACAATTTGGCACATACCCTTAAAAGGGCTGTACTGTATTGGAGAGGGTTCAGACAGAAGCAACAGGCATTGTTGCAGGATTTAGTCCACTAGTTTATGGAGGCTGAAAGAATTGAACTAATTTTCATTACTGAAGATTAAGAGGGAGCTAATCCAGGTCTTTGAAATGCTGAGATAGCCGGATAATGTAGATGTAAGCACACTATTTAATTTGGACTTTGAGCACAGAACTAGAGGATGAGTACAAAATTAATCTCTGCAGATTTACCAGCAAAAAATAGTAGTTAATCAAGTCTTAATTCCTTTAAGGAAGGGAATGGAGAAATACTATTTAGAAACACAGCATTCATCCTCATGTTCCTAGAACATAGTCAGAATTCTACAGTGTATTTATTTCCTCATTTTCCAGTCAAGGATAGTTAATGTTGGGTTATATGGTTAGATAGGTAAATCAAACATGATTCTAGCATGGATTTTTCCCCAGGGGAAAAGAAAGGGTAGCTTGGAAAAATGTACAGCACTTTTCCTCAGTTAGAACCCACCATAATGAAGATGGTCTGCAGAAGCAGGAGGTTTCATGGGCTGACGGGCTTTGTTTCACTTTATGCTCATTTACCTGCACATTACCAAATATCCTTATTCTCAGTCCTGGGCCTGTATAAACAGCCTCCTTCTCTGCAAATCACATAACAAGAACAATGTGCATTTATATAGCACCTTTAACATGGTAAAATGTCACAGGCGTTTCATTATTAGGAGAGATGATCAAAAGCTTGGTCAAAGAGGTAGGTTTTAAGGAGCGCTTTAAAAGGAGAGAGGGGCAGAGAGGTTTAGGGAGGGAATTCCAGCATTTGGGGCCTAGGCAGCTGAAAGCACGGCCGCCAATGGCGGTGTGTATAAAATCAATGATGCGCAAGAGACCAGAATTGGAGGAGTGCAATCGTTGGGTTGGATGGGATTACAGAGATAGGGAGAGGAGAGGCCATGGACGGATTTGAAAACAAGGATAAGAATTTTTAAATTGAGGCATTGCCAGACCAGGAGTCAATGTAGGTCAGCGAGCACAGGGGTGATGGTGATGGGTGAATATAAATCTGTGGATAGGTTAAGATTGAACGATGAAATATAAATTGATATATCAAACTGGATTAAAAATTTGTCAGAAGGGAGAAAACAGAGTGTCTCAGTTAATGCAGTTTTTTTAAATAGTGATTGGAAGTGGGTTATGGTGTCACACAGCATTCAGTTCTAGGGCCACTTCCGTTCACTGTGTATATCAATGACTTCAATGTTGGCCTAGAGAGAATGGTTGAAATTTGCTTATGATGCTAAAATAAGAGATTAGAAGACCAAAGGAGGCTAGAAAAGGATATTGATAAGATGGGGGAATGGGCTAAAATGTGGTAGATTAAATTCAGTGTTAGGTAATGCATTTTGGTTAAAAAAAAGTAATTATTGGAATGGAAGTAGATTCACTGCTTTTTTTAAATTTATTAGGACAGATGACCACTGATGGGCCGAATGGCCTCCTTTTGTGCTGTACATTTCTAAATTTCTAAGATTTGTTCACGGGCCCATCCCCAATTGCCCTTGGTGAGCCACTTCTTGAACCGCTGCAGTCCATGTGGTGAAGGTACTTTGTTGTAGCAGTTTGGTACAACTGAGTGGCTTGCTAGGCCATTTCAGAGGGGCAGTTAAGAGTCAACCACATTGCTGTGGGTCTGGAGTCATATATAAGCCAGACCAGGTAAGGAGGGCAGATTTCCTTCGCTAAAGGACATTAGCAAACCAGTTGGGTTTTTCCTACAATCCGGTAGTCACCATTACTGATAATTAAATTAATCTGGAATTAAATTAACTGAATTTAAAGTCCCAGATTATTAGTCCAGGCCTCTGGATTACTCATCCAGTAACATAACCACTATGCTACCATAGCCCTGTGGAAGAGCAGAGGGATTTTAGGACACAGGTTCATAAGACATTAAAGGCAGCACCTCAAGTTGATGAGGCTTTAAAAAAAGTAACTAGAATTCTGAATTTTATTTCGAAGTATAGAATACAAAAGACAAGAGGTAATGACGAGCCTATATAAAACTTTAATTGGACCCCAATTAGAGAACAGTGTGCAGTATTGGGCTCCACACTATAGGAGGGGTACTGAGGGGGTACAACACAGTCACTAAGATGCTGATTAGTATACAAAGACTGAAGAAATTGGGTATTTTGTCAGAAAAATACAGATAAGATGTAATAGAAATGTTTAAAATTATGAACGGATGGCCAGGTAGATAGAGGCAGACTGTTTCCAATAGTTATGAAGTCATAGGTACAAGATTAAATGTAAGAGATTTAGAACAGAAGGCAAGAGAAACTTCTTTACATCGAGTTCTGAGGTTGTGGAATTCACTTCCATCGTTCGTGGTTGAGGCAGAAACTATTGTCAGGAATTTCTCGGCCTATGTGAACATTCAAGATTAGATTGAATAGGTGGATGAAGGCAAAGGGGCTGAAGGAATATGGGAACAGGGTGAGTAAATATGATTAGAACTATTTGCTCACGTGGAGAGTAAACTGGACTGAATGGGCCGAATGCCCCGTTTCCATGTTAGAACTTCTATGTATTTTTATATATTCCCTCAATTTATATTCTTCAGTCTCAGACACAACATATTTTAGTGAATGCAGCATTTTTTTAATCTGGCTTTTGTTTTCTCAAGCCAAAATAGAATATTTAAATGTCTGCTAGCAATCCTTTAGAAAACTTAAAATCAGATTACAGGTTCCCTTCAGCTGTAGAGTTACTTGTTAGTCTCTGCTCCATTTGCATTTTATGTTCTAAGTGGCAGTTTTGCTTCACACCAACACTGCAGTTATAATGCAAATGCAGCCAGAATCCACAGGCCACCAGAAATGAGGCTCGCTTCACTTCAGCATCCTATTTACACTACTACACAAATATAGTATGGTGTTAAGCCAAAACTACTTCACACCGATGCTAAACTTGTAGTGTGAATGTACTATAAATCAGCCACTTAAAACACCATCTGGTCCACAGAAATAAATGGTTGGAGTACAGTAAATTTCTCAATTTTGTGGTGATTCTAACAGCCACTGAGTTAACACTTTGTTGGTCAATTCAGTCTTTGTCAGAGAATTATAAAGATATTTTGAAGAAAGCTCTGCTTTTCAAGAACTGAAGACTTGTTGCACAAGCTCAGTGCTGAGGAGTGCTGCAATGTAAAGCAGGTATATAATTTTAAAAGGCCTAACTTTAAATAAAAATGGAACAGCTTAAGCAAATTGATTGGGGGAAGCATTTGTTCATCAGTGCTTCAGCATAGGCCAAGTGAAACACCTTTAAAAGTAGAAGGCTATGCATGCAGGATAAATGCATACAGAGTATCAGCAAATGTAGATTAAACAAGCATGAGCCTAAGTGGGCTAACAAATTAATCAAGTTAAATAAAAGGCTAATCAACCTCTACCAATCCGCCAAAGATGGAAGAGGTTCACTAGTTTACCCTTCAGCTAATTTCTCATCTATTCCCAAAAATTATCCAGAATTCCCACTGCATCAAGTCTTTTATGTGGAACTTTTGTCAAATGCTTTTGCAAATTTAGGTACACCATGGCGTAGGGCTTTCCGTATTCCACGCGGGAAGTCACTTCCTCAAAAACGCTGAGGTTGATCAGGCAGGGTCTTGTCCTTCCGAATCCATATTGGCTGCTGTTTACTCGGTTTACTGTTGTGCACAAGCCTCAAGTTTACGCCTAATAATCAATTCCATTACTTTCCACAGTATGAAATAAAACTAATGGTATAAAACATAGATCCAGAAAATTATTGCAAACTAGGATGGGAACACAGGTTCAAAGTAATAAAAAGGCAAATTTGGGACTGATATCAGGAAATTTTTCCCCACAGAGTGACCCACACATAGAAGACACCAAAACCAGCAGCAGCTCAATCTGAACAGGTGCGGCACACTTCAGATGCAGTGCTCCCGTTCAGCACTGGGATCAAGGGAGGGCCAGAAAATTGGCCTCCAGTTCCTAATAAAGTTCAAGTACCTCAATCTGTTTATTGTAATCAAACCAACATTTTCCACTGACAGTGCGTTCAAAAATACTAAATGCAATCCACTTGGCATCAGTAAAGTATTAGTTTTTTTTATTGATTCCATCAATAAATTCTTGGATTTTTGGGGGTCAGTCAATCAGTAAAAAAACAATTCTCATGTGATTACAATCTGAAAAATACAAATTCTCCCTGGTTGGCATCGTGCTAATGATGTCAGGCATGTCTATGTACACACGTTACTAACAAAATACGCACACTCATCTTCAGACTTACAAAGACTAGGATGAATTTGGAATTTTTGTCCCACTTATAACAATTTGTTTTGTTTACTTCAGGAAGCACTCACTAATAAATCAAGTTACAATAAACAGATTTAGTTGCCCATGTAAGATTTTTCTAATATAAAATACAATCACATTTCACTTGGGGAAACATTAAAAAATATATAACCTTTTAAATTTAATACCTCCAATTTAAAATTCTCATTTTAGTGTTTAAATCCCTTCATGGGCTTACCCCTCCCTATCTTTGTAATCTCCACCAGCCCTACAACCCCCACCCCTCCAGAACTCTACATTCCTCCCACTCTAGCCTCATGTATCCCCTCCTCCCTTTGCCACACCAGTGGTGGTCATGCCTTCAGCTGTCTAGGCCTTGCACTCTGGAATTCTCTTCCTAAAACTCTCTACCTTTTACTCCTTTTAAGACCCTCCTTAAAACCTACCTTAGACCAAGCTTTTAGTCACCCTCCTAATATCTCCCTTCATTTGGCTTGGAGTTCATTTAAAAAAATCTGATTACACTTCTGTGAAGCATCTTGGGATGTTTTTCTACGTTAAAGGCGCTATATAAATGCAAGTAGTTGTTTGACCGTGTTCGCTTTTAAAAAATACAATTTCTTTCCCCACTTTCTCTATTTTGAGAATTTCTCTCCAGCTTCCTTGAAGCCATAATAGAGCCCATGAACGCTGGAAATAATTGTAGGCCATCATTTAGCTAAACTCTGCCTTTTTGTTGGTTCCTTGCTTCTTTTAACAATCTTCCCCCTTGGTCTGCAGGAGGAATGGGAGGAGGACATGAGGCCAGGCAGAGTAGCACCAGCTGCCACAGGAGAGGGGGACAGGTGGGCTCCTTCCTCCCTGCAGGTACAGGACATCCCCCTCCTCCTCTGGACCTCCTTCACCAGGACCTCCAGTGCCACGCCAGAGAACCTGTGCGCCCTCTCCCTCAGTCCCTGAGCCATCCTGAAACCTGGCGCTGTGCGTTAGCCAGCGCACTCCACACCTTCAGTGGAAGTGGGTGCATAGAGCCCACATATACTGCTCCACGAAAATTGCTTCTAATTAGCGTTTGAGTGCAAAACCTGCAGGTGTCTGTTTTAGCACTTCCAAGCAAGTTCCAAATGATCGTAATCAATTAGGCCCAAAATTGCATGCTAAAACCAGAGTTTCAAACAGGAATATCTTATTAGCACAGCACCCATTTAGTGCCAGTTTTCACCCTTTTACCAAAATAACCCCCTAAAGTTCTTCTGTCAAAGGGAAACCTTCCTGAAGTTACATGGTTTTAAAATGGAGAAACCCACCTGACCCAAAAGGCCAATCTGGGGAAGGAGGTAAAAACACAAGTTTTTGGGAATAATTTCACAATTGGCAAATACATTTCAGTTGAACAGCTTGATTAACAAGCTTACTGGCCGACTTATTGAAACTGCAATACTTTAGTGCAACCGAACACCACATTTAGCTGAGGCAACAGAATAAGCTGCTTATAGCTCCTAGATAACTATCAAGGCCTTCAATTAACCCTTTGGAAACACAAAGGCTTTAAAACTAAAAATTAGTGATTAATTTGGCAATATTGTGAATTATTGTTCCATGCATTTCTCAAATTCTACTTTAAAATTGAAGACCCAGAACACAGTACCAAACACAAAATGCCATGACTATGCAGGCCACAGTATGGAGAGATTTAATTTAAAAATAAAATCAAACTCTCTATAAATAACAACAGAAAACACTGGAAAAACTCAGCAGGCCAGGCAGCATCCGTGGAGAGAGAAACAGAGTTAACGTTTCAGGTCGAAGACCTTTCGTCAGAACTGGAAAAAAGCAGGAAATGAAATAGATTTAAAGCAAGGATAAAGCTGGGAAAAGGGGGAGGGGATGAAAGAACAAAAGGACAGTTAAGAGACATTAAGAGATAATCAAGGCAAGAGGAGGTGTTAATGTGACAGGTTGAGGCTAAATGAAGTGTGAAATGCACTGGCAGAATGAAGGACAGCTGAGTTTAAAAATATCCAGCTCTATTCATTTAAATAGGCTTGCAATCAGTTACTGTTTGTCCCGTAAAAGCTGAATGGTCTGACCTTGGTAATACGAGGTTCAATCTGTCCTGCACAAATTCAGACGACATCTGTTTTATGCAGCGAGATAGGAAGAGGCTAACAAACAGGCAAAGGAGGGATATAGATAATGCAATGCTCTTAGTAATGAGATAAAGAGTTCATCCCCAAGGTATGGCTTCGGAATAATCAGGATCGAGCTAAACTCTGCCTTGTTACTAACTGCGACACACATAATTTTCATTGGTGACTTTTGTGTATTAAGAATTCTATATTTTTAATCACCAAAGTTACATTTATTTGGGAAGAAGTCAAACTGCTGACAAAACTAAGTATCAAGGATAAAAATAAATTAGTTACTGGATACCGAACTCATCCCAGAAGTATGGCTGTGGGTAATTGGGGTCAGTCTGCCATGAGAAAGTGCACCCAGTTAATAATTTCTACACAATCTACACAAAATTCAATATTGTTGGTCGCAGGATTCTGTCCAGCAGAAGATGCATTGACTGCTGCACTAATTAAAGGGAATTTTCCTCTTTAGTTATGGACTCATTTTAATGACTCGTGCATTTCTGCTTTCCAACTGGTTTGTAACAGTTCACGTATAGATTCAAGAAAGTTTCTTCCCCCTGCCCCCAACAATATCTTTGTAGTGGAGATGAGGCTGTTGGTACTCAGAATTGAAAAATGAACAGCAGGTTGCTGCTGTACATTGCAATTTAACCCAAAATTTATCTAAAAGTATTTATTTTTAATGTAGTGACTGTACAACAAAACCATTTTACATACAAACACGTTCCATGCAGATGATGGAGATTGAACCAGTAATCAGGTTGGGGAAGAGAGGAGAAAAGGATTGGCAAGAAAAATAAATTTAAATCCTGAACAGGTGCGGGAGATAAGAGAGACGATTTTCCTGTGGCCCCTGTGCCTGGGCGGCAAGTATATGGAGCACATCCGAAGTGCACTCTGCCTGCAATGGCCTGAACCCACCTCTCTTTCCAGTTCAGGTCCTTTAAATAGTCCAGACACTCATTCAGCACAGGCCAGTCTCCTGGTAGGGCCTCATACCAATCAAGAGGAAAGCCAGCAGTTGCTACAGGCCCGAGAGGCCAAGAAGCGGTGGGACTGGCTGCTAGTGTCAAGGGCTTTCTGGCTGCTGTCCAAAATAAAAGCAGCCACTTTTTCTCGTCGACCTCTGGCAAACAAAGAGATGATGGAGGGACAGCCAGCATCATAGGTCTTCACCCCTTTTTCCTATACTTTGCATCTAAGCAGTGTTTCCTGGGCACAAAGCATCGGAAAAATCAGCCCCGGTGTTTCCTGATTGGTAAGTCAAATGAATGTCAAAAATTAATTATTTCTCTCCCCACCCCCAAACTTCTATTGCTTTCTTCTATGAAAAAGTACCTTTGTGTTTGAGCTTTCTGGAAGAATGCCTTTTAAAAAAAATGTTTCATGTTAAGTGTGGGTGGTTGGATACACTTTGACAAACCGTTTATAATGCACTCAAGCCAGTAGCTTTTCCTAGTTGTATAAACCCATGACTCACTTTAGCTTCTAGCTGTGTTTTATAGCTGAAACAGATTTAACACATCCTATAATTAACCACCCCAACTCCAAATTGCCTGAATTAGGAACGTCATTTATCTGGTTTAAAAAAAGTTGGCTTTAAAAATAGTGCAGCATTACTTATTTAATTATACATAGGTCTCTTTTCTCCATATAGTCTCTTTCAGCTTAGATCACACAGAACCAATGATGTCTTGGTGATAAACACTCTTGGTTGATCCTGCATAATAGTATAATGACCTCACAGAGAACATTATTAGTATGTGGTGAGATTACCTCGTTTTTGCTCTACAGGTGTGAATTATTTCACCAGACAGCAGCTTGATTGACCACTGCCAGGACTCATTACACCTGGCTACTGGGAGTCTAGGGGCAACTGTGGGACCTAAACCTAAAATCACAAAGATCTGAATGCAAGGGGGCAGTTTTAAAATATTAATTTCATTGATATTACTAGGCATAGTGAACCTACCAACCTCACAAAATGGCTGGAGATATCGAAGGTTAAAATTATGTGCAGTGATTTATTCAAATTTCCATAGATCTATACCTTATACTAACCAAGCTGTGAAAAAAGTACAAACACATCGTTGAGATGCTGACTGTTGTTCCTTTCAGTACCACATTCCCTCCCACCTTTTTAAGTCCACTCCTACTGCACAAGTTTTTTCCCATCGTTCAACGTTTGGAAGGCCCTAATGCAGCAATATCTTGAACTCGGGAGAAAGAGAGAGCTATATATATATATATACACACACACACACCGCAAAAGTAAAATCAATGTTATCAAAGAAGAAATGAAAGTCTATTCATTTCTGGGAGCTGGGATAAAACAGGTGCAATGACATTCTGTGCAGTGTTCAGGCAAGGGATTCAGTGCTCTTGCTCCAGTTATCATTCAATTAAAGCTCACAGCATAATACACCCCCACACTCAACGCAAGAAAAAACATCAAGAACATCAGAATTAAAACTTTATTAGTGTATTCACTTAGTCTGCATATGCAACAAGCCTGAAGCTTTTTTCCTCTCAAATTCACAAGTTCTACCAATACAGAATTCTACTGGTAAAACAAGCTCACAAATAGAACAGTAAATGCTCTGCGAGTTTTTCTTTAAAAAGTCTGGCCTATTTTCTATTATTTGGTGCTGCTTCCTTTCATTCCCAAGTCTCTATGGCAAACAGAATCTTCCCCTATGGCCTACAAGCAGCCACAGCCTCCACTATTTTGAAGCATTAACACCAGCCATCTTCGTTCTCAAAAAAATAAGCTATCACTAGCTGCACTTACAAAGTACAGCACTAGTGTAATGTAGAGGAATTAACAATGTAAAAGAAATTTAAAAAGCAATCCCGCTACTGCCACAAAAAAGGGGAAATATGACAGAGAGCTAGGTCACAGAATCATTAGTAAGTTGTACATTTTTGTGTTCTATTTTACAAGTTACACAGCCCCTCAAAAAAACCCACCTGCAGCCACCTTCCCAAACAATCAGAACACATTAAAATATGTATTCTCTAAGCTTTTTGGGGTGCCTAAGTTTGTAGTGTTTGAGGAACATGAACAACATGTACAGCTATTATCCTGACATTGTACTGAACTTGCAAGGCTAATTTTGTAGCAGCAAATGCAGAGAACTGCCTTTTTGCAGGTATATCTCCAATGCAATTCAAAATTGAAGTCAAAACACTGCTTCAGAGAAGCAGACTTTAAATATAAGTTGCAATTTTAAAATGATTAAGACACTTGATTCATATGTAAAATTATATTAAATTCAGAATATTTAACCACTATGGGGAGGAAGGAGAAGAAATTAAAAGCAGTATAATGCTTATTTGGTCAATTTTTAGCTTTCGTTAGACCAAACACACAGGAATATTTTGCCTAATCAGATGTTCTGCAAGTACTAGAAGACCAACCTAATATTTAAGACGCAATTTAGCTCAGAGTGCAGTATGCAGCCAACATTCATTACCTTTAACATGATACTGCATTGGCATAAGGATTAAATATAATGACTAAAAACATTGAAGCTGCAATTCCCTCAATTTTACCCTTCAAGCTCACAACTCACCTAAAAAGGGTTTTAAAATATGATGCATACAAGTTTGTTCCCCCTTTACTGTAATGATCCTAAAATTAGACTTCAACTAAAATGGCACAACCCTCCTGGTTTGTACTGATGAATCTGAACTAGAGGTAGCAACTAGTAGTGAAGAGCAGTGATTGGCATCATCTGTAAATAAATAACCAAGGTTTCCAACGCCATTTTGTGAGTAATATACTTCACTGATAAAGTTTAAAAAGTATACACAACACATGGGGCACTGCAACTTTCAGACATAAAGCCCCAGTCACCAATACTGTTAACTCCAGAAACAAATTGCTCAACAACTTGCTGAAATAATCCTTTTGCTGGATCTGTTATTATCCAGTTTCACAAATTTTCAGTGCTGGGAAAAGAACACACCTTCAGAGCAACATCAAAATTCACAATTAGCAGCCACAGGCTAGCATAGTACAGTAATGGAAAGTGTCTCAGTTACATGCAAGGGGTTTACTAATTTATTAAAACATTACAACTGTCAATTTAAAGATTCTTGGAAACCTTGCCAAATGTGACCCTCCCTTTGTCCCAAGAATTTTAATTGCCCCAAATAGTGACACTGCCACATATAAAAATCACAAGCAGTAGTTCAGTGAGAGTTTCTCTGACAATTACAGTAAAAGGTGTCAAATTACCGTAACAGACAGCATGCACAAGAACAGCTACAGCCTCTGCTCAATGTTGGGAATAGTGTGAACAGCACTCATCAGTACCATAACAGTTATATATGTATTCTAAGACAAATTAAATGAAATAGTAACTCAAGAAGCTAAAATAGCTCATGAGATTCTCATTTATACACCACTTTGAAATTTAAGATTAGGTTGAACAGGTAACAAAAGTTAAATAAAACTGCACTATGCTGTTTAATCCAATGTCCAGCTTTTCAACAGTTTGATAATATACTGCAGGAGTCCCAAATTTTCAATCCACCAAAGTTCACTTTGTTTTCCAGTTTCAGATGAGCTACATTGAGGAGAAACTTACACTAACTCTGCACTTCACCAAAACTAATGACCACCATCATGCCAGATCTGACCAGATTCCTGCTCATTTCCCTTTGTAGATCCATCCCTGGAAATGCCAGTTTCAGTACAATGCTGCACTAGTCCATCTTTCAGTGGTGAGTCTAAATTAGTCCAATCTTGCACTGCCAGAAGCCAGCATTTCTCCAGCAGCAACATCACTGCGTAGTAATCTTTCTAAAACAAAAAACTCCTTTACCTAACTGCCAGTGATATTCTGCTGCCAAAGGTGAATTTGTGCTAATTATGATAAAATGTCTTGAGGAAAATTAAATTCGTGCTATGTTTCCCACTTCCAACTACTTTTCGGTTTCTCATTTTAAATTCATCATTAAACAGAAGATTCTATCTGCTTTTTATCTGCAATGTGTCAATTAAATTATCAGTCAGATTTTATTCCTGCTATATATGTTGAGGGGGGGGAGGGGGCAAGAGGCAAGGATAGAAGTTTCATTTAACAATGAAGAATGCCATTCTAAAACATATAGCAAATGTGTGTAGATCAACATTGCTGAATTACTGTACATGTTATTGATGGACCTCAGGCACTCTTGATACATGATGTGCATTAACACATAATACAATGTCTTTTTACACAGCTTTCCCTTCACCCTCAGTCATAAGCTATATTCATGTGTTTAATACACTAATACTAATACATTTATGTCATAATCTGGGTGTGGGATAATAAAACTCAACAAGGTGCTTAAGTTGATGAGATCAAGTGCCATTCTTTTTGATTTTGTTTTGTATTAGCAAACAGTCTCTGGGATAACACACAAGTACTACAACAGAAAAGCTGTTCAAGTCTGTTGATAGGACTCCATCTTATGTTTAGTCCAGTCTTGATACTGAAATAAGTGTGTGGATATTTAGGACATGCTTGAGCAACGGACAGAGGGGGACCCCATTTGGGTCAAAACTTTGTCAAGCCACTGTAAGGGTCCATTCAGGTGGAGTTCAATCCAACAAGGAGTGCTCGTCACAGTCTGCCGTCTATAAAGACAGAAAGAAAAGTTGAAGCAATTAACGCAAAATAATGCAGGTGCAATACCAAATTTTTGGAGTTCATCTAAAATACAATAGTTTTTAAAAATGAATCACTGTGTGAAGAGTGGTGTAGGCTTTGCATAGGAGGGAAAGAGACAATGTCAAAAAGAAACATTTTTTTCCCAGAATACAAATTGTAACTTTTACCTCAAACAGAAAGTGCAATACTTGGCTCAATTGGTAGTATTATCATCCGAGTCAGAAGCTTGTGGGTGCAAGCCCTATGAACTTTATCTAGGCTTACACTTCAGGGATTTCAATATTGAGGGAGTGCTGCATTGTCAGAGGTGTCAGCTTTTGGATTAGATATTAAATCCAGGACACCTCTACTTGCTCAGATAGGCATAAAAGATACCCAAGCACTATTCAAGGAAGAGCAGGGGGTTTTCCTGTGCACTGGCCAACATTCCTCCCTTGACCATCACCACCAAAACAGATTATCTGGTCATTTTTTCATTTGATTTTCCTGGAACCTTGCTGCTTACAAATTGGTTGCTACATTTACTTATGTAATACAGTGACTGCACTTCAAAAGTAATCCAATGGCTGTAAAGTGCTCTCGGATATACAGTGGATAAATGCATGTTCTTCCTCGCTTTAATACTGCCTCAACTGTAAAGCTACTGGCTTGTGGCACCCGACTTTCAGTTTACTTTTAAGACTCATTGCAAGTATGTCTTAAAGGTTAAGAACTGGTGTTCATCCCACTTGAGAAACAATGTGTTAATGGCACTCAACTATCCCAAGTCAGCTCATTTGCATGACTAGTCACAGATTGAGGTATAGACCAGGTCAAGTGAAATGAGCACATTTGCAGTGGAAACAGAAAATTGTGTGCAAGTGAATTATAAAGAGGTGGGGTCAATTAAAGCAGAGTGTCACAATGGTGGGGGTGGGGGGGCTTACTGAAAGTTTTTAAGACAAGCCCAAAAGGCATCTCAGCCCATTAGCAGCCTTTGCCAATGCTGAAAGTGCAGTGGCTAAAGAAATGACCGGTAAGAAAGGGAAACTTGAGGTCACAGCTGACAGGGTCTTTCACTAGCTGTGTCAGCTCTATGGTGCACGTTGACACAGAATTAACAGCACAGAAATAGACCATTCAGTACAACTGGTGTTTATGCTCCACTCGAGCCTTCTCCCATCCTACTGCATATCCTTCTATCCCTTTCTCCCTTACGTACTTCGATAGCTTTCCCTTAAAGGTTATCCGCCTCATGCAGTAGTAAGTTCCACATTCTAACCACTCCCTAGGTAAAGAAGTTTCTCCTGAATTCTTTATTTGATTTATTAGTGACTATCTTATTAGTGACTATGACCCCTAGTTTTGGACTCCCCCACAAGTGAAAACATCTTCATCAAATCCAGGTGGTGTCCTCAAAGCAGATGCACAGTTCTGCATTGGTCTATTGACCCAGACCTTGTGGAGACACTTTTACAAAGCTGTTGTCAGGTAGGTGCAACAATGCTTTGGCATCTCTGAGGGTGTGGCCAATCAGGCTTTGCTGGAACCAATGTTCTCTAATTTTTTTTGGTTTGTGATTCCTTTAAGGTGCTGTCCGGTCTAAAATATCGCGCTTGCGCGGTTTTTCCCATTTAAAAGCCGGTGAGCCGGCTGCACGGGAGCTCCAGAGCGCTGCACGACCGCGCAACTTAAAGGGAACACTGGTGAATACCACCCTGGCATGCCGTCTTTCAAGCAGTACCACGTAAAACATGACATGCTGTGACTAAAGTGAGTCGAAAGAACGATCCAGCATAACCACTTCATAATCATCTGCGCATCATACCTGCTGCCACAACCTACCTTTGAATTGGATTCGCCCCTACTCCATGCAACAATCTTACAAAACAATGACTGGTCACCTCGGTCTTTAGAAGCAAGAATGTAGGTAGCAGCAGGTGGGTACAAAGCATCTCATGCATCCCATCCTGCCTGCCACCCCTTCTTCCTAGAACCTTATTATAATTCCCCATGGTGGTTGAGAACACAATTTGCTACAACGACTCATGAAAAAGTGCCAGGAGTGGGGTGGGGTGGGGATGTGACAGAAATTGCCTCAGAACAGCTGCAGTGGCTTGACAAAGTTTTGACCATTGTTTTGGTTTTTTAAATTTACTTACCTGCACTGCTTAGTGCCTTGCCACCCTGAACCCCTAATTACAAAGGGTGTTACCTTCATCTATCCAGCATTGAAGAGACTGGATGGAGGTGGGAGGGGGAAAGGAGGGAATGGGGTGGCCAGCAGAGGTTTTTTCCAATCTGTGGGAGGGTTGGTAAGGAATCTGGTGAGTGATTTAGCCTCAACTCGGGGGGGAGTAATTATTGCATCAGTGCTGGTACTGTTCCATTGGCGGCGGGGAAAGAGAGGGTTTGTCTCAGTTGAGAGTCGGCACTGGGTGCTAATGTTGCCTCCATTGGGGGGAGATGCACAGACACCAGAGCGTGAATTTGGGCTCAGCAGGGTGTTGAATGGGAATCGGCCAATTTTCACAGTTTCGCGAAGGGGTTGCTGGGCGGTATGGGGTAGTTCCCGTATGCTATTTTTGCCTCTTCTGGGGAGGGAAGGAGTAATGGTATGTGATTTTTGCTGCAGCTGAGGCATAGGAAGGGAATTATTAAGTGATTGTTCAGTCCATGTAGCCAGACAGTTTTTGCTGTTTCACGAGTGGCTTGCTGAGTAATAGGATCAAGATTGGGCAGGTCACTGCTTTGTTTCCTCTACTATGCACGCAAGATTATCATAAGAACAGGAGTAGGGCATTCAACCCATTTTGCCATTCAATTAGATCATGGCTGATTTGTACCTCAACTCCATTTACCCACTTTTGATCCATATCCCTCGATACCCTTACCTAATATAACCTGTCGCTTTCAGTCTTGAAAATTTCAACTGACCCAGCATCCACAGCCTTTTGGGGAAGAGAATTGAAATTTCTACTACCTCATGTGTGGAAAAAGTGCTTCCTGATTTCCCTCCTGAATCGCCTACCTCTCATTTTAAGATTGTGCCCCTTTGTTCTGGATTCCCCCACCAGAGGAAACATTTTGTATGCATCTACTCTATCAAATCCTTTTATCATTTCAATTAGATCACCCCTTAACCTTCTAAACTAAAGGGTAGGCAAACCAAGTTTATGCAACCTGTCCTCATAAATCCCGGTATCATTTTGGTAAGTCTGCGCTGCACCCGCTCCAAGGCCAATATATCCTTCCAGAGGAGCAGTGCTCAGAACTGAACGCAGTACTCCAGATGAGGTCTAAACAAGGCTCTGTACAACTGAAGCATAACTTCCTCCACTTTGAATTCCAAGCCTTTTGAGATAAAGGCCAACATTTCGATTAGTTTTTGTAACTGTGCACTAGCTATTAGTGATTTATGTACCTGAACACCTCTACAGTTTCTAGTCTCTCGCTCATCAATCCAGTGCTACAGATTTCTCCAGTCTCTGAATTATTTGGAGAGTGCGAATTTGCTTACTTTGTGGAGTCCAATTTCTAGTTTGATTGCTGGATGAGGAGCACAGAACACCATTTTCTTACAGGCCGCATTCTGCTAGTTCAAATAACATTTACATTAATTTCCTAACAGTTCCAGGTCCAGAACCATGGCAGTTTTTTTTTAAACTTTCTTGTGTGGTTCCAAAGGTGGGTTCCTTATTTTTGCTTTGGGTGGCCCTGTCACATAACATTGACACATAACATTATGTTTACAATGTCATTTACCTGTGCAATAACTTCAGAATGTTGTGACCTCAAACTGTTTTTAACTTTGATAATTTATACTCCTGAGCTCCTTGTTCTGTATTTTCTACATTGAGCACATCATACTACTGCTCGGAGCTTTACTTTTACTTTGACTAACTTTTAACGCTACAGTACTTTAATTTTACAGCAATACAAAACAAAGCATCAAGGACAATTTGATATATAATCAGCATAAAGGCCACTGCAATTCCAAATCCATTCAGTTTAAAACCTCTCTGCTTCTCGCTAGGCTCAAAGTCAATTTCATACCACCAGACCAGTGTGAACAAACAGCTGATTCAGTTTTTTCTTCAAAGGTTTTCATGATTAGGCAAATTTGGGCAGTGTCAGCTGTGGCTCAGTGGGTAGCACTCTCGCCTCTGAGTCAGAAGGTTTTGGGTTCAAGTCCCACTACTTGAGCACATAAAGCTAGGCTGACACTCCAGTGCAGTACTGAGGGAGTGCTGCACTGTCGGAGGTGCCGTCTTTCAGATGAGACGTTAAACCGAGGCCCCGTCTGCTCTCTCAGGTCCCATGGCACTATTTCGAAGAGGAGCAGGGGAGTTATCCCCTGTGTCCTGGCCAATATTTATCCCTCAATCAACATACCAAAAACAGATTATCTGGTCATCACATTGCTGTTTGTGGGAGCTTGCTGTGCGCAAATTGGCTGCCGCGTTTCCCACATTACAACAGTGACTACACTCCAAAAGTACTTAATTGGCTCTAAAGCGATTTGAGACGTCCGGTGGTCATGAAAGGTGCTATATATATGCAAGTCTTTCTTTGAAAGTTAACACATTTTATGAAAGAGAAATCGTGTTTTAACAAATTTATTTGTTTTTTTGAGGATGTAACTAACAGGGTGGATAAAGGAATGTAGTATATTTGGATTTTCAGAAGGAATTCGCTAAGGTGCCACACAAGAGGCTTTTACACAAGATTAGGGCTCAGGATTTGGGGTAATATATTAGCATGGATTGAGGCTTGGTTAACTGACAGAAAACAAAGAGTAGGAATAAGTGGGTCATTTTCAGGATGGCAGGGTATAACTAGTGGAATGCTGCAAGGATCAGTGCTTGGCCCTTAACTATTTACAATCTATATCAATGACTTTGATGAGGAAACCAAGTGTAATGTATCTAAGTTTGCTGACAATGCAAAGCTAGGAGGGAAAGTAAGCTGTGAGGAGGACGCAAAGTGACTGCAAAGGGATTGGGCAAGATGGCAGATGGAGTATAATGTGGGGAAGTGTGAAATTATCCACTTTGGTAGGAACAATGGAAAAGCAGAATATTTTTTAAAAAGGTGAGACACTAGTAAATGTTGGTATGCAGAGGGATTTGGGGGTCCTTGTACACAAATCACAGAAAGTTAACATGCAGGTAAAACAAGCAATTAGGAAGACAAATGGTATGTTAGCCTTTATTGCAAGGGAGTTGGAGTATAAGAGTAAGTAAGTCATGCTGCAATTATATAAGACTTTGGTGGGAGACCACACCTGGAGTAGTGTACAGTTATGCTCTCCTTACCCAAGGAAGGATATACTTGCCTTGGAAGGAGTGCAACGAAGGTTCACTAGATTGATTCCGGCAATGAGAAGGCTGTCCTATTAGGATAGATTGAGTAGAATGGACCTATGTTCTCTTGAGTTTAGATGAGAGGCGATCCCATTAAAACGTATAAAATTCTTAGAGGGCTTGACAGGGTAGATGCTGTTTCCCCTAGCTGGAGAGTCTAGAACTAGGGGTCATAGTCTCAGAATAAGTGATCGACCATTTGGGACTGAGATGAGGAGAAATTTCTTCACTCAGAGGGTTGTGAATCTTTGAAATTTTCTACCCCAGGGGGCTGTGGATGCTCAGTCGTTGAGTATATTTAAGACTGAGATCGATAGATTTTTGGGCACTAAGGGAATCAAGGGATCTGGGGATAGGGTGGGAAAGTAGAGTTGAGGTAGAAGTTCAGCCATGATCTTACTGAATGGCAGAGCAGGCTCGAGGGGCCGTATGGCCTACTCCTGCTCCTATTTCTTATGTTCTTAGGTCAACAGTAACAGTTCCTCTTTTCACAACATAAACAATCATGTGTTCAGGACTCTACACTGCACTGTGGAAATAGGAATACCAATGAATGCAGTCCAAAGTTAAAATAAACATGGTTCGACAGCACCGAGGTAACCGTAAATGAAGTACATAACTTGTGCTGGTCAAGGGTTATGAAGTCACATTTGTGAAAAATCACCACTTGTACAATAGGTATCTTTAAGACTCCTTGTCAATTTTACCACAATGAGTAGAACTTAGCTACTTATTCTGATCGTCAGGTTAGATGCAACACTTGAGAATTACTGTTCAGCAACAGTGCAGATCCTCTATCACACTGGGAAGGCAAAAACAAAAATTACAGAATTACCACCAATTCCTCACCTGTATTCAGCACCCCAGCCTTTCACAAAACTCATCCTAATTGTGCACATTCTGGTTAACTGGTAAACAGCTTCAAAGCCTTGGTTTACAGACTGAGCCAGAAGTGCTGCAAATTCCTGGTTGTTGAATATTTTCAGGTTACAGCCTGGGAAACAGAATTAGAAAATAGCAAATTACATCTTACAGAGCAAGTACATTTTGCAAAATATCTCTTAGTATTGCTCATTATTGATCTACTTTTCTATCGGATATAAAATAGCACATATATTACGGAGCATCATATTGCCAGATATCAAAAATACTTGAGGCTATTCAGTGCAGTTCCCCATTCTCTATTATTCACCTGCAAGCAGCATGAAAACTAGTTATAAACAAGCTACAGAACACTCAAAATTATGCAGATAAAAGGCAGGCAATTTATAATCAACATAGCCTGCTTCAATTCAGCTGGTCTTTAGACTTCCAGAGTATTAAAATTTTACGGCCACAAATTTCCAACAATGGAACTCCACGATTCTGTAGTGAAATTCTCCCGACAATGTGGTATAAATGATATTTCTCAACTATGGCAAGAGAACAGCTGCTTATGAGTGAGACACCCTCTAGTAACATTGTTATAGTCTACAATTTCACCCAAGTTGCTTAATTTGAATTGAAATTGTGCAAAAATCCCCTGTGCTTTTTTAAATTGCTTGATTCAAATGACTGAATAATTCCATTTTTTTTTTAAGCAAAAAAGTACTTTGAATTAACAGGAGTAGAGGCTGTCGTGACTTACGCAATACCTCCTCGTAAAAAAAAGCTGCATTTCTACATTAGTGGCCAAGGCGATAAAGATTAACCAGACTGATATTCAATCTTTTAACTACAGGTTTAGACCTTCCAATATATTGCCCTTGGATAGAAATAGCACCAGGTTGCTAAAGGGATATGGAGATAGGGTGGGAAAGTGGAGTTGAGGAGCAGGCTCGAAGGGCCGTATGACCTACTCCTGCTCCTATTATGTTACGTTCTAAAATATACATTTTGGATCAGTGAAAATATGTTGCTCTCATTTATTAAGTGAGAAGTCGCACAACACCAGGTTATAGTCCAACAGTTTTATATGAAATCACAAGCTTTCGGAGCGCTGCTCCTTCGTCAGGTGAAGTCACCTGACGAAGGAGCAGCGCTCCGAAAGCTTGTGATTTCAAATAAAACTGTTGGACTATAACCTGGTGATGTGCGACTGCTCACATTTGTCCACCCCAGTCCAACACCGGCATCTCCACATCATTTATTAAGGGCTAAATAGCTCTATCAATGGATTCAGCCGTTGATTTAATGGCATTATACTACAATTTGCATACCAAGTTTATACCCATAATGAAGTAAATTTTGTATAAACCAGCATATAAAACAGCAAAATCTTGCCCCCCTCTCCCTACAGTTCTAAGTAATGAAAGTCTCAGGTCTGATTCCTGACACTGCACAATTAAAAAACATAGAAACATAGAAGATAGGAGCAGGAGTAGGCCATTTGGCCCCTCGAGCCTGCTCCGCCATTTAATGAGATCATGGCTGATCATCCAAATTCAGTACCCTGTCCCTGCTTTCTCCCCATATCCCTTGATCCCTTTAGCCTTAAGAAATATATCTAACTCCTTCTTGAATATATTTAATGAATTGGCCTCAACTGCGAATTCCACAGGTTCACCACTCTCTGGGTGAAGAAATTCCTCCTCATCTCAGTCCTAAATGGCTTACCCCTTTATCCTTAGACTGTGACCCCTGGTTCTGGACTCACCCGCCATCGGGAACATCCTTCCTGTATCTAGTCTGTCTAGTCCTGTTAGAATTTTATAAGTTTCAATGAGATCCCCTCTCATTCTTCTAAACTCTAGTGAATATAAGCCTAATCGACCCAATCTCTCTTCATACGTCATTCCTGCCATCCCAGGTATCAGTCTGGTGAATCTTCGCTGCACTCCCATGGCAAGAACATCCTTCCTCAGATAAGGCGACCAAAACTGCACACAATACTCAAGGTGTGGTTTCACCAAGGCCCTGTACAACTACAGCAAGACATCCTTGCTCCTGTACTCGAATCCTCTCGCTATGAAGGCCAACATACCATTTGCCTTCTTAACCGCCTGCTGCACCTGCATGCTGACCTTCTGGTGCACAAGGACACACAGGTCTTGTTGCACTTCCCCTTTTCCCAATCTATTGCCGTTCAGATAATAATCTGTCTTCCTGTTTTTGCCACCAAAGTGGATAACCTCGCATTTATCCACATTATATTGCATCTGCCAAATCACCCAACCTGTCCAAATCATACTGGAATTTCTCTGCATCCTCCTCACAGCACACACGCCCACCCAGCTTTGTATCGTCTGCAAACTCAGAGATATTACATCTAGTTCCCTCGTCTAGATCATATATATATATTTATTGTGAATAGCTGGGGTCCTAGCACCGATCCCTGCGGTACCCCACTAGTCACTGTCTGCCACTCGGAAAAAGACCAGTTTATTCCAACTCTTTGCTTCCTGTCTGCCAACCAGTTCTCTATCCAAGTCAGTACCTTACCCACAATCCCATGTGCTTTAACTTTGCACACTAATCTTTTATGCGGGACCTTATCGAAAGCCTTCTGAATGTCCAAATACACCACAACCACTGGTTCTCCCTTATCTATTCTACCAGTTACATCCTCAAAAAATTCCAGTCAATTCGTCAAGCATGATTTACCTTTTGTAAATCCATGTTGACTTTGTCCGATCCTGTCACTGTTTTCCAAGTGCTCTGCTATTACATCTTTTATAATGGATCCTAGCATTTTCCCCACTACCGACGTCAGGCTTACCAGTCTATAATTCCCCGTTTTCTCTCTCCCACCTTTTTTAAATAGTGGGGTTACATTAGCTACCCTCCAATCCATGGGAACTGTTCCAGAGTCTATAGAATTTTGGAAGATGACCAGCAATGCATCTACTATTTCTAGGGCCACTTCCTTAAGTACCCTAGGATGCAGATTATCAGGCCCTGGGGATTTATCGGCCTTCAATCCCATCAATTTCCCTAACAATATTGATTTCATTCAATTCCTCCCTCTCATTAGACCCTATGTTCCCCAACATCTCTGGGAGGTTATTTGTGTCCTCCTTTGTGAAGACAGAACCAAAGTATGTATTTAATTGGTATGCCATTTCTTTGTTCCCCATTATAAATTCCCCTGATTCTGACTGCAAGGGACCTACGCTTGACTTCACCAATCTTTTTCTCTTCACATATCTATAGAAGCTTTTACAGTCAGTTTTTATGTTCCCTGCAAGCTTACTCTCAATCTATTTTCCCCCTCTTAATTAATCCCTTTGTCCTCCTTTGCTGAATCCTAAACTGCTCCTAATCCTCAGGTTTGCTGCTTTTTCTGGCCAATTTATATGTCCTCTCCTTGGATCTTATGCTATCCCTAATTTCCCTCGTTAGCCACGGTTGAGTCACCTTTTTTGTTTTATTTTTATGCCAAACAGGGATGAACAAATTCTGTCGTTCATCCATGCGATCTTTAAATGTTTGCCATTGCCAATCCACCGTCAACCCTTTAAGTAACGCTCCCCAATCCATCCTAGCCAACTCGCGCCTCATACCATCGTAGTTTCCTTCATTTAAATTCAGGACCCTAGTCTCTGAGTCAACTACTTCACTCTCCATCTTAATGAAGAATTCTATCATATTATGATCGCTCCTCCCCAAGGGGCCTCGCACAACAAGATTGCTAATTAATCCTTTCTCATTACATAATACCCAGTCTAAGATGGCCTGATCTCCAGTTGGTTCCTCGACATATTGGTCCAGGAAACCATCCCGTATACACTCTAGGAATTCCTCCTCCACAGTATTGTTACTAATTTGGTTAGCCCAATCTATATGTAGATTAAAGTCACCCATGATAACTGCTGTGCCCTTATTGCACGCGTCTCTAATTTCCCATTTAATGCCATCCCCAACCTCAGCATTACTGTTTGGGGGTCTGTATACAACTCCCACTAACGTTTTCTGCCCCTTGGTATTTCTCAGCTCTACCCATACAGATTCCACATCATCAGAGCTAATATCCTTCCTTACTATTGTGTTAATCTCCTCTTTAACCAGCAATGCTACCCCACCTCCTTTTTCTTTTTGCCTGTCCTTCCTGAATATTGAATACCCCTGGATGTTGAATTCCCAGCCTTGGTCACCCTGGAGCCATGTCTCCGTAATCCCAATTATATCATATCCGTTTACATCTATTTGCGCAGCTAATTCATCCACCTTATTACGAATGCTCCTCGCATTAAGACACAAAGCCTTCAGGCTTGTTTTTTTTTTTTTTTTAAACACTCTTAGTCCTTTTAGAATTATTATTTACTGCAGCCCTGTTTGATTTACACCCTTGATTTCTCTGCCTTCCACTTTTGCTTTTCTCCTTCCTGTCTTTTGTTTCTATCCTTGCTTCCCTTTCCTCATTCTACTTGCACAGGTTCCCAACCCCCTGCCATTTTAGTTTAAACCCAGGATCCTTAGATGTTTTTGGGGGGTGGGGGGAATGGAATAGACAAAATACATGAAAATGAATCTGCGCTTAGTCTGCGTTCCACCTGATAATGTCCTGCTAGAAGTATACATGGACAGGACTGGACTAAACTACGACAACCCTCAACCTACAGTAAAATAAACCAATAGTCACAGTAATAAAGTATAAAATGAGATAGAGGGTCACCGCTGCCTTGCTGTGTACAAAAATGCAATCAGGAAAGTGTGAGTGAGGCAGTGCCTCACGTGCAACAAGCTAAGTATACCATCACCACACAATGAAGTGTCAATTTATAATGAAGGTGACATTGTGAACCAGTTTTTCCCAAAGCTATGTTGATTTCAAGTGCTCAACTTGATCCTTACAGGAGTACTACAACCTGTAGAATACATAAACAATAAGAATTTATTCTTAGAAAATCCAGAAGAATTTTTTGTCACTAAACAACATCATCACCTCTTTCCTGAAGGTTGCATTTTTTTTCCATTTATGGTGTAATCTTTACTATACATCAAACCTCAATATAGCAAAGTAATTTTGGCTTGGTCTCACTAACCTAGGCTCTAGTCCCATCCTCCTGCACTCAAGCATCCTGTATTTGCTGAAGGTACAGTAACTGTATTCTTAAATTTGGTCTTCCATCAATGCCGTGTTAGCCTTTTACTCGGACTAGGGCAGTCTGCAGTCTCTCTTCTCTAACTCCCCAAGAGCAATCACAAACAAATTTAGCATATCTGAACTAAAATAATCTCCAAATGTGTTGTTAATCTAGTATTTCCATGTTCAGTGAACAGCACTCAGAGCCTAAGTTCCTCTACCTCCTTGTCGCCCCTGCCCTGCCTTACTCCCACTCCAGCTCTTGTCTACCCCAGCGGGAATATGGTATTGAGATAGAGGATCAGCCATGATCATATTCAATGGCAGAGTAGGCTCGAATGGCCTACTCCTGCTCCTATGTTTCTATACACCTCTTCCCTCTCCAACTCTCAACCATGTCCCACTGAGTGCCCTACCTCATTCTCTTTCCAATTCCCATCAAACTCCTTTCCTGCTGGTATCAACTTGGCTCAGTTGGTAGTACTCTCACTCCCAAGTCAGAAGACTAGGAGTTCAAACTGCCTCCAGCGCAGAATCTATGCTGACACTACAGAGCTGTACTGAGGGAGTGCTTAATTGTCAGAGGTGGCATCTTTTGGAAGAGATCTTAAACCAGCACCTGCTGTTTAAAAAAAAATCCCATGGCACACTAATTGAAATACAGCACAAAGACCAAAGCACTCATGGTCAACATTCCTCCCTCAACTAACATGAAAAACATTAATTGGCCCTTTATCTCATTTGCTGTTTGTGGGTGCTGGCTGTGCGCAAATTGCCGACACATTTGTCTACAGGGACTAAACATCAAACAGTGACTCACTGCACATGGAGTAATCCTAAGGATATGATAATGCAGTATATAAATGAAAGTTCTTTATACCTCCTTTTGCTCCAACCTGACCTCCTATACTGTGCCTACCACAGCACATGCTGCTAGCTCTCCACCAGCAGCTTCAACACCCCCTTTCCGAGCACATAACCCTTTCTCCTTTGCATCAATTTTGCCACCCTCCTCCCCATATGTCCCAACACCACCTCTAAAGCGAGGTCCTGGCTACCCATCTCCTTTATGCTGCCTGCAATATTTATGCTCTCTCGCACAAACAAGCCCCTTTCTATTTTCAATCTCATACTGCAGGGCAGTGTACATTCGGTGCTTAACCAAAACCTGGCTTTACGCATTATCGACACCATGCTGCTCAGCTACACATTCCACCACCTCCCCTGCCTAAATTGGGCGCTCGTTTCTAGGACTCATCTTGGCTCATCAACAGAATCAACAGCACCTTCTCATTTAAACACCTCACATTCCAATACCATTCCCACCTTTAAGATTGCAGGATCCCCAAACACATGCCCTGTAGGTACAAATTCTTCCCCATCTCATCTCTAACCTCATTTCCATCATGAATCCCATGCATACTCCTTTGGATTCGTGACCACCTTCTTCCCATTTCTTGGCCTCATTCTTACTGCCATTGCATTGTCCACTTCTCCCTTTCTTCAGCATTGTTCCTATTCATTTTAAAACCACAACTACACCTTCCTTCAAAGCCCATCCCCAACCCCACTGACCACACACACACCATTGTCCTTGGTGTAATCCACACCTTCTCTCCAAAGTCCTCGAATGCACCGTTTCCACTCAACTACATGCTCACTCTCCCACCATTCCACTTGGGTCCTTCTAATCCAGTTTCCGACCAACAGCACTGGGACTGCCCTGTTCAAAGTGTCCAGCCTGCAGTCCCTCCTGCACCTCTACCTCTTATCAAATGATCTCCTCAGTGGCCTTCCTGCTTCTAACCTTCATAAACTTCAGATAATCAAGAACTCTCCATCCAGAGTCCTCTCCCACATACCAACCTGGTCCATATAGGCTCCACTGGCATCTTGCAAATCAACTTCAAACTCCTTATTTTCAAATCCCCTATGGCCTTTTTCTACATTATTTTGGAAATCTTCAACCATAACATCTATGCCCAAACTCTCCATTCCTGTGACTGACTTACCACTTGTCCTCTGCCCCAACATCTGCAGCCAATTCTGCAGCCATTATCCTCCTGAGCCACTCTGCCTTGCCACCTTGTCTCCTTCCTCTCCCACAAACTCAATTTCATGCTCAGTGACACCTCTCAGATGTTTTACAGGAGAGCTACAAATGCAAGTTGTATTCATTCCCAATCAGCACAGATCAAAGAGTTGGGTCAGTTTTTTTGCTGTGCCACTGGATTTGCACTGAGCTTATCTATAGTTTGGTTGGCCCAGTGAAGTAGAAAACATCTCTCAGCACTGCTCCATCATGGTTGGATTTTAAGATTTAGGTGTCAAGAGCAATAACAAAGTATTCAAAAGCAGAATTCAAGGTGCATAATATAGGCAAATGGTTTACTTTCAAATACATGAGCTGTAAAATTTGTTTGTTTTACTGATCAGTTTCCTTCAACTATAAACAAGAGTTTATCTTGTCTAGGCACTTATTAAACCTTTCTTACCAGGTGGAATTTTGCACACTGTTGCAGGATGCCAGCTGTATCTTTGATTACAATTTGGACTCTGAACAAAGATGGCACTGTCACTCAGGCACTCTGCAAAAACTTCCCCACCAATGTAATACAACCTCACTCCTCTCCCTAAAAGGAAAAAACATAAGTAACATGAGGAATATTTTGCCATTAGCAAGTCAGTATTTTAGGGGGGAAAAACTACGAATTGTAAAGAGAGCATTTAGATCAGTTAAGAAAATGAACTCAGAAATGGCATATGGACTTTAATCTAATAAATAATAGCAGTGCACAGTGGAACAAGAAACAAAGCATGTGTGCAACAAAGGAGGGAGCCTATTTTGTAGTGTTTTGTCCATTAGAAACAGAGAGAAAGGTTTTGGTGTCATTATTGGATTATGTATAAAAGTTTGCACTATGTGAACTGGCGTTTTAATTACATACTAACATGCATCACGGGGACAGCTTCAATATTCTATGCCTGCGTAATCAGAAGTGGCTCAGTGGTAGCACGCTCACCTCTGAGTCACAAGGTTGTGGATTCAAGTCCCAATCCAGGGAGTTGAGCACAAAATCTAGGCTGACTCTCCAGTGCAGTACTGAGGGAGCACTGTGCTGTTGGAGGTGCCGCCTTTCGGGTGAGACGTTAAACCGAGGCCCCCTCTGCCCTCTCAGGTGGACGTTAAAGATCCCATAGCACTATTTTGAAGAAGAGCAGGGGAGTTCTCCCCAGTGTCCTAGCCAATATTTATCCTCAACCAACATGATCTGGTCCTCATCACATTGTTGTTTGTGGGATCTTGCTGTGCACAAGTTGGCCGCCACATTTCTTACATTACTGTAAAGCGCTTTGGGACGTCCGGAGGTCAAGAAAGGAGCTATATAAATGCAAGTTATTTCTTTCTTTCTTTAACCATGTATGCCCAGTTGCTGACCCAAAAGATCATTGATGCATTGTTTAAGAGAAAAGTTAAGAGTAAAAGAGAGTGGAGGCAGGGAGCGAGGAAGTCAGAAAAGGAAAGAAGGGAGGAGAGTGGGCAGTATGCTTGGTTGGTTTAATGCTACTCATTGAGGATGAATGTGCGCTAACCCCCTGCTTGGGGGTGAGGGGGGGAAAAAGACAATCATGCTCAGTGAAGAAGGTTGCCAATGTTGTCACCTTTTGCTTTACAACGAAATAACAGCATCAGCTTTCTCCTGTTATTGTTTTTATGGTTCAGAGTTACTGTTCTTCTCTTTCTTGGAAGAGGTTTCTATTGTTCATCTGTTCTTTAGGATTTTTTAGTTTTTGGTTCAGTTTTGGTCTTTTAATGTGAGCTGAATTTTCCAGAACACAGCAGGCCCATTATGTAAAGTTAGGTAAACATAATATAGACACACACACATACATATCTATCACACACACATACACATTCACTTACCAATGTGCCGTCTCGTCATCTCAACTGTTGCGTTTCTGTTGACATTGGACAGCAAACCCAGACAGAATCTTTCTGAGTTTGATGGGTCTGTAAATCCATCCACAGTTAATGAAGGCTGAGATGCATGAAAAGTTTCACCAACTCTCTGGTTTAACTCATAGTATGCTATTGAACACCAAAATGCTGGCTCTGAGTAGGTTACAGGTTGTAGATCTGAAACAGATAAAAGCAAAGAATTTTATGTTGAGATAAATTCAGAATCATATATTGCCACTTCTAGGACTCGAGTTCACATACATCAACCAACCATGGAACTCTAAACTTTGTTCATGAATGTGTTTTGAGAGCTAATTTTTAGACCATTATTTCCTTGTCTAAACAGTACTGAAGCAAGTTCACTAATCTAATAATTAGAATACACACGATTAAGGATTCAATAATGGCAAGTAAATAGTTAACACTGTAATCAGATGAGTATGATGCCATTTACATTTATGTAGAACCTTATTAAGTCTCTCAAGCACTTCAAATACACTGAATTATTTGAAAGTACAGTCGCCGTTATGTACGCAAATGGGACAACCATTATTGTACTTCTGTGCGTACACAGTACAAATACCAATAAATTGAATAACTGTTTAAATTATCTTGGTGGTGCTGGCTGAAGGAAGAATTTTGACCAGGACCCCAGAAAAACTCAGTGCTCTTTGAATTAGAACATAACATAAGAAATAGGAGCAGGAATAGGCCACTTGGCCCCTCGAGCCTGCTCCGCCATTCAATAAGATCATGGCTGATCTTGGGCTCAAAGCCACTTCCCAGCCCGCTCCCCATAACCCTTCACTCCCTTATCTTGCAAAAATGTGTCTATCTCCACTTTAAATGTATTCAATGACCCAGCCTCCGCAGCTCTCTGGGGCAGAGAATTCCACAAATTTATGACCCTCAGAGAAGAAGGTTCCTCATCTCAGTTCTAAAAGGACGACCCTTTATTCTGAGACTGTGCCCCCAAGTTCGAGATTTCCCCATGAGGGGAAACATCCTCTATGCATCTACCCTGTCGAGCCCCCTCAGTATCTTATATGTTTCGATAAGATCACCTCTCATTCTTCTAAATTCCAACGAGTATAGGCCCAGCCTACTCAACCTTTCCTCATAAGTCAAACCCCTCATCTCTGGAATTAACCTAGTGAATCGTCTCTGAACTGCCTCCAATGCAAGTATATCCTTCCTTAAATAAGGAGACCAAAACTGTACGCAGTACTCAAGGTGTGGTCTCACCAATTCCTTGTACAGTTGTAGCAGGACTTCCCTGCTTTTATACTCCAACCCCCTTGCAATAAAGGCCAACATTCCATTTGCCTTTTTGATTACTTGCTGTATCTGCATGCTAACTTTTTGTGTTTCATGCACAAGGACCCCCCAGGTCCCTCTGAACTGTAGCATTTTGTAATCTCTCTCCATTTAAATAATAATTTGCTTTTTTATTTTTCCTGCCAAAGTGGATAACCTCGCATTTTCCCACATTATACTCCAGCTGCCAAATGTTTGTCCACTCACTTAGCCTGTCTATATCCCTTTGCAGGTTCTTTGAGTCCTCTGCACAACTTGCTTCCCACCCATCTTTGTATCATCCGCAAACTTGGCTACATTACACTCAGTCCCTTCATCCAAGTCATTAATGTAGATTGTAAATAGTTGGGGCCCCAGCACCGATCCTTGTGGCACCCCACTAGTTACCGTTTGCCAACCAGAAAATTACCCATTTATCCCGACTCTCTGCTTTCTGTTAGTTAGCCAATTCTCTATCCATACTAATATATTACCCCCAACTCCGTGAGCTCTTATCTTATGCAGTAACCTTTTATGTGGCACCTTATCGAATGCCTTCTGGAAATCCAAATACACCACATCCACTGGCTCACCCTTGTCCACCCTGCTTGTTACATCCTCAAAGAACTCCAGCAAATTTGTTAAACATGATTTCCCTTTCCTAAAACCATGTTGACTCTGTTTGACTGCAGTATGTTTTTCTAAAATTCTACCATGAAATTTAACTTCTTTTGAACCATGTGGAACAGTCAAATTAACGCCTCACCCGAAAAACAGCACCATTGACAATGCAGCACTCCCTCAATACTGTAGCCGAGTATCAGCCTATTATTAGCTCAAGTTCTGTCGCAGGGCCTGACAACCTTTTGAATTAACGGTTAAGAGCACTACCAACTGTACCAAGTTGAATGATAAATAAATGTGCAAGTAAATCAGCAGGTAGTTCAGATATAGTGTACTCCAGTTACAGTGGATGGGGTTTGTACAGATAATCAAATAGGCTGGACCAAATACATTAAATGCAACTCCAGATGTGGTCTCACCAATGCCCTGTATAACCGAAGCATAACCTCCATACTTTTGTATTCAATTCCCCTCGCAATAAACAATAACATTCTATTAGCTTTCCTAATTACTTGCTGTACCTGCATACTATCCTTTTGCGATTCATGCACTAGGACACCCAGATCCCTCTGCAATCTCTCACCATTTAGATAATATGCTTCTTGTTTATTATTCCTGCCAAAATGGACAATTTCACATTTTCCCACATTATACTCCATTTGCCAGATCTTTGCGCACTCACTTAACCTATCTATATCCCTTTGTAGCCTCATGTCCTCTTCACAATTTACTTTCCTACCTATCTTTGTGTCACCAGCAAATTTAGCAACCATACCTTTGGTTCCTTCATCCAAGTCATTTATATAAATTGTAAAATTTCTCTGTCGTCTGTCAAAAGGACTTTAATACTCATTACCGATAATAGGCTTTGTACAACATGAAACTTCTAACTGTCCAGCACATCATCCACTCAGTTTGCCCACTTTAGGTCATAGGAGCTGAAGACAGCTTGCCATAATAGTGGGTAATTTAGATATTCTCAGTACCAATCACCTTGTGTCTGCCCATCGTCCAATTCTTCAGTGATTTGATGTCTGCTCACCTTTTAAATAGGGGGTTAACTATTCTATGGAGGAATGTATCTTAAAAGATCACTTGAGAACATCCACCAGATCACTGATTAAGGAAAACTGAGTGGGACTAAACACTGTCCCAGATGGACTGCTGTGGTGATATGGTTATGTATTAATCATGAAGAACATGATTGCTCCTGAAGAAGTCATATGCAGTTGAACAGCTCAGCAGATGTCATAATTGACTAGCTTCTTAATAAGGCTGGGATGTTTAGAAATATTAAAAGGCTCAAACATTGTACTGGGCACTAATAGAATCAATCATTCATATTTTTGACCATGAAATTGAGATCATAAATCAACAAATTTGCTTTGAAACTAATCTAGTGACAGATAGCTTTTAGACAAAGTAGTGATTTAATAACTTCACCTGATTCACGGTGGTATGGGTCCCATCGCCATCCCATTCAAGGTACAGTGAAAAATGAACTAGTTCCTTCTTTCTTTCTTAACAGGGTCTCCTCACATTAGGATTTTATATGAAAACAGACCTCTCTGTCTTTCCGGTTGCTTGGTTCTCCCCGACTAACAGGAAACCTGCTTTTCTTCTAGGTAAAAACTCAACCTCGCATTTCACTGCACACAGGGTGTCAATACCAGCGTAGTCTTCAGATGAAGGAGGTCAGAGGTTGGAGAAAATTAGACCTGGGCACCTAGACATAATTCAGTCCCGATGTTAAAATCATACATTCTGCCCTTGTTTGTGTAATTCCATTTTAAATTTCTATGTCCACATTTATAATGAAAACTGCCTATGTTAACTTGTTATGGTGTAATCACACCCACTCCTCTCTTCCCCCCTGCCCACCCCCCACCCAGCCCCATCAGTCATGGGATAGGTGGGAGTTGGAAACAAAGGGTGTAATTACAGTTTGACGGAGACCGTTTCCATTAAAATGTGGACACAGGAATTTATAATGGAAGAAGTTGGCAGGAACTGCATGCAGACTAAGTTTTTTAAGGATAATTGATTAAAATATCTGATTGGTACTGCGTCACTTGAGTGAATTTTTATTACACGTTGGCATTGGATGGTAGGGTTTTTAATTTTGTATTAATACATTTCAGAGAGAGTTTGAAGAAAAGCAATATGCAAGCATTTGAAATAGAGTGTGAAGAATTGATTAAATACCATAGCTTGAAGAGAATAAACAACTTATTAGATTTCTGGTGGTGTTACTAGATAAATCATTTCCATGTTGATTGTGTGAACATTTATCTAATAGTGATCATATGATGAATGAGTTCAACGTAGTGTTTGAAAGGGAGAAACACGAAACAGCTAAAGTTCTAGAATTGGGTAAGGCTGACTTCAGCAGGATGAAATAGAGACTGTCCACAGTAAACTGGGCAAATCTGGTAATGGGTAAATCGACAGAAGATTAATGGGAGATGTTCAAAAAAGAATTTAACGTGACACAGAACCAGTTTATACCCCCAAGGGGCAAGAGCTCTACTTGCCAAAAAAAAAAAGCGATGGACAACCAAAGAGGTATAGGACAACAAAAAACTGGAAGAAAAAGCATACAAAAATGAAAAAAATAGCACAGATCCTGGCGACTGGGAGAGACACAAAGAACATAAGGTGACAAAACAGTAAGAGCTACAAAAAGGGAGCATGAAAAGAAACTTGCAAGGGATATCAAAATCAACAATTTATTTTACAATTATATTAGGAAAGAGAGGGTGGTCAGGAGCAATGTGGGCCCCTTGAAAACGGATAACGATATTATAAATGAAAATAAGGAAATGGTGGACATGTCGAATAATTACTTTACATCAGTATTTACAGTAGAGGAAGAGGATAGCATGCCGGACATCCCAAGGAAACTAATATTGAATCAGGGACAGGGACTCACAAAGTAACGCAATCAAAATAACGGGAATGAAGAAAATAATGGCACGAAAGAGACATAGGCCGGAATTTTGCCAGCGGGCAGGGGGTGGGTTTGGAGGCGAGACATCCGGCAAAATCGCAAAGATTGACAGCGGGTCGGAAACTTGCTGTCAAGCCGCCTCCAAACAATCTTCCCAGGTGTCGGGTCCTCGATTTGCGCATGGACCCAACACTTAGCGGCGGGAAGAGGATTATAGGCACTTAACTGCTTGTTAACAGGTTGTTAACAGGCAGTTAAGAGGCTTTTTGCAATTTTGACAGGTCTATTGCGGGCTTCCTGACGTCCGGACACCACGCCAGGCAAGTGTGGCGTGCTTTGGGTCTACATTAATGTTTGTGCATTGATGACAGCTGCAGAAGTGGTGTGAAGGATCCAATGGTACTCTGGCGAGTTTCAGAGGTAAGAAAATGTTGTGAAAACCATTTTTAATGCATTTAGACTTTTCTGTAGGTGACAAGTTTTGGATTGTGTGTGTAGTCCCACCTCATTGGGAGAAACTCTCTCACCAGTGGCAGATCACTTCTGTAACCTCACCTGCAGCTGCCATTTGTTCTAGCCTAAGGAGGGAGTCACTGGAGAGCCTGGGTGCAAGAGCTCACCTTTGTACAGTGATTGTCAGTGCTTGCAGCACCTCAATGCTGTCAAACACTGAAAAATCAGCTGTCAAAAAAAATTGTGCGTGGCCCCTTTAAGAAAACCTGCAGATGACGCGTCATCAACTGACATCATCTGACACTGGCTTTCTCTTAATTGGTCAGCAAGACCACAGGGCAGGATTGGAACCCAGAAGGCAGCTGTCCCGCCCCCAAGCCGCAACAAGAGGGAAAATAGCGGCCATAGAGTCATAACGGCACAGGAGGCCATTCGACCCATCGAGTCCGTGCCGGCTCTCTTTTGGGCAATCCAGTCCGTCCCATTCCCCCGCTCTATCCCCGTAGCCCTGCAAGTTTATTTCCCTCAAGTGCCTATCCAGTCTCCCCTTGAAAACATCGAGTGTCTCCGCTTCCACCACTTCCGGCGGCAGCGAATCCCAGGTCCTCACCACTCGCTGTGTAAAAAAGTTTTTCCTCACATCCCCCCTGTATCTCTTGCCCAAAACCTTAAATGTGTGTCCCCTAGTCCTTGTACCATCAACGAGTGGCAACAGCCTTTCCCCGTCTAGCCTATCCAAACCTGTCATAATCGTGTACACTTCTCTCAAATCACCTCTCAACCTCCTTTGCTCTAATGAAAACAAATCCAGCTTCTCCAACCTGTCCTTGTAGCCAAGATCCCCCATCTCCGGAACCATTCTGGTAAATCTCCTCTGCACCCTCTCAAGGGCCTTCACATCCTTCCTAAAGTGTGTTGACCAGAACTGGATGCAATACTCCAGTTGTGGTCTAACCAGTGCTTTATAAAGATTCAGCATAACTTCTCTACTTTTGTACTCAATACCTCTATTTATGAAACCCAAGATCCCATATGCTTTGCTCACCACTCTCTCAATATGTCCCGCCACCTTCAGGGACCAATGCACATTAACTCCCAGGTCCCTCTGTCCCTGCACACTCTTTAAAACTGCCATTAAGTGTATATTGCCTCTCCCTGTTCCTTCTGCCAAAATGCAGCACCTCACACTTCTCTATTAAATTCCATCTGCCACTTGTCTGTCCATTCTGCTAGTCTTTCTATGTCCTGTTGCAGTCGATTGGTATCACTGTTTGCCACACCCCCAAGTTTGGTGTCATCGGCAAATTTAGAAATTCTACTTTGTATTCCAATATCCAGGTCATTTATATATATCAAAAAAAAGTGGCCCCAGCACTGACCCTTGGGGAACACCACTGTCTACCATCCTCCAGTCTGAAAAACAGCCATTTACCACAACCCGCTGTTTTCTGTCCTTAAGCCAATTCCTTATCCAAGCTGCCACTGACCCACCTATTCTATGAGCCTCAATTTTTTTAACCAGCCTTCTATGTGGTACTTTGTCAAACGCCTTCCGAAAATCCTTGTAGACAACATCCATTGCATTCCCTTCCATCGATCCTCCGTTATTTCATCAAAGAATTCAATTAGATTAGTCAAACATGATCTGCCTTTTAGTGTTGGCTCTCCTTAATTAGCTTAAACCTCTCCAAGAGACCGTTAATTTTTTCCTTGATTATAGTTTCTAAAACTTTACCCATCACTGATGTTAAACTGTAGTTACTAGGATTGTCCTTACACCCTTTCTTGAACAATGGTGTCACATTTGCCACTTTCCAATCCTCAGGCACATCCCCCGCATCTAGGGAAGATTGGAAAATTATGGCAAGCCCTTCCGCTATCTCCTTCCCCCAATTCCCTTAGCAACCTGGGATGCAAGCCATCTGGACCAGGCGACTTATCCACTCAAAGCATACCCAGCCTTTCTAGTACATCCTGTCTATCAATTTTCACCCCTTCCATTGCTTCTACCTTTCCTTCTGCTACTGATATTTTGTCAACATCCACCTCCTTAGTAAACACCGATACAAAGTACTCATTGAGTATTCTAGCCTTGCCCTGCGCCTCTAAGCATATAACACCTTCTTTGTCGCTAATAGGCCCCACCCCGCCTCTTGCTACCCGCTTACTGTTTACATGCCGGTAGAAGATTTTTGGGTTCCCTTTTATGTTAACTGCATTGTACTCTCATATTCTCTCTTTGCCAATCTTATTTTCATCTTAACTTGCCCTCTCAACTTATTCTATTTGGTCCGGTTCTCCCTTGAAGAATTCACCAGACATGAAACAAAAAAAGAGGGTGTATAATACATCATCTTCTCTATCTCCCTCATCATCCAAGGAGCCCTTGCTTTGGTTCCCTTACCCTTCCCTCCTATTGGAATGTACCTAGCCTGTACTTGGAACATCACCCATTGTTCCGTTACAGTTTTTCCTGTCAGTCTTTGGTTCCATTTTACCCTGGCTAGATCCTTTCGCATCCCACTGAAGTTAGCCCTATTCCAGTTTAGAAGTTCCACTGTAGATCGTTCCTTGCTCCTCTCCATTGCTAATCTAAATCTTATGATACGATGATCACTCGTACCCAAGTGTTCTTCCCACAGACACTTGGTCAACCTGGCCCACCTCATTCCCCAGCATCAGATCCAGCAATGCCTCCTTCCTGGTTGGGCTAAGGAAATTCTCCTGAACACATTTCAGAAATTCCTACCCTCCTTTCCCTTTACCCTAGCATTATCCCAATCGATATTTGGGTAATTAAAGTCCCTCAATATCACCACTCTATAGCTCTTGCATATCTCTGCGATTACCCTGCAGATTTGCTCCACTACCTCCCTCTCACTATTTAGAGGCCTATAGAATAACCCCAATAGCGTGATCATACCCTTTTTGCTCCTCAACTCTAACCAAATGGATTCTGTCCTTGTCCCCTGAAGAACATCCTCCCTTTCCAACACTACAATGTTTTCCTTAATCAGCACTGCCACCCCACCTCCCTTTATTCCTTCCCTATCTTTTCTGAACACCTTGTACCCTTGAATATTAAGTGCCCAGCCACATTTCCATTATTGCCACATGGCTAATTGTGCTTGTAGCTCACCAATCTTATTCACCACACTTTGTGCGTTTACGTACATGCATTCTAAACCTATTTTTGATTTTTTTCGTAGCCTTTTAGTCTGAAAGAGTGACAAATCTCCAGGACCAAAGGGTTTTCCATCCCATTCCATTCCCGTGCAGCCCGGGAACAGCTTTTTCAATTAAAGTTTCGCATGTGAATGGGCTGCTCACCCCAAAAAAGAGGGAACATTGGCCCTAACTATATTCTTCCAAAGTTGTCGATTCGGGAACCATTCCTTTTTAGATTGGAAATTGTACGTCATTCCGCTATTTAAGAAAGATGAGGGGGGGAAACCAGGGAATTACAGACCAGTTAGCCCAACACCTGGTGTAGGGAAATTACTGGAGTCTACAATTAAGGATGGAGTGACTAACACCTTGAAAATTTTCAGCTCATCAGAGAGCCAGCATAGATTTGTAATGGGTAGGTTTTTTATTTATTCATTCCTGGGATGTGGGCGTCGCTGGCAATGCCAGCATTTATTGCCCATACCTAATTTCCGTTGAGAAGGTGGTAGTGAGCCACCTTCTTGAACCGCTGCAGTCCCTGTGGTGAAGGTACTCCCACAGTGCTGTTAAGGAGGGAGTTCCAGGATTTTGACCCAGCGACGAAGAAGAAATGGCAAAATATTTCCCAAGTCAGGATGGCGACCCCCAGGATGTTGATGGTGGGGGATTCAGCGATGGTAATGCCATTGAAATGTCAAGGGGCGGTGGTTAGACTCTCTCTCTTCGACATAATCATTGCCTGGCACTTGTGTGGCACAAATGTTAATTACCACTTATCAGCCCAAGACTGAATGGTGTCCAGGTCTTGCTGCATGAGGGCATAGATTGCTTCATTATCTGAGGAGTTGTGAATGGAACTGAACATTGTGCAAGCATCAGTGAATACCCCCATATCTGACCTTATGATGGAAGGAAGGTCATTGATGAAGCAGCTGAAGATGGTTGGCCGAGGACACTGCCCTGAAGAACTCCTGCAGCGATGTCCTGGGGCTGTGATGATTGGCCTCCAACAACTATAACCATCTTCCTTTGTGCTAGGTATGACTTCATCCAGTGGAGTTTTTCCCTCTGATCCCCATTGGCTTCAAATTTATTAGGGGTCCTTGATGCCACACTCGGTCAAATGCTGCCTTGATGTCAAGTGAGCAGGTTATTGGTGAGTAAGTGGCATTTGATTGTTGAAGGTGGCAGGGCAGGTTGAGAAAGCGGTTTAAAAAAAGCATACGGGATCCTGGGCTTCATAAATATTGGTATAGAATACAAAAGCAAGGAAGTTATGATGAACCTTTATAAAACACCAGTTCAGCCTCAACTGGAGCACTGTGTCCAATTCTGGAAGGATGTGAAGGCCTTAGAGAGGGTGCAGAAAAGATTTACAAGAATGGTTCGAGGGATGAGGGACTTCAGTTACGTGGATAGACTGGAGAAGCTGGGATTGTGTTCCTTAGAGATTGTTTCTAAAACTTTACCCACCACTGATGTTAAACTGTAGTTACTAGGATTGTCCTTACACCCTTTCTTGAACAATGGTGTCACATTTGCCACTTTCCAATCCTCAGGCAACTCCCGTATCTAGGGAAGATTGGAAAATTATGGCAAGCCCTTGCGCTATCTCCTCCCCCAATTCCCTTAGCAACCTGGGATGCAAGCCATCTGGACCAGGCGACTTGTCCTCGTTAAGCATACCCAGCCTTTCTAGTACATCCTGCCTATCAATTTTCACCCCTTCCATTGCTTCTACCGATATTTTGTCAGCATCCACCTCCTTAGTAAACACCGATACAAAGTACTCATTGAGTATTCTAGCCTCTAAGCATATATCACCACCTTTGTCTCTAATAGGCCCCACCCCACCGCTTACTGTTTACTTTAAAGAAAGTTGCGCTTCTGGATCTTGTGTAGATACATTTTTTTTTAAGAATCTATATTGGTCAGTTCCCATGCTCTCCTCTCTCACCCCCTCAACAAAATCCAGAATATAGAAGTCATGTACTAAAATGTACAATTAACACTGGAATATAGAATCAATGTACTGAAGTAATGCAGAATTAAAAACAGGCTTGTGGTCAGTAAATTCACTTTGTTGGACTGCAAGTGCTGAGAGATAAGATAACAGGAATAAGAAATTGTACTGATCTCGTTAACTGAATTGTAGGTAGATATATATTTGCTCGCTAGTAAGGAATTCTGCTGATTAACTGAATTGTAGACAAGGTATATATTTACTCATTAGTTGTTTCTTATATGGAATTGTTTTTAACTCTTAGTGCAATCATGTAATGGGTAGATGTGCCAGTGGTCATGTGTACCTGGGACCTTAAGAGTTCAAAAGGTGAGGTTTTGAGCAGCCCAGGCGAGTACATCCCCAGGAGCATGCATGCAAGATTGAATTGGTCCAGATTAGCAGACTTTCCTCATCTCCCGGATCAGTAAAGTATGGTGTGTCCTTTTTGGACTATTGAAAATAGCTTGTTTACAGGTCAACACTGTGTTTTACTGATGAATCTTTAACGTATCAATGAAGCCCAATAAAAAGAACTGTGTTATGGAGTGTCTTTGAGAGTTCCGAACTAAAATATAAACATATACTTTGAAGACCAGTCTAACAAATGAGTTTAACAGCAGTCACACTGGAACTCGGGCATGACTCAGGCAGCCAGCAGGGGACAATATGTGTCCAGAAATATTTAGTAAAAACATTATTTTTTTTTTTTAAAAGCACCTGGGGCAGAATTGTTTTTTTTTTAAATAGGTACTTCGGGTGTAGCTAGTTAGCGGGGCCAATGGTCATAGCAGCGCCATCGTTCATAAACAGGGGCCTCCAACAAGGTAGACTGTGGCCCAAAAAGGGACTGAATTTTTTTTGAACACAATATGGTACAGGGCTGGAAAAGCTCTCAACGGCAAAAAAAACTAAAATATATCAGAAATAAAAACAGAAAATGCTGGAAAAACTCAGCAGGTATTTCCAGCATCATAGAATGGTTACAGCACGGAAGGCGGCCATTCGGCAAGAGCACCTCAGCTAGTCCCAACTCCCCCGTCCACCCTTTCCCCCGTAGCCCTGCAATTTTTTCTCTTTCAGGTACTTATCCAATTCCCTTTTGAAAGCAGTGATCGAGTCTGCCTCCACCACCCTTTCAGGCAGTGCATTCCAGGTCATAAACACTCGCTGAGTAAAAAAGCTTTTCCTCATGTCGCCTTTGGTTCTTTTGCCAATCATCTTAAATCTGTGTCCTCTGGTTCTTGACCCTTCCGCCAATGGGAACAGTTTCTCTCTATCTACACTGTCCAGACCCCTCATGATTTTGAACACTTCTATCAAATCTCCCCTCAATCCTCTCTGCTCCAAGGAGAACAACCCCAGCTTCTCCAGTCTATCCACGTAACTGAAGTCCCTCATCCCTGGAATCATTCTCCTAAATCTTTTCTGCACCCTCTCAAAGGCCTTCACTTCCTTCCTAAAGTGCGGTGCCCAGAATTGGACACAATACTCCAGTTGTGGCTGAACCAGTGTTTTATACAGGTTCATCATAATTTCCACACTTTTGTACTCTATGCCTCTATTCATGAAGCCCAGGATCCCGTAAGCTTTTTTAACTGCTTTCTCAACCTGCCCTGCCACCTTCAACAATTTGTGCACATATACCCCCAGGTCTCTCTGTTCATGCACCCCCTTTAGGATTGTACCCTTTAGTTTATAATTCCTCTCCTCATTCTTTCTACCAAAATGTATCACTTCACATTTTTCTGCATAGAATTTCATCTGCCACATGTCCGCTCATTCCACCAGCCTGTGTATGTCCTCTTGAAGTCTATCACTATCCTCCTCACTGTTCACTATACTTTCAAGTTTTGTGCCATCTGCAAATTTTGAAATTGTGCCCTGTACACCCACATCCAATTCATTAATACATTTCAAGAAAAGCAGTGGTCCTAGTACTGACCCCTGGGGAACACCACTGTATACCTTCCTCCAGTCCGGAAAACAACCATTCACCACGACTCTCTGTTTCCTGTCACTATGCCAATTTCGTATCCATGCTGCCACTGTCCCCTTTATTCCATGGGCTTCAACTCTGCTGGCAAGCCTATTATGTGGCACTTTGTCGAACACCTTTTGGAAATCCATGTTCACGTCAACCACATTGCCCTCATCAACCCTCTCTGTTACCTCATCAAAAAACTCGATCAAGTTGGTTAAACACGATTTGCCTTTAACAAATCCATGCTGGCTTTCCTTAATTAATCCACACTTGTCCAAGTGACTGTTAATTTTGTCCCTGATTGTTTCTAAGAGCTTCCCCACTATTGAGGTTAAACTGACTGGCCTGTAATTGCTGGGTTTATCTTTACACATTTTTTTGAACAAGGGTGCAACATTTGCAATTCTCCAGTCCTCTGGCACCACCCCAGTTTCTAAGGAGGATTGGAAGATTATGGCCAGTACCTCCGTGATTTCTTCCTTCACTTCCCTCAGCATCCAAGGATGCATCCTGGTGACTTATCTACTTTAAGTACAGCCAGCCTTTCTAGAACCTCGTCTTTATCAATTCTTATCCCATGCAGTATCTCCTCTACCTCCTTCTTTACTATGTTGTCTATGGCAGCATCTTCTTCCTTGAAGACAGATGCAAAATACTCACTTAGTACGTCAGCCATACCCTCTGCCTCCATGCGTAGATCTCCTTTTTGGTCCCTAATCGGCCCCCCCCCCCCCCCCCCCCCCTTACTACCCGTTTACTATTTATATGCCGATAGAAGCAGTATTTTGCTTTTGTATTAGTCTTTAAAATATATCTCACATTTCTTTCAGCTTTCTACTTCTTAAAGAAACTACTTATCTAGAACCTTACCTAAAAAGGAGACAAACAACTTCGTGACCAAGGACAGAGAAGCACGAGAGAGATTTGGTTCATATGGCACCATGGCCAGATTGCGTAATTACAGCATGACAAGTTTATGCAGTCAAATTCCAAATTAAATGTAGAAATAGGAATATATAATGGGAAACGGTTGGCACAATGTGTGACAAAAATGTCAATAGGCGCGAACAAAAAATGCACACAGACGCAAGATATTTTTCCTATATTATAGACAGATCCTGTAGCACAGCATTTATTTATCTGCTTGGATAGGATGTGGCACTGTGCAGTACAAGGCAGTATCTGCCTTTTGATGCAAAGCCAATTTAATTTTCTAACTAGCAAACGGGACAACTTCAACATACCAACATTCTGCCAAGACCATTCTAATTGGCTGCCATATAGCCAAAACATTGTTTCTCATGATCGTTCCAAAATACCAAGAGGTCAAGGATACAAACCAAGCAGTAATAAAATGTGCCAACTGGTGCTTTAATCGAGTGTTTTCAGGTGACTGAAGTAGTTGGCCAATGTCTGATCCGCACATACACAGTTGAATTCAAAATCAACTGACTAAACCTATTAGCACTTATGAATGGAAACACAGCCATGGTGTCAGATTTGGCTCAATGGTAGCACTCTCACCCGAGTCAGAAGTTCATGGGTTCAAAACCCACTCTTGACACTTCAGCATATAATCCAGGCTGACACTTCAATACAATACTGAAGGAGTGTTGCACTGCCCAAGGTGCCATCTTTCAGCTGAGATGTAAAACCGATCCCCCATCTGTCCTCTCAGGTGGCCATAAAAGATTCCATGGCATTATTTGAAGAAGAGCGGGACAGATATCCCAGTGTCCTGGCCAACGTTTATCTCTTAACCAACACCACCAAATCATAGTAGCTGGCCATTTCTCTCCATGCTGCTTGTGGGATCATGCCGCGCACAAATTGGCTTCAACATTGTACTCCATTACAACTGCGACTGCACTTCAATAGTACTTCATTGACTGTGAAGCACTTTGGGACATCCTACGGTTGTGAAAGGCACTCTATAAATGCAAGTTCTTTCTTGCTTTCTGCAGTTCACTAATCATTTAAGCCAAATCTATTGCTAACATTGCAATTAATGTCACATTAGAATACATTTGCATAGTGGGTAAACTGACCTAAACAGGAACCAGTAAGGGCCTAACTTGAATAACGAGAGATTTCCCAACAATCTAAAGATCAATGGGTCATGAAAGACAAACAACTTTCACATGAACCTAGATATAACTAAGAAATAGAACTTATCCACAAGGTGCTGCTTTTAATGTCTTGTGAACATGACCACTGCGCCCCCGAGCCCTTTGCTCTTCCACATCCCCTAGCCTTCCTCCAAACTATAATTACTTTTATTTATTTATTTCTTAAACCAAAATGCACCTCCTTGCATTTATTGACATTGAATTCCATCTGCGACTTCTTTGCTCATTTCACTATCTTATCAAAATTCCCTTTCAGCTTCCTTTGGCCCTCAATTATTTGGTATGCCCCCTATTTTATGAGCACCTGCAAATTTGGACACCACTTCCTCCAGTCCTATATCCAAATCATTAATGCATTAGAGAGCAAAAGCGGCACCAGAACTGAACCGTGTGGAGCATTGCTACCGACTTCCAACCACGCTGAGAAACTGCCCGTAACAGGTTGTCTCTGGATTAAAAACTAGTTAGAAGAGAGGAAACAATTTGCTACTCTTCCCCGAATTCCCTACCCATTAATCTTTTCCCAGTTGTCTCGTGTGGTACCTTGTCACAGTTTTTCTGAAAGTCCATGTCCATCACATACACTGCATTTCCACCATATCTCTAATTTCCTTAAAAGAACTCTATTAGGTCGGTGAAGCGTGACCTTTCTTTCTGAATTCTATGTTGGCTTCTTTTAATTATTTTCTATTCATCTAGTCATTTCATCTTTAAGTATAGATTCCAAAATTCCCCCCCCCAACCCCACAGCTTATAAAGCGTATATGCCCATCAATATCTGCCACTGAAGCCCGACAGTAGAGTATCCTTTAGGCTAAATTTTGGCAGGGCAGCTCTTTTTCTGAAACTAGCTAAACTTGTGATCTTCTACAGCCAGAAGACATCTCCACAGAATCTTTTCAGTTGGTATGAATATAGAATGACAGGCTTTATACAAGAGCAAGAGTTTTCTAGGAGTTCAAAAATGTTATACAGCTTAGATGCAGTATATTGAATTTGTTTTTAAACCATAATTTCTGTTGCAAATTGGACCTTTAGAGGACTTCTCCTTTCTTAAATTTATTGAAAGTAGATTTGATTATTTCACTCTTTCATGTCAAAGAACACTTTGTGGCATTTAAGATTGAAAAAATCTCATCAATCTTTCCTTTTCACTGTTGACTCACTTTCATGATAGAGATTTCATGCAATTCCAGTGATTCAAATAAATACAAGCTAAGTACTAACATTTTAGTTACAAGATAATGACTGAAGTATGGACCTTTTTAAACCACTCCATAAGAAAAAGTCATTAACCCTTTTTAATACAAAGTTTCTTTTAAAAAAGCCCAATTGATCTTACCCAAGCTGTGATTGACTGGTGACAAGGTACTTGGTGACATTTCTGCAGGAGACCCTAAAATGAAAGAATTTAGTGACTTCTTTATAAAAAAAATTGCACAAATCTCAACTTAATTAAAGAGTTCCTTCTCTATTCATTATAGATCAAATTAAGGGCTTCAAGCTACATTTTCCTCAGCTTATACTACAAACTCATTTTTGTATTCATTCTGAAGTTAGCAAAAAACACTCACTCTAAACTCGTAATAAATTCAAAAATTTTATAGTCATAGGTTGAAATTTCATCACTTTCCTGTAGTATAATTTTTTGCATTCATTCTGAAGTTAGCAAAAATCTGCATCATTTAATGTCACAGGAAACTAATCTCACTTACTAGCACCCAATGAGAAGAGTTATTGAAGTTATCAAACATTGTCTTTTCATTTCCCTTTTATTTTAAATAAATTAGCAGGAAAAAAAAATCTAATTTCCTTTTGCATGCAAAACTCTGCTCAACAGTCTCAATACTTCCTTAGTAAGTAAAAGTAAACTGATCAAAAGTTGCATGATTTACAGTAAATTCACCAATATACAGCATATCAAGAAAAATGCTCACCTGTATCCATACTTTGGTTCATCTGCTGATCACTCGTCTCCCCATCTTCACTGATGTAGCCAGGTGGTGGTGTTTCTATTAGAGAGAGAGAGAGAGAGAGAGATGTCATCCTAGCCATAAAGCCCAGTTATTGCTGAAGTGATCAGATGCCACTTTAAACTGTATCCAGTAATAGTATCAATTCACAATAGTATTTTCACCAGTACTTCTGATGTCTATAGTGCAAACTACATTCAACTTGTTTTGTATATCAAACTTGATTAAAACAGCAATTGCTTTGCATACTTAGGGATTTAGAGGAACATTTTAGATGCCATGCATAGCACTGAAAATTAGGTCTACAAGAGAAGTCCACAAAGAAAGCTGGACTAGAACATGTGCAACTACCTTCAGAAACAAAGCTCTGAGCTTTTGTTCCCTAAAATGCCATTTTTCTTAAACATGAGGCTTATTGACAGCTCCAGAGATCACAAAATTATAAAGCAGAGTTCTATAGCTAATTGTTTGACTTGTGGCTTCATTTTTGAACTAGTACAAGAATTTAGAACACATGCCATGGTCTATTCCCTCTAATATACTGTGCACAATGACATAATCATAGCCTCCATCTAACCCAATCCAAAAAATAGGTGATTTAAACAGGTTAAACCAACAAAAAGTTAAAACAAACTTCGTCCAAATATTCTTATGCACTGAACGAATCGAACCACAACAGTTTTCTAAAGTAATCACCTTTGCTAAATTTATCTTTCTAACTTTTAATTCAATGCAACCTTTGATGGAAATTTATTTCACATCAAGCACTCAGGGGAAAAAAATCCTACAGATCTAGCCTTACATGATCTTCAAACTGTCCTCTTATTTTTGTCACAATTGAAGTTAAAACACCTTCTCTCATCTATTCAATTCATTCCTTTCATCATTTTGAAGACTTGAACTGTCTTCTGTCTTTTCACCAGTGAAAACAAATTCAGTTTCTTTAGTCTAATAATGTAGAGCTTTAAGTCCTAAAATCATGCAAGTCGTTGTTTTCTGCACCCTTTCCAGTGCATCCATATCTTTTTGAAGATAAGGTGACCAAAACTGGGCGTAGTACTCCAAATATGCTTCATCAAGAGTTAGTGACCAGCTATGATTTGCAATTGAATGCCCTTGAAGTACATTGTATGACCAGAATTGCCTCAACAGTCTCTCACCCAAATCTTTCTATTTTCCCACTTATCAATAGAAACCCACCCATTCTGTACAAAATCCTAATTTCCTACCAATAAGTATCACCGTACACTTCTTCCCACTTACCATTCTTTGGCTTATCTACATAATTTCAACACATTTAGTATTTTCTATCTTCCCTCTTGTAGAGACATAACCACATCGTTTGTCATTATAACATTATTAGCATCCACCTCCATAACATTTATGGACAGTGTCGAACAAAGGAGGAACAAAAACACAACCCTGTTAAACTCCTCACCATCTGCTTTCTAATGCTTAAAATCAGTTTGCTACCCATCTAACTATTTTACCAGTAATATCATTTACTTTTATATTTTTAAAGACAAATGCAGAGCCTTATCTTATGCCTTTCGAAAAACAAGTACAGGAAACTCTTTGGTATCCGGCACCGACGGGACTGGCGTGGTGCCGGTTGATCGAAAGTTCCGGATAACGGAGAGTTATATCTACCGAGGCTATTTTTTACATTAAAAAAATCAAGAAATGTGCAGTATACAGTATTTGGTTACTCACCTACAGAATGTTGTGTTAAATGGATGGTGGAAGATGCTTGATTAAGTACAGTACTGCCAGTTGAGGGTAATCCATAACTCTTTAATTACTTAACAGTAAGTGAGACTCCCGGCAGCGCGGGAGAATCAGACTCCTGTTACTGCAGTGTTCGGACTTCCGACAGCGCCAGGAGGCCGAGTAGTGGCACTTTGGAGAACTACCCCCACTGACTAACTCGGCGTTCGCGGGAGACTCGGACTCGGCAACATTGCCGGTTATTTGAGAGGAGTTTTCGGAGTACTCGGCGTTCGCGGGAGACTCGGACTCGGACACATTGCCGGTTATTTGAGAGGAGTTTTCGGAGTATGATTTTTGCCGGTTAAGAGAATTCCGGATATTTAGGTGCCGGTTAAACAAGAGTTTTCTGTATATTGGCCCGGATATTCCGATCCCTACGGGTGGGTACGCACCGTGTACCCACCCGTAGGGACATCGGAAATGCCGGTTTCAGGCATGCACAGCGCATGCCCTGAAAACCGGCATTTCTGATCTGTCAAGAATGCTCGACAGATCGGACGCCTGCCCTGGAGAAGGGCCTCTGCGGGCGGATAGTTCCGCTTTCTGGTGACCCTCCGCCCGCAGAAAACCCTTAGAATTCTTACACCTGGTAAAAGCAGGCGTAAGGCCTGCTTTTACCAGGATAAGAGTTGAAAAAAGTCACACAAAAAATTCCAGTCATTTATCATTTAAAAATACTTTTAAAAAAGGTAATTTATTTTTAGCTCCGTAAAAAACTTTTTTTTTTTCAAAAAATTAAATTTTCGTTTAAAATATTTAATTTATTGTAATTTCAACTAATTTTAAAAAGGTGATTTTTTAAAAATGTATTTAACGTTTTACTATGTTTTTTCATTGATTTCCATTCATATATTTGACAGGTCTATCTGTCAAGTGTATGAAGGGAAATTCCCTTCTTTGATTGGCTCCCCATGGCCCACGTGATCCCAGGGACGCTTGCGAACCGCATGCGCCTCTGGGATACGTGGGCCCTGCGCACTTGGAGTTGGAGGCCCAGGAACGGAACTATACGCACCTCCCTCAAGTAAGTGCGTAGATTTTTTCCAGATCGGAGGCCTCCGCATGCGGGAAGCCTCCGATCGGAAAATACGGCCCATTATATCCACTGGATCGCTTTCATCCATCAACTTTGTCACCTTTTCAAAGAATTCTAGTAGGGTTGAGAGGCAAGACCTGTTCCTCCTAAAATCATATTGATTCCCCTCATAACTTAAACACACTATGGACAAACATCAATATAATTTCATAAAATAGAACAGAATTTAGATATGTTATCAATAATTGGACTTCCCTGATGCAATACTTCATGCTGGATTTCATTTATGTGGGATATTTCCCCCCCCCCCCCTTTATGCTGAAATAAGATTGCTAAAAACATAAACTGCAGTTACAGAAGTTTGTTGCAAAATTAATACCTGGGATATAGTTGCTCTGTGGCTCTATTCCAGCTGGAAAATTAGTGTTTTCAGGAATGGAATGAGTGTAGTCATCGAGTGGGGGCAACTCTGCTGGAATTTCTGTGTGTCGTGGCACCAATACAGGAGGCAAAACTGAAACCAATAGTACAAATCATTAATTACACTGAAACATTATAGACTGCTCTGGGGCTTAAACTTTCTCTTCAATTGTGCATAGCATCACAGCTACAGCATAATGTAGTGTAAAACAGAATATATTCATCCTTCACATTTATACCAATGATACAAAAACAGAAAAGTTGACATGCATCTGAAACAGAAAGGCAGATTTTGTTTGAGTTGTCACCCAAGGCTTTTCTTTTCTTTTAGGGGATGGAGAAATCTCCCCAACTCCCAGAAGGATAATATCAAGCTCTCATTTTTATTACCATATTTAAAAGGAAGTCCTCTCTAGCTCCCAGGGGGACCAATTTACAGACTTAAAATCTTTCACTACAAATTCTTGCAACTCAGGACTAACTGGGAGCTTCTCTACTCCAGTGAACCTCTTAGGAGTTGAAGTGACCTAAGAAATACCTACCAACTGCACATGGCTCAATGTATCCAAGGAAGGCTTGTCTGAGTCTGATCTTACACGTGTAAAAGCATATAATCAAATGGAGTTGATACGGCATAGGACCTTCAAAAGCAGACAATACTGATTCCTACTCTTCACCAGCAGATCAAAACACCAAAGACATCACAACCCGCTAATTTTTATTTGTTCAAATATCTTTACAAAATAAGCACTTCATTTTCAGTGGGTCTGAATAAGAGGTTGCCTCTCTGAATGCCTTCTTGCTCTCTTTATTAAGACACTTTTACCCCAGTAACAAGACTCTGAAAAGTGAATCAGTATCATAAGTCCTGACAGTGAGTGAATGTCTCAAGACTAGATTCAAGACTACTCTGGTGAAAGGTGTCTAACTTAATAGGTGCCATTAGTCTAGAGGGTGTCAATAGTATCAGAACATCACTAGCCTTCCTTGAATGATTCCTGTGGCTTATATGACATCTGAGGATTATCTGACAACATTGTTGACCCCAGTGGGCAGGTGGTGATAAGCTGCAAGAGCCCAAGCATATACCAATGTTCCATTTATGAAACACTGGAGGCAATTTGCATGACTGTCTGTGACAGTGAACTCCTTTGTGCACTCAATGCAGTACTTAAATTGGCTTCTGCATTTACTGAAAGTTCATGGAAAAATGTTTTTCAACACTAATGCAAAAGCTTTGAAAATGCAAACATTGGAATGGCAGCTACGTGTTATGGGGCACTTTTTATACAGCGCAGAGACTAACGGCCCAGGGATATTCAATGCGAGAACACCTTCATCATTACAGTGAATTCTCCATTGCCAACCCAGAAGTACATGGAAAATGCAGAAGTAGTCATCACATTTTCAGTTTCATGTCATTGTATGCATTTTTCCACCAGAAATTTCAAGGAGTGTTCCACGTAAAAGGTATTATCCTGGGTGTTCATATTTTAACAAAACTAATTTTAAAAGCCTGACATTCCATTAATAGTTAAAATTGCCCACGTAGAACCTCATGATCAGGGTTTATTACTTTGTCACCTTTAGATGTGTGAATGGGCAAGATTAAATTTAATTTTCAAAATTAATTTGTATAGCTTTGCATTAGCTTGCACCCACCTGGTGTCTCCACTCTCTGATAGTGGTATGGGTTAACACACACTTCATCCTTCTTAAGATTGAAAGCGTATTCACAAGTTTCAATGGCTCGAAGCTCATGGTGACTGTGAAGATCAGGCCATCGCCACAAGCGGCAGTAAATAACATGGGGCAATCCTTTGCGATGTGAAACCTGCAGCCGGCCATCAAGTGATCTGCACAGAAAGAGATAGCGTATGGAATGCTCAGGATATCAAATTGCTAGTTTTAACATTACACATTTACTACTGAAATAAATCAACACATTTAATATATAATTTACTAAAGAAAATGATTATGTTCAAAATTAAGTAACTGACCACTTACTAGCATTTGATAGATTACTAAGTCTTGTGGTTAATGGAGTAGGTGAAAGGGGTAAGAGGGGTATTTAAATTTCACAATTTACAGTACTTTAGTGTAATCACAGAACATTCTCAGAACAGCTTGTGCTAAAGGAATATCAAATGATAAGCCACTTTTCCCCCCAGACAGTATGAATATCCCCAGAAGGTATTATCCTAGATATCATAATACTAGTATTTAGACTATTTTTCTTGAAAACCTAGCCCTGGTTAAATTCAAAGCTCATCTTTGGCTTTAGTTGACTAAATATTTTTTAGTATTTCATATTTCCTAAAAGCAGTCACACTATATCAGCAATTTGTAACCCAATTTACTATTAGGCTAACTATAGCAATATTAATTTTTACTGATGAGAACATAAATAGTTGTAAATGATCAAGTCAGACCTAGTTGATCTGAGACTCATTAACATATATCTATGGATACAGAAAAGATTGTGATTACTAATCATTTTCAATTACAAAAATACTTGATATACACGATTTTCTCGCATTCATATATAGTGTCAACCAGATACTAATCGTTAAATTTCTATTTTTCCCCTTTAAAGGCTTTTCAGGTGGCAAGATATTCAAGTTATAATCTAAGCCAAAAGCACTATTGGATATTATAGCACTGCTGCCAGAGTCAAGCCATTACCGCCAGCAGCAGTACTGGGGCATGTGGGACAAGAAACAATCAATACAAATTTATCAAGATCTACATTTGATAAAGCTAGATTAGCTCTCAAATTTCATAAGATCTCACACTACATCAACTCCTTCAATGGCCCACTGACAGCTTGGCTCAGTCAATACTGCTCTCATCTCCAATCACAAGTTTATAGGTTCAAGCTCCACACCAAGACTTCACCACATAATCTAGACCGACACTCCAGTGCTGCAATGAGAGTGTGTTGTATTGCTGGAGGGAATCATCCTTTCGAAACAAGGTTAAACTAAGACTGTTCCAAAGGTTCAAGTGATCTCCTATTGTACAGGCCACTATTTCTCTCTCAACCAAGGTGACCAAAACCTATAATTCATCTAATTGCTGTTTACAGATTCTTGTGCACAAGATAGCTGCTATGTTTGCCTACGCAACAGTCAATGCTGTTTAATGTAAAAGCAGCATCAAGGCATACAGACCAGAAAGTCCTAGGTTTGATTTTTGGTCAGGGATGAATTATTGGATCTCAGCAAGAGCAGAAGTTGAGATATTATAATTGGACCTGGGGTTAGTCATGGAAAAATAAAAATCAGCCAGGGTTCTTGCTCCTGATTACTAGAAAGTGTTCATGTGTGGATATCAAGATAGAACAACATGAAGATCAGGCTCAGCTGCCCGTCATAGTCAAAAACCGTGCCAACACAATGTCTGCAATCAAACATGTAGAATGGCAACTTGAGCGAGGTACAAGAGAGCTGCCAGCACTTTTAAGTCATTAAATCACTGAAGGCACCGAGTTGATGCCTTCAGTGGAACACATTTGGGGATGGGAAGGCTCTCCATTGAAAGTTACCATAAAGTATTAACATTCCAATTTTGTGCTCGGGAGTAGGGAGAGAGAAAAAGGACAGAAAAGTAAACGTTTCAGCTCACATCAAGGCTCATCTTAGCAAAGCAAATTAAAGCAGTTCAAACCGTTACAGATGTAGGTTTGGATTCCAGTTACATTCATATGTGTAAACAGCACTGAAAATCTCAGACCACTTAGTGCTCATGTTCTGTTTGCATTACTATAAATCGGCAATGTAAAAGAATCCATTTTTATCCCACCAGTAGACAAAACCTCCAACTCAGCAAGGCTAAAACTATTTTTATATGCAGAGTTGTAAAGTATCCTTATTTTTTTTTATCCCTGGTTAAAACAGTTGATTTTAAATACAAAGGCAGTGGAGGCCAAAGATATCAGAATTCTTTGTGATGGCTAAATGCAGGTTCATAGAAAAGGACTTGTTTTGTCTTGCAGGAGAGGGTTAAAGATAAAACAGCTTAAACCGTTACCACAGTTAAATGTAAAGGCAAAATACTGCGGATGCTGGAAATCTGAAATATAAACAGAAAATGCTGGAAACACTCAGCCGGTCAGGCAGCATCTGTGGAGAGAGAGAAACAGAGTTAACGTTTCAGGTCTGTGACCTTTCGTCAGAACTGGCAAATGTTACAGATAGAACAGGTTTTAAGCAATTACAGAGGCAGAGAAAGAGGCGGGTGGGGGGGGGGGGGGGGGGGGAGGAGAGAAGAGGAGAACAAAAGGGAAGGTCTGTGATAGGGTAGAAGGCATGAGTTATTAAATGATGAAAGGGATGGTGGTGCAAGGCAAAAGGGGGTGGCAATGGGACAAGTAAATAAACAAAGGATGGGTCTAGAGGAGTTGTAAATGGCAACAGCAGAATCATTACCAGCACCTGCTGTCCGAAAAAATGGGAGCAGTGGTTACAATCGGAAATTGTTGAACTCAGTGTTGAGTCCGGAAGGCTGTAAAGTGCCTAATCACCCCGAACAGGAAAATTTCATCTACTTTGCTTCAAATTTCCACCCCTCCCTCACCTTCACATCGTCCATCTCAGACTCTTCCCTTCCCATCCTTAACTTCTCTACCTCCATTTCTGGGGATAGGCTGTCAACCAATATCTACTATAAGCCCACTAACTCCCACAGCTACTTTGATTAAACTTCCTCCCACCCACTTCCTGTAAGGACTCTATACCATTCTTCCAGTTTCTCAGTCTCAGTCACATCTGTTGTTGATGCATTCTTCCATACCAGTATTTCTGTGGTCGACAGAGCCCTCGACCCTGTCTGTCCCATTTCCCGCACTTCTGCTCTCACCGCTACCTCACAGAACCAGGATAGGGTTCCCCTCATCCTCACCTTCCACACCACCAACTACCACATTCAATGGATCATCCTCCGCCATTTCCGCTAGCTTCAGCACGATGCCACCACCAAACACATCTACCCCATCCCTTCCTGCCCTTTTACCTCCTCCCTTTCCACCGTCCAGGGCCGCAAACACTCTTACATAGAAACATAGAAACATAGAATCTAGGAGCAGGAGTAGGCCATTCGGCCCGTCGAGCCTGCTCCGCCATTCAATACGATCATGGCTGATCATCCAAATCCAGTACCCTGTCCCTGCTTTAATCCCCACAGTACACATATCCCACCCTACCCCCGTAACCCCACGTATTTAATTCCCCCTAACATATCCCATCCTATCCCCATAACCCCACATATTTAATCCCCCCTAACACTAAGGGTCAATTTATCATAGCCAAATCAACCTAACCCACACATTTTTGGACTGTGGGAGGAAACCGGAGCACCCGGAGGAAACCCACGCAGACACGGGGAGAATGTGCAAACTCCACACAGACAGTCACCCGAGGTCAGATTCGAACCCGGGTCTCTGGCGCTGTGAGGCACCAGTGCTAACCACTATGCCACCGTGTTGCCCATAACCAGGTGAAACAGTGATTTACTTGTACTTCTTTCAATTTAGTATACTGTATTCACTGCTCATGATGTGGTCGCCTCTACATTGTGAGCACTAAAAGCAGATTGGGTGATTGCTTTGCTAAACACCTCCGTTCAATCCGCAAGCGCAATCCTGAGCTTCCAGTCGCTTGCCATTTTAATTCTCTGCCCCACTCCCACTCTGACCTCGGTCTCCTACACTGTCTCAAAGAAGCTCAACGGAAGCTCGAGGAACAGCAACTCATCTTTCGATTAGGCACCTTACAGTCTTCTGGACTCAACACTGAGTTCAACAATTTCAGTTCGTAACCACTGCTCCCATTTTTCAGACAGCAGGTGCTGGCAATGATTCTGCTATTGCCATTTACTGCTCCTCTAGACCCATCTTTTGTTTCTTTACTTGTCCCATTACCATCCCTTTTGCCTTGCACCACCATCCATTTTGTCATTTAATCACTCATTGCCTTCCACCCTATCACAGACATTCCCTGTTGTTCTTTTTCACCACCTCCACCTTTGTACTTGCTTAAAACCGATTACATCTGTAACATTTTCCAGTTCTGACAAAAGGTCACCGACCTGAAATGTTAACTCTTTCTCTCTGTACAGATGCTGCCTGACCTGCTGAGTATTTCCAGCATTTTCTGTTTATACCACAGTCATATGTGTTTGCTCAGTAGTATCTAAGATGGCAGATTACAGGGCACACTGCTCTTTTTTGTTGAACACTTCAAAGACAGTACCAGCCAACACCAGTCCACCATACTGCGCTGTGCCAAGAGGACAGTTTACATGTGTTGTTGGCTTACAAGCTAGAAATTCCTGACATATCTCTAACACTGCAATGTTATTTTGTTTGTAACTATGTGTTAACACTCAAGTTGCTAGTTTCAAATGCTTTAGCATTATTCAGTGGAGTTTATTTTCAGTGATGTGAAATTCTGTTCTCTTGCACTGCTAGGTTCTGTACGGCAGCAAAGAAAGACTAGCCAAGTGGTGCCCAGAATTGTTCACAATACTCCAGCTGAGGTCTAACCAGTGATTTGTAAAGGTTTAGCATAACTTCCTTGTTTCTGTATTCAATGGCCCTATTTACAAAGCCAAGTATCCCATACTCTCTTAACTTGCTTATCAACTTGCCCTGCAACCTTCAAAGATTTGTGAATATGCACCCCCAGGTTCCTCTTATTGTAACCCCCTCAAAATGGTACCGTTTAGTTTACAGTGCCTCTCCATGTTCTTCCTCCCAAAGTGCATCATTTCACACTTATCCACATTAAATTGCATCTGTCATGTGTCTGCCCATTTCACCAGTCTGTTTATGTCCTCCTGAAGTCTGCTACTATCTTGTTCACTATTTACTACGTTACCAAGCTTTGTATCATTCGGAAACATCAAAATTGCACTCCCTATACCAAAGTCCAGGTTATTTTTATACAACAAAAAAAGCAATGGTCCTAATACTGACTCCTGGGGAACCCCACTGTATACTTCGCTACAGTCAGAAAAAAAATTCACTGACCCCTACTTTCTGCCTCCTATCGCTAAGCCAATTGCATACCTAAGTTACCACCTTCCCTTTAATACCATGTCCTTCTATTTCCAAATAAGTCTGTTATGCGGTACTTTATCAAATGCCTTTTGAAAGTCCAAACGTACAACATCTACTGCACTACCTTCATCAACCCTCTATTACATCAAAGAACTCAATCAGGTTCGTCAGATTTGCCTTTAACAAATCAGTGTTGGCTGTCCCTTATTAACCCATGCTTCTCCAAGTGAGTATTAATTTTGTCCTCGACAATGGTCTCCAGTAGTTTTCCCACCACTGACATTAGACTGACTGGCCTGTAGTTACCAGATTTATCCCTCCCCCCTTTTTGAACAGGGGTGTAACATTTGCAATCTTCCAGTCCTCTGGCACCACTCCCATATCCAAGGAGGATTGAAAGATTGTGGTCAGAGCTTCTACTAACTCCACCCTAGCTTCCCTCAGCAACCTAGGATGCATCCCATCTGGACTGAATTTAAATTGCCTCTCCTCATTCTTCATACCAAAATACATTACTTCACAATTCTCTGCATTAAATTTCATCTGCCATTTGTCTACCCATTTCACCAGTCTGTCTATGTCTTCCTGAAGTTTGCTACTATTCTCTTCACTGTTTACTACATGTCTGAGTTTCCTGTCATCCACAAACGTTAAAATGATGCCCTGTAAACCCAAGTTCAGGACATTAATATATATCAAAAACAGCAGCAGTCCGAATCAATGTCCCCCGTGATTATTTTTTTGGGTGCGCAGCCCCTGCGGCACAGTTACAGTTTCTCGGAAAAGCCAGTCCCAGGCTGCGCAGGACCGGCAGAGCTGCACGGCCACGCAACTTAGAGGGAACGTTGGTCCTCATACCAACCCCTGGGGGACACCACTGTATACTTCCTTCCAGTCTGAAAAATAACCATTCACCACTACTCTCTGCTTTCTGTCCCTCAGCCAATTTCATATCAAGGCTGCTAACAAATCTATTGTGGTACTTTATCAAACACCTTTTGAAAGTCCATATACACAACATCAGCCATGCTACCTTAATCAACCCTCTTTGTTACTTCATCAAATAACTCAATCAAGTTAGTCAAACACTATTTGCCTTTAAGAAATCTGTGCTTATTAACTCCAAAAAACGTAAAACTCAAATGTTCCAACAAGCATCAGGTCAGAGAAGATAACAATCGGCTGTGAGGAAAAACTGAATACTAGCTGATCTCCTATTGCTCTAAGTCATAGGATACCCTGGTTGTAACAACAGGGAACAGTTTTAAATCAGAATGTAGCAACAAGTACAAGTTAGAGTTAAATGATTAGTAGTATTCGGATGGGTTAATGGATTTAGCTGCACTGGAAACTGCATTTTGGTACAGCTCTGGGCCTTGGTCATGCTGGAGATGGTCATGAACTTTGGCTGCACTGTTGTGGGGCTGCTGGGGGTTGGCAGCAAATAGGGGATCCTTTGTTTTGATATCACTGTGGAGGAGGAAATCAGATTTGGCAAAACTGGGGGCATTGGCCAATGTTCCGTGTAAGTTGCACTTTGTTCTGCGTGGCTCTTTTCTTTTAATGTGTGGTCCCTTTAAATTTCTGCACATGTGCAGTATTTACAATGTAAAAGCGGGTGAGTGGGCTACGCAGGATCTTTCAGCTTAGCGGGAACATTGGTTTTGGCTCAATGGTAGATTCCTGGTGTCTGTCAGCAGGTGAAGGGGAGGATGAGAGAGTGAGAGTGAGAGTGAGAGTGAGAGTGAGAGTGTGAGAGAGTGAGAGTGTGTTTTGGCACCACTTCTTTGTAACTTTCTGGGAGATATCTGCAAACATTACTTTTTTTGTATTCTGATTGGTTGCTTGAAGTGCATCAGTGGCTGTGTTTGTCCCCCTCGGTCAGTCTCTCTCTCACCCATCTCACAATTATCAGTAATTAGAATGTTAACATTTTCTAACAATCAACAAATCACAGGCGATATATGATGTGATAGTGGTGAGCAGTTTAGTGAGAAAGGAGTCAAGGGAGCAGGAGGTGGGCTAGGCTCAAAATGGAAATGAAGAACGATAAGAAAGAAACTAGAGAAAGCAGGGTCGGAGAAGGCTTGGCTTGGCGGGCAAATGGAAGGTGGTGAAGGAGGAAATGCAGCAGGGGTAGCTGAATGGACAGTCTCAATCTTAATGAGATACAAGTCCATGAGCTCCTCATAAGTTTTGTTGGAGGTGGCAGGAGAAAGGTGTTTAAGAAGACAGTTATAGAGAAAATAAGTCAGGGTTATCTTTGCTCTCCAAGATGATCTTGAAGTGGCGCGTGGTTTTGGTAGAGGAGAGTAAGCTAAACCAGTTGTACGCCACATACACTCAAGTCTGTGCCACTGGGACTTGGGGGTGGGGGTGAAGATAGGGGCCATGCCAGGGCGAACGACCAGGGTAGGAAAGAGAGAGTGGTTGAGCAAATCAACACCTTCAGAAGTACCATGACGAATGGAAGGTCAAAAAAGCTAGACAGCTGGAAACTTGAAAGTGTTTATTCCAGGGAAGAACACAGAAGCAAGTGGGGTTGGAAGGCAGTAGGAAGATGTGAGTGGTAAAGGATACAGCTAAGTGGGCGGAGATGGCCTTGGCTGTGATCAAGACCATGGCAGTAGAGAGAGGTCACAAAGGGTTGTGAGAGTCTATAGGGAGAAAGAGGTTAAGGAAGGACAGGAGGGCAGTGAACTCAGAGGAGAGGGCACAGTGAGTTGAGATGAAGATTTAAATCACCATGGATGAGGAGTCACTCAGTGCAGAAGCTGGGAATACAGAAGGGAAGATATCTTGGTGAGAAACATGGGGTGGGCCATGTGGAGTGGTAGAGAACGAGGATTTTGAAGGAGAATCAAGAGGGGTGGAACAATACGAGGTGTGCAAAGGTTCAGAAAGTACCAGCTGAGTAGGGGCAGAGATCAAGGTGTCATTTGATAAGGGCCATACCGCCACCGGAGCGGTTTGGGCAGGGCAGATGGTGCATGTATAGCCAGGCGGGGAGGTTTTGGTAAGGGACAAGATATCGCTACGCATAAGCCAAGTTTCTGCCAAAGCAGTGATGTTAATGTAGTCATCCACAATAAGGTCATGGATGGCAAGGGCCCTGGTTTGCAAGCGAACTGACATTCTGGGGGGAATTGTGGAGAGTAGCAGTGATCACTGATCCATTGGCAGAGTCCAAGGGAGCAACAGAGCTTGAGATGAGTGGGGCGGGAATGAGGTGGGTGGGATTTTCCCCCAGCAGGCACGCTGAGCAGGAAGGTCGGCAAGAGGAGGATGGGGCCAGTGCCTTGATGGGCCCTTCGGAGAATGCCGAGGATAACAGAGGGTAGCTGTGGGATTATCTAAGGCGAATTTAACAGTAGGAGAATAGGTAAACAGTGATGGGTTAGGGTAGGGATTGGGAGGGCAAAGTGCACGAGAGGGAACAAATGAAAAGGTGGCATAACTAGATGACAGGAAGGGAAGGAGACAGGAGAGAAGGGCCCGAGGGGCCAAGAGAAGACTCAGGTCCAGCGCAGCAGCCAAATTGCCCATGCGAATGGACACCAGAAATTCAAGTTACATAGGCATGGCAAACATTAGGAGAGATGTGTCCTCATTGTAAACAAGGCACAGGGAGAAGAAAAAGATGACAGATTTAATTCTAAAATATAATTGCTGAGAGCAGCATTATGGAGGGGCTGAATTTATTTACAACATTAGTTACCTCAAACTTACTGCTTTCCTCCCACTCTCTGCTGGCTGAACTCACAACTTCTTTCCCACTGGCTAAACTGGTGACTTCTCTCCTGGCTGAACTCACTGTTCCTTTCCCGTTCAACCGCTGGCTGAAATTCCCTGCTAGTCCTCCACAGGATGGCTGCTCTTGTGCAGTTTTCTACGTGAAGAAACTTACCAAAGAGCTTCGATCACTGAATACATGAATTTGTGATATAAATTAGGAACCAGCGAGGGCCTAATTTCTGCATAATTTCCAATTAGTCTGCAGAAAATAAGACACTATAATGAACCAAATGAAAGCTAATTATGAAAGACAAATAGCTGCAACAGAAACCGAATAAAACTAGGTTGAACTAATACTGAAGAGATTCTGGAGACATTCCAGACTATATGAGACATCATGAGATAAAATTATAACAAACTTATTACACAAATGCACAAACTTCTTCCATTAGTCGATATTACATGCCACAACTAGCTTTGTTCCAAATGGTCATGCGGCTGGTAATGACAACTGTGACGCTGCAGTCTTTCAACTACCCAGACTGTCAATCAAAATGTCTCAAAGTTCAGATTATCTACCCCATCAACAGAGAAAGTTCCTTTTGTTTCGTTCTTTATTCAGCCACGGTGCCCCATAATTAGCTTGCTTGTTTTTGGTTTTTAGTGGAATACATGTCTCTTGAATTCTATTGATTGCCCTATTAAACATTTCCCACTGTTTTTCTGTCTCTTTGCTTTTCAAGATTTTCTCCCAGTTTACCTTCTTTAGTTCCACCCTCATTTCCTCTTTTCCAATCTATTTCTGTAGTCTTTGTCCTTATAGGTCACTCTCGATCCTAATCTTGAATCTTACAATGTTGTGATCACTACTACTAAGATGCTCTCCTACTCTTGTTTCTCCTATCTGTTCTGGTTCATTACCCATTACAAGATCCAGCAGTGATTCTTTTCTTGTTAGACTTCTTACGTGCTAAGTGAGAAAGGAGTCCTATATACACTGTAAAAACTTGATTCCCTTTTCTCTTTTCGCTACTTCTTCCTGCCAGTTTATTTGGGGGTAGTTGAAATCTCCCATGATTATTATTCGATGCCAGCTACTCATCTGGTAAACTTGCCTACATATTTCTTCCTCCAATTCCCTTCCACTATTTAGTGATCTATAGTATACTCCTATTAGGGCAATGGATCCCTTATCTTTTAACTCAATCCCTATATTCTGTATCTATCTTACTGCTTGTTAGATCCCTTTTTTACTACTTCCATTATGTTATATTTAACTAGTATAGCTACTCCACCTCCTCTCCTTCCTTCCTAATGCATTATGTCCTGCAATATTTAGTTCCCAATCCTGTTCTCTATCTAGCCATGTTTCAATCATCCCTACTATATCCAGATCCTCTCCACAAATTATTGCCTCCAGTTCATCCATTTTGTTTTGAATACTATGTACATTGCTGTATAAACAAAGTTGTTTTAATTTAATTTATTATTCCCCTCTCTTTCGCAAACTTATTTTATTTCCTTTAATTTGTCCTTTACTCTCTTTTCCTGATTCTGTTATTGTTAGGTTTCTGTAATTTTTAGCAGTTCCCTCCCCCATGTCATTAGTTTGAAGTCTTATTTACAGCCCTAGTTATCCTTTCCATTAGGACCTTGGTCCCAGCCCAGTTCAGGTGTAGCCCGTCCCAATGGTACAGCTACTTCCTGTCCCAGTACTGGTGCCAGTGTCCCATGAAATGGAACCGTTCCTTCCCACACCACTCCTTTAGCCACGTGTTAACTTTCCTAATCTGTTGGTCCCTATGTCAATTTGCACGTGGCTCAGGTAATAATCCCGAGATTATAGGACAAGTTGAGCATGTTTCAGTGGGAGAGCATTTGGGGAACAGTGATCAGATCATCAGGTTTAGAATAATTATGGAAAAAGACAAAGTACAATCAAGTGTAAAAATACGTAACTGGGGGAGGGCTAACTTCAGTGAGTTGAAAGGGATCTGGCCCAGGCAGATTGGAATCAAAAATTGGTAGGCAACAGAATAATAAAACAGTAATTGAACAATGGGAGGCTTTCAAAGAGGAGATGGTTCCAGTACAGAGCAACGTTTCCTCAAAGCTGTGCAGCCGCACGGTTCTCTGCCGGTCCCACTGGCTTTTCTAATGTTAAATTTCGCGCATGCACAAAACTGTGAATGGGCCACGCACCCAAATAGATATTAGGGGGAACATTGGTACAGAGTAGACACATTCCTACCAGGTGGAAAGGAAGGGCATCCAAAGCTAGAGCTCCCTGCATGACTAAGTAGAGAGGTTAAACTGAGACGGAGAAAAGGAGGCTTATGACAATTGTGAGGTTCATAATACAGTAGAGAACCAAGCTGAATATAGCAAGTACAGAGGAGATATAAAAAAGGGAATAAGAGGGGCAAAGACAGAGTATGAGAACAGATTAGCAGCTAACATAAAAGGGAACCCAAAAGTCTTGGATAAACACAAATAGTGAAAGGGTAGTCAAAGGAAGGGTGGGGCCGAATAGGGACCAAAACGAAATAATCTTGTGAGGCAGAAGGCATGGCTGAGGTACGAAATGAGTACTTTGCCTCTATCTTCACTAGAGACGAGGATGCTGCCAATGTAGCAGTAAAGGAGGAGGCAGTAGCGATTTTGAATAAGATAAAAATAGATAAAGAGGAGGTACTTAAAATGTTGGCAGTCCTCAAAGTAGTAAAGTCACCCGGTCCGGATGGGATGCATCCCGAGTTACTGAGGGAAGCAAGGGTGGAACTTGTGAAGGCTCTGGCCACAATCTGGGATTGGTGCCAGAGACTGGAGGACTGCAAATATTACAACAGTTTAAAAAAGGGGAGGGGGATAAACCCAGCAACTACAGGTGGTAGGGAAACTTTTAGAAGCAATAATCCAGGACAAAAATAATTGCCATTCATAAAGTATGTACTAATAAATGAAAGTCAGCACAAATTTTTTCAAGTTCTTTGATGAAGTAATGGAGGGGGTTAACGCGGGTAGTGCGGATGATGTGTCTGCCCATTTCTCTATGCATCAATAGGTTGCCTCCAATTCCATGCACTTTCATTTTTGCTGTCATAGAGTCAGTGTCATAACGGCACAGAAGGAGGCCATTCGGCCCATCGTGTTCGTGCCGGCTCTCTTTAGAGCAATCCTGTCAGTCCCATTCCCCCGCAGCCCTGTTTATTTCCCTCAAGTGCCTATCCAGTCGCCCCTTGAAAACATTGAGAGTGTCTGCTTCCACCGGCAGCGAATTCCAGGTCACCACTCGCTGCGTAAAAAAGTTTTTTCTCACATCCCCCCTGTATCTCTTACCCAAAACCTTAAATCTGCGTCCCCTAGTCCTTGTACCATCAACTAGTGAGAACAGCCTTTCCCCGTCAAGCCTATCCAAACCCGTCATAATCTTGTACACCTCTATCAAATCACCACTCAACCTCCTTTGCTCTAATGAAAACAAATCCAGCTTCTCCAACCTGTCCTTGTAGCTAAGATCCCCCATCCCCAGAACCATTCTGGTAAATCTCCTCTGCACCCTCTCAAGGGCCTTCACATCCTTCCTAAAGTGTGGTGACCAGAACTGGACGCAATACTCCAGTTGTGGCCTAACCAGCGCTTTATAAAAGGTTCAGCATAACTTCTCTACTTTTGTACTCAATACCTCTATTTATGAAGCCCAAGATCCCATATGCTTTGCTAACCACTCTCTCAATATGTCCTGCCACCTTCAGGGACCTATGCACATTAACTCCCAGGTCCCTCTGTCCCTGCACTCTCTCCCCTCATCAAAAACCCCATCCTTAACCCGTCTTGTCCTTGCAAACTATCACCCCATCTTCAAACTTCCTTGCCTCGCCAAAGTTCTTGAACATATAGTCACCCCCTTCCCAAATCTATGCCCATCTTTCTTGCAAATTCATGCTTGACTCTGTCCAAACAGGTTTCCATCCCTGCCATAGCATTGAATTACTGAGGACATACCCAGTTCCAATTTTCCATTAGAAGGCATGATCTTTAAGTAATTTCAATGCCAAGGAGACGCAGCTTGACTCTTCCCTTAGAGGATATTTTCCTCAGAACTCAAATGTTTCCTAAACTCTAACTAAAGAAACTCGAGTGTATAATAGTTATACAGATGATCAGCACAAATAATGCTAGTATACTCCGCTTGAATTTTAAGTACAGTATTAGTACTATACTGCTTTCCAATAGTATGGCTGAATGAAAGGAGAGTTTGCAGGCATCTGCATATAATTAAGCAAGTACTGTACTTGCCAGACAGTGTAAACTGTCTGAACAATAGGCATAATTGGCCACTGAAGCATTCCACGAGCATTTGCCACATGCATGACTAAATAACCAGCATGGCCATGCATAATTCACACAGGTACTAAACATTTTCATTGTTTAAACAAGCCCAAGCATCTAATCTCCAACCAAACCTCAATTAGAGATGGTAGATATGCCTTCAAAAGCATTAGCCAACAACTAGAAAGTCATCAATTTATAAATTGGGAACTGTTTAAGGATGAAGGTTTACAAACCTGAAGTTACAATAGGTTTGTAATTGTAAAAACAATCAATTGAAAACTGCACAGGCGGGCAAAGGATACAAATAACCTTTGAGCAATATCATAGCATTCCACCAAAAACATATATAATCCAGAACACCAATGAAAGTATCCATTACAAGACTTCAGAATGGTAGTGCAGAAAGTCAGTCATTACAGATGATTGAACCAATTATGGTTTTCAAAAGCCTTTCTGTCCCCCATCAATAACTAGATAGCTAATCCAAGAATTAATTCTTTAGAACACATCTCTCCAACTCCAGGACAGAATAGTGCTTTGGACAATACAAAAAAAATCCTTGCCTCTGCTCTTTAGTATTTGAGATAAGCCAGAGAAAGCCACAGAAAAATGTAAGGACTCCAAAAATGACTTTCCTAGCCACAGTGTGGGCATGTGTGTAGAAATGAAGGTTACTCTGGTTTCATGAATGTTAATTCAGCATGGGTGATTGGCATAACAAGCCTTCATTGCATCAATGTCCAGATTTCCCAGCATCACAATACCAGTCCAATTAGCCAGAGAGAACCTTTGTCTACAAAGACATATTTTCCTTCCTCACACTGAAGATACTTCTTCATAGATTGCTATGGTTTCCAGATAGATTAATGCTGATGTACATTAGGACCAAGACTATGTACAGTAATTTACCCATTTGCTCAGAGGCAATGGTACAAATGAGACCTGTGGGCCAACTACATGCTGCTGTGGCTCAGTTAGTAGCACACTCGCCTCTGAGTCGGAAGGTTGTGGGTTCAAGTCCCACTCCAGGGACTTGATCACATAAATCTAGGCGGACACTCCAGTGCAGTGCGGAGGGTGTGCTGCACTGTCGGAGGTGCCGTCTTTCGGATGAGACATTAAACTGAGGCCCCGTCTGCTCTCTCAGGTGGATGGAAAAGATCCCATTTCGAAGAGGAGTAGGGAAGTTATCCCTGGTGTCCTGGCCAATATTTATCCCTCAATCAACATAACAAAAACAGTTTATCTGGTCACTATCACATTGCTGTTTGTGGGAGCTTGCTGTGCGCAAATTGGCTGCTGCGTTTCCCACATTACAACAGTGACTACACTCCAAAAGTACTTCATTGGCTGTAAAGCGCTTTGAGACGTCCGGTGGTCGTGAAAGGTGCTATATAAATATAAGTCTTTCTTTTCTTTCTTTTTAGTTTGAGATATTATCAGCTGTACAAACTGAAGCCATTTTTAAACTTCCACAGAATTTTCAGTAGACTGCAACATTTGAGCAAAAAGGACCAACTGTTAATCAAAGCCTTCTTGAAGTCAGAATCCTAAAAATAGCACGGATGAGAAAGTTGCAACTTGCACCATGATTACTGCGAATCAAAATCTCAAGTACACAAGAGTTAAGGTACAGATTAAAAATCTCAATACCACAGAAGTCCTCACCGATTGTCAAACTTACCCATCATTCACAAAAGATAAAAACACGCAATAGTTTTTAAAACAGGGATTATTATAGCTACACTCTAGATTAACATTTTTTCAAGTTACATTCCCATTACTGATTCCAACACTAGGTAAAATAGAAGAACCTAGCAAACAATATTTTGTTTAAAAAGTTAATCTGAAGTTAGCAGAAAGTTATGTAGAAACAGCTAGTGGAATTAGCTCTTTTAAAAACAAATACATGTCTTATTATTTGGCTTATAAATTATACAAGATTTGTCACAAAAACACATTAAAAACAGAAAATACTGGAAGTACACATTAGGCACATCTGCATCTGCAAAGAAAAAAGATAGGTTAACATTTTGGGTGTAGACCCTCTTTTCAGATGTTGGTGTACCTGCGTATTTCCACTCAGTTTTTATTTGCAATTTTATTTTATTAAATCCGCAAAGAAAGACAACTGAAAAGACACCAAAAGTGAATTCAAACATTGACAATTCTCAAATGCCCAATACCCACCAATTATTCCCAACATCCCACTGTGTGGAAGAACAGAGCTTTTAGTGACTGTATATTCACCTGGTTTGCTCAGGAAAGCTGTAAAGGCCTGTTGTATCCCACTGATCTACTGTACCAGGTGTACTCAGTCCCCAAATTTCAGAGCATGTGCTGTGCATAAAATTAGAAAAAAAAATGGGTAAACATGGGGCATGGTGTAGTGAAAAGCTGATGGAGGATCATACATGTAGACAAACATAAAATAAGTCTCTTTAAAATAAGAAATGTCAAGGTTCCACTCAAACAATAAGTTATTAGGAAAAAAATGGAGAATATGCATTTATTCAACTTACCATGGAAGCTTATTGCATTAGTGGTTGGTTTACCACAATGCATGCCAGGAACAAGAGACATTTTTCACAAAGCATAATTCAAAATAATGTTCTCTGTGATAAACAAGTAGGCACTTCACATTTCATATTTTACCCTTCACCCCAAAACTACAAAATATTGAACATAATCAAAGTAAAGAAGGAATTAAAGGTAATGATAATATTTATTGAAAATGGCCGTTAAATTTTGTTCAAATGACAATGCACCTTTTAAAACAAAACAGTATATGGGAAGTTATGAATCTCTACTGCAATCGCAATATGCATTAAAATAAAATCGACTGACTGTAAAAGTGCACCGCAGCTTATCCTTTAGTTCAAGTTCCCCACACGTACACGAAGTAGCTTTTTCCATTTCCATCTGGCACTATTTCTTTGAGCACTTTTATGAATCCTAATTAGACACCATCAATACTGTGTCCCAGAGTAGGTGATAGATTTGCCAACTGCCTTTGCTAGATCATCTGGAGCAATAGGCATCAAATATGAGCTTTTCTAAAAAATGCATAATGCAAATACAGGTGTATATATGGTTCCAAGACAAACAGTTGATGACCGCAGGCTACTGCAGTCACTAGCAAAAGGCTATTTATGAATAGTGTATACACAAAGGAATGTCAACAGTGGTCTTCCTGCCCCTCCAGCTAATGCTCTTCATGGTCCCTTGCCAAAACAGTCAGTCGCCTCCTTTCCACTCTTATTCCATCCAGATGGTAGTTGCTAACTCTTGGAGAAAGCAGATTTTTTTGGCTTTCCTTCTCCAACTCTCATCTTGATATTTTGGCTAAAAATATCCCTCTATTGTTCCATTCTGCTGGACTACTTAGACTAATATCAAGTTTTATTCCAGCCAGGTTAATCGGATCTCTGAACTGCAAGAGCAGCTCTGGTCCTGATGGTATTCCTACCATTATCCTAGAAATATATGCCCCCAAATTTAGCCCAGTCCCATGTCATCTCTTCAATCTCTGCATATTCTTCACTTTGGAAATGCTCCTGTTCACTTTATTCCTAGAAAACTGACTCTTAAAACTATAACCCGTCGCCCTTATATCAGTTCTTTTTGAAGTTATACAAGTTCCAGATTCTCAACTTACTTCACCATTCATTATTTATCTCTGGAACTCTGCTTCTGAACATTTTGATGAATCATTCATCATTGCCTTGGATGAAATCTTTAGCAGGTTCACACCTAAGCTACTATGTGTTCACAACTGTCCCTCAAATCACTCCAATTGTACCCCTCCCCATCTCTAGCTTTGTAATCTCCTCCAGCCCTACAACCCTCCGAGGTATCTGCGCTCCTCCAATTCTAGCCTCTTGAGCATCTCCAATTTTAATCGCTGGCATCCATGCCTTCAGCTGCCAAGGCCCCAAGCTCTGGAATTCCCTCCCTAAACCTCTCCGCTTCTCTTTTCTCCTTTAAGACACTCCTTAAAACCTACCTCCATCTGCTTTAATATCTCATGCGGCTCAGTGGCAAATTTTGCTTGTTAACACTCCTGTGAAGCGCCTTGGGATGTTTTACTACGTTAAAGGCGCTATATAAATACAAGTTGTTGTTACTTGATGGTTGATCATGTGACTTTATCCATTAACTCAAGGGTTCTCAGAACTCAGCCTTCTCTTGCATTGATCCTTCTTCAAATCTACTTTTTCATATGACCATTTACCACCCAACCATATCCACTCTCGATGATTCCACTCTAGATGTGTTAACTTCCTTCAGATTGTATGCCTTTTCTACTCCCAAGTTTAGTCCTCATATTGCAATATGGATTGCTACAGTTTACTCCATGCTCTTCAATATGGCAATGATAAAGAGCTCCACCTATCCAATTCTAACACACTTCCCCAGTCCCGTTCCCAGCTGTGCAAGTAGTACCACTATCCACTCGCTAAATGACATTACAATACAGAAGGGGGGGGGGGGGGTAAAAACATTAAAATAAAAATACGTGTCCTTCCCCCTCTTGCAGCAGGGCCTTTCTACCTCCCAATGGGATCAATTACGCTTTCCCAACAGGGTTTCTGTCTCCCAGTCCCTCAAACAGGGTCCATCTCTCCTTTCTTCCTGTCGACAAAAAAAAGTTTCTTCCTCTCCCAGCCCAGCAACAAAGTATATTCCTTTCTACCAACACTCCCAGCATAGCGTCTTGCCAAATCACCCAATAAAACTCATCCTGGCCACAACAATTTCTTTTCTAGGCTTTTAAAAAAAAGTCCCCAATTCCTGAAACTTGCAAAACTGCTTTCCCCACATGGGAAAAGCCAATAACTAAATTATTTCCATTTCAAATATTCTACAAATTTACAAGAGGACGCTAGTTATTTGGAGAAGTTCTTTAGTTCTGTGATGCACTCAAAAGAACCCAATTTTTCAGGTGTTGAGCCCAATAAACTACTGGTGTAAAAGAACTTAAAAAAAAAATCTAAAAACTTCATGTTGTTTTGAAAGTATTTCCCTACAGCACTATACTACTTTATTAACCTTTTTTGTAGATACAGTTTTAGTAGTCTATTGTTGACATGTGGAGCACCTGAACTAAGGACAGCTTATAAAAAATGTTGCCAATACTTTAATGTAAAATCTTCAAATGAAAACCAGAACAAAATTATTGACAATTAGAGGCAATAGCTTGAAAAGTTACACATGCACAGTCAAGTTTGAATGGGCCAGCAAAAAGCACTAAAGAAAAGGAAATATAAGATAGCTGGATAATGGTTTCATCACCTGCACATATGGTCCTTTAATGATGTAGAGAAATTATACAGTGAATGAAAGATGTAATTTCTTAATGCAATTAAAAATGGTGCAAAATACTGAAAATGGCAACTGGAAGTATGGTGGGAAGAATGAACAGCAACAGCTATATGTTTCCCACAAGACTAGAATCATAGAATTTTACAGCACAGAAAGAGGCCATTCAGCCCATCGCTTGTGTGTCGGCTCTTTGAAAGAGCTATCAAATTAGTCCTACTCCGCCCCACTCATTACCCCATAGCCATGCAAACATTGCCTTTTCAAATATATATCCAATTTCCCATTGAAAGTTACTATTAAATCTGCATCCATCACCCTTGCAGGCAGTGCATTCCAGATCATAACTAATTCAATGCACGATCTTTGTATCTTTTACTGGACATTAAACTTATTAAAAAGACTTACTTAGATTTTAAACCTCTACAATTTCAGAATCATGAGAGCCCAGTAAAATATTAATTACAATAATTTTCTTCCCCTTGCTTTTTATCTCTTTCATCCACTCCCCTGAAGGCAACAACTAATGCAGGGATATAGTTTCGCAAAGAGCAGCTGCCTTCTGGTAAATTGCTCGGTTAGCCATTCTTCAAGTGTAAGGCTAGACATTAGTGTCACTGGACTACGTAATAATAGAAGCGTTTGGCTTCAAGCTCAACTCCGTCCTTGTCCAACATATGTACGCACTTCCAACAGGGGTCACTGGATAATGATCTGGAGTCAAGACACCGGCTGATTTTTCCTCTTATTAACCCAGAGGGGCTGGGACTAATTGCAGCACCCTCGTCGAGATAACTCAGCACAGATCCAGGGTTAAACTTAGGACCTTCCTATTCTGCATAACTCAGTGCCACACAGAGTGTTACACTGGGGGACCCCTACAATATGCTTGTAATGGAGGGGGGGAAAAGCAACACACCCCTATTTTCTCCCAGTCCCACACTGCCACCCGCAAATTTCCTGCTCAGCTGACACAATGCAGTCTAGAGGCCTCTCTGCAGGCTGCCAAAATTTTTCCTGGTCAACCTACTGTGAGGCACATTTGAGCAACAAAGGTACAATGACCTCCGAAGCCAAGTGCAAATTTCCATCAAGACTTGGAATAGACCTTGGTTCTCCTAACTAAGTCCTTGCACTCTTGCCACCAAGCTGCCAGGAGAAGACCTTCAAAACACACAAGTATACTCCTCTGTACAATTTATTTTAAAACACCAGTGTCCATAGTTTTAGGATTCTCACTGATTTAAATTTAAAATCAAGGAATATGTAGCTTCTTATCTCTATTCAAGCACAATGTGCATTTCTTATTGAAAATAATACACCAGTGTTGGCACTACAATTTCAATAAAGTATTATGGTGTGCATGTGTTGATGAAATATCTGTACTATGACCACTTATTGATTTAGTCCTTCTAATCTTTGAATGTGGCTGGACAGTATTTTGAGTTATGGAACACTGGGGTGAAGTACTGGTGCTGACAGGTGATGTAAGTGATGGCAACATTTGGAAATGAGGAATTAAGAGCATCGGTAAGTGTACTGGCACAAATATTTTTTTCTATAGCAGATTGGTAGCAATATGTCTAAATAAGCCTCGTGACAACAATGCATATGCTTAGAAAGATAGTTGTCTTCTCAAAATATTTATCAGAAAAAGGTCAATAAAAGTTTAGGGCTTTGGGAAAAAAAAGCATAACAAATAACAGCACGTAGTTCATTGAGGCTCATCCTTTTAGGCCAAGGAAAAAAGTGAGTTTATGCAATTCAAGAAATTGGTAATGAACACAGCAGCTAAATATGTATCTTGTACAAGCTATGTATGGAAACTATTTTTTTTTTATATAAACTGAACAGTTATGTGTAAAGATTAAATTTTAAGATCTTAAATCTATCTACATGTGGGCTCTAAATTATTAATCAATCTAAAGAGACTGCGTAAGACCACTTTTAGCTGCTGATTCCACTATTACAGTACAAGGAATGGCATGAATAAGGTTAAAAAACATTTAGCAGAACATACAACATTGACCAGTACAAATAGTTTGGTCTATATGGAGCAAACCACTTTATTATAGAATACACACTCTTACATTGCAATATTTTCCAAGTGCAGCAAGGTAAATATCTCATTCAGCAAGATCCCCACAAGGTCATTCACAATCTGAAAAGTCTTTTAATTTAGGATTGTACAGAATTTGTAACAGGTCACAAAATATGAAATTAAAATCTCATCAAGATTCGTACATTACAAATGCAATTCAAAGATTGGACATAATACATAAGTTGTTATTCCTGAATTATATTTGACCTATTAACCTGAATAATTTTAAAGGGGGTGCAAGAATAGAGAGACCTAGGGGTTTACGTACACGAGTCTTTGAATTCCTCAATAAAAATGTAGAATGCTTAATGGAACCTTTAAGAAAACAAATAAATAAAATCTTCTGAAGTTTAAGTTTAGCACACTAGAAAATCTGATTTTCCATTGTTGTATTCAGGTTCCATTAAAGCTGGACAAATTACAGAAGACTTCACAAACTGAAAAGAAGGTATCAAAGAAAAAAGATCAAATCACCATGCCAAGTCAAAGATCAAGTCATCTACTGTACCAGGTAGAAACATCCTCAACCCCAGAATTACAAGCATTATACAACTAAAATCACCAGTTGTTAAATAAACCAAAAAACACAAGCTTTTTGTACAGATACCATATTTACATATGTGCCAACACTATCAAGATTAGGGTCACCCATCATAGAATGATACAGCACAGAAAGATGCCATTCGGCCCATCATGGCTGTGCTGGCTCTTTGAAAGAGCTATCCAATTAGTCCCATTTCCGTGCTCTTTCCCCATAGCCCTGCAAATTTTTCCTTTTCAAGTATTTATCAAATTTATAACGAATCTGCTTCCCCCACCCTTTCAGGCAGTGCATTCCAGATCATAACTTACAGCGTAAAATTGTTTCCTCAATTCGCCTCTGGTTCTTTGCCAATTACCTTAAATTTGTACCCTCTGGTTACTGACCCTTCTGCCACTATCAAAACCATTCATGACTTTGAACACTTCTATCAAATCTCCCTTTAACCTTCTCTGCTCTCGGGAGAACAATCCCAATTTCTCTAGTCTCTCCATGTAACTGAAGTCTTTCATCCCTGGTACCATTCGAGTAAACCTCCTCTGCACCCTCTCCAAGGCCTTGACATCCTTCCTAAAGTGTGGTACCCAGAATTGGCCACAATACTCCAGCTGGGGACTAACCAGTGATTTATAAAGGTTTAGCATTACGTCTTTGCTTTTGGACTACATGCTTCTATTTATAAAGCCAACGATCCCGTATGCCTTTTTAACACCCTTCTCAACTTGTCCTGCCACCTTCAAAGACTCGTGTACGTAAACTCCTAGGTCTCTCTATTCCTGCATCCCTTTTAAAATTGTACCATTTAGTTTATATTGCCTCTCAATGCTCCCGCTAATTTTTATTTATTTTTTAAACTGGGCTGCGCAGCCCATTCAATTTCTTGCGTATGCATGGTTATTTCAAATGTAAAGCCATTGACCAGTCTGCACGGGACCTCCAGACCACTGCTTGGCTTAATGGGAACATTGCTCCTCATTCTTCCTACCAAAATGAATCACTTCACACTTCTTTGCATTAAATTTCATCTGCCATGTATCTACCCATTTCACCAGTCTGTCTACGTCCTCCTGAAGTCTGTTACTATCCTCACTGTTTACTACATTTCCGAGTTTTGTGTCATCTGCAAACTTTGAAATTATGTCCTGTATACCCAAGACCAGGTCATTAATATACATCAAAAAGAGCAATGGTCCCCAACACCAACCCTTGGAGGACACCACTGCAAACTTTCCTCCAGTCTGGTTTAATATACTCAAACAAAAAGCATTGAGTCAAACTAAATTCATAGAATATGTACTGATCTCCTGTGGTGCTATCACAATCAAAAGAAAATGGTGTTACTTCCTGTATATATATATGTTTCTCTCCCGCTAATTACTTTTTTCCTCTGTAGAACGTTTCTTATCTGACTTTTTCCTCACCCTTTCTCCCATTATCCACCTCTTCTCTCTTCTGTGTGTCCCACTGTATGTTAAGTTAATGTATAATACAATTGTATTTTTTAAGCTGTAGCAAGGCGGCAGGTATTATGTATTGTCGTGAAGGTGGGCAACAGGACAAGACTTGAGAAACCATCTTGGAGCTGCTGCATTATGCATAAATAAGAAATCAGGGAGGATGGCTAGGTTGGAATGAGGTCTGGAAAGCATCTGTACCCCAGGTCTCCTTGTTGCTAACACCTTGAATCTTGAGCTGCAGCTCTAACCAGGTATTTGTCCATCCTAAACCGCTGCAACATGCACAAATGAGAGAAACTGGAGGTGCAGGCCCAGACAAGAGCTGAAGCAAGAACAGAATCCCAAGGCGGTGAAGTAGGTAGGCCTGAATAGGGAAGGAGCAAAATCGCTCAAGGCTGTAATGGAGGCAAGATAGGGTGCCAGCTCAAATTTGTCACAACATTTATAAGCTGCCATTTAGAGTCTGCTTAAAACCATACATGCCCCACGTAATACAACAGGAAGGTGGAAATTGTATTTAATTTGAAACTGACATGGCCACCTTCTAGGTCAATCTTTATTAATTCTGGAGAAATGGCATTCTTTTTGTCCTACACTAAATCAAAACTGATTTAAGTGTCAGCCTTGGCTCAGTGGTAGCACTCATCTCCAGTTCAGAAGGTTTTAAGTTCAAGCCCCACTTCAAGACATCTAGGCTGACACTTCAGTGCAGTACTGAAGGAAAATTACACCATCAGAGGTGAGGTTTTGCAGATGAGATGATAAACTGAGACCCTGTCTACCCACTTGGTGGATGTTAATGATCCCATGATACTATTCGAAGAAGAGCAGAGGAGGTCTCGATGTTTAGACAAACATTTGCCCCTCTACCACTACCATTAAAACAGATTATCTGGTCATTTATCTCACCATTGTGCATAAATTGGCTGCTGCATTACATTACAACAGTGGCTACATTTCAAATGTACTTCAGTGGCTGGGGAGAAGTTTGAGACATCCTCAGGTTGTGAAAAGCTTGGCTATATAAATTCAAGTTTCTTCTTTCTTTACATCCCTATACACTCAACTATAAACCAAACAACCCCAACAAAGCCCAAGAGTATGGATAGGAGTGATTATGGTTTGTCATTCTTCAAATGGTATCATCCTTCATAAAGACCCTACAAGATAGGTCAGTTTAGTTACTGCATCCTTCACACAATCTAAGAGCCAGACCAATTTTTGGACCGAGGAGGGATGGGGCCCTAGAGGGACACGCCTGTTGCCAGAATAGGTCTACAGAACACTACCCTGAACGTTAATCAATTTAAACAGTAATGTCTGGTAAGCATATGTGGAGAAGGCTCAAGGAAGCCCAGGAAGTAGTCATCAATTAAACTGAATAATCCTCAACTAGACATACACATACACATATATACACATGGGTCACATGTGCCATTGAAAACTCTTATAGAATCCTGCTTTCATGGGAAATCCCACTATAAACAACTTCTTGCATTTATAAAGCACCTTTAATGTAGAAGAACATAACAGGCACTTAAAAGTGTCCACATTTATCCCATAAATAAGCTGCAAAAAAAAATCAAAAAGGCTAATGCAATGTTAGCCTTTATCTCAAGGGAGCTGGAATACAATGGGGTGGAAGTTGTATAAAGCTCTGGTTAGACCACATCTGGAGTACGGTGTTCAGTTCTGGGCACCGCACTTCAGGAAGGATATATTGGCCTTGGAGGGGGTGCAGCGCAGATTCACCAGAATGATACCAGGTTAAATGGTTTATATTATGAGAGGTCGCACAACACCAGGTTATAGTCCAACAGTTTTATTTGAAATCACAAGCTTTCGGAGCTATCGATTGCCCCTTCCTCAGGTGAAGCATCATGACCATTATATTATGAGGACAGTTTATATAGACTAGGCTTGTATTCCCTTGAGTATAGAAGATTAAGGGGTGATCTAATTCAGGTGTTTAAGATAATTGAAAGATTTGATAGGGTAGAGAGAGAGATACTACTTCCTCTGGTGGGAGTGTTCAGAACAAGGGGGCATAACCTTAAAATGAGAGCTAAGCCATTCAGGGGTGATGTCAGAAAGCACTTCTTCACACAAAGGGTAGTGGCAATCTGGAACTCTCCCCAAAAAGCTATTGCGGCTAGGTCAATTGGAAATTTCAAAATGGAGATTGATAGATTTTTGTTAGGCAAGGGTATTAAGGGATTTAGGTCCAAGGCGAGTAAATGGAGTTAAGATACAGATCAGCCATGATCCAACTGAATGGCAGAGCTGGCTCAAGGGGGATGAATGGCCTACTCCTGTTTCTATGTTACTATATAATTACCTGATAGACCTGTAGGCGGCGCTGTTACAACAGTTTCACAAGGTGTCACACTTTGCCTTTTACTTTAACACCTACTATTCTATAGAGACCAAAAAGCAAAATACTCCAGATGTTTCAAATCTGAAACAAACAGGAAACACTCAGCAGGTCCAGCAGTAATCCATAGACAACATTGTCAGTTAATGTTTCAAATATAAACCCTTCCTCAGAACCAACAGATATTACAGGAACATGCATTTAACAAGGAACAGAATAAGGGGGGGGGGGGGGGGGAGGGGGGAGGGGGGAGGGGGAGGGGAGGGGAGGGGGGGAGGGGAGGGGAGGGGGGGAGGGGAGGGGAGGGGAGGGGAGACACAGAAAAAGACATATAATGACCTGTAAAGTGCTTCAGTGGGAAAACAGGAAATGGTTAAAGGGCAGAAGGGATATCCACAGGAGACAAAAGGAGGCATAATGAGATATCAAAGAAATGAAAGACAAATACAAGACATTCAAATGCTGGAAGAGCTAAAGGGGGATAGGTAAGTGGAATGGGAAGTATGAAAAACTAGCCAAGTGGAGGAGGCTCAGTCAGCCCAGGAGACTGGTGGAAGAAAAGGATACGGATCACCCTGCCAGCAGTGTACTTGGGGTGGGAGGGTTGGTGGTTCCCTCCCCCAATGCCAACCCATTTGTCACCTCCCCCATCCCTGAAAATGCTGGTACACCCAGCTTACAAGTTATTAAAGTCAATATTAAGGCCCAAGGGCCTTGTAGAAAGACAGAAGAATAGTGATTTTTTTTTTAAACTGCTTTGACGTTGCATGCAGTTAAAGGCACTGGTCACGGGGTGGCACTGCACAGGAGTTTTCATTCTCTCTCCTCTCACCCCACCACCACCGTAGTTTTCAGCTCATCATCAGTCGTCTCCGTTTTCAGTTTACCGAGATGAAGTAAGCGAGTTCATTTTTTTTTCAAAAAATATTTAAGTTTTTTTTTAAACTTAATCTGAACTTAAAGTTGACTTTGTCTTCTTTCCACCTTTCAGATATCAATGCATCATCTTGTCACTTTTAAATGCCTCTGCTGTGCCTCCACTGGTCAGCTAATTCACAGCCTGTTCTTGGCCACTGGCCCCAGTATCACTCCCTCACAAGCTTGGATGCTTTTTTCAATCACCTCAGTACCATCTCCCTGCCCCCTACACCTCAGAGAAAGGTTTCAAAGCACGATAAACAAGCTCCTGCCAATTCACAAAACCCCGTTCCCACCACCACACTTATTTAATGCTACAAACATACACAATTCTGGGCCAGAAGAGACATTGGGGGCCTGAAAGTTTCACATATTGGGGAAAGAAAGAAAAAACAGAGCTAGAGAGCAAGCAAGCACGTGCAGAAAGATTGTAGGGTACACAGAGACAAACAGTTTAGGAAAACACGACAATCAAGACATAAAAATCTTGGGGACGGGGTGACACAAACAAATGTTTAGACGATAGGGACAGACAAAGTAACAGATACTAGGACACAGCACAAGTCTACGGACATTCAACCATCAAGTAGCAGACAGAAACACAAAGAAAGAGCGACAGAGGGAAGACAAAAAGATATGGGGATATTTGTACATCACAAAAAAAACTCAAAGAAAACACCTCTTCAATGAATAAAAAGGAAAAAACATCAAGTCAGCAGAGGACTCATCATGAGCAAAGCTACGGGAGAACTAGTATATTAAAAATCTTACTTACCTCTGCTCACCTTGGCCAATTATCTCCACCCTGTAATCCCACTTCAGCAGAACATTACACCTCATCTCGACTCCCTGGGCTAAATCTCGACCGAGGCGGGCTGTGTAGGCTGGGGGGAGTTTCTGTCGGGAAACCGGGAAGTTCGGGTTCCCCTGCGTGCTGTGGAGTTTTGATGGGTGGGGAGCTTGACAGTTAAGTCGGCTGCTGCTGCTAGTGAGAGCATGGGGGGGGGGGGGGTCATCCGATCCCCGACCCACGGGGAGAAGCATTTGCCTTCTCCCCAAAGCTTTACTTGCCTCCCTTCAGCTGCCGGGTTTCCCGAGGCCTGGGAAACCTGGCCGACCGGGGTTAAACCTGCTAAGGTTTAAATTGAAGGCTGCCAGCCTCATTAAAATATTTAATTAGAAACCCTCCTCCTGGGAGTGGGTTGGCTGCCCACCCCTCGTCCTGCCGGAGTTAAACCCGGACGTGAGCGGGTTTGAGATTTTTAAACTTTTAACATCTCACCCAACCCCAACACACCCATTTTTGGGGGTTAAGATTCAGCCCGCTGTGTGAAACCATTAAGAATCCAGTACCACCAAGGCTGGGTCGATTATATTCCACTAACAAAGTTCATTATATTCCACAAACCTTAACACCAGTAGGTAAGCCTGAAGCCACACATACCCCAAGGCGCTCCAGTGTCCCTATCGCAGTCTCTCCGGCATCTCAGCCGCCACCCCTCACCGAGAAGATGTTTGCTGCTATGTCTGCTCGTCTCCCAAACAGCAACTCACTTTTCTGCGCCCACCCCTCAATGTCACACACACTATACAAGTCAATGTACTTCAAAAGTAATTCTGTCAAGTGCTCGGAGATGTTTCAAGATGCAAATGTAGATGCAAATATTATTGATATATACTTTTAAATTGTAATACCTTGCTCCCCATTCAAAGAGCTAAAATAGTTTCATTAAAGCAAAAAAGCTAAATCCGGGCTCACTGCTGGTAGCATTCCAGTTCTGTAATCGGTTTCAGCTGAGAATATGTAGCTCTTGCACAAATGATTCTCAACAAAAGAGAATATCCAAAGTGATTTGTATAACATTATTCCTGTAGAAGATTATACAACAACTTGCATTTACATAGCACCTTTAACGTAGGAAAAATGTCCCAAGGGGCTTCACAGCGATATCAAACAATCTTGGTTAAGGAGGGAGGTTTTAAGGACGGTCTTAAAGGAGGAGAGAGAGGTAGAGAAGCGGAGAGGTTTAGGATAGGAATTCCAGAGCTTAGTGCATATGCAGCTGAAGGCACGGCCGCCAATGGTGGAGCGATGAAAATCGGGGACGCGCAAGAAATCAGAATTGGAGGAACAATGTAGTGACAAAGACAGGAAAGTGGGGAGAGAATCGGGGTGAACGGAGGGGAGGGGTAAGCAGTAACTGGCAAATTTAGCTGCCATCATTAACTTTGCAACTGTCTAATGTGGAGCTGTAAAAATTACAATTAAGAACTAGACCTTTGAAAAATTAAGCTGCTTATTGCCACCGTTTTACAGTTTGACTGTCAACATAAAATTCCTAACAAAGGAAAAATTGAGTTCAGTTTTGTCAAGTGCAATATATGATTTGTCACAGTTTGTGCTGAACTCTGCTGGTGCTACCACCATAACAACAGATACTATGACTCAAATTCCTGTCTACATTATAAACAACTCCACTTGACCTGACAGACACAATCATAGATTTAAATGTATATGAATCACCCAGCCTCTGTTCAAAGCCAACACACATGCTCCATGGTCAGACACAAACCCTTCCAAAGATCACAAGTCAGTTAAGGTAACTCCCAAAACAGATCTCACATACTGTAACATTACATTCTCCTGCCTTCCAACTTATTTTAAGCAACGAGTAATGAGATGCAACTTGTCAATAGCTAGTCCTGAATAATAGATTTGAAATGTATTATCTGAATACTATACAATAGCCAAGACCACAATAAACTCAACTATAAGTATAAAGATGCATGTTTTAGGTCAATATTCCAGATAAATAAATTGCTGCATTGAGAACCCTAATGTATTTAACTTTAAGACCATAACCATGGCATCTAAAATTTTAAAAAGCTTAACCTTGGCATATATAAGCAAGATATATTGATATTGTTCTACAGGCAAACTACTCCAGATGACTGTTACTTTCAGAAATTCGAATTATTCTGTTTCATGACCTTCCAAAACTCTGCTGTACATAATCCAAGTTTTTTTTTTAAATATAACCTCCACATCTTTCATTTTTTTTTTTAATTGGAGGCAGCATTGAAACTAATTTGAAAAAACTCCACTATAAAGTATACATTATAATAAAAATACCTGCACTTCCAGAACATCTCAACACTTTAAAACTTCTCCAAACATTGAGTGCAGAGGCTTATGCAAGCTCAGTATCAAAGGAAGGCCACAGCTATAGAAAGCAATCTAACATTCATTTGTTCAAATTCTATAGACAAATAGAAATATAAATCAAGTATAGAAATTGGCAATGGGATTCAAAGACTGAACATCTTCAGCAATTGTGGAGCACAGCAGTGCTAAAAATTTACTATATTCAGCTACCAAATCAAGACAATTATACTTCGCAAATGCATGCAAATGCTCCAGGTAGTTACTTTACAGACAAGCTCAAGAATATATTTCTGCATTTTAGTCCAAGTAGTCACTACATAATTAGACCAAATCCTCGAGAGCTCCCCCGTAAAATAAGGAGACAAGTGGCTCACCTCCTGACTCTCCAAAGCATCTCCACCACCTGCAAGGCACAAATCAGGAGTGTGATGAAATACCCCCACTTGCTTGGATGGGTGCAGCTGCAACACTCAAGAAGCTCAACACCATACACAACAAAACAATCTGCTTGATTGGCACCTCATCTACTCCCCTAACATCCACCCCCTCCACCACCAGTGTACTGTGGCTCCAGTGTATCCTATCCACAGGATGCACTGCAGCAACTCGCCAAGGCTTCTTTAGCAGTACCACCTAAACTCACAACCTCCACCACCTAGAAAAAACAAGAGCAGCCGGCGGATGGGAATAGCATCACCTCCAAGTTCTCCTCAAAGGCACACATCATTCTGACTTGGACATACATTGCATTCCTTCATTGCCACTGGGTCTAAATCTTGGAACTCCATACCCAACAGCATTGTGGGAGCATCTTCACCACACAGACAGCAGTGCTTCAAATAGGCAGTCCAGCACCATCTTCTCAACGGCAACCAGGATGGGCAATAAATGCTGGCGTTGCCAGCAACGTCCACATCCCAAGAAGTATTTTTTTTTTAATGTTACTCTGCAATGTTAAGCTATACTAGTCCAAGAAGATCCCAGGTTCAATATTAAGAACATAGGAAAGTACAGGACCAGAGAAAACCTAGCAATCCATCTGGCCAGCCAAAAAACAAATAACTCTCAAATTGCTCATTCCCTAAACATCTATCCAATTTTCCCATAAAATTTTCCACACCGTCTGCCACCACTGACTCTCTGGGCAGTCCATTCCACATGTTCAGCATCTCCTGCACAAAATAGTAAAATCTAAACCATCAATACACCTTCCTTCCTTCTTAGCTTCAGCCCGTGCCTCAGTGTAACGTTTGTGGCAATCTCCAACATAGTATCAGAGTTCAATTTATCTATCACCTTAATAATCTTGAATAATATCTGCCTTAAGCATTCTGTTCTCTAAACAATATCAGGCTCTTGAACCTCAACTCATAACTCAGATGCCTCAAGTCAAATATCTGTTTGGTAGGTCCTTTTCTGTACTTCCTCCATTGGGCCCAGCAATAATCCCTGTAGCACCTTGTCAGTGATCCCTTGCTACATGAATGCAGTTTTATTCAAACCACCCTGTACTTTCTCTGGTTTGGCCCATTTTCAATTCTCCCAAGGAGCTTGCTGAACTCTAAATCTATCACATTCAGAATTCCCATCATCAGCTAGGTCCATCAGTTCCTTGAAGAACGCCAGTAAATTTATTAGGGAATCCGTAATGCCGCCCCCTCACCATGCTTAACTAGACATTTCATTATCCCCTCTTTTAGGATGCTTTTTAATACTTCACCTACAATAGATGTTCGGCACAGTAGTCTATAGCAAGTCATCCCTCAGCCCCTTTTTAAAAATCGGTGTTATGTTAGCTGTTTTCTAATCCTATGGCACTACTGTTTCTATGGATTCCCTCAAGATAGTGGCAAAAGCATGCCCAATTTCCAGGCCGAGGCCCTTGCCTTCCTCAACCCAGTGACTGGCTTATCTAAAATAATTATTCCTTTTGGTACTTGCTCTGAACCCCCACCCACCACTGGACAACTTCCACACTGTAAACAATGGCCCCAGCATGAAACCCTGTGGCACCATGGTCTCCTCTATGAACACAGAAAAATTTATTAATTTAGCACATTTGCTATTCTTTGGTTGCTTGAGATCAGGTCACCTTTGGAATTTTTCAAAAGCCCCAACATTTTTTTTAAATTATAAACCTGCCTACTGCAAAATGCTTTGCATGTCTTTAATATTCCCTTCCATCCTTATTTTCTACTGTAGCTCTCCAACCAGTTTCTTAACATCCACTGGGAGTGGAGGTGGTGTGGACTGGTTCTTGGGATGGGGATCGGTCAGACATGGCCGGCGGGATGCTCCGCACCTCTGGGGTCTACCCACCTTTCTCCACCAGATTTTCCATGCTTCCCTCCCCCTCAGCTATAACTATTTACCCCTCCTCTGGACCCAGCTTTTGTTTCTTTACTTATTCCATTACCACCTTGCACCATCATCCCTTCCGTCATTTAATCATTCTGTCCTCTACACACATACCTTCCCCATTGGTCTCGCTAATTGGCAGTACATGAATAGATTTACGAGTGTGCCAATTAACTGAATTACTACAGTAGATTATTCCCCTAATATCAGCAGTATTTTCTGAAGCAAAATAAATGGCTCAATTCAGTTTATTTAGAGATGGTCACATGTCACTCTCCAACAAAACAGTGCAAATTCCTGCAACACTCCTGCTTCACCAACCTCACCCTCCAACAGCTCACAATGCCCAGACAAGCCTCAACTTTTTCTGGCAAGTTTAGTGGGTATCTAGTGGGTATTCTAGTAGGTAAGTACAGCAATTTCACACCGTTCCATGCGTCAATGGTGAGTCCTGGGCGAGATACTGGTATAGCGGAGCTTCTGGAGGAGCAGGGCAACTCTGACAGCAACTTCCTGATTTCCACGTTTAACTGCGCATGTGTGGTCGCTGGAAGTTGCTGTCCAATTTTTACTCGTTAATAACGGTAAGCGCTGATTGCCTCCCCGTTATTTTTACCGCAAAATCCGGGCCATTATGTTTATTAAAAGGGAAACTCTAGGAAACACAAGTTTTTGCAGAAGGGAACCGGACATAGCAAGTTACCACACTGCCCTTATGAGTTCTGACGCAGGTTCAAATCCAGGCAAACTGATGGGATTAAAGTATCCTCAGTCACCTGTAATCGCACAATGTGAAATGAGCCGAAACAGTTTTAACCCACTTCATAGTGCCTGTAGGTCCACAGCCAAAATAACTGAGCAGTGAATTGAATTTGACTAGTTCGAATTTGGACTGTCAAACCATCACAGAGGACGAGAACTGGGGCCTTGGAGAAGGGATGGAAGAATATTGGGCGCTCTGTGCCAAACCCAAACTATAGATGCCCGCTGGGCTAAAAGTGACCCATTCTCTAGCACTGGCATCTTTCAACTTGAGCACAAAAAGTATAAGGGCACTTTTCCAGAGGTAGCAAACCTAGATGGATAATGTCGCCAAAAGGCAGCATAAGGATGAAGAGGAGGAGGGACCAAGAATGGATTCTTGGGAAACTCGCACGGTGAGAAGAGAAGCCATTGGGAGAGATGATTTGGTTATGATCGAATATACAGGAATGAAACTAATCAGGGACAGTCCCACTGAGTTGGACAATGGAGGAGAGGCATTGAAGGAAGGCAATGGCAACTATGTCATAGACTGCAGAGAGGTCAAAGTGAGATGATGCATCGTCATAGAATACAAAAGCAAAATACTGCGGATGCTGGAAATCTGAAATAAAAACAGAAAATGCTGGAAATACTCAACAGGTCAGGCAGCATCTGTGGAGAGAAACAGAGTTAACGTTTCAGGTCGATGACCCTTCTAGGACCTGAAACGTTAACTCGGTTTCTCTCTCCACAGATGCTGCCTGACCTGCTAAGTATTTCTAGCATTTTCTGTTTTTATCACCGTCATAGAATGTTGTCTGTGACTTTGGCTAGTGCCATTTCAGTGCTTTGGGAAGAAAAAAAGCCCGATTGGAAGGGTTCAAATCTGGGAGGCACATTCAAGGATTTGAGGGAAAAAGGAGTCACAGGTGGAGATTTTTAGGGGGTGTGATGATGGCAGTTTTGAAAGGGGGGGGCAGGGAATGACAGTGCCCAAGAGGGAACCATATATTATGCACTGAATCAATTCTCGCAGATCTTCTCTCACTATAATTCCTACAGTTCTTCAGCAAATGGATGAATCACTGAATCTTCATGCCTTTCAATATAGCAATTATTCAAAGATAGTTTTCAGTATAACCAACAGCCATCACCCTTCACCTTTGATAGATCACCATTGATCCATCAACAAGTGACATTCTTGGTCTTGCCCTCTCCTCCATTGCTGAAGCTACCTTCAAAACACCCAGAACCCTCTTTTCCTAACAATTCAATCTCTCTACAGCCCAAGTCTGTCAAAGACACAAATATGCTCCCAATTCCATTTTCCTCTTCCTTCTTACAGCCTCCTACTCCAACTTGTTCTTTCCTAGAGCCTCAAAGACTTATCTTCCTCTGTGTTCCATCCTCCTGCAATCTTTAAGAATTTAAAATCAGAGCTTGGCATTACCCACATAACCATTTCTAATTTACCCAGTCTTCTTTTACTTCCCCCACCAGTCTTCTTTTACTTCCCCCATCAACAGGTGAGGTGTCTGGCATGATGGGCTTAGTCATAAAACGTAAAGCACAGAAACAAGCCATTCTGCCCTTCAGGTTTATGCTGGTGTTTTTCTCAATATGAACCACGCCAGCCCAACATAAGGCCATAAATAACATCGAGCAGCTGACAAGCAGCACACATAAGCACTAGTTAAAGACCATTCGAATAAGAGAAAGTCCAGCCATCTCCCCATGACCCTCAACAGTACTATCATCACCAAGTTCCCCACTATCAATATCTTGGGGTTAACATGGACCAGAAGCTGAAATTGATCAGTCATGTCAACACCGTCATTACAAGAACAGTGCAGATGCTGGGTACTCTGCAATGAGTGGCTCACCTCCTAACCCCTCAAGCCTCTCCACCATCTACAAGGCTCAAATCAGGAGTACAATGGAATACTCACCAATCGCCTGGATGGATGCGACTGTAACACTTCCAGGACAGAGCTGTTTGCTTGATCTATGCCCTTATCACTGGACCCAATAACCACCTCCTCCACCAGTGGAACACTGTGGCTGCAGTATGTATGATCTACAAAATGCACTGTAGCAACACAAAGGTTACTTCAACAGCATCTACTTCCCCTATAACTTCTACCACCGAGAAGAACAAGAGCAGCAACGCTGTGGGAACATCACCACCACCACCAAGTCAAATACCATCTTGACTTGGACATGTAGTGCCATTCTTTTATCATCGCTGGGTTAATATCCTGAATTCCCTATCCAATACAACTGTGGGAGTACCATCACTACAAGAACTACAGCAGGTCAAAGAGAAAGGCCACCAGCAATTTCTCAAGGCACTAGGGATTGGCACTAAATGTGACTTTGCCAGCATCACCCACATTCCAAAAACAAGAAAAAGAAAAGCCCCCTAGTCTAATCCTACTCTCTCCCCCAAATTCCTTTAAATATTCCTTTAAGCAACTAGCTATTTCCCTTTTAAAAGTTTCTTACGGACTCCGTTTTGCCAACAATTCAGAGAATTCCACATTCTAACCACCTTCTGTTTAAATAATCTTTTTCCAACCTTCTGTTTAATTGTTGAGATTACTTTAACTTGCTGCTCTTATTCTCATCTCAACAACAAATGGAAACAAACAATCTAGAGCTACCTAATCATAATCTTAAAAACCTCTACATCAGATCACTTCTTAACCTTCTTAGCATCAGTTTTCACATGTACGCTGACAACACCCAGCTCTACCTCACCACCACCTCTCTTGACCGCTCCACTGTCTCTAAATTGTCACACTGCTGGTCTGACATCCAGTACTGGATGAGCAGAAACTTCCTCCAACTAGACATTGGGAAGACCGAAGCAATTGTCTTCAGTCCCCGCCAAACTCTGTTCCCTAGCCACCGACTCCATCCCTCTCCCTGGCAACTGTCTGAGGCTGAACCAGACTGTTCGTAACCATGGTGTCATATTTGACCCCGAGATGAGCTTCCGACCACATATCCGCACTAAGACCGCCTATTTTCACCTCTAACATCGCCCAACTCCTCCCCTGCCTCAGCTCATCTGCTGCTGAAACTCTCATCCATGCCTTTATTACCTCTCGACTTGACTATTCCAACGCACTCCTGGCCGGCCTCCCATTTTCTATCCTCCGTAAACTTGAGGTCATCCAAAAATCTGCTGCCCGTGTCCTAACTCGCACCAAGTCCCGTTTACCCATCACCCCTGTGCTCGCTGATCTACATCGGCTCCCGGTTAAGAAACACCTCGATTTAAAATTCTCATCCTTGTTTTCAAATCCCTCCATGGCCTCGCTCCTCCCTATCTCTGTATTCTCCTACAGCCCTACAACGCTCATCAATAGCTGTGCTCATCAAATTCTGGCCTCTTGAGCATCCCTGATTTTAGTCACTCCGTGCCTTCAGCTGCCAAGGCCCCAAGCTCTGGAATTCCCTCCCTAAATCTCGTCGCCTCTCTTTCCTCCTTTAAGACGCTCATTTAAACCTACCTCTTTAACCAAGCTTTTGGTCATCTGCTATCAAAATTTGTTTGATAACGCTCCTGTGAAGCGCCTTGGAACGTTTTACTCTGTAAAAGACACTATATAAATACAAGAAGTTGTTGTAGTTCTGGTGAATTTGCAGGAGTGTATGCAGAAGTGTTTCAACATTTGCAAGGTTACATTACCTCCAATGAAACCAACCAAAGTAAATGGTTCAGCTTAGGAGCGCCAAATTTTTAACTCCTATGGTTGGTAAGCAAATGTAAGCATGCAACCAGATTATTCTCACCCCACAATAAATTTCAGCTTTCTGCAAAAACTTGCAGTCATGATTGGTGCATCTGGCCAGAATACCTTGGATAGCACAAATCACAACATGTTAGTTAATGCACATTTTTCTGCCAGGCAAGGAAACAGCACAGCATTCTGCATCACTTCTGAATTGGAAAACATTTAACTCTTACCAGCAAAAATACTGCAGCCCTCAACATGTACAAATAAATCAAAATTAGTTGTTAGAATTTAGTTCCCTTAACAGTGTTGCACAGAGAGATAGTAAAATCAGGAATACTAAATGAAACATCTAGACAATACTATTTTGTGCACATTAAAATAGCACAGACAAGGTCAGCAAGTGTTCTTGCTGGAAAGCATTTACAAATGCAAGTTTCGGAAAAGATCTGGAGACAACCTTGAAAAAGACAAATGCAAGTGAGCAACAGTCTTATTCTTGGCGACTAAACATAAATGAAGTGCAAATCAGAGACTTATGAAAAAGAAACTAATAGCTTATATCTCATAACAGGCAACAGCAGCAGTCATTCAAATAAAGAAACACTTCACTAATATTCACTCAAGCCAACAAATCCCTTTATCTTAAAGTATTTGTTCTCAGAATTAGGTGATGCTGATAGTTGCCCTGAGAATATAGTAGTGGACCTTCTTGAACCGCTGCAATCCTTGTAGTGATGGTGCCCCCACAATGTTATTAGGTACAGAATTCCAAGATATTGACCCAGCGACGATGAAGGAATAGCAATTTCAGATAACTATTCCTTTCAAGGTCAGCCCATTACAAATATTTACCTTTCCGTACTCCATTTGCAATTACACTAGTTCCTTTCAACCAGGAGGGACACACACAAGATACTTTACCCTCTGTGGGAAGGGCTAAAGTACAGGCCTAATAAAATCAGGCTTTTTGAAAATTCATGTTGATCAGGACAAATCTTCAGTTATCCGCCATTGTCTTGCAACTGATGTATACAATAGCAGGGATATTAAGTACAGGAAACTTTCGTTTATCCGGCATCGACGGGACCGGCGTGGTGCCGGTTTATCGAAAGTACCGGATAACGGAGAGTTATATCTACCGAGGCTATTTTTAACAAAGAGACTCCAGGCAGCGCGGGAGAATCAACTCCTGCTACTGCAGTGTTTCGGACTTCCGACAGCGCCAGGAGGCCGAGTAGTGGCACTTTTGAAAAGTACCCCTACTGACTAAATCGGCGTTCGCGGACTGGGACTCGGACTCAGGATCGGCAACATTGCCGGTTATTTGAGAGGAGTTTTCGGAGGATGATTTTTGCCAGTTAAGCGAGAATTCCGGATATTTGGGTGCCGGATAAACGAAAGTTTCCTGTAGATACCTTAAATCAACAGCTTCATTTTATTTAAACCACTGGCATATCAGGAATTATTCTTTGAAACCCCTTGTCTTCATATTTCATTGTCATTTCTATGTAAATCTATGCAAAATGCAGTTGGATTCTTCAATAAAGATGTCAAGGTACTAGAGGGATGAGCTTCAAAGGAAGTGGCTTCTAGGTTTTTTTTGTTTTGTATCTGTATTTACATTGGAATAAATCAAGTCTAATTCAAGAAGTTAAGGTTCCATAAAGCAACCATTTTTACATTTTGAGCAAACCCATTCAATTTTAAGAGTTTTATTGACGGATTTTTTGCACCTTACTCAATGAGTGGAAAAATTGGTAATGATTTAGTGCAATCTTACATCCTGAAGCCAGCAACTATTTGTTGATTTTCATTTTTCCTCTATTTGTCAACACCATTAATTGAATATTAACCATCAACCCTTAAGTAAATCCATTGTTAATTTAAGCACATCAACAGTTGACACTGAGGACTTGGCAGCATCAGACAATGTAGTCATGTCAATCAATACTGAGGCTGCACTAGTGCTGCTCAATGCCGCAGATTTGCCAGTATTTGTCTGCACCAATAGATACAGAAAGAATGTAAGCATCAACTAGCACCAAATATAAGCCAGGGGCAAATCACACTTGATTCGTTCAAGAAGGGAGCTTTAATCTAGCCCCATAAAAGTTCCCTAGGATACTAACTACCCAGCAAAATCATTCCAGATGCCCAGGAAGGTATTGCTGAAACTTCCACAGTGCAGACTAATACTTGGCACCTTCTAGACTGTACACTTACAAAATAGTCCATACAGAACATAAAACTTAAATGTCAATGTCCCCTTGAAAACTGAATGAGAGAGGAAACCCAAACATTTCCAAAAGGCATTCGATAAGGTTGTTACGCAAGATAAGGGCTCACGGGGTTGGAGGTAACATGGATGGAGGATCGGTTAACGGACAGAAAAAAGAGTGTATGGATAAACGGATCATTTTCAGGTTGGCAGGCTGTAACTAGTGGGGTGCCGCAAGGATCAGTGCTTGGAAGAATAGAAAAACAGAATATTTTTTAAATGATGAGAAACTATTAAATGTTGGTGTTCAGAGAGATTTAGGTGTCCTCGTACAGGAAACAGAGTTAGCTTGCAGGTACAGCAAGCAATCAGGAAGGCAAATGGCATGTTGCCCTATATTGCAAGGGGGTTGGAGTACAAGAGTAAGAAAGTCTTGCTACAATTGTACAGGGCTTTGGTGAGAAGATACCTAGAGTACGGTGCACAGTTTTGGTCTCCTTATCTGAGGAAGAATATACTTGCCTTAGAGGCGGTGCAATGAAGGTTCACTAGATTAATCCCTGGGATGAGAGGGATTGTCCAATGAGGAGAGATTGAGTAGATTGGGTAGATTGAGTAGATTAATCTCTGGAGTTTAGAAGAACGAGAGGTGATCTCATTGAAACATACAAGTTTCTAAGGGGGATTGACAGGGTAGATGCTGAGAGGTTGCTTCCCCTGGCTGGAGAGTCTAGAACTAGGGGGCATAGTCTCAGGATAAGGGGTCAACCATTTAAGACTGAGATGAGGAGGAATTTCTTCACTCAGAGGGTTGTGAACCTCTACCCCAAAGGGCTGTGGATGATGAATCGTTGATGATATTCAAGGCGGAGATAGATTTTTGCACTCGTGCTGGAAAGTGGAGTTAAGGTCGAAGATCAGCCATGATCTTACTGAATGGCGGAGCAGGCTCGAGGGACCATATGGCCTACTCCTGCTCCTAATTTTCATGTTCTTATGAATGAGACCAATTACCTTTAGCCGCCTACTGGTGGGGGTGAACAATGTATTCATTGCATGGCCCCGTCCACACCATTTTCAACCGAGTCTCTCACGCTCCTCTCTCTCCCTCCACAGTATCCACAGTTCCCACTTTGGAGTGGGACTTGAACCTACAACCTGAGACTGGAGCACAAAAATCTAGGCTGAGGGAGTGACGCACTGTCGGAGGTGCCGTCTTTCAGATGAGACATTAAACCAAGGACCCCGTCTGCGCTCTCAGGTGGACGTAAAAGATCCTATGGCACTATTTCGAAGAAGAGCAGGGTGTTATCCCTGGTGTGCTGGCCAATATTTATCCCTCAATCAACATCTAAAACAGATTATCTGGTCATCATCACATTGCTGTTCGTGGGAGCTTGCTGTGCGCAAATTGGCTGCTGCGTTTCCTAAATTACAACCGTGACTACACTTCAAAAGTACTTCATTGGCTGTAGAGCGCTTTGAGACGTCCGGTGGTCGTGAAAAGCGCTATAGAAATGCAAGTCTTTCTTTTTATAGCATGCTGCTTCCATTGTTTAGGATGTATGTAGTCCTGTGTTGCAGCTTCACCAGGTTGGCACCTCATTTTTAGGTACGCCTGGTGCGGTTCCTGGCATGCTCTTCTACATTCCTAATTAAACCAGCGTTGGTCACCTGACGATGTTAATGTTAGAGTGAGAGATATGCCAGGCCATGAGGCTACAGATTGTGGTGAAATACAATTCTGCTGCTGCTGATGGCCCACAGCACCTCATGGATGCCCAATTGCACCTTGCAAACAGTGAACACAATATAATTGGATTTGATATTAGGTTTGAGAGGGAGTCAGAAACCACGGTTTTAGAATTCAGTAAGGCAAAATTCGAAGATGAGAGAAATGAATTGACCGCAGTAAACTGGGCTGAACTGATGATGGGTAAACCTACAAACAGTGGAAAGTATTCAAATAAGTATTTGGTACAATATAAAACCAGTACATACTCATAAAATACAAAGGCTTGGACTTGTGTGGTTATGGTCAATAAATGTGGTGAGAGACAGTACCAAACTAAAAAGGTGGTTTACACTAATACAAGGAATAATTGAAATCTAGTGGACAGGGAGAGCTATAAAAAGAACAAATGAACACAAAGAACGTAGTAAGAGGTTCAAAAAGGTAATATGAAACAATCTTACAAGGTATATCAAAGTTAACAGTAAAAGTTATAAATCTATTCTTAAGGGAAACAAAGTGGAAAAGAGGAATGTGGGGCCATTAAAGACAAATGCAGGAGACTATAATGGACAATAAGGAGATGGGAGACTTGTTAAATGAATACTTTGCATCCTTTTTCACAGTGGAGAAAAAGGACAAAATACAAGGGAACCTAAAAATAAGGCAAAGGGAGGAATAGAAGTCTAAAAACTGGTAAGAGAGAAAATAAATGGGATTTAAGATAGACAAACCTCCAGGACCGGATGGTTTCCACCGCAGAGTATTAAAAGAAATTGGTGATAAATTTGCAGATGCGTTAGTCATAATTTTCCAAAGCTCTTTAGATTCAGGAACTCTGCCTTTGGATTAGAAAATTGTAAATGTCACTCCATTATTTAAAAACAGAAGGAAGGTGGAATTGGGTAACTACAGATCCACCTGTTTAGGATCAGTTGTGGGAAAGTTACTGGAATCTATCATCAGGGACAGAGTGACTGAGCACTTGGATAAGCATGAGCTGATCAAAGAGTCAGCATGGATTTGTGACAGGTAGGTCATATCTGATAAATCTAGTTGCGTTCTTTTGAGTAAGTCACTGATATGGTGAAGGCAGAAGTGTATATGGAGGTTGTCTATCTGGACTTCGGAAAGGCATTTGACAAGGATCTTCAAAATAGATTAGCAAAAATGAGAGCAGATGGAATTAGAGGTAATATTGTGACATGGGTTTGGTAATTAGTCAGGAAGTAGGAGACAGACAGTAGGGGTAAAGGGAACGTTTGCTGATTGGCAGGACATGACAAGTGGCGAATCTGTACCTGGGTCTCTGCTTTTCACTAATAGACTGGAGAAGAGAGAGTAACCTCAGAGTCAAAAGGTTGTGGGTTCAAGTCCACTCCAGAGACTTGAGCACATAATCTAGGCTGACACTACAGTGCAGTACTGAGGGAGTGCTGTATTGTCAGAGGTACCGCCTTTTGAATGACACATTAAACCGAGGCCCCGTCTGCCCTCTCAGGTGGACGCAACAGATCCCGTGGCGCTATTCGAAGGGCAGGGGAGCTCTCCCTGGTGACCTGGCCAATATCTATCCCTCAACCAACATCACTAAAACAGATTATCTGGTCATTATCTCATTGCTGATAGGGGGAGAGGGGCACGGCGCGAGGGAGAGCAAAGGGAACAGTTATAAAGCACCTTTCATAGCCTCAGAATATATGAAAGTCTACAAAATGATTAGGTAATCTGTTTTGGTGTTTGCTTATAGAAACATAGAAGATAGGAGCAGGAGTAGGCCATTCGGCCCCTCGAGCCTGCTCCGCCATTCGATGAGATCATGGCTGATCATCTAAACTCAGTACCCTGTACCTGCCTTCTCCCCATATCCCTTGATACCTTTAGCTTTAAGGGATAAATGTTGACCAAGACACCTGAAGAACTCCTGCTCATGCTCAAATATTGTCATAGGATCTTTTACATTCATCTGAATAGGTAAACTAAGTCCGAAAAACTGTACTTACAACAATGCACCACTTCTTCACTACTGTACAAGATTGTGTGTTCAAGTCCTAAAGTGGTACTTGAATTCACAATCTTCTGACTCAGAGGTGAAGGTGATACCAATGAGCCAAGCTCACTGCAATCTTTCTAATGTTTATCATTTATACAAGGATCAAGAATTGTTTTGGGTTATCCAAGCAAAATTTTGGATGTCATCTTATAAGTGGGGCACCTTACAAGCACGCACTCCCAAAACCTGGAATAAAATTGCTGCAAAGTAAATCCAATGGACTACTATAAATGGACTTTCACACTCTTGAAATAAGCAGTCCAACGCTCACCATTTTTCCTCAAAGTGGATTTGCTGTGATTTTCTATTTATATTAGCGAAGTTGAGAGAGAATCATTTACTGATTTGGGCATTCTACAGCACTCCAATAGGCTTATTAATACAGACACAGCAGGATACTTTCTATCTATCAAACAGAATATATTCTACCCAACAAGACAGAAAATAAGTTAACTCTTTTTACAGATTTAAGTGAATATCATAATATTACTTTGCTCTGTACAAAAATCCTGTTACAACATTGCCTTCGAGTCTCCCGACAGTGTTTTAGTGCTGGGGATCCACATTACTCAAATAATTTACCTTGTCCTATCTTTTGCCAAACATCCTCAAATGACTGTGTCTTTCAGGAATGTACATTATATACAGCACAACCCTGTTGTATACCCAAGAGCATCTTAATGTGGAGAAGGCAACTAATTTGTTGAAGGTTCAGCCTACTAGTGATGACTACTGATGCTACAAATACAGCTGAGGTTTCCATGCAAGAACAACCTTGTGAGCCACCTGTCTGCTAACATTCCAGGAGAATAAAAACATGACTATGACTTGCGATTTGGAAGGGAGAGCAGCAATATTAATAAAGAGACACAATTACAATAGTAGAAAGAAAGGATTGCAGCAAGTGTGATGGGGCAGTGGAAACACTACGGGTAGAATTAAGAAACAGGAATGGAAGCAAGACTCTAGTAGGAGTTGTCTACAGACCTGATGGTATTAATGTAAGGGGGAGGCGGGGATATAAATACAGAGATCAGGGAAGCATGTAGAAAATACAAAGTAGTTAAAATGGGAGATTTTAATTTTCACATAGACATAGAGGCAGAACCGCTCAAGTAGTAATGAATGAATTTCTATAGAATGTATTCAGGACAATTTTTTAGAACAATGTGTTTTAGAACAGACATGGGAACAGGCCATATTTGATTTAGTGATGAGTAACACACCAGAATTAGTTAACAATCGGACGGTAAGGAAGCATCTTGCAAATAGTAACCATAATATGATTGAATTTGATATTAGGTTTGAATGGTTTTTAATTTAAGTATGGCAATCTTCGAAGGAATGAGAAATAAATTGACTACTGGGCTGAACTGAACTGTTAATGGGTAAACCTACAAACAAATGATGAGAGGCTTTCAAGAAGTATTTGGTACGATACAAAACCAGTACATACCCCTAAAAGGCAAAGGCTGTACGTGTGTAGTTAAGCAACCATGGTCAACAAATGAGGCAACAGATAAAGAACAGGAACATAAAAATGCAAGAGTGGAAATCCAGCAGACTTGGAGAAATATAAAAACCAAAACAAAAGAATACAAAGAAAGTGATGAGGTGCAAAAAAAATGAAAAAAAACTTGCAGGGGATATCAAAGCTAACAGCAATAGTTTTTAGAAATATATAGAGAGTGGTAATAGAGAATATGGATCCATTAAAGACTGATGCAGGCTAGTCTATAATGGACAACAAGGAAACGGCAGACCTGTTAAATGAGTACTTTGTATCAGTTTTCACAGACGAGGAAAAGGACAAAATACCACTGGTACAAGGGAACCTAAAAATAAGTCAAGGGGAGGTTTATACAAGTAAAAAAAAAAGACAATGGAGAAAAAAATGGGACTCAAGATTACATATAGACAAATCTCCAGGATCTTCTGGTTTCTACCAGAGTGTATTAAAAGAAATAGGTGAGGAAATTGCAAATGCATTAGTCAAAATTATCCAAAGCTCTCTAGATTCAGAATTTGTGTCATTGGATTGGAAAACTGCAAATGTCACTTCATTATTTAATAAGGGTGGGAGAGAGAAACCAGGCAACTGCAGACCTGCGACTTTATCAATTATGGAGCATTTACTGGAATCTATCAGAGACAGAGTGACTGAGCGCTTGGATAAGCATGGGCTGATCAAAGAGAGTCAGCATGGATTTGTGAAGAGTAGGTCATGCCTAACTAATCTAGCTCATTTTTTTGAGGAGGTCACGAGCATGGTGGATAAGGGAGTGTCTATGGATGTTGAATATATAGATTGCTCCAGGAACTTGAGCACAAAGTCTAGACTGCCACTTGCAGTACTGAGGGAGTGCTGCACTCTCTTTCAGGCGAGATGTTATACGCAGGCCCCATCTGCCCTTTCAGGTAGATGTAAAAGATTCCATGGCACTCTTTCAAAGGAGAGCAGGGGAGTTACCCCCCCAGTGTCCGGGCCAATATTTATCCCTCAACCAACATCACAAAGAAAAACAGATTATCTGGTCATGATCTCATTGCTGTTTGTGGGACCTTGCTTTGCACAAATTGGCTGCTGCATTTCCTACATTACATAGTGACTACACTTCAAATGTATTTCATTGGCTGTAAAGCGCTTTGGGACATTCCCGAGGTCATCAAAGGTGCTACATAAATTCAAGTTCTTTCTTTCTTCTTCCAGAAGGCAATGGATCAAGAAATATATATTCGCCTTGGTAGGAGTACAGTGCAGATTCACTAGAATGATAACAAGGCTTAAAGGATTAAATTAATAGGGCAGGTTGCATAAATATGGCTTGTATTCCCTCGAGTTTAGAAAGTTAATCAAGTTATTTTAAATTATTGACATTCGATAAAGGTGGATACAGAGCAACTATTTCCTCTGGTGGGGGAATCCAGAATAAGAGAGCATAATCTTAAAATTAGAGGTAGGCCATTTAGGAGTGAAATCAGGAAGCACTTTTTCCACACAAAACTGGAACTCTCACAACCAAGAGGCTGTGGTGGCTGGGTCAATTGAAATTTTCAAGATTGTTAGGTGAGGCTATCAAAGGACATGGAACAAAGGTGGGTAAATGGAATTGAGGTACAGATCATTCATGATCTAACTGAACAGAGGAACAAGCTTGAGGGGCTGAATGACCTATTCCTGTTCGTGTATTTCTTATAGTCCCAGCCAAGATAAGTCAAGATAAAAAAGTCATACCGGGTTCCAATTTAATTGTTATCCAGTGACTCCTGCTTTAAAGTGGAATGAACTGACGTTGGGCGAGAGGATGCCCCCACCACAGTCGAAAAGCCTGCCAGCACTCATGAATAATGACCACAGGGTGAGGTACTGGAAGCCGGCTGGTGCCCATGGATCCATACCAGAGGACATATCAGCACTTCAGGATAAGATTGGAGAAAACTAAAGCAGAGGTTAAACAAAAAAAATGAAGAATCTTGCAACTGATGGCATCTACAATTATTGTAAGTATATAATTGAGGAAATGTAAATTTCCTGTCAGAGATTAATCGAATCTGGTATTAAAAATCACAAATTAAACTAGGAGTTGTCATTTTCCCCCCCCCATTCCAACTGAAATTGCACAAACTACATTAGTGGATACAAAACTCCACCATGACTGCATTGGCCAGTGTCCCTTAACCACATACAGGCCTTCTTCCAGGCCTGAATTTCAGCCCCTTGAACACTTTGTTTAGCTGCCCTGCCCACACACAGTCACAAGGCGAGAGGTGTAGAACAAAGGACCCAATCAGGCAGAACAAAACAGGCAGGCAGCCTTCCTTCCTTTCTGATCGAGCTAATATGCATAATTTCCCCGATTTCAGAAAGGCTGCCAGGAACAACTAGTAAGGCGATATCAAGGTGCACTCATTGCAAGATAGATTTCAAATTGATAATTTTCTGTGGCGGAGCTAATAAAAACTCAATATCCAATTTATAGTTATTGAAGCAATGTTCAGAATTGAGTTTGACATTAGATCCTGCCACTTTCTAGATTGTGATACAGAAGACCCAAGATTTTCAATTTGTTACCATAAACATTGGTGGTTGTGTTTTTCCTCTGAACTATTTCACTGCATTCCTGTCCACTCTTGTTCTCTCACCACCCTCAAGAGTGTCATAACTTCATACAACATGAGAACATAATTTGTCACCCTTAAATAATAAACTGCTGGAGAAGAACTCTGGAAAATGGAGTAGATGGAGAACCTCTTTATAGAAACCAGTTTCCAATACTCAAATTCAAAAGCTTTACAGTTTCCTCAGATGTCTGAAGAGTACCTTTGATCAAAGGTGTATTTTGGAGGGGGAGAAAAACAAAATCGGCTGAAGTTCCAAAATACAACCGACAAGTTTATTTTTGGAATGGGGGGGGGGGGGGGAGGGGATATTTGCAGTATTGTTAAGAGAAATAAGACTTTTTAAATAGATGTTCATTCTCATGACAATTAACAGAATCACTGCTCATGTTTGTGGAATCATTTGTGATTCATGAATTTCAGCCTGAATCCATCATATCCAGTGGGGGAAGGAGGGCTTCGACACACACTCAACCCCAATCAACTTGTCTGGATCCTAACAAAAGACAGAATGGGATCAAAAATGCTGCTATCACTGCAAGCACAAACTTTCATAAAACCTGGGAAACATTATTTCAGTGAGTGAGTAGTCAATCTATTGAACAGGCTCCCTTGGGGGACAGTGGAAGTACATATTATTGATTAATTCAAACACAAATTAGATACATTTCTTCCAGAAAATAATATTTTGGGATTCAGTACATGAGTATTTGAGACATGACACATGGCAACTGTGGCATGCTAGGGAGGAACAGGTGACTTTGGACCTATGGCTCCCAAAGCTTTCCACCACTGGGGTTTTCCTCACTTCATGTCTGTTGAAGTCTATTGAACAACACCATTATAGTTGCATTTTGCAACTACCAGGCTGGTAGAAGGCAAATTAGATGGACCTTGGGCTTTCTTCATCTAGCAATTCCTATGTTCAGCACTACAATCTGCAGATTAGAAACCAAACAGCATCACCTGGAGTGGGGATGCCATTCAAGTTCAAGACACAGATCTGCTGCTGGTCAATGCATGAGAACGAGATATGGGCAAATAAAGCAAGGAGAGGGGAGAAATTTGTGTAAGAGCAGGGAAATGAAAAAGGAATCAGAACACAATTCAGATTTTAATTAATACTTGGAAACCAAGTATGTCAAAATTACATTAATTGACTAGGTTTCAAATACTTCTTGTTACAAGGAACATACTAGTATAGGATTTTATTTAAAACTTGTGGCTTTTTCAAGCTCCTCAGTGCTGAAAGATTGGACACGCTTCTACTAAGAGATCAAAGCATTTAAGAGCCTGCACAGCTTAAAAATTACAAATGCTTATAGAGGCATACCAATAGCTCAAGCTCTGGACTACGAATTCTGGACTAAGAATTTTGCGTACACAAAGTATGAAATGAAGAATCAATTAAGTCACTTTCTATGTACAATGAAAATCAAATTGTTACATAATTCCAGCCTTCCTTCCACCACACCCTCCATATTATTTCCATTCAAATTGCTTAATAAATGTATAAGTAAAAGAGGACTTTTTAGTGTGGAAGAATGCAGCAGCATGGCACTAGCAGACATTCTCCCCAGGCAGCAATTGTATACTGAAATTAATGCCACTGTCTTTTTTTTTTAAAAGGAACATAAAACACAGTTTCAAGAACAAAACAGAATTTTGCTCATACTCGATTCTCTAAATTAAAAGAACTAATGAAAGTTTTAGCGAATTTCAATTAAACGATTGATTAAAGCTTCATCATGCACAAATTCTATAGACATTTTCAAACAATGCGCTTTTACCTCCATCAAAAACCATGACAGCAAAATTTTAGCATAAGTAATTACTGTCCACCTTTACAATACCCTGTTACAGTTGCATGCTATTAAATGTATGTCTATTAAAACAAGAATTTCTCCTTCCCCTCACCTAATTCACTTCTGCTCAGCTGCCACTTTTGTCTTGCAATTTTCATAACAGATAATTAATCATTAAATTCAGAAGTCTTTGTCTGCCCTAAACATAGATCCATAATGTTAAACTTATATAAATCACTGTTTAGACCGCAGTTAGAATAGAGTTTGGTTTTGGGCATCATCCATCAGAAAAGACGTTAACGCCATGGAGAAGGTATAGAATAGATTAACTGATGATATCAGGGAGGTTTTAGTCATAGAGAAATGAAAAGGAACTGGGTTTCTTTGCAAAGGGTAGGTTAACAATATATTGTATTTATATAGCATCTTTAACGTAGAAAAATATGCTAAAGCAGCTCACAAAAGACAATTGAAAAAAAATGGATGCTGAGCCAAAGGATGAGATATTGGAGGCAGGGAGGGGAAGCAAAAACTTGGTCAGAGGTGGGTTTATGACAAAAGTCTTAGAGTGGGGGGTGAAGAGGCAGAGCTGTTTTAGGCAGGGAACTCCAGAGCATGGGACAAAGACAGCTGAAGACATGGTCACCAGTGGTGGGGCAGAGAGATGGAAATGCACAATAGGGCAGAGGAACAGAGTGATCGGTGGGGGAGGAAGGTGGCAGAAGTTCAAGATAAGGAGGGGATTTTTTAAAAAAGGATTAAAATTTTACATTTGAGGCGTTGGGAGACTAGCACACAACATAGGTCAGCATGGACAGGAGTGATGGGCGAGTGGGACTTTGTGTGGGATAGCATAGACAACAGAGTTCTGGATGATCTGAGGAGTACAGAGGTTAGAGGATAGGAAGCTAGCCAGGAAAGCATTGGAATAGTAGAGTCTCGTGTCCAAGTGATAAAGGCACGAATGACTGTTTCAGCAGCAGATGGGCTGCGGCAGTGGCAGATGCGGGCAATGTTAAAGGTGGAAGTATGTGGTCTTTGTGATGGAGAGGAGATGGAGTTAGGTCACAGATCAGCCATGATCTCATTGAACGGTGGGACAGGCTCAAGGAGCTAAATGGCCTGCTCCTATTCCTATGAACCTCAGCTCAGCTTTGAATAGGATGCCGAGGTTACGAACAGTCTGGTTCAGCCCTAGACAATAGCTGGGAAAGGAGATGCAATTGGTGGCAAGGGTACGCAGTTTGTGGCGTGGGCCAAAGCCGATGCCTTCAGTGTTCCCAATATTTGACGAAGAAATTGTGGGTCATCTAAGACTGAGTGTCGTCTAACATCAGAGACAGTGGAGGGGTCAGGAAAGTTAGTGGAGGCAAAGCTGGGTGCCACCAGCATACATATGGAGGCTGAGCCAATGTCTGCAGTTGATGTCACCAATGGGCAGCGTGTAGATGAGGAAGACGATGGAGCCAAGGACAGATCTCTGGAGGACGCCAGAAGTAAGTGTCCAGAAGCAAGAGAAGCCATAGCTGCAGATGCTTTGGCTGTGATTGGACCAGTAAGAGTGGAACCAAGCGAGCGCAATCCCACACAGTTGGACAACAAAGAGGCGTTGGATGAGGATGATGTGGTTGATCCTGTTAAAGCCTGCAGAGAGGTTGAGGAAGACAAAGAGGAATAATTTACCACATGGAGAATAATTTTGGTTATGGCTGTTTTGGTGCTGTGGCATAGGCAGAAACCGGATTAGAAAGGACACTGCAGGAAAGATGGGCACGTATTTGGGAGGCAATAACACACTCAATGACTTTGGGGGAAGAAAGGAAGGTTGGAGATGGAGACAGATGCCAAGGGTTTTATTTTTTTTATTTTTTTTTAAAAGGGGGGTGATGACAGCAGTTTTGAAAAAGGAAAGGAAAAATTGCCTGCGTAAAGGGAACCATTTATAAAATCTACTCACATGGGGCCAGAAAGCAAAGTTAGGTGATCAGCAGTTTAATGGGAATGGGGTCAAGGGAGCAGGAAGTAGGTCTCAGAGAGGGCACGATGGAAGATGAGAGAGAAACTAGAGGTGCAGAATCAGGGTTAACGTACGTTTGGCTTGGTGGGCAAAGGGGGAGCAGCAGAGCCAACTGAACAGATGGTCTCAATCTTCGTGACAAAGTTGGAGGTCAGGGTAGTGGGGAGAGGGGTTTAAGGAGATGGGTAGTGGAGAAAAGAAGCTGGGGTTTATCTTTGCTCTCCAGGAGTAGTGGGTAGTTTTGGCAGAGGAGAGAGGCGATGTGGACAAGATAAAGATGTTCAAAATTATGGAGGATTTTGATAAGGTAAATAGGGAAAATACTGTTTCTATTGGTCAGAGTCAGAAACCAGAAAGAATAAAATTACCACCACCACCTAAGGAACGAAGGGAGAGTTTGAGAATGTTTTATGCAAAACTTTGTTAGGACAGAGTGCCCACCAGAAACAGTGGTGGAAGCAGAATCCATAATAGCTTTCAAAAGGAAGTGGATAAATATTTGATACAGAAAAAAATAAAAAAGGCTATGAAGAAAGGGCAGGACAATGGGACTAAGTAGATAGCTATTTGCCAAGTGAATTTGGACAAAATATGTAAGTGGACAGAACAATGGATGTGAAATTTAATGTAGTCAAGCATAAAGTACTGCACGTAGGAAAGAAAAATGGTGCTGAAATAGGTCAAGATGAAGATGAAAGAGACCTAGGAGTCCAACTAGACTGGACACTTAACATCTCCAAGCAATCTAGATAAACAGAAAATAGTTAGAAGTAGCCAACATAGATTTCAAAAGGAACGAACATGCTTGACACACCTCATAATTCTTTGAGGCGGTAACAGACATGGTAATGGGGAAAATGCAGTGGATGTAGTGCACATGGACTTTAGGAAAGCATTTAACAACGCACCACTTGGTAGATTACTGGAGAAGATTAAGGGGCACGGCACAAAAGGCATCAAGGGGTATGGGGAAGAGAGCGGGAATATGGTATTGAGATAGAGATCAGCCATGATCATATTGAATGGTGGAGCAGGCTCGAAGGGCCTACTCCTGCTCCTATTTTTCTATGTTCTATGTTTCTATGGAATTAGGAGTAAGATAGCAAACTAGATTAAAAATTGATTAGAAGGGAGAAAACAGAAAGTAGGAGTTAAGGGCAGTTTTTCCAGAGTGGTTGGAAGTGGATAGTGGTGTCCTTCGGGCTTCAGTTCTGGGGCCACTTCTGTTCATCTCAATGATTTGGATATAGACCTACAGAGGGTGGTGTCGAAATTTGCAGATGATACCAAATAAGATTTACAGTTAAATCTTTAGAAGACCAAAGGAAATTGCAAAAGGATATTGATAAGCTGGGGGAATGGGGTAAAAAGTGGCAATGTCAGTAAGCGTGAAGTAATGCATTTTGGTTTGATACTGAATGGAAGTAGGCTCAATGTTGCAAAAAAGCAAAGAGACTTGGGGGTGCATGTTCACAGAATGTTAAAGGCAGTATCTCAAGTTGATAAGGCTGTAAAAAAGCTAATCGAATTCTAAGTTTTCTCTCAAAAGCCAAGAGGTAATTACGATATCCTGCAAAGTCTTAAGAGCCCAGTTCGAATATTGTGCGCAATATTGGCCTCAACACTATAGGAAGGATTTTGCGGCTTTGGAGAGGGTACAACACATATTCAGCGAGAATACTACTGCCTGATATAAGGAATACAAATACAAAGAAAGACCTTGAAAATCGGGTCCTTTTTTGTTAGAACAATGCAGATTACAGGATGATATAATAGAAGTGTTTAAAATTGTGAAAGGATGGGACAGGGTAGATAAAAGCAGACTGTTTTCCAGGAGTTCCACCAAATCTCTCCTTGGTCTGTCCCGCTACTCCTCTGGCACCTGCTATTCCTTTGAGCACCTAATCTTGTTCCATGCCTCGCCCTTAATAAAGACCTTGTACTCTACTGCCCGCCGAAGCCAGGTTTCTCACCAAGATATCCTCAGTGCTTTCCCCTCAGGCTTTTCACCGAGCGACTTCTCATCCTCAGCGATTTCAACCTCCGTCTCAACTCTCACCTTGCCTTCTCTTCTGAGGTCACTGCCCTCCTGTTTTTTCAGTTTAAATGGACAGAATATGAAATTATGATACACCCACTTTATTGAACTAGCAGTGAAACACAAGGGTGTTGAAAGGAATAAAGCTATGTGAAAGCTGCCTGTCATTTTGGAATGGTATGATGCCTACAACATCAATTACATTTAACTTTTTACAATTTTACATCTTAATGTTTTAAAAAAATATAAAATATGCTCTGAAAAAGTAAAGCATAAAAATACCTGAAATAAGTTGTTTTCTGTAACACTTCAGAATCTAATTTTCCCTCAGTAACTAACAGTAGAGAATTCCCAAACTCTAAGGGTCTCATATCCTAACCATTGGCTAAAAAATATCGTCTAGCTCATCCATGCGGTTTGCTGATCTAAACTGTCAGATGAAAGCAGTAACACTGCTGCTTTTTAAGCAGGAGGGAAAAAGCAGCACAGCGTTACTGCCACATTAATCCATCCTTAAAACATAAGAAATAAGAGCAGGAGTAGGCCATACGGCCCCTCGAACCTGCTCTGCTATTCAATAAGATCATGGCTGATCATCGACCTCAACTCCACTTTCCTGCCCCATATCCGTATCCCTTGATTCCCCTAGAGTCCAAAAATCTATCTATCTCAGCCTTGAATATACTAAAAGACTCAGCATTCACAGCCCTCTGGGGCAGAGAATTCCAAAGATTCACAACCCTGAGTGAAGAAATTCCTCCTCATCTCAGTCTTAAATGGCCGACCTCTTATCCTGAGACTATGCCTCCTAGTTCTAGACACTCCAGCCAGGGGAAACAACCTCTCAGCATCTACCCGGTCAATCCCATTCAGAATCTTGTATGTTTCAATGAGATCACCTCTCATTCTTCTAAACTCCAGAGAGTATAGGCCCATTCTACACAATCTCTCATCATAGGACAGCCCTCTCATCCCAGGAATCAATCTAGTGAACCTTCGTTGCACCGCCTCCAAGGCAAGTATATCCTTCCTTAGATAAGGAGACCAAAACTGTGCACAGTATTCCAGTTGTAGTCTCACCAAGGCCCTGTACAATTGTAGCAAGACTTCCTTACTCTTATACTCCAAACCCCTTGCAATAAAGGCCAACATGCCATTTGCCATCCTTATTGCTTGCTGTAGCTGCATGGTAACTTTGTGTTTCTTGCACGAGGACACCCAAATCTCTCTGAACACCAACATTTGAAAGTTTCTCACCATTTAAAAAATATTCTGTTATTCTATTCTTCCTACCAAAGTGAATAACCTCACATTTCCCTACATTATACTCCATCTGCCACCTTACTGCCCACTCACTTAGTCTATCTATATCCCTTTGCAGACTCTTCGTGTTCTCCTCACAGCTTACTGTCCCACCTAGCTTTGTATCATCAGCAAACTTGGATACATTACACTCGGTCCCTTCATCTAGGTCATTAATATAGATTGTAAATAGCTGAGGCCCCAACGCTGATCCTTGCGGCACCCCACTAGTTACAGCCTGCCAACCTGAAAAATATCCGTTTATCCCTACTCTCTCTTTTCTGTCCATTAACCAATCCTCTATCCATGCTACTATATTACCCCCAACCCCATGAATCCTAATCTTGTGTAATAACCTTTTACGTGGCACCTTATCAAATGCCTTTTGGAAATCCAAATATACTACATCCACTGGTTCCCCTTTATCGACCCTGCTAGTTACATCCTCAAAAAACTCTAATAAATTTGTCAAACACAATTTCCCTTTCATAAAACCATGTTGACTCTGCCTAATCATGTTCTGATTTTCTAAGTGACTTGATACCACTTCATTAACAATGGATTCCAGCATTTTCCCCGACGACTGATGTCAGGCTAACTGGCCTGTAGTTCCCTGTTTTTTCTCTCCCTCCTTTCTTGAATAACGGTGTTACATTTGCGACCTTACAATCCGCTGGGACCATTCCAGAATCTAGGGAATTTTGGAAGATCAAAAACAACCACACCGCTCATCAGCCACACAAAAAATTAAATATAAAATCTCTCCAAAGCAATTTAATACTTGGTCATAGGACATGGCATTAATGAGACACATATCCCTTTCCTGAAGATGCTCTCAACTCCATTCAAAGTTAAGCTATTTTCACACTGATCCTTGTTTAGTTCATATGCTGGGAAACAGACATTCGTGTGTTACTCTATGCATTTATATTACTAAATCCTAGCAGCAGAATGGTAGACCCACAAAAAGTGGATCTATGATTCTGCCACCTGGATAAGGGAGCCAGCTAACGAACACTGGTCTCCCCAAAATCAGAATTAGTGACTGTATAAAAATGGCTTTTAAGCTTCAAAAACAAAAATGGTAGGCGTAGCAGCATCTGTTCAATGATTAAACTTCATTCCTCTTCAAAGGTACCACACAAAGAAACAACTTCAGACCCTGTTTATTGCAGCATTTACGCCAAAGGCAAAGTGATCACTAGTAATGTAATAGGGATAGTAAATATACCAAAGGCAAAGAACGCCATTTTGTACGGCTGGTGACTTCATATCCTACTACGAGATGTAAAGCAAAATATTGGCTGCAAATATAAATGACCGTCACTGGCATTGCTAGATACCACTGGCCACCATTTTGTTCTCCCAAAAGCAGGCCAAGTTCAGTCCACCCTACCTATACAGGGTATTTCTTTGCTGTCCTGTACAGATCTCTCGAACACTCGAGAAGGTCAATGGCTCAAAACGAAGCCTCAAATGTCAAGCTTGATCTTCGCTTAACTAGACTCTTCTGGGAGTTTCAATGGTTTCAAGATGGCAAGCCTGGTGATGGAGGTTTGAAATTAACTCAACCATCAGTAATAGCTAAACCAAGCAAGTATATAGCACTCCAGGGCTATTTTGATCATTGGCCAGCAAATCTAGCTCACTAATGGAACCTGGAGGGGTTGATCCATCATTGGAGAGGCTGGAATTTGCTTCCCCCAATTCAGTTCCAGATAACCAATATCCTTTGGAGTACTGTGGTCTTCGCTGGGCAAAGCTTACCAGTGCTTAGTCACTGGGCTAGTAATCCAGAGGACCGGACTAATGATCCAGAGACGCGATTTCAAATTCCACCACAGCAGCTGGGGAATTTAAATTCAGTTAATTAAATAAATCTGGAATAAAAAGCTACTATCAGTAATGGTAACCATGAAACTATCGGATTGTCATAAAAACCCGTCTGGTTCACTAATCTCCTTTAGGGAAGGAAATCTGCCATCCTTACCTGGTCTGGTCTATATGTGACTCCAGACCCACAGCAATGTGGTTGACTCTTAATTGCCCTCTGAAATGGCCTAGCAAAAGTCACTCAGTTGTAACTAACCGCTACGAAACATAGTAAGAATGAAACCGGACGGACCAACCAGCATCGACCTCAGCACCACCTACGGACATGGCAACCCCAGCCGACCCTGCAAAGTCCTCCTCACCAACATCTGGGGACTTGTGCCAAAATTGGGAGAGCTGTCCCACAGTCTAGTCAAGCAACAGCCTGACATAGTCATACTCATAGAATCATACCTTTCAGCCAATGTCCCAAACTCCTCCATCACCATCCCTGGGTATGTCCTGTCCCAACGGCAGGACAGACCCACCAGGGCTGGAGGCACAGTGACATACAGTCGGGAAGGAGTGGCCCTGAGAGTCCTCAACATTGACTCCGGACCACATGCAGAAGTCACATGGCTTCAGGTCAAGCATGGGCAAGGAAACCCCCTGCTGATTACCACCTACCGCCCTCCCTCAGCTGATGAATCAGTACTCCATGTTGAACACCACTTGGAAGAAGCACTGAGAGTAGCAAGGGCACAGAATGTACTCTGGGTGGGGGACTTCAATGTCCATCACCAAGAGTGGCTCGGTAGCATCACTACTGACCGAGTCCTGAAGGACATAACTGCCAGTCTGGGCCTGCGACAGGTGGTGAGAGAACCAACACGACGGAAAAATCTACTTGACCTCGTCCTCGCCAATCTACCTGTCGCAGATGCATCTGTCCATGACAGTATTGGCAGCAGTGACCACCGCACAGTCATTGTGGAGACGTAGTCCCGTCTTCACACTGAGGACACCCTCCATCGTGTTGTGTGGCACTACCACCATGCTAAATGGGATAGATTCAGAACATATCAAGCAGCTCAAAACTGGGCATCCATGAGGCGCTGTGGGCCATCAGCAGCAGGAGAATTGTATTCCACCACGAACTGTAACCTCATTGCCTGGCATATCCCTCACTCTACCATTACCAAGCCAGGGGACCAACCCTGGTTCAATAAGGGGTGTAGAAGAGCAGCACCAGGCATACCTAAAAATGAGGTGCCAACCTGGGGAAGCTGCAACACAGGACTACATGCATGCTAAAAAGCAGAAGCAACATGCTATAGACAGGGCTAAGCAATCCCACAATCAACGGATCAGATCAAAGCGCTGCAGACTTACCACATCCAGTCATGAATGGCGGTGGACCATTAAACAACTAACGGGAGGAGGAGGCTCCATGAATATGCCCATCCTCAATGATGGCGGAACCCAGCACGTGAATGCAAAAGACAAGGCTGAAGCATTTGCAACCATCTTCAGCCAGAAGTGCCGAGTGGTTGATCCATATCGGCCTCCTCCTGAGGTCCCCACCATCACAGGAGCCAGTCTTCAGCCAATTCGATTCACTCCACATGATATCAAGAAACGGCTGAGCACACTGGATACAGCAAAGGCTATGGGCCCCAACAACATCCCAGTTATCCTGCTGAAGACTTGTGCTCCAGAACTAGCCGCACCTCTAGCCAAGCTGTTGCAGTACAGCTACAACACTGGCATCTATCCGACAATGTTTGAAAACGGCCCAAGTATGCCGTCCACAAAAAGCAGGACAAATCCAATCGAGCCAATTACCGCCTCATCAGTCTACTCTCAATCATCAGCAAAGTGATGGAAGGTGCTATCAAGCGGCACTTACTCACCAATAACCTGCTCACTGATGCCCAGTTTGGATTCCGCCAAGACCACTCGGCTCCTGACCTCATTACAGCCTTGGTCCAAACATGGACAAAGGAGCCGAATTCCAGAAGTGAGGCGAGAGTGACTGCCCTTGACATCAAGGTAGCAGTTGACCGAGTGTGGCATCAAGGAGCCCTAGTAAAACTGAAGTCAATGGGAATCGGGGTGAAAACTCTCTACTGGCTGGAGTCATGCCTAGCACAAAGGAAGATGGTTGTAGTGGTTGAAGGTCAATCATCACAGCCCCAGGACATTGTGGCAGGAGTTCCTCAGGGCAGTGTCCTAGGCCCAACCATCTTCAGCTGCTTCATCAATGACCTTCCCTCCAACATAAGGTCAGAAATGGGGATGTTCGTTGATGATTGCAGTGTTCAGCGCCATTCACAACCCCTCAGATAATGAAGGAGTCCATGCCCGCATGCAACAAGACCTGGATGACGTTCAGGCTTGGGCTGATAAGTGGCAGGTAACATTCGTGCCACAGAAGTGCCAGGCAATGACTGTCTCCAACAAGCGAGTGTCTAACCACCGCCCCTTGACATTCAACGGCATTACCATCGCCAAATCCCCCACCATTAATATCCTGTGGGTCACCATTGACCAGAAACTTAACTGGACTAGCCACATAAATACTGTGGCAACAAGAGCAGGTCAGAGGCTAGGTATTCTGCGGCGAGTGTCTCACCTCCTGACTCCCCAAAGCCTTTCCACCATCTACAAAGCACAAGTAAGGAGTGTGATGGAATACTCTCCACTTGCCTGGATGAGTGCAGCTCCAACAACACGCAAGAAGCTCGGCACCATACAGGACAAAGCAGCCCGCTTGAGTGGCACCCCATCCACCACCTTAAACATTCACTCCCTCCACCACCGACGTACCGTGGCTGCAGTGTGTACCATCTACAAGATGCACTGCAGCAACTCGCCAAGGCTTCTTCGGCAGCACCTCCCAAACCCGTGACCTCTTCCACCTAGGAAAAGGGCAGCAGGCGCATGGGAACACCACCACCTCCAAGTTCCCCTCCAAGTCGCACACCATCCTGACTCAGAAGTATATCGCCGATCCTTCATCGTCGCTGGGTCAAAATCCTGGAACTCCCTCCCTAATAGCACTGTGGGAGTACCATCACCACACGGACTGCAGCGGTTCAAGAAGGCAGCTCACCACCACCTTCTCAAGGGCAATTAGGGATGGGCAATAAATGCTGGCCTTACCAGCGACGCCCACATCCCATAAACGAATTTAAAAAAACATATGGGTTGTGAGATATTAACATCCTCAATGGAGTCAATACATAGCCACAAATAAAATACTTGCTTGAAAGATAGGTGGAAAAGAAAGCACAGCATCAAGGTTGTATGAGCAAATAAGTGTTCCTCTTGTCATAAGATGCAAAAAATTATATTACACTTGCATCAACAGTTATTGCACTCAAATAGCAACTACCTACCATCTATAATGATCCACCTCAATTGCCATTTTACTGCAATTAACAGTGGACAACTGCTTGATTGATTTTCAAAGATTACAAATCCAAGTGGCTGACAAGATCTTGATTAAATTAAAACCACTGGGCCTTCTGCATATGCTCAGACACATTGCAAATTACATAAATCTCCAGTGCTTATCCTAGGCAATGCCTGAACAGCTGAGAACAGTCCAAGAGTGAACAGATAACTTAAGACTATACAACTCAGTCTTCCGTGTTTCCTCTTTCTCCTGGTGAGCAATTAGACTTAGTGCCCTTAAAGGGACAGAGGTCTACATTATCAACAATATATTGCATCACATGGTGTAACCCACTTGCCCTTATAGTGCATATGACCTTCAAAATACTGCAGATTACATGAAAACATTGTGATAAATGCAAGACACAGTAAAAGCACTGCATGCAAACAAAGTGGATGTGTAAAATAAAAATCTTTTACTTCTTAATTCCCTTCATCCTCTAATTCCCCACAACACAAACTCGTGCAATAGTAAATACCTAAAGGAAACAGGCATGAAACTCAACTCAAAGAATAAAATTTCTTTTCTCATATCCAACTTGATGACAACTATACAAGTGAACAAAGTTATCAAATATAGCTGATAGCATAATAGGATTCAAACTCCCCAACAGCTACTTCCCCATAACCAATTGTTGATTGCAAGTTTGTTGAGTAGTAGTGATCGCATCAAAATCCTTAATCGTACATTGAGTATCACTATACATCAATGGCATAAAGTACGCTAGTATAAGATATGATAAATGGAAGCAATTTCAAGGCTGTGATCTCTCATTGGAATTGAGATGATGATTAAACTGCTTATACAGCCCATCATCTGAACTCAGACTACAGCATTTCCACGACCACCACCACCGCCCCCACCCCCCCGACATTCATTCATTTTTCTCTCTAGGACTTTTCTGTGCCGCCTTTACCCTTACAGAAGCACAAACTACAAAAATCCCACCGTACAACTATTACAGCCTACTCCTGTTTGTCGAAGTTAATTTGAATTACTCATAATTCAAATTCTACTTAAATGGGCTACTGTGTCAGTGATCAGCTCCATTTGCAATTGCTCAAATAATGAAGCAGTCCATGCCCGCATGAAACAAGACCTGGACAACATCCAGGCTTGGACTGATGTGTGGTGTGAATGTTACTTTCCACTTAAGTGCCAGGCAATGACCATCTCCAACAAGAGAGAGTCTAACCACCTACCCTTAACATTCAATGGCATTACCATTGCCGAATCCACCACCATCATCATTCTGTGCATCTTAACTGGACCAGCCACAAATGCCGTGGCTACTCGAGCAGGTCAGAGGCTGGGCATTCAGTGGCAGTAGCTCACCTTCTGGCTCCCCAAAGCTTTTCCATCACCTAAAAGGCACAAGTCAAGAGAGTGTGATGGAATGCTCTCCACTTGCCTGGATGGGTGCAACTGCAACAACACTCTAAGCTCAACACCATCCAGGACAAAGCAGACAACTTGATCGGCAGCCTTAAACATCCAATCCCTCTACCACCGGTTCCCTGTGACTGCAGTGTGTTCTATCCATAAGATACACTGCAGCAACTCGACAAGGCTTCTTCGACAGCACCTCCCAAACCAGAGACCTCCACCACCTAGAAGGACATGGGTACAGATGCATTGGAACACCACCATCTCCAAATTCCCCTCCAACTCAAACACCATCCCAACTTGGAAATATATCACCGTCCCTGGGTCAAAATCCTGGAACTCCCGACCAATGTCCCCCCTAATTTTTTTTTGGTGTGGCCCCTTTAAGGGGCTTCGTGGCCCATTCACAGTTTCGTGCATGCGCGAAACTTAACATTGAAAAAGCCAGTCCTGGGCTGCACAGCTTAGAGGGAACGTTGCTCCCTCCCTAACAGCACTATGAGAGTACTTTCACCACACTGACTGTAGCGGCTAACCAGCACCTTCTCAAGAGCAACAAGGGATGGGCAACAAATGCTGGTCTTGCTAGCGACATCCATATCTCATGCAATTGCTTAATTACACATAATTTAACTGGAAGATTTTTAAATTATCAATAGATTGTAAACCAAAAAAGTCGACTACTGTACACTAAGACCCATCCAAGGTGGTGGCCTGGCAAACTAACGAATGTTTCAACTCCAGCTCCCAACACCCCATAAGCCAATGCACGTCAGATCACTACCCACCCAACATCAGCAACAGCAAACATATGCTTAAAGTTCCTCCAGAAATCGAAGGACCAATATGCAGTCACACAACAATATACAACACAGCACAAATGTGCCTGCACAGTGGTGTCGTTTCAGAGGAAACTAGAGCCCCCATTACATGCAGCCAGTACACTCTAGCAATGACTAACAATGCACCTCAGTTATGCCAGCAAGTTTGCATAATAAGAGGATATGTAACCTAATCGAAGGGTTCACAGGGCATCAGCCAACAAGAACAAAGCACCAGCACTTTTAAGCAATCAGCCTTTAAATCAGTCTCTACTATTTTAGATAATGTATCCTTGTATATAATTTTACAGTTAAAACATAAGAATTCCAGGACTTTGGTATTTGAACTATTTCAGAAACTCAGTATGGTTAGCAATAACAATTTTGAAAGGGTGGTGTGCGTCTTTGCACTACAAAATTTATTCAAAATTTTTTTTTTTTTTTTAAATGCAGGCAAATACCTTGAGATATCTGTAGTCTGATTTAGCATATTGATACCTATACCCTACAAGAAAACAAACGAGTCCCCACCTTCAGGAGAGGATTAAAAGGGAAGAAAATATGCAAACTGAGTCCAGTGGGTTAAAATGTCACCTATTCACTTCCATGACCTATGCTCTAATCTCATACGTGTGGACAATCCTAAAAATCGGTTACAAAAAAAAATCAGAATCATCTCAAGCCAGGACCAAGTGGTACTAAATCCTCTGCACAAAACTGTGGGCCTCATTCTGAAAGATCACAAAGATGGCTGATTTGATGGGACACAGTCGACAGTTACCTTAGTACATACTGTATTCGCTGCTCACAATGCAGTCTCCTCTACATTGGGGAGACCAAACACAGATTGGGTGACCGCTTTGCGGAACACCTCCGTCCAGTCTGCAAGCGCAACCCCGAGCTTCTGGTCGCCTATCATTTTAATTCTTCAGACCACTCCCACTCTGACCTCGGCCTCTTACACCGTTCCAATGAAGCTCAACATAAGCTTGAGGAACGGCATCTCACCTTTCGATTAGGCACTTTACAGCCATCCAGACTCAACATTCAGTTCAACAATTTCAGATCATAATCTCTGCCCCCATTTTTGCAGACAGCAGCTGTTGCTGATGATTCGGATATTTACACCTCCTCTCGCCCCATCTTTTGTTTCTTTACTTATCCCATTACCATCTCCTTTCGCCATGCACCATCATCCCTTTTGTCATTTAAGCTCTCCTGCCTTCCACCCTATCACAGACCTTCCCTTTTGTTCTTTCCTCTTCTCCCCACTTTCCCTGCCTCTGTACTTGCTTAAAACCTGTTACATCTCCAAACTTTTCCAGTTCTGACAAAAGGTCATCAACCTGAAACGTTAACTCTGTTTCTCTCTCCACTGATGCTTCCTGACCTGCTGAGTATTTCCAGCATTTTCTGTTTTTATTTACCTTAGTACACTTGGCCTAAAAATATTTTACAGCAATTCTAAATGCAAAATAATACATCTTGTGATTCCCCAAAATTGCTGAGCTTCTGATTTAGCCTCAAATGATGTGAAGAGGTGCTGAGCAAAGAGTTTAGAAAGGGAGAAAACAAATTGTAGCTGAGAGAAAGCACGTTATCCTCAACCCACTTGTGTAACCACCAGTTAAGCAGCACAGATTTGGTGTATCCTAGTTGCTATTTTAGGGCAGCAATGAAAACAGGCCATCTGTCTTAGAAGTTCGAGTCAGTAGAAAGAATTTACACTAAAAATTTTAAAAATCATTCTAATTTTCACGCTCTAAAGGCAACTTTATCCACCACAGTACTTACTGTATAACACAAATTATCTCAGTAAAAGGGAATGAAGTGGAGCATGTTTCAGTGCGGGAGCATTTGGGAAACAATGATTACAATATCATGAGGTTTAGAGTAGTTATGGAAAATGACATGGAAAACTTAAATGTGAAAATATTCAACTGGAGGGCTAATTTCAGTGAGTTGAAAAGGGATCTTGCCCACATAGACTGGAATCAAATATTAGCAGGTGAAACAGTAAATCAGCAATGGGAGGCCTTCAAAGAGGAGATAGTTTGGGTACAGACTAGGCACATTCCCATGAGGGGGAAAGGAAGGGCATCCAAAGTTAGAGCTCCCTGGATGACTAAAGATATAGAGATTAAAATGAAACAGAAAAAGGAAACTTAGGATAAAGGTCAAGTTCATAATTCAGTAGAGAACCAAGCTGAATACAAAAAGTAAAGGGGGGAACTGGAAAAGGAAATAAGACAGGGCAAAGACACTGTATGAGAATAGAATAGCAGTTAACATAAAAGGGAACCCAAAAGTCTTTTAAAACATATAAATAGTAAAAGGGTAATCAAAGGAAGGGTGGGGCTGATTAGGGGCCAAAAGAGAGATCTTCTTGTAGAGGCAGAGGGCATGGCTGGGGTAATAAATCTGTCTTCACTAAAGAAGAGGATGCTGCCAATGTCACAGTAACGGAGGAGGTAGTAGAGAAATTGGATAGGATAAAAATAGCTAAAGGAGGTTCTTATAAGGTTGGCAGCGCTCAAAGTAGAAACGTCATCCTGTCCAGAAGGAATGCATCCTCGGTTGCGGAGGGAAGTAAACGTGGAAATTGCAAAGCCTCTGGCTCAATCTTCCAATCCTTCTTAGATATGGGAGTGGTGCCAGAGGACTGGAGAATTGCAAATGTTACACCCCATTCAAAAAAAGGGGAGAGAGATAAACCCGGCAATTACAGGCCAATCAGCCCAACATCGATGATGGGGAAACTTTTAGCGAAATTAATCCGGGACAAAATTAATTGCTACTTAGAAAAATATGGGTTAATAAATGAAAGCCAGCACGAATTTGTTAAAGGGAAATTGTGTTCGACTAACTTGATTGAGTTCTTGATGAAGTAACAGAGAGGATGGATGAGGGTAGTGCAGTTGATGTTGTGTATATGGTCTTTAAAAGGCGTTTGATAAAGTACCAATATACTCGTTAGCAAAATTGAAGCCCATGGGATTAAAGGGGCTAAGGGACAGAAAGCAGAATAGTGGTGAACGGCTGTTTTTCCAGACAGGAGGACGTATACAGTGGTGTCCCCAGGGGTCGGTATTCGGACCTCTGCTCTTTTTGATATATATTAATTACCTAGACTTGGATATACAGAAGGGCATCATTTCAAAGTTTGCAGAGGACACAAAACTTAGAAATGTAGTAAACAGTGAGGAGAATAGTAACAGACTTCAGTAGGACAGAGATAAACTGGTGAAATGGGCAGACACATGGCAGATGAAATTTAACGCAGAGAACTGTGAAGTGATTCATTTTGGTAAGAAGAATGAGGAGAGGCAATATAAACTAAATGATACAATTTAAGGGGTTGTACATACACAAGTCTTTGAAGATGGCAGGGCAAGTTGAGAAGGCTCTTAAAAAGGCATATAGGATCCTTGGCTTTATTAATAGAGGCAGAGTACAAGATCAAGGAAATTATGCTAAAACTTTACAAAACACTGGTTAGGCCCCAGCTGAAGTATTGTGGCCACCACATTATAGAAAGAATGTCAAGGCTTTAGAGAGGGTGCAACCTGTCCGTCTTCTGCGGCTATGCCCGCACCAAGTTGTCCCTGGAGAGGCAGCATGTGGTGGCTGCTGGTACACTCAAGGCCTTCCACAACTGGAGGGACTGGAGTGCATTGTACACACGGAGAACAATATTATTTAATTTGATAAGTTGCTTTTGTTTTATTTATATTTTGCATTTTATTGTTTGTGCCCCTTTAAAAAGGGGCTCTTCTTGTTAATTTGATTTTTGATTGGCCAATTTGGGATGTCACCAATCAGAAGAGTAGAGAGGGTGCAAAGGAGACATATTAGCATGGTACCATGGTTGAAAGACTTCAGTTACGTGGAGAGACTAGAGAAACTGGGGTTGTTCTCCTTAGAGCAGAGAAGGTTATGGGGAGATGTGATAAGTGTTCAAAAGAAAGACTTACATTTATATAGCGCCTTTCACGACCACCGGACGTCTCAAAGCGCTTTACAGCAAATGAAGTACTATTTGAAGTGGAGTCACTGTTGTAATGTGGGAAACGCGGCAGCCAATTTGCGCACAGCAAGGTCCCACAAACAGCAATGTGATAATGACCAGATAATCTGTTTTTGTTATGTTGGTTGAGGGATAAATATTGGCCAGGACACCGGAGATAGCTCCCCTACTCTTCTTCGAAATAGTGCCATGGGATCTTTTACGTCCACCTGAGCGCAGACGGGGCCTCGGTTTAACATCTCATCCGAAAGACGGCACTGGAGTGTCAGCCCAGGGACTTGAAACCACAACCTTCTGACTCAGAGGCGAGTATGCTACCAACTGAGCCACAGCTGACACTGACAAAATATTAAAGGGTTTTGATATAGAGTAAATAAGGAGAAACTGTTTCCAGTGGCAGAAGGGTCAGTAACCAGAGGACACAGATTTACGGTAATTGGCAAAAGAACCAAAGGCGACATGAGGAAAAAATTGTTTACACAGTGAGTTGTGATGATCGGGAATGCACTGCCTGAGGGGGGTGGAAGCAAATTCAATAATAACTATTAAAAGGGAATTGGATAAATACTTCAAAAGGAAAAATATGCTGGGTTATAGGGTATTGTAAGGTACACATGCATTGTTCTCTATCTATATATGCTTTGGCGATTCTGTATCTTTTTACTTCACCCGACGAAGGAGTAGTAAGCTCCGAAAGCTTGTGATTTCAAATAAAACTGTTGGACTATAACCTGGTGTTGTGCGACCTCTCAATTTTATAGGGAAAGAGCAGGGGAGTGGGGCCAATAGGATAGACTTCAAAAATCCGGCACAGGCATGATGGGCTGAATGGCTTCCTTCTGTGCTGTATCATTCTATGATTCTATAATTCCATAAAAAGTAAAATATTCAATGCATAGAAATAAAATGAAATCTACAGTACTAGAGATCCAATTCAGAACTGTCAATGAACCACCTGTTGGTAGAACTAGCCAGCAACTTAAAACACAATATATGGCCTAAAATACAGTATAAATAAGTTCCTTCCATTTTCCAGGCTGATCAAAATGGTGTAGCATTTATGGATCAATACTATGAGGAGCCTCATGACATCAACACCAAACCAGATTGTACATTCTAGCTGCATATTAAAACGTTGTCAAACTTGTCACTTAATTCTTACTCATCTAAGCCTGGTGGGCACAGCCAATCAATAAATAAAATACATTTATTATAGGTTAAAGGGAATGAGAATTCAGTGCAAATAAACAATTTCAGTATTTTTTCATTTGGCTGCAACGGGGGGGGAAAAAGCAGAATGCTGGAAATGCAAATGCAGTTTTATCAGCATCTGAAAGAGAAAAGACAGGCTAAAATTTGGGGCATAATCCGTTTGTTAAAAGACCTCTAACATTACCCATTTTCTTCAAATGCTGTGCATTTTCAGCATTTTCTGTGTATATTTCAAATCTCCAATATTTGCTTTTTTTTTAAATCTAACATTTTTGGAGCTAGGGCACCAACTGCAACGATAGAAAATACTCAGTTTGGCAAAAGAAATAAAAAATCTACAGTATAATTTTCAAAAAGTTTGCACTGTTTCCCAAGCTTGCAGATGTACAGAGTTAATATTACAACTGAAACCCTCCACAACAAAATGAAAAAAAAGTGAAATGTCTATCAACTGAATTTTCACTGTCTTTAACAGTCCTAGCTAATAGGTGAATTAGAATTAAATTGAAAAAAGGGATTTCTTTTCAAATATATTCACTATGTCCACAGCACCCAGAGATAAACACAACATTCTACTATTTTGGGGCAGGGAGGATTAAACATACTCTTTTCTTTTCCCTGGGGGAATGGATACCAACATATGAATAGCTTGCAGCAACAGCTACTCTCCATGATGGGAATAAAAACTTAGAAATACAATCCTAATGTAAACTAAAATATTTCTTTCTTCAAGAAGCACCTATCCACTGACAATAAATAAAAACATTAAATCAAGCCAATGGAGTTTACCCTTATTGTGTGTGCTTCCGTCCATAGTAATGAAAACATAATTAACCACTTCAACAGCACCTGTGACCACTACCTCCAAAAAGGATAAAAGCAACAATGTCATAGGAACACCAATCACCTCCAAGTTCCACACCATCCTGACAGGCATATACCTCTGTTTCTTCATCACCACTGGATCAATATCCTGGAATTCCCTACCAAGCACCATCATGAGACCACCATCACTGCAAAGACTGCAGTGGCTCAAGAAGGCCCACCGCCACTTTCTCTGGGTAACATGCAGCTGGACAAGAAAGGGAGCATTGCCACATCATAAGAGTGAATAAAGAAAAACAAAGATTGCAATTACAACTCTCCATTGATTCCCACTCTCCAATCAAATTTTAAAAATATTACATTTAATTTTAAGATTGAAATGTGAGAAGTTAGCCCAGGTTTTGAGTGTCCTTACCAAGGTAACAGAAATAAACACCACTATCCTTCAAAAAGAGAGAAATTATTAAAAATGCATCTCTGCCTTGGTTGAATTACATAGATACAAGCAGATAGAATAAAATAAAACTTTACGTATTGGTCCAGGTCTGGGTACTCTTCATTGTGATAAAGACATAACCAGCCCTCTTTATAAGCAAGATTGTATTTTAACTATATTTATGAATTAAGACACGTACATTCCTTAACCATGTGATGGATGTGAACGACTACTTTCAAAAGAACAAGATTGCAACAGCTATCACCCTCTTAGCTTGCCAATATATTAAAAAGTATCAATGTTTCTATTTGGCAGGGACTAGACTTGGCCTTAGGCCTGTGTGCTCTTTCCGTGACCGATGTGCAAGCCTATGAAAACCAACAAAATTACCAACAAACCTTCCCTTCGATTGCCAGTAAACATAAAAGTGAAGTAAGCAAGTGTTGGCCTCAGGCCTGCGCTCTCCTTGGCCAGGTGATAACATGAAGATTGAATTATATAAAACACGATCGCAGAAGCTTGACGAGAGAGAGGGGGGGGTCAGTAAATCAAATCCCGAAAAGCCCGAGAGCAGGCGGGCGGCCTGGCCCGGAGCCGGCGGGGGCTCGCTCCTTACCTGGGGATAGTGACACACTTGGTGTTGCAGCTCTGGGTGGTGATGGCCTTCTCCAGCTCGTCCAGCTGCCCGGTTTTCTTGAGTTTCTTCACCAGGCTCTTGACGGCTTTCTCGCACCACTTGTCGTCCTGCCCGTTGTTCTGCTGCTGCTGCTGCTGCTGGGACGGCGACTGCGAGGAGGGCGACTGCGACTCGCCTCCTTTCTTCCAGCCCAGCAAACGCTTGACGATGGGCGGCGTGAACGGCAAGATCGACATGGTCGAGCCGGGGAGCGAGAGAAAGGGAGAGGAGGAGGAGGAGAGGAGGAGGAAAGGGGGAAGAAGAGAAGGGAGGAAAGAAAATAGGAAGGAAGGAGGGGGAGTGGGGGGAATAATAAAAAGAAAGGAGGCCGACGGCGAGTCCCAGCAGAGGAAAAGGAGAGAGGGGTGAAAAAACAACGGCAACCACGATTCAAAAATTCAAACAATTGTGCCTCACGCTGCTCGCTAACCGCCGCTTACATAAATCGAAACGATGAGAATCGCGAGAAAAAAAACAAGTTTTCCCTTCCAAAAAAAATGTCGCTGTTGTTCTCCTTTAATTTATTATTAATTATCACATCCTCCCCAGAGGAGATTTTTATTTTATTTTTTCTCTCTCTCCTGGCGTCGCTCGCTCCCTTTTTTTTTTGATTGACGGCGAGAAACGATTCTCAACCTCCCCGCGACCGCTCAACCCAACCGCTCTCTGGCTCGCTCTCCACCTGGAAATCCCGCCCCTCTCCCCCCAACCGCGCCTTGATTGGTGCACCGGTGCGGGCGCCTCGATCGATCGGACGCAGCCCGCGCGCTCATTGGACGATGTAAACGTCAATCATTCCGGCGTACGGGGGAAACGTCCGGTTAACAGGTTTGGTTGATGCCTCGGCAAAACTTTTTTTTCTTTCTGCGGGGTGGGGGAGAGGGAGAGGAGCAAAGCGGTAGAAGGGAGTGTCTTCTTCCACTTGGCGTAAAAATAGTTCGAGGGACTATCTGTAAATTAATCACTTTTTTGAATGAGAAAAGGCCTTGATTTGGAGGAGGAAAAACTATTTCTGCTAGTATAAAATTAACCCGTTTTTAATTTGGGCCACTGGTTAAAGTTTCCAATTGCCGGAGCTGATTATTTAATGTGTATTCCTCCGCCAGTCTGCCTTCAATGCAAATAAGCCCCTGACAGCTGAATTCTCAATGGAAGTCATCACTGTTTGGATTTTCACTCATAAGCTTTTTACTTTGTAGTTGACTTTGTTGGTGAAGAAGTACTTAACGATATTAGATGTACTAATTCATGCATCTTCCAACTTGATGATGAATTCACGGATAATTTCTATCAACGTAAAACTAATGCAGTTTGAAAATTTTGTTCTAAAATTAAAATTGAACGGTTTCCAGGCCTCTTTGTGCAGTGAAATCCTGGCACCCATAGAGTTGAAAATCTTGGTACTTCAGCTCAAATCACAGAATTCAATCCTTGAGGTCTTACAACCTTGCACCAACCTCCCCAGCACCACTGGCAAAAATAAACTTCCAAAACCATCCATTAAATGCCAACTCTCTCTTGAAGAATTATGAATAGTAACAGACTGAAATACGTTTCAAGAATATAGCACATCTTGAGGTCCAAATTCTATTGGTAAACAGATTTACTCTGTGATTTGATTTGAATCCCTTCATGTGTCACTGCTCTGTTACACATATATATATATATATATATATATATAGATATATATATATAAACAGTTTTGTATATAGTGGCACTTCCTGAAAGAAACCCTTAATTTGTCATGCTTTTTCCATCACACATCGCTGCCTCACTTTGTTAATTCACGCAAAGTTAAACAGCAGCAAATCAAAACTTAGAAGGTAGGGAACGTGCAAATCAGAAGGAAGAAAAGCAGCTAGAAAACTACTAAGGACTTACAAAAACAACCAACAACGAATAACCAGTCAGTAGAACATACCAATAAAATACTTTTTAAAAACAACTTAATCTGCCATTTTTCTTGCCCTCTGCCGGGTGATTATGGGCAAACAATAAGGTTTTGAACATAATAAAAGCATTATAAAAATTCACAATAACATGATGAAACTTACCTATAAAATTCTTCTTCTTCTTAGGCAGTCCCTCGGAGCCGAGGATGACTTGCTTCCACATTAAAAATGAGTTCTCAGGTAACTGATGAGTCCGATGCGGGACCGACAGTCTCTGTCACAGGTGGGGCAGATGGTGGGTGGGGTGCTTGGGTTGATGTGCGCTCCTTGCGCTGCTTGTGCTTGGCTTCCGCTTGCTCCCGGCGAAGAGACTCGAGGTGTTCAGCGCCTTCCCGGATGCTTCTCCTCCACTTTATCTTGGGCCAGGGATTCCCAGGTGTCAGTGGGGATGTTGCACTTTTTCAAGGAGGCTTTGAGGGTGTCCTTGAAGCGTTTCCTCTGCCCACCTGGGGCTCTCTTGCCGTGTCGGAGCTCCGAGTAGAGCGCTTGTTTTGGGAGTCTCGTATCGTATAAAATTACCTTGTGTTTGAGTAACTTCTTGCAAAAGCCTGGAATTGAAGAAATCCCTCCAAGTGCTTGCAACTCCAGGGATAACCCTCTCCCAGTGCTGCTAGATCCTTGAACCCCATTCCCAGTATTCCTAGAGCCTGCCCAAGTACTATTATATCCCCTTCACTAAATGCTTACCTCAGGACCTCTGAACTTGTGACACAGCCTACACCTCCCCCAGTGCGCCAAACCCTGTTGCGCTTCCCCAGTGCTACCACACCCTGAGTCCTTCATCCTTCGTACTGACAAGTCCCTGTACCTATCCCCAACATTCACATATCCCCTGGGATTCCCTTCCTCCACAATGCTGCCAGGTTCCAAGACCCTCCTCCCAGTGCTCTCACGTCTTGACATCTCTGAGTACTGCCACAATCCAGCACTCTCTGCCTCCAGTACTGACAGGCCCCAGTACCTTTCTCCAACGTTCCCTGAGCTCAGGACCCCACTCCCCAGTTCTTCCAGACCAAGGGGTCCATTCCCCTATGCTCCCCTCTGACACCTTCTGTCAGTATTGTCAGTTAGGTCTTTACAACAATCCAACAGCTTCAGTAAAAGTGACCATGAAGCTGGTGGATTGTTGTAAAAACATAACTGGTTCATTAATGTCCTGGAGACTGCAGGACAATCCTGGAGGGTTGGCAACCCCAGTTAAACATAACAATCCTTTTCTGCTACTAAATCTCACAGATTTACCTCCAATCTGTTACATGGTTCCTACCGTCTTCCTGTGTATTGGGCCTTTGAAAAGGTGAGATATGAAAATTCAATTAAATTAAAGGAACGTGCAATGATAATAAAGGCCACTCATTTATGGTGTTCACAGATAAACGGCAAAATCTTAGAATTTGATTGGATGGGGAGGAAAGTTCGGAGGAGGGAAAGAATTCTATTTTATTCATATGTGCAATAAAGGAGATGTGTACATGGTGATGCTACAACCAATTAATGTACAGTAAGCTCTTGTTTAAATGGCACTTAATCATCCAGAATACTTTAATAACCGGCAAAATAGATACCAGTAATCTTACCGAATCCATCCAGCACTCGTTTTGCCGAGTCTCCCGCGGTGGCCGAGTTAGTCAGTGGTTTTTATTTTTGTTTGTGTTAAAAATTGCCTTGGTAGGTATACCTCTCTGTTATCCAGAATTTTTCATCAACCGGCACCATCCTGGTCCCATAGGTGCTGGATAAGAAAGAATTTACTGTACTTGAGAAATAAATGTAGTCTATTCCTTTTAAATGGTGAACCTTTTTAAGAATACATCACATTATAATCCCTTTAGAACCCATCAATGTTTGAATTTTTTTGGACTGTAATAACCGCCACTCATGCTTCCATTCATGAAGTTTTAGCTAAAGTAAGAAGTCCCAAATCCCACTAGGGAAAACTCCAAACCACATCGAGGATAAAATTACTCTGTACATTAGAGCTAACATACACAGTAACTTTGTGTTAATGTGTAGTCATTTAGTGCATTAGCATTATAAGAATACTATCACAATCCCAAATTTGTTCCAGGACCCAACCATTCAAAACATAGACCCCACACTAACATCAGGGTGGATGGAGCAGTGATTGGGGTGGGGGGGGAAGGAGCAGGATCGGGATGGGGGGGGAGGAGAAACGATTGAGGGGGAGGGAGCGGCAATCAAGGGTGGGGAAGGGAGCGGGATCGGGGTAGCGACTGAGGAGGGGAACGGTGATCGGGGTGGGGGGTGGTGCAGGCAGCGATCAGGGGTGAGGGAGTGGTGATCGGGGGGATAGGGCGTGGCGATCGGGGGAAAGGAAAATTGACTGGGGGGAGGGAACGGTGATCAGGGCAGCGATCTGGGGGGGTGAGAGCAATGATCAGGGGGGAGGGAGTGGCGATCGGAGGGATAGGGAGTGGCGATCAGGGCAGCAATCTGGGGGGGTGAGGGAGCAATGATCGGGGGGGAGGGAGCGACAATCGGGGCAGCGATCTGGGGAGGTGAGGGAGCAATGATCGGGGGGGGAGGGAGTGGCGATTGGGAGGAAGAAGAAGCTATTGTGGGGAGAGCGCGGAAATCAGGGCAGCGAACGGGAGGGAGGGAGCGCCAATCGGAGTGAGGGAGCAACGATCGGGAGGGAGGGAGTTGCGATCAGGGGGCAGGGAGTGGCGATCGGGCAGTAGAAGAACCTATTGTGGGGGAGGGAGTGGCAATCAGGGCGGAGTGGCGATCAGGGCGGAGCTGCGATCGGGGGGGCGAAGGTGATTGTGGGTAAAGGAGAAGTGATCGGGGGTGGAAGGAGAAGTGATTGAGGGGAGTGAGCGGCGATCGGGGGTGGGGGCTGTAGGCAATAGCGATCTGCTGTTTTAATGTGGTGTCGGGAGGAGCACTCCTGCTCCTCCTGGCTCCACATTCAGGTAAGAATATGTTAAAAACTTACCAAGGTTCAATACAAGTTTAGCGTAATTTCTCTACTTTTCAATTCTGCCCCTCCAGAAATAAACCCTAGTGCTTGGTTTACTTTTTTTTATGGCCTTATTGACATACATCACAACTTTTCAGTGATTTGTGTATTTGTACTCTCAGATCCCTGTGCTCCTCTACCCCATTTAAATTCTTATTTTCCAAGTAATATGTGACCTCCCTATTTTTCTTACCAAAATGTAATACTTATCTATGTTGAAATTAATTTGCTAATTATATGCCCATCTGCAAGTTTATTTGTTGCAGTGCTCCTCATAGGGGAGTTAAAAATAAATTGTGGGTTTTTTTTTCATTTTCTTTGAATACTTTGATTTATTAGTTATGAAAATATTGGAGGTGGGAAAAATTGGCTGTTTAACTGGACGGGGCGGTTGGAGCGGATGGAACCTCAAGGAATACATTGAGCCAGAGTTGGCAACCCAAATTGCAGTTGTGTCCAATCTTGTTCTCACACGGCATCCACGCATATGCACTTTTCAGTGGGGGAGGGGGGTTCAACAGATAGTCATCCGCAGCTCAATTGACAGATGAGTTTTCTCTCCAGACCAGGGTTGCTTCAGTGGTCGTGCACCAGCTGCAATCCCAGGTAAGATCAGCCAACTCAACACAGACCAAGAACCTGGGACCTTTAAATGACTTAATGTTTAACATACAATCTCCTCCGGTCTCTCGCTTTGAGCACTTGTCTCTACATTACAATCAAGATTGCAACACCAATCCACTAGACAGACTAAGCTTGAACAGTTTTGTCTCATTCTACAGACTGTTTTGTTCTTATCATGTTTCAGAGCTGATTTCCACTTGCCATTAACAACTTAGGAGATAGACTATTAACACACTTTCATCACAGATGAGTTTTCACAACTCTGGGATACAGAAAGAAAGACTTAAAAAGAAAGACTTACATTTATATAGCGCCTTTCACGACCACCGGACGTCTCAAAGCTCTTTACAAAGTACTTTTTGAAGTGGAGTCACTGTTGTAATGTGGGAAACGCGGCAACCAATTTGCGCACAGCAAGCTCCCACAAACAGCAATGTGATAATGACCAGATAATCTGGTTTTTTTTTATGTTGGTTGAGGGATAAATATTGGCCAGGACACCGGGGATAAATCCCCTGCTCTTCATCGAAATAGTGCCATGGGATCTTTTACGTCCACCTGAGAGAGCAGACGGGGCCTCGGTTTAACGTCTCATCCGAAAGATGGCACCTCCGACAGTGCAGCACTCCCTCAGCACTGCACTGGAGTGTTAGCCTAGATTATGTGCTCAAGTCCCTGGAGAAAGATCAAGCATATTCCTGTGTGGAACACCAGAAGATCTGGAAGAACTCTCGAATACGCATTTCATTTAGTATTCCAAAAGAACACCAGATTCTACCAAATCCAATTGGAATATGGAACATTCCCAACTCCAAACTGGGAAAACCACTGTACAGAAAGACAAATTGACTATGGGAAGATGGGAGTAGTTGGGTAATTTTTAATTTTGCCAGCATACTGGCTTGTAAAACTTTTAAAAAATTAATTCCCAGGCACATGGGCATCGGTGGTAAGGCCAGCATTTATTGCCCATTCCTAGTTGCCCTGATTTGATACAACTGTGTGACTTGCTGGGCCATTTTAGAGGGCAGTTAATATTCAACCATGTTGTTTGGGACTGGAGTCGCATATAAGTCGGATTGGGTAAGGGTGGCAAGTTTCCTTCTGTAAAAGACATTAATGAACTTGTTGGGTTTTTAATGATAATCAAAACAGCTTGATGGTAATTTTTATTGATACCAGCTATTTATTTCTAGATTGAAATTCACAAACTGCTGTTGTGGGATTTGAACTCACTCTCTGAATTATTCGTTTAGATTCATTCAGGCCTCTGGATTATTAGTCGAGTAATATAACCATTACACTAGCATACTCTTTACACTTTCCTACATTACAACAGTGACTACACTTCAAAAGTACTTCAGTAGCTGTAAAGTACTTTGGAACACCTGAGGTTGTGAAAAGTGCGATATAAATGCAAGTCTTTCTTTTACTCTATTCCAACAATTGAAGTAATATTATTTCCCAGGTCCTTAATACTGTGAAACATCTAACTCCCTCAGTCTTTCTTCTTTCTACAATCAACAGAGCTTTAAGACCCAAGATTGGCGTCGCCTAAAAACTGTTCTGGTCTTTATTGTAATCTTTTGAGCCTGTTTCTTAATAATAAAATAATTAAAGTGGCAGATAAACATGCCATCTGCCGCTTTCTTTACCTTGTTGCTGCCCTTTAAGCAGTTTTCACTGGACTTACTTTGAATGTGAATCTTTTTCACATGCTTCCTTCATTTATTCTGGTTTGTATGGTTTCAACTTCAGGCACTGCATTTTGATTGTTATGAAAAGTATTATATAAAAAGTATGAGAAAAAAATAGCCTTCCAAAACTCACTGTCTAGGCTCACATGTAAGTTCAAAGACAATCAAAGGGGTCCCTACTCAGCAGCACTTTCATGGTTTGAGTGTGGGGTGTTGAATTCACACTATTCAACTGCAGTATTAGCATAGTCAGACCATTGGAAACAGTGAGATCTTTTGAGAAAAGCAGGACAGAGGCCATTGCACAGAGCTGGGGTAACTTGTTTTTTACAGACAGATGTACAGACAAGACCTGGACGACGTTCAGGCTTGGGCTGAGAAGTAGCAGGTAACATTCGCGCCACACAAGTGCCAGGCAATGACTATCTCCAACAAGCGAGAGTCTAACCACCGCCCCTTGACATTCAATGGCATTACCATCACTGAATCCCCCACCATCAACATCCTGTGGGTCACCATTGACCAGAAACTTAACTGGACCAGCCACATAAATACTGTGGCAACAAGAGCAGGTCAGTGGCTAGGTATTCTGCGGCAAGTGTCTCACCTCCTGACTCCCCAAAGCCTTTCCACCATCTACAAGGCACAAGTAAGGAGTGTGATGGAATACTCTCCACTTGCCTGGATGAGTGCAGCTCCAACAACACTCAAGAAGCTCGGCACCATACAGCACAAAGCAGCCCACTTGATTGGCACCCCATCTACCACCTTAAACATTCACTCCCTCCACCACCGGCGTACCGTGGTTGCAGTGTGTACCGTCTACAAGATACACTGCAGCAACTCGCCAAGGCTTCTTCGGCAGCACCTCCCAAACCCGCGACCTCTTCCACCTAGAAGGACAAGGGCAGCAGGCGCCTGGGAACACCACCACCTCCAAGTTCCCCTCCAAGTCACACACCACCCTGACTTAGAAGTATATCGTCGATCCTTCATCGTCGCTGGGTCAAAATCCTGGAACTCCCTACCTAACAGCACTGTGGGAGTACCTTCACCACACGGACTGCAGCGGTTCAAGAAGGTGGCTCACCACCACCTTCTCAAGGGCAATTAGGGATGGGCAATATATGCTGACCATGCCAGCAATGCCCACATCACATAAACTAATTTTTTTAAAAAGTCACTTTATTTCTCAGAAACAGCTGTCATCAGAAATAAAAGAGACTTGATAGGTCTAATTCACCTATGACTAGACTGTCCCAACCTACGAACGATTTCTTTGCAGTTGGGTTACGGCTCTGAACCAATCATTAAATAGCTTTAGTAATCAATTGGGTAGAGGGAACCGTCCTTTATTGCTTTACTCACCTCTGTTTTGCTAAAATGAATGAAGAGAGGAATATCTAGCCCTCCGTCACTAATTGACTTTTTCAGTAGTCTTCATGCCTGTGCGTAATTCAGATGCCAGACCAATGAGTCATCTGCATTGTTTTTCACTGTATTCAGGTCATCACCTATTAAGTGATTAGCCTTAGCCCTCAGTTACTGTTTAACTGTTCATCCTCACAGTGAGCTATGATTGTTCACAATATGTAGCTGTTTAACTCCTTAGAGAGAAGCTGAAGTTAAAAATAATTACAGAGGATAAGAACAGAAGAAATCATGAAAAAAGGAAATACTGAAATGCAGAAATGATATTTGTGGCCAAGTTGAATTTTGAAATCAAACAAAACCTCTCGTAAAGGGTAGGTCATATCTGACTAATCTAGTTGAATGTTTTGGAGAGGTCACTAGCATGGTGGATAGGAGACTGTCTGTGGATGTTATCTATATGGACTTCCAGAAGGCATTTGATAGCGATCCGCACAAGAGATTATTGGCAAAAATGGAAGTGCAGGGAATTGGAGGTAACCTTGTGATATGGGTCGGTAATTGGTTGGGAGGTGGGAGGCAGAGAGTAGGGGTAAAGGGAACATTATTTGATTGGCAGGATGTGACAAGTTGTGTTCCCCAGGAATCTGTACTGGGGCCTCAGCGTTTCACCAAATATAATTAATGACTTGGATGAAGGAATAGAGATTTGTATATACAAGTTTGCAGAAGACACTAGTAGGAGGCACAGTAAGTTGTGTAGATGGGAGTAGGATGTTGCTCAGGGACACAGACAGACTAAGTGAACGGGCAAAACTATAGCAGATGGAGATCAATGTGGGGTCTTCCACTTTGGATCCGGGAAAGACAAATTGCAATATTAATGGTGATAGATTAGGAACTCTGGAGAAGCAAAGGGATTTAGGAGTCCATGTACATAAATCACTAAAAGCTAGTGCACAGGTACAAAAAGTAATCAAAAAGGCTAATGGAATGTTGGCCTTTATTTCAAGGTGGTTGGAATATAAAAGTGGGAAAGTGATACTTCAGTTGTGCAGAGCTTTGGTCAGACCCCATCGTTTAGGCACGCTACAGCCCTCTGGACTCAATATCGAGTTCAACAATTTTAGATCATAACCTCAGCTCCAATCACATTTATATTTTATTTTATCTACCCTTTTATTTGTCCCCCCCACCTTTTTTTTCCTCCTAGAAGCTGGCAGCTGTCCTTCATTCTGCCAGTAGATTTCACACTTCATTCAGCCTTAATCTGTCACATTAACACCACCTCTAGCCTTGCATATCTCTTAATGTCTCTTAATGTCTCTTCATCTCCTCCTTTGTTCCTTTATCCCCTCCCCCTTTTCCCAGCTTTACCCTGGCCTTAAATCTATTTGATTTCCAGCTCTTCCCAGTTCTGATGAAAGGTCATCGACCTGAAACGTCAACTCTCTTTCTCTCTCCACGGATGCTGCCTGGCCTGCTGAGTTTTTCCAGCGTTTTCTGTTGTTATTTCCCATCTGGAGTAATATGCTCAGTTCTGGGCACTGAACCTCAGGAAGAATATATTGGCCTTGGAGGGCATACAGCGCAGATTCATAAGAATGATACCAGGCTAAAAGGGTTAAATTGTGAGGACAGGATTACATAAACTTTGTTTTATACCCTTGAGTTTAAAAGGTTGAGGGGTGATCTAATCAAGGTCTTTAAAATGATAAAGAGATTCAACTGGATAGATACAGAGAAACGATTTCCTCTGTTGGGGGAATCCAGAAGAAGGGAGCATAATCTTAAAATTAGAGCTAGATTATTTAGGAGTGAAATCAGGAAGCACCTTTTCACACAAGTGGTGGTGCAAATCTGGAATTCTCTTCCCTTTTAGGCTGTAGATGCAGGGTCAATTGAAATTTTGAAGACTGAGATTGATAGATTTTTGTTATGTAAGGGTATCAAAGAATATGGAGCAAAGGCAGTAAAGTGAAATACAGATCAGCCAGAATCTAATAGAATGGCAGAACAGGCTCAAGGGGCTCAATGGCCTACTCCTGTTCCTATGTTCCTTTGCGGGAGGATGCGAGGATAGGAGGAGTAGAGGAGCAGGGAAACAGGATGAGCCTGAGAGGGTCACTAGCTTCTCACCACCTGCCCGTGGGAGGAAATGAGTGGGTTTGGGGGAGTGATGGGAGGGTAAAGGGTGAGGTGGGTAAGAGTGGAATGAGACACCTTGTTGGAACTCATAAAGTTATCGCTATCTCCATCACCAAATGGCTTGAACTAGGAATAGGCAACCTAACCAGAAAGCCACAGGCTAAACCCCTAGACCTTAACTAGAATCCTAATGCAGATCTGAACAAATATATATTAAAAAAAGACCCCAACTGTAACACCCTAACCATTACTCCTCACCTCCGAACCTGATCCCAACCTCAACTAATGCTACTTCTACCCATACCCCTAACCCATACAACCCGAACTCTAACACCCTAAAGCAAACCATGGGGACCATAGGGGAAAAATTCCAGACTCAATTTCCCCCCCGCATAACTCTGATGCACTGACCCTAACCCGAGTGAAATGGCTGACCCTAACCCCTAAATCCAATCCTAAACCCTAATTCTAAACCTTAACCCTAAACTTTTACAGTAAATCCTTCCTCTGACCCCACTCCGAATCTCAATGTGGCTAACCTCACCCCTCACACTTACAAAGAAGCCGGCCCTTCCTGCAACTAACTGTAACATGGTGAGCTGTGATGTTATGCAGACCACGATTAATCCTACATACCATAGCCCCAGTCAGGACTGAATAAAAACATATTGGTGAAACACCTGGAGAAGAAGGAATAAAAACATGGGCCAAGTAGAAGTGACAGGCCCTAATGCAATAAAAACTCCAGCAATCGATGACAGCATGAACACAAGAAGGGATAAATACCCTCCTGCTTGAACCTCTCTTAGTCTAACCCCATAACTAACCTGCGAAGATTTTATTTCCGGGCAGATTGGTTCGTGACACTAGTGTCAACAAGACTGCCAGCAAGGCCAGTGGGAGCAGTACCAAAGCTGACAAGGTCACAAAAAATCAGCGGGGGCGGCAGCATTGTGGCAGGGTTCAACAGCCACAAGACTGGCAGGACCAGTAACAGGCAGGAGGGTTCAGTGGCAAGATCATCGCAATAAAACAATCCGTGGTTAAAAGTTAAACTGAACTATATTTGAATGGGAAATCCCTGACCGGGTCTGCATGCAATACTTCTGAAGAATCAGGAACAAAGCTGGCGCTTGAGGGATGCCATGGCCAGTGGAAAAAAATGGTCAACTTTGGAAAACGAGATAAAAATCAAGAACCAGAACTATAAGTACAGGGAGACAAGAATTGGAATGGCATCCCACTTCAATCCCTGGCTGTACTTCCCCTGAAATAAATTGCCACAAAGCACTGTGAATACCGGTTCAGTTGACATATTCAAAACAGGAATAGATTCAGAACTAAAAAAATAAGATAACGTGGAATTAGAAAAGGTCAGTCACCCTATGAAGCCTATTTTTTTCACAAACCACGTACAATCCACTGTACCATAGACTCTACCCAATCCATTTAATCATGGAGCAGAGAATGCAAGCTTGATGTGAAGGCAGGAAGGAAATTCAATTATGTTCATTGGTTCTGGCCAGGGCCCTTATGTTTTCAAACTACAGTAAACTCTCGTTTAAACGGCTCCTAATCAACCGGAATTCTTTAATAACCGGCAAAATAGATAGCCGGTAATCTTGCCGAATCCATCCATTTTTCGTTTTTCCGAGTCCGAGTTTCCCGCGGTGGCCGAGTTAGTCACTGGTTTTTTTTTTGTGTTAAAAATTGCCTACCTCTCTGTTATCCGGAATTTTTAATCAATCGGCACCATCCCGGTCCCGTCGATGCCGGATACGAAAGAGTTTACTGTAACACATTCCTAAGAACTCTCCCATATGGCCCTTGCTGGAGGTGGTTGGCGGATTATCTGAGCAGGGTGTCTCCATGTTACTTGTAATCCTTCATTCGCCTCCGCAAATATTCAGCAAACTTCACAATTTCAAGCTGCATTCTCAAGACTGTCACCTGCCAATGTCATGGGTGATTTGGGCAGGTATCACAGATACAGCTAAAACAACTGCAACCTCAATGACGAGGAAATTGGGGTGGGGGTATTGCTGGAATACAGTCTTCTGGTGGCTACATACGGTGTCAGGGGAACCTATCCCCTTTCAAAATTTACACTTCATTCACTCTCTAGAAATTAAATCTTTGGAATTGATCAATTAAAATAGAAATAAAGTGGTGGATTTATATAACACCTCATCACATTGAAAGACCTCAAATTACTTTATTCAATTCATTACTTTTAGTTGTTATGTAGGCCTATGCAGCAGCCATTGAGCAGCAACAATGTATCACAACCAACAGAGATAAATAACCAATGATTCTGGGGGAATTTTAATCTGAAAAAATGGGTGGGTTTGGAGCGTGGGGGTAGTTAAATTGTGAAAAGTCGGATTCCCGACCTGAACCCCCACCGTCCCCCCCCCCCCCAACCCCATCCTGCCCACTTCCGGTTTTGACGGGGGCGGGCAGCCAACCCGCTGGCAGGAGGTGGGACATCAATTTAAATATTACAATGAGGTTGGAAGCCTCTTTTTTAACCTCCATTTTGTTTTTAATTGCACGCGGACGGGTTTCACACACTTCGTAAAACCTGGCAGTTACAGCAAGGTGGGGACTGCTGCATCCGGGAGGTAAGTGCCTTTACACCTACCTCCTGGATCCAGGGTCCCTGCTTAGCCCACACCCCCTGCAATCAGAGACCCCCTCATGAGGCCTCCGATCGCTTTCCCGGACCCCCCCCCCCCCCCCAACGATCATCCTGAGGCCGGCGCCGATCTTCCTCCCCCACCACCCCCCATCAGCATCAGGCTGACTACAATCCTCTGCTGGCCGGCCCTGAAGTGATCCCCCCCCCCCTTGATTTTGCCATTCTTCTCTCCACCACACCCCCCACCCCCCGGTCCCACAATGTCGGCGATCTTCTCTCGACACCCACCCCCCCATCCTCCAGAGGCCGGCACCGGCCCCCACCCCACCCCTCCGTCCCTGCTCTGTGCGGCCTAGTGCTGCGGTGGCTGCGGGCGGGAAACCGAGACCTTGCATGCAAATCAGGCCCTGCCGTTAAAGCCGACAGGGACTGCGGGAAACCCGGCCTCCCGGGTTTCCCGACCACCTCGGAGCCCCCCGCCCCCAACCCGCCTTCTTCCTTCAAATCCAGCCCTCTATTTTTGGTGTTATTCATTGAGAGAGAACTCATTGCTCTTTGAACAAGGTCTCTGAACAAGGGGGCAATTGTAAATGTTTGCACCAGACGGGAAACAGGTGCAGTGGGTCGACCGCCCGTTTTACACCCTGCCTGTTTTTCCTTTCCATTGACTTCAGATATTCCTGTCATGTTCCCATGTCTGCTTGGACTATCCCTCCATGGAACAGGAACTAATTCTCACTGCTGGCATTACGAGCATGGATCCCTTGCTGGATGGAACAAAACCCTCCATCCCCACACACAATATACATGGAGAAAATGCCTGTGGAGTTATGCCAATGTAAATTACTAATAAACGTGCTCTGCCTGGAGCTAGGGAATCATCAGAGGTTTTGAGCCACTTTTACATCAGATCAGCCCATCAAACACATGTATGAATGCAAAACGGAAAATGAGAAGAGATATGTAACTCTGCATCACCAAACCAGCAATTATCAGTGGATTGAGTAAATAATAACATGGAACAAGAAGAAACCCGTGAAACAAAGAATTTGGCCCACCTAGCCTGATACTTCTCCAGACTATGTAGAATCTATAAAGTTACAGGAGTACAGGCTATGAGTTCAATCCCATCATGGCAAGTTGTGAAATTGAGTTCAATAAATCAATAGACATTTTCTCACCTTTTTCCTCATCACAGCAGCAAAAGAACCATTGATCATGTCCTATGGAGTGTTTGATCAACCCAGTCTATACCTATAACCTACAATCTCATTCCCAATCAGATTTTTATCCAGCTCTGGTTGGGAAGGAGTTAGTTGACTCGGCCTCACTGCTTTCACTAGGAGTCAGTTCTACAAATCTGTTACTCTCTGAGATAACAACTTTGATACTTGTTTGAGGCTTGTTAATTTTAAAGCTCTGTCATCTAGTTCTGAAGCACAATCTAAGTTGAATAGCTTGCTTCCATCTACATCACTACTCAGCGTTTTAAAGACCTGGACCAGGTCTTTCCATTGAAGGTAAATCAGCTTAAATCAGATGTAGCTACTCCATTTATTGTCTGTTTACCAAAATGTCAGAAGAATACCAGTATATCCAAACTTTTCTTTTGTTTTAATTGTTCTCAGGATGTGCGCATCGCTGGCAAGGTCACATTTATTGCCCATCTCTAGTTGCCCTGAGTGGTGGGCCTTCTCCTTGAACCGCTGCAGTTCTTGTGGTGACAGTACTCTCCTGATGGTGTTCAGAAGGGAATCGTAGGATACTGACCCAGCAACGATGAAGGAACGGCGCTATATATGGCCAAGTCACAATGGTGTGCAGCTTGAAGTGGAACTTGGATGTGTTGGTATTTGTAAGATCTTCCTGCTCTTGTCCTTGGTGGTAGAGGTCATGGGGCTGGGAGGTGCTGTCAGGTGCAGTAAGCTTGGTGACTTGCTGCTGTGCATCCTGTAGACAGTATGTTCTTAAGCCACGGTGTGCTGGTGGTAGAGGGGATGGATATTGAGTCCAATGCCAATCCTATAGACTCCTCTGTCCTGGATGATGCCAAGCTTCTTGAGTGTTGTTGCAACTGCAGCCATTCAGGTGAGTGGAGATTATTCCATTACACTCCTGATTTGAGCCTTGTAGATGGTGGAGAGGCTTTGCAGGGTCAGGAGATGAGCAAGTCATTGAAGAGTACCCAGCCTCTGCCCTGTTCTTTTAACCCATGTTCTTGGTGCATTTGCAGGGGGAAAAAATCACAGACAAATGTAAAAGAAAATAGGAAAATAGAAGAATGCATCAAACACACATGGAAATGGTACAGGAAAGGTCAGATTATAATCTGGCAGCACAGATATTCTATCAGGAAATTACTAGATTACAGTCATCTACACTGTATGACAGACGTAAACATGTTTAGCTGTGACAATATTATGTTATCTGTAAGGCTGGATCAGAGAGTGATTCACCTCCTGAAGAGTCTCCAGGGTGTTTACAGACTATGTGGTGATCGAGCCTTTCTACGTCAACCATGAGCATGATTCACACATCTTCCAGCATGAATTGTTTTACTCAGTTGCAGGTCAGAGCAGGTTATGGTGTCCTAGAAACGAATCTTACAGCATAGAATGAGGTCATTCAACCCGTTGTGCCTGTGCCGGCTCTTTGAAAGAGCCACACCCCAGATTTTCACCTATAACCCTGCAAATTAGTTCCTTTCAAATACATATCTAATTGCCTTTTGAAAGTTCCTATGGAATCTGATTCCACCGCCTTTTCAGGTAGTGCGTTCCAGATCTTAACAACCCTCCGTGTGAAGAAATTTCTCCTCATTTCCCTCTAGGTCTTTTGCCAATTATTTTATATCTATGACCTCTGGTTACTGACCCAATTGCCAGAGGAAACAGTTTCTCCCAACTTGCTCTATCAAAACCTCTCATAATTTTGAATACCTCTATTAGGTCTCCCCTTAACCTTCTCTGCTCTAAGGAGAACAATCCCAGCTTCTCCAATCTCTCCACATAACTGAAGTTCCTCATCCCTGGTATCATCCTGGTAAACCTCCTCGGTACCCTCTCCAAGGTCTTGACATCCTTCCTAAATTATTGTGCCCAAAATTGTACACAATACTCCAGCTGAGGCCTACCCAGAGATTTGTAAAGGTTTAGCATAACTTCCTTGTTTTTGTATTCAATGGCCCTATTTACAAAGCGAAGAATCCCATATGCTTTCTTCACCACTTTATCAACTTGCCCTGCCACCTTCAAAGATTTGTGAATATGCTCTTGCACCCCGCTCAAAATGGTACATTTTACATTATACTGCCTCTCCATGTTGTTTCTCCCAAAGTGCATCACTTCACACTTATCTACATTAAATCGCATCTGCCATGTGTCTGCCCATTTCACCAGTCTGTTTATGTCCTCCTGAGGTCTGCTACTATCCAGCTCACTATTAGGATCCAGGTAATCGGGAATTGAAAAAGTCAATGAGAAATGAGAAAGCAATAGAGCAGGATAGAGATGGGGGAAATAATAACCAGAGTGTGACAGAAAGGGACAGAATGTTTAAGAATAAGAGTGCAACAGAAAATGGGGCCAAAACAAGGAGAAATGGTAAAAAGACAAAGTTAAAAGCTCTATATCTGAATGCACGCAGCATTCATAACAAGATAGATGAGTTGACGGCACAAATAGATACAAATGGGTATGATCTGATCGCCATTACAGAGACGTGGTTGCAAGGTGATCAGGGCTGGGAACTGAATATTCCAGGGTATTTGACAATTCGGAAGGATAGACAGAAAGGAAAGGGAGGTGGGGTGGCTTTGTTGGTAAAGGATGGGATCAGTGCAGTGGTAAGAAGTGACATTGGCTCCGAAGATCAAGATGTAGAATCGGTTTGGGTGGAGATAAAAAATAATAAAGGGAAAAAGTCTCTAGTGGGCGTAGTCAACAGGTCCCCAAACAGTAGCAATACTGTTGGACAGAGTATAAATCAACAAATAATGGAGGCTTGTAAAAAAGGTACGGTAATAATCATGGGTGATTTTAATCTCCATATTGATTGGACAAATCAAATTGGCCATGGTAGCCTTGAGGAGGAGTTCATAGAGTGTATCCGGGATGGTTTCCTGGAACAGTATGTAATGGAACCAACCAGGGAGCAGACTATCTTGGATCTGGTACTGTGTAATGAGACAGAATTAATAAATGATCTCATAGTAAAGGATCCTCCAGGAAAGATTGATCATAGCATGGTTCAATTTCAAATTCAGTTGGAGGGTGAGAAAGTTGTATCTCAAACCAGTGTCCTGATCTTAAACAAAGGCAATTACAATGGCATGAGGGCAGAACTGGCTAAAGTGGACTGGAAAAATAAATTAAAGGGTAAGACAGTTGAAATGCAGTGGCGGACATTTAAGGAGATATTTCATAACTCAACAAAAATATATTCCAGTGAGAAAGAAAGATTTTAAGAGAAGGGAGCACCATCTGTGGCTAATTAAGGAAGTAAAGGATGGTATCAAATTGAAAACGAAGGCATACAATGTTGCCAAGATTGGTGGGAGACCAGAGGATTGGGAAATTTTTAAAAACCAGCAAAGGATGACTAAAAAAATAATAAAGAGAGAGAAGATGAATTATGAGACTAAACTGGCAAGAAACATTAAAACAGATAGTAAGAGCTTCTACAGGTGTATATAAAAAGGAAGAGGGTAGCTAAAGTAAACGTTGGTCCCTTAGAGGATGAGACTGGGGAATTAATAATGGGGAACGGGGAAATGGCTAAGACTCTGAACAAATATTTTGTATCTGTCTTCACGGTAGAAGACACTAACAATATCCCAATAATGGATAATCAAGGGGCCACAGGGAGGGGGGAACTAAAGACAATCACTATCACTGAGGAAATAGTACTTGGTAAAATAATGGGACTAAAAGATGACAAGTCCCCTGGACCAGATGGCTTGCATCCCAGGGTCTTAAAAGAAGTGGCTGCAGAGATAGTGGATGCATTGGTTGTAATATACCAAAATTCACTGGACTCTGGAGAGGTCCCAGCAGATTGGAAAACAGCAAATGTAACACCCCTATTGAAGAAAGGAGGGAGACAGAAAGCAGGAAACTATAGACCAGTTAGCCTAACATCTGTCGTTGGGAAAATGCTGGAGTCCTTCATTAAGGAAGCAATAGCAGGGCATTTGGAAAATCATAATGCAGTCAAGCAGAGTCAGCATGGTTTTATGAAAGGGAAGTCATGTTTAACAAATTTGCTGGAGTTCTTTGAGGAGGTAACGAGCAGGGTGGACAAAGGTGAACCAGTGGATGTGGTGTATTTGGATTTCCAGAAGGCATTCGATAAGGTGCCACATAAAAGGTTACTGCATAAGATAAGAGCTCACGGAATTGGGGGTAATATATTAGCATGGATAGAGAATTGGCTAACTAACAGAAAGCAGAGAGTCGGGATAAATGGGTCATTTTCCGGTTGGCAAACGGTAACTAGTGGGGTGCCACAGGGATCGGTGCTGGGGCCTCAACTATTTACAATCTACATTAATGACTTGATGAAGGGACTGAGTGTAATGTAGCCAAGTTTGTGGATGATACAAAGATGGGTGGGAAAGCAAGTTGTGCAGAGGACTCAAAGAACCTGCAAGGGGATATAGACAGGCTAAGTGAGTGGGAAAACATTTGGCAGATGGAGTATAATGTGGGAAAGTGCGAGGTTATACACTTTGGCAGGAAAAATAAAAAAGCAAATTATTATTTAAATGGAGAGAGATTACAAAATGCTACAGTTCAGAGGGACCTGGGGGTCCTTGTGCATGAAATACAAAAAGTTAGCATGCAGATACAGCAAGTATTCAAAAAGGCAAATGGAATGTTGGCCTTTATTTCAAAGGGGTTGGAGTATAAAAGCAGGGAAGTCCTGCTACAACTGTACAGGGTATTGGTGAGACCACACCTCAAGTACTGCGTACAGTTTTGGTCTCCTTATTTAAGGAGGATATACTTGCATTGGAGGCAGTTCAGAGATGATTCAGTAGGTTAATTCCAGAGATGAGCAGGTTGACTTATGAGGAAATTTTGAGCAGGCTGGGCCTATACTCATTGGAATTTAGAAGAATGAGAGGTGATCTTATTGAAACATATAAGATACTGAGGGGGCATGACAAGGTAGATGCAGAGAGGATGTTTCCCCTCGTGGGGAAATCTAGAACGCGGGGGCACAGTTTTAGAATAAAGGGTCACCCTTTTAGAACTGAGATGAGGAGGAATTTCTTCTCTCAGAGGGTCGTAAATCTGTGGAATTCTCTGCCCCAGAGAGCTGTGGAGGCTGGGTCATTAAATACATTTGAAGCGGAGATAGACAAATTTTTGCAAGATAAGGGAGTGAAGGATTATGGGGAGCGGGCGGGGAAGTGGCTTTGAGCCCAAGATCAGCCATGATCTTATTGAATTGCGGAGCAGGCTCGAGGGGCCAAGTGGCCTATTCCTGCTCCTATTTCTTATGTTCTTATGCTCTTAACTATGTTGTCTAGTTTTATATCATCTGTAAAATTCAAAATTATACTCCCTATGCCCAAGTCCAGGTCATTTATAAATAACAAGAAAAGCAATGGTTCTAATACCGACCCCTGGGGATCCCACTGTATACTCCACTCCAGGCAGGAAAACATCTGTTACCACTACTCTCTGCCTCCTATCCCTTAACCCAAGTTACCATCGTCCATTTAATATATGCTTCTATTTTCCAAATAAGTCTGACATCTGGTACTTTATCAAATGCCTTTTGAAAGTCCATATATACATCTACTGATCACAAATTCTATCAGTAAGACTGCCCATTTCCACCTTTTGTAATAACACCCATCTCCACCCTTACCTCAACTCATCTGCTGCTGAAACACTCATCCGTATCTCCTCCAGCCCTATAATCCACCTAGACCTCTGCACTCTGCCTATTCTGGCCTTTTGAACATCCCCGATTTTAAATGCTCCACCATTGGCTGTCGTGCCTTCAGCTGCCTAGGTCCTAAGCTCTGGAATTCCCTCCGTAAATCTCTCTGCCTCTCCATTTCTCCTTCCTCCTTTAAGACACTCCTTAAAACTTTCCTCTTCAACCAAGCTTTTGGTCATCTGCCCTAACAACTCCTTATATGGCTCGGTGTCAAATTTTGATTTTTTTTTTTTATATAACGCTCCTGTGAAGTGTCTTGGGACGTTTTATTACGTTAAAGGCGTTATAAGTTGTTGTTGTTGTACTGCACTACCTTCATCAACCCTCTCTGTTACATCTACCCTCTCTGTTACATCTACCCTCTCTGTTACATCTACCCTCTCTGTTACATCTACCTTCTCTGTTACATCTACCCTCTCTGTTACATCTACCCTCTGTAACTTCATCAAAGAACTTAATCAGGATAAGAACATAAGAAATAGGAGCAGGAGTAGGCCATTTGGCTGATCTTCTACCTCATCTCCACTTTCCTGCACTATCCCCATATCCTTTGATTCCCTTAATATTCAAAAATCTATCAATCTCTGTCTTGAATATACTCAACAACTGAGCCTCCACAGCCCTCTGGGGTAGAGAATTCCAAAGATTCACCACCCTCTGAGTGAAGAAATTTCTCCTCATCTCAGTCCTAAATGGCCGACCCCTTATTCTGAGACTGTGACCCCTGGTTCTAGACTCCCCAGCCAGGGGAAACATCCTCCCTGCATCTACCCTGTCAAGCCCTGTAAGAATTTTGTATGTTTCAATGAGATCACTTCTTATTCTTCTAAACTCTAGAGAATATAGGCCTAGTCTACTCAATCTTTCCTCATAGGACAATCCCCAAATCCCAGGAATCAGTCTGGTGAACCTTCGTTGCACTCCCTCTATGGCAAATATATCCTTCCTTAGGTAAGGTGACCAAAACTGTACACAAAACTCCAGGTGTGGTCTCACCAGGGCCCTATATAATTGCAGTAAGACGTCTTTACTCTTATACTCAAATCCTCTTGTAATAAAGGCCAACATACCATTTGCTTTCTTAATTGCTTGCTGTACCTGCATATTAACTTTCAGTGATTCTTGTACAAGAACACCCAGGTCCCTCGGAACACCAACATTTCCCAATCTTTTACTATTTAAAAAATGCTCTGCTTTTCTATTGTTTCTACCAAAGTGGATAACTTCACATTTCTCCACATTATATTCCATGGGGGAAAAATTTGGTTGCTTTGCGCCTCCCGTTACTGCCCTAAGCGGCTGCTCTTCCTCCAAATCTGACGACCAGTATGAGAGAATATAAATATTTCCCATCCCGTTGCTATAGATTTCACTTGAGGCAAGTAGCTTGCAAGCGCACACTAGAAGTGGCCTGAAATTATTCCTATCAGATCACACTGCAGATGGCTGTCAGCTTGAACAGTCACAAGGTCAGTAGATTTGCAAAATCTTATCCCAAACCTCCAACAACAAGGTTGTTGCATTTGAATGTTAGCCATGTTACAGGAGCGCTTTTAAAGTGCTGCACCAATGACTACAAATCATGTCCTCCAGCAACTCGTCTCCTTGCAGCTGGCTTGTTTCTGACAAGACGGGAAACAGGAGCCAGAAGCACGAAAATGGGAAACCACTATCAAAATAGGATTAGCAAGGCAGTTAACAGGCTCTTAACTACCTGTCCCTCCAGTTCCAGTCGGGTCAGTTTGGGAGCGGCTGAACAGACACTTTGCTGAATTCTAAAATCCTCCCAATCCTCAGGCTAAGGATAGAGTGACATGACTTGCCTTTAACAAATCCATGCTGGCTGTCCCTTATTAACCCATATTTCAGCAAGTGAGAATAAATTATGTCCTTGTCAATGGTCACACACCTCTATCAGGGCAATCACTTTTATTTCTCAAACTATGATCAGTATGTATGGCGGTATAGATTTTTTTTGTATTAACAATTTGAAAAATGTAAAAATTGTCCACTCCAGAACATGAAATTTTCCCACACCAAAAGCTCAAAATAAAACAACTTACATTTATATAGCACCTATAACGTAGAAAAATGTCACAAAGCACTTCACAGAGGTGTAATCAACAAATGGACGAGGAGCCAGAGAGAGCAAAATTAGAGGGGTGGCCAAAAGCTTGGTCAAAGAAGTGGGCTTTAATTATCCGGTCATTTATCTCATTGCTGTTTTGGGATCTTGCTGTGCACAAATTGGTTGCTGCCTTTCCTACATTACAACAGTGATGACACTTAAATGGTTGTAAAATGCTTTGGGACGTCCTGAGGTGCTGTATAAATTCAAGTTCTTTCTTTTTGGGTGCGGTGTAGAACGGGCTGCTGATTCACTGTGAGCGCATTTTTGTGCTACTGGCAAAGACCAATTTCACCCCCACTATACCTGACTCGCATATGCCTGATGCTGACTGAGATAAGGAAGAGACAAGTAGAACTTTTTCCCATTGCCCAGGATTGACATCTCTCATCTGACTGACCACTGCTCTCATACCTTCAAAATATCTAATATTTCTTTGCAATAATTTTTTTAAAGGATGGCGTGACTCCCTTTTTAAGGCTGTGAAATATATGAAAAATCCCCACATGGTGACAGTGTGCTACACCTGAAATTCAGTTTTAACCGTGGAAAACTGGACAATATCTCCATCTGCTGGTGAGTTCAAACGATCCATCTTCAGTATTGAGGTAAGAGGCTGAGAACAATTTTGGGGTTAAAATTCCAAGGGGTCTCCCGATTGCTGTTTCTCTGGAGCCTCCACGTTGAAGCTACGATGAACGATCGGGAGATTCAACCCTCATGTGCCCTGTGGCTTCACAATCCTTGATTCTCGTTTGCAGAGTTATGGGGGCTGATTTTCCTGGCCTACTCTGCCCAATGATGAATAGGAACAACTTATCGAAGTGCACTGAGACTGTCCAGGCCAAGTGTAGGCCAGACCAGGTGGGGTGCAGAAACGGCAATAGGTGTCCAAGTCAGGATGGTGTGTGACTTGGAGGGGAACTTGGAGGTGATGGTGTTTCCCATGATATTGCTGCTCTTGTCTTTCTCAGTGGTGGAGGTCACAGGGAAGGGTTGTGCCGTTGAAATAACTTTGGTAAGTTGCTACAGTGCATCCTGTAGATCTTGCATATTGCAGTCACATGCACGAGTAATGGAGGGGATTGATATTGAGTCCAGTGAATTGAGGGAGGGGGAGGGGTTGGTGCTCTGTCCTCAATGGTGTCAAGCTTCTTGAGTTGCAGCTGTACCCAACCAGGTAAGTGATGAGTCTTCCATCATACTCCTGGTTTGAGCCAAGTAAGTGGTGGAAGATTTATGGGGAGTTCGCAGCTTCTACCCTGATTTTGTAGCCATATTATTGGTATGGCTGCGGAAGGCTCTAAGGGGGCAAAATTCGGTTGCTTTGTGCCTCCTGGGGCGCTAACAGAGCACAAAGCAACTAGTGCCCGGGCGCGGCGCTGCTAACGCCTCCCGCAAAATTCAGCGGGAAGTTAGCGGCGGCGGTAGCCTCCGGCGATGACGTCATCACTGTGCGCAGCGCCCCAGCCGCAAACTTGGGTCGCGTCCCCTGACATACCGCCGGACGCTATGTCCGACAGGGTCAGGGGGGTGTACTTGCAGCCGGGGCAGCGATATTTAAAGGGGAGGTGCCAGGCGGCCATTTTTCTTGTGGGCTGCCTGCCAGCACCTGCCCCCTCTGGCCTCCTGCTGCGGGGTGCTGGCCGCAATCTGTCAGCCCGGCACTACTCTTGAGTGCCGGGCTCTTTTGCCTGCACCCCGCTCCCTGGTGGCCCAGCAGGGCCCCGGTTCGCACTGCGCAAGGCCCCTCCCCTTTAATCAGGGGAGGGAGGCCTGCAGTACCACAGCGCTATTCAACTGGAGCGCCCCAAGAGGGAGGGGGAGCGCTACCAGTAGCGCCCCGCCTCCTGCTTGGGACGCTACCATTCAATTTCGGGCGCGGGGGCGTTAACTTTTTTGGGGCGCTAAAAGTTAGCGCCCCAAAGGAGGCATGAGCCAATTTTTCCCCCTAAAGCTTTACTAGATAAGGTAATCACGGAGGGGATTATTTAGTTTACTCTGAAGGACACAACGGCTCTGCCGGAGTGAAGACTTTTTGGGCAATACTTTCCTTTAGCCCGGGGGCACCTCAGGTAGACCGGCTGTGCATTCCTCTGCCTTTTGTCAGGCATATCAGGGACTCCACTGTTGAAGCACCCTTGCAGGCACAATTCATCTGCCCCAGTTGTGCAAATGATCCCATCCCGAGAATCTGGAAGAGTACCTCTGACTTGGGGCTAGAGCAGATTCCAGCCCATCGCACTTGTGTGGTGTAAAAGATCTCCAAGAATTCCAGGATTGAATTCTTTTTTAATTTGTATAGGGCTTTCTGAATTATAAAAATCTAAAAATTAAATCTCCCCCCTCCATAGCAACACAGGACTATCGAGATAAACAGGCGTCCTTTGCTTCATTGTGGTTATTGCTCAGACGATCAGAAATATGGGCCCCGATATTTAAGGGGAGGCAGGGAGGGAGCAGGGGGCTGTTTTGCAGGTGGGAAACACAGAAGGACAGGTTTTTCTCAGTTCCTGATGAATTTAATGGCAGGATCTGATTACCATTTTTGTTCTCTGTTTCCCAGCCGCAGCCAGCCAGATTGAGAGGCTGGCTGGCTGTCGGGCAGGTAGGCCTTCGGCACAAGGCCACAGCCTGGGAGCGGAGAGGAGGGAGGGAGAGATCTGGGGGTTGGGGGGAGACTTTGATTGGGGGGGATCCGGAGAGTTTGGGGGTTGTGGGGAATTACGATAGGGGGGGCCCGGAGAGATTGGGGAGGAGGGGAGAAGATCGTGTACTTGTGATAAGTGACCCCAAACATTTTACATTTTACTTACAATTTTCTGCTTCCACCACTAATGTGTTTCCTACACCCAACCAAACCTGCACCTGAAGCTGGTCTAATAAGCAGACCACAGAGCATTGAGTGTAAACAGTACATCCTCATTTGAGTCTGTATCAACCTAACAACTGCAATTTGGGTCTAAACTACATCAAAAGAGCAAAATCTATGCTAATATATCCATAACGTCAGCCGTGGCTCAGTGGGTAGCACTCTCTTGCTTCTGCGTCAGAAGGTTGTGGGTTCAAGTCCCGCTCCAGAGACTTGAGCACAAAAATCTAGGCTGACACTCCAGCACAGTACTGAGGGAGCGCTGCACTGTCGGAGGTGCCGTCTTTCAGATGAGACATTAAACCAAGGCCCTGCTGTTCGCTCTCTCAGGTGGACGTAAAAGATCCCATGGCACTATTTTGAAGAAGAGCAGGGGCGTTCTCCCTGATGTCCTGGCCAATATTTATCCCTCAATCAACATCACAAAAACAAATTATCTGGTCATTATCACATTGCTGTTTGTGGGAGTTTGCTGTGTGTGAATTGGCTGCTGCGTTTCCTACATTACAACAGTGACTACACTTCAAAAGTACTTTATTGGCTGTAAAGCGCTTTGGGATATCCCGAGGTCGTGAACGGTGCTATATAAATGCAAGTCTTTCTTTCTGAAATGCCTTGGGACATATTACATAAGAACATAAGAATTAGGAGCAGGAGTAGGCCTAATGGCCCTTCAAGCCTGCTCCTCCATTAAATAAGATCATGGCTGATCTTCAACCTCAACTCCACTTTCCCGCCTGATCCCTATATCCCTCGATTCCCCTAGATTCCAAAAATTTATCGATCTCAACCTTGAATATACTCAATGACTGAGCATCCACAGCCCTTTTGGGTAGAGAATTCCAAAGACTCACAACCCTCTGAGTGAAGAAATTCTTCCTCATCTCAATCTTAAATGGCCGACCCCTTATCTTGAGACTATGCCCCCAAGTTCTAGACTCTCCAGCCAGGGGAAACAACCTCTCAGCATCTACCCTGTCAATCCCCCTCAGAATATTATATGTTTCAATGAGAGCACCTCTCATTCTTCTAAACTCCAGAGAGTATAGGCCCAATCTGCTCAATCTCTCCTCATATGACAACCCTCTCATCCCAGGAATCAATCTAGTGAACCTTCGTTGCACCGCCTCTAAGGCCTGGATGTCCTTTCTCAGATAAGGAGACCAAAACTGTGCACAGTATTCCAGGTCTGTACAATTGTAGTAAGACCTCCTTACTCTTGTAATAATTAACCCGTTTGCAATAAAGGCCAGCATGCCATTTGCCTTCCTAATTGCTTGCTGTATCTGCATGCTAACTTTCTGTTTCCTGTACGAGGACACCCAAATCTCTCTCAACACCAACATTTAATAGTTTCTCAACATTTAAAAATATTTTGGTTTTCTATTCTTCCTACCAAAGCGAATAACCTCACGTTAACCTACGTTAAAAGTGCTTTATAAATACAAGCTGTGTTGTTATGTGTGCCTGTGATGTTCAGTGTGGTGTGGCTGGGTTTCTGTATGGTATATCTGCAGCTTCTAGCCACTAGAGAGAGCCCTTCACTGTCTCTTGATGTTAGGGATATTCTCTAGTTTTAAAGAGAATTAGGGACTGGTAATATGATGACAGTTGGCCAATGCACTGCCCACATTATTGGATAGTGGTCGAAGGCCTGTGCAAAAGACCCTAAAATGATGAAAATGTGGGAGTCAGTGGAGGGTCAGGGGGAGTTCATGACCCCTCCCCAATCACTTTAAACTCACAGAAGATTTTGACCCCCTCCTTCAACCATAGCTCCACCCCGGCCCTTCACTGGCAGCTGGTGCCCGCCATTTTGCCACATCATGTACTACACCACTGGAAATGCCCGAGAAGTATTAAATGAGCTGCCTTCACATTATGGTGTGAGGTCAACTCATTTAGATGCAGATGAAGCAAGCACCTGATGAGCAGTGACCCCTGCGCCAGCACCTTGCTGTAGGCCTCATAGCCTGGGAATAGGTGGCAAAGGCTCCAGAGACGGCAGAAGGCTGTTTCTGACAGTTTACTATCCTGATCATCGTAACAGGAAAGTACACTGGATACTAGTGTAGTCTAGGGGTTCCAATGTCCCTCCACTCTTAAATTTTATATAAAACTTAAGTCTTATCAAATCCTCATGTCTTATTGACCTTCACAACTGATGAATCATAAGTTCAAGTTACACAATTTTGCTATATTCAGGCAAAAAATAAGCAATAAGGAGTATAGGGTCCATCACCTTTCAGTATCACGATGTTCAGACTGTTTTATTTAGGGAATGGGGAAGAGAAGGACATAAAGCAAGTCAGTATTTGGTTTACCAGCACCTGGAGTGCAGGAAATCAGCCAGCTCCTATGTGGAGCTTGCGAACAGTCCAGGCCTGGAGAGGGGCAGGTGGTGGCGGTGGTGGGGGTGGGGTGGGGGGGTGGGGTTGGGGGGTGGGGTTGGGGGGTGGGGTGGTGGTGGGGGTGTGGTGGGGGTTGGGGGGTGGGGTGGTGGTGGTGGGTGTGGTGGTGGGGTGGGGATGGGGGGGAGGGGTGGGGTGGGTGGGGTGGGGGGCCGTTTTGAGTCAAACTCCTTCCTTCTATGGTTCACAGAAACATGCTTCGATTGAGACGTTCACGACACAGTTGAATATATGGAACGGACTTTAATTATAAAGTATAGGTGATCAGTTTATACAGTACAGGGTAGTATCGTGTTTTTCTCTCTCTCTAGCTCTCCAACTAACTCTGGAAAACCCTATTCTTATATCTTAGTTGTTCACTTCAAAATTACATTTTACAGATAAGATTTCATGATTTATCTGTTCTCCGGACTTTCCCCAGGACAGCTTATTTACCTAAATTGTACGACATCCATTCTATGCTATGGTTAATTGATCCCTCTGCCTATGTTTATTACATTAATCACTCATAGTCGATGTTGTTCCAGTCACATATCTCCTTGCACAGGGATTCCTTGCAGATGATGAGACATCTGGAGCGGAACAGAACTCATCCCGCCCTCACTCATGGGCCGCCTACTGTTCTCCTGTTAGCCCCAGAAAGCCTGTTGCTCCATGAGGACCTGTTCTCGTTACACAGTTCAGCTTGATTATTAATTCTTAACTCTCCAACATGTCCAACAGGAAGGATCCTGAGGGGGATGTACACGGGCCAACAATGACTGAAGGATCCTGAGGGGGAGGTACACGGGCCAGCAGTGACTGAAGGATCCTGAGGGGGATGTACACGGGCCAACAATGACTGAAGGATCCTGAGGGGGAGGTACACGGGCCGGCAGTGACTGAAGTATTTCTGTGGTTTCAAGAGTCGCATTCCTATTCCTCATGGCCTCATAAAAATAAAAGATGAAAATGGTTACAGGCCTTTAAGGACCACCAGCTAGGCTGCTCAATGTCGGTATAAGTGGAGCATCATGCATGGAGCACATTCTGCTGATTTGTACCTCAAAATTGCAATCCTAAATACTTATAGAACCCCAATATTCATTTTAAAAATGGTCTCCTGCTTGAAACAACGGGCACTCCAGCCGCTCATCTAAAGGCCCCTATGAAAATGGCGGCAGGAGGAGTGCTAGTGTAAACAGGGCAGTAAGCGACCCGATGCCCTTTTCAGGCCACGATCTTTTCTGGCCCTGATCCTGCTTGCCGCCAGCATTCTCGGCCGTGTCTAGCGTTCAGAGCTGCATGACTGCGGACTAAAATTGCATCGGGGTCCTATTTGCATCATGAGGCCCTCGTCTGCCTACGGCCAGTGTCTCACAGGCCCCCCAAAATCCGGGAGTTAAATTGGCGGCAGGTGGGAATGAGGCGCAAATGAGAAGGTAAGTACTCTGCCGCTATTTTAGCCCCCGAACGCCGCAATCTTTTTGGGCGTGTGGTTAACATCGGGGCTTCAGAGTCAGGACCAAACAGCTCTTGTTTAAGCAAATGTCATATTAGTTCTTCTGCAGGCCATACATTCTATTTGGCAAATACCTCAACACCTCGCTGCCATATTGAGATGTGCAGGTATGTGTTATTTCTGAGGGCAGGAGACACCACAATACAAGAGACAAGACCTTGTGACATAATATTTATAAACATTATTGGAGATGGTACATTTCTTAACCAAAGTTGTCAATGTTTATGGAAACTGAAATGCCAGTTTAAAAAAAAATCAACAGTTCAAGAGACAAACAAAAAGCTGGTCTTTGCTTACAGGCTGCAACTCTGGAACACCTGTGTGACAGATTCAATCACAGTGTCCTGGTGGTTTGAATGTGCAGTTTTCAGCCACAGTTGAGAAGATGCCTGATTGAGAACACCATTAGGAGCTGCTGCAGAAGCAATGTCGGTGAATCATCCCTTCGCACGTCAGCAGCCGTGGCAAGTTATCTGCTACCGTTTAAGCCGTGGGTAGGAAGCAGTCTCGAAAAGCCACAAAAAGGACCAGATAACAAGGCACTGGCTCATGTCCTGATCTTTACTGGGGAGGTGAAGTTAGCAAGCTGACCTCCTTCACTTGCACATCCTCAATCCCCTGGGTACAGTACAGTTCATTACAACTTAAATACTGTAGTTTACACACTTTTAAATTTCACTAGAGCAAGCCTAATGAAAAATTAATTTGGCTTTAATATCTTACCTGGCCATTTTGTGCTAGCTTAAAATAAACATAGCATTTACAATGGTTTAGTTTTTGCAACAAAAAGGACAGATGCAAAATCTGCAACAAATAAGGCCCAGTCAAAAAATATGCAATATGAAATATTAGAACTGGTCTCCTGTAGCCCCTCTAAATCGAGGTCTCTACAACTGCTTCATTTCTGCTGTATATAAGCAAAAAGCAAAATGTCTCCTGTGGGTCAATGTCTTTCTGAAACATCAGAGCTGTTGCTATGGAGGAAGTGCATTCCCATAACACACTGTCCCCAGGCCATACTCACTGTAGATTTAAATAGTGCACCACTACGGTTCATAAAATGAACTGTCAACACAGATCACAAACCAATAACTTAAGGCTTTCTTTGGTCTACGTTAGATATTTTTCAAACAGCACAACATTCCTTATTGGTCGTGTCTCTCTTCTATCATAGACAGATACAATATTAAAATAAATATAAAAGCATTGTTTCCACTCTAATTCACTGCCCTGAAGATCAGCACCAATTCACCCGCATTTCAAAAATGAGAGTATACTTTGCATAATATGTACAAACACTAAATGCACAAAATACACACAGTATGTTGAAGTTATTTGTTTGCAAACTCAACTAGGTCCAGAGAATAACTAATCAATCCATTGGTATCCTTTGTGATCATTGTAAGGGACAATAATTTGACATGTGCTTAAATACACAGCTCTTTGAAATGGTGGAGATTCAACAAGATGTGAGTCTCAACAGACATCAGTCAGTTTACCAACCTGTAAGGATCCTGGAGATATTTCAGCAAAAGGGGTGTTAAAAAGTGGTTAAAATCACTTCTACTATCACCCCTTGGGGCTTTGAGGTAAACTGAAACTTGCCCTGTAGTAAAGCTAGTTAACAAAATTGAACCATTGATTCTCATAGTCAGTATCACACAATAAAGGAAGGTGGCTTTGAGAAGTCGGTCATTTTCTCTTCACCCCAAATGTCCAATCCCTGGTCTTTTCTGAGTTTCTCAGCTGCGGCAGGGGTAGTAAGGGGCTATGGCGGGACGAAAGACTCAACCAAGGTCCCTGCTCCTGATGGCTATCCAGTAACTGCTGCTAGAAATGTGCATGTGCAAAAAATTGGGTGAAGATAGGATCGGGCACAGCTGTGGTGCCCTCCATGGGCGAACAGTCTAATGACAATGACTGTCGAGAGTTGTACATGAAGAATGGTCACATTTTATATAGTATCAGAAGAACGCCTGCATCCATGGAACTGTATTAAAGCACGAGTCAGGAGAGGAGGTGGGAAACCGGGAAAAGTAAACCTTTAAAAAAAAAATGGTTTCTGTGCTTTGACTCACTGCAATTCAGCTTTTGTAGCGGCTGGTTTCAAGTCTCTAAAGGTTAAGAAAATGTACCAATGTCACTCTCAAACCCAACAAACATCATCCAAATGTACAGTAAACATATTTATCCAGATACATAGCTGACAACGGTTTTTCCCCATCCTAGGGAGCAGGGGTGGGGATACACATTCTGGTACATCCAGTTTTACCAAACATCAAATAAAAGAATAATCAGATCGCCCCCTCCGCACCTTCAAAAAAATTGGATTTGTTTAAAAGGCTGAGCGAGAAAACAGTCGTTTGATATATTCTAATGTACTGTACATCAACTACAGCCATAACAGACTGCACGAATTAAATGACTGCTCACTTAAAATGAAGATGAGAAGCTACCTCTTATATCGCAGAACACAAGTAACTAGGTTCATAAACTAAATGATATTTGGACCCATTTAAACTTGCTCAGCTTTGTTGCAATTCGGGCGATAGAACACGGCCTTCAAAGCAAACTCAACTGATATAATTTGTAGAAAAAAAGAGATCTACTCTCACAGCTTAGCTGGTAAATACATTGTTCAGTGTGGAACCGAAACTGACAGGAAAAGTTCCAGTTTTATTCCTGGTCTGTTCTGAGATAACTGATTTCAAAGTGGGGAGGTGGGAGTGGTGAGAAACAACAGACGTATATCAATAACTCTGGGGGAGGAAGAAGAGACGAAACTGTCAAGGTTCCCACTCCTGATTGCAGTCCAGTGATCTCTGCTGAAAAATGTCTGTATGGATGTGAGTGGAGAACAAAATTAGACTTGCCTGTAATTATCCTCATGGTAAAATAGCTGGCACGCCAGATCAGCTTTTCCAATGAGCATTATTTTAATCAACATTAATGTTGATCGGAGAATCTGGCTTCACTTTCTAGCCTTCCACAAGACTAACTGACAACTAACAATAAGAATAAAACCGGCCGGACGACCCGGCATCAACCTCGGCACCGGCTACGGACATGACAATGACACGCCCAGCCCAGTCGACCCTGCAAAGTCCTCCTCACCAACAACTGGGGACTTGTGCCAAAATTGGGAGAGTGATCCCACAGACGAGTCAAGGCAACAGCCTGACATAGTCAAACACAGGATCATACCTTTCAGCCAATGTCCCAAACTCCTCCATCACCATCCCTGGGTATGTCCTGTCCCACCGGCAGGACAGACCCACCAGGGGTGGCGGCACAGTGGTATACAGTCAGGAAGGAGTGGCTCTGGGAGTCCTCAACATTGACTCCGGACCCCATGAAGTCTCATGGCTTCAGGTCAAGCATGGGCAAGGAAACCTCCTGCTGATTACCACCTACTGCCCTCCCTCAGCTGATGAATCAGTACTCCTCCATGTTGAACACCACGTGGAAGAAGTACCGAGAGTAGCAAGGGCACAGAATGTACTTTGGTTGGGGAACCAAGAGTAGCACGGTAGCACCACTGCTGGCCGAGTCCTGAAGGACAGAGCTGCCAGTCTGGGCCTGCGACAGGTGGTGAGAGAACCAACACGACGGAAAAATCTACTTGACCTCGTCCTCGGCAATCTACCTGTCGCAGTTGCATCTGTTCATGACAGTATTGGTAGCAGTGACCACCGCACAGTCATTGCGGAGACGAAGTCCCGTCTTCACACTGAGGACACCCTCCATCGTGTTGTGTGGCACGACCACCGTGCTAAATGGGATAGATTCAGAACAGATCTAACAGCTCAAAACTGAGCATCCATGAGGCGCTGTGGGCCATCAGCAGCAGCAGAATTATATTCCACCATAATCTGTAACCTCATGGCCTGGCATATCCCTCACTCTACCATTAGCATCAAGGCAGGGGACAAACCCTGGTTCAATGAGGAGTGTAGAAGAGCATGCCAAGAGCAGCACCAGGCGTACCTAAAAATGCGGTGTCAACCTGGGGAAGCTGCAACACAGGACTACTTGCATGCTAAAAAGCGGAAGCAGCATGCTATAGACAGAATCCCACAAGCAACAGAAAAGATCAAAGCTCTGCAGTCCTGCCACATCCAGTTGTGAATGGTGGTGGACCATTAAACAACTAACGGGATGGAGGAGGCTCCATGAATATCCCCATCCTCAAAGATGGTGGAGCCCAGCATGTGAGTGCAAAAGACAAGGCTGAAGCGTTTGCAACCATCTTCAGCCAGAAGTGCTGAGTGGATGATCCATATCGGCCTCCTCCTGAGGTCCCCAACACCACACAAGCCAGTCTTCAGCCAATTTGATTAATTCCACGTGATATCAAGAAACGGCTGAGCGCACTGGATACAGCAAAGCTGCGGGCCCCGACAACATCCCGGCTGTCGTGCTGAAGACTTGTGCTCCAGAAATAGCCACGCCTCTAGCCAAGCTGTTCCAGTACAGCTACAACACTGGCATCTATCCGACAATGTGGAAAACTGCCCAGGTATGTCCTATCCACAAAAAGCAGGACAAATCTAATCCGGCCAATTACCGCCCCATCAGTCTACTCTCAATCCTCAGCAAAGTGATGGAAGGTGTCGGCGACAGTGCTATCAAGCAGCACTGACTCACCAATAACCTGCTCACTGATGCCCAGTTGGGTTCCGCCAAGAACACTCGGTTCCTGACCTCATTACAGCGAACATGGACAAAGGAGCTGAATTCCAGAGGTGAGGTGAGAGTGACTGCCCTTAACATCAAGGCAGCTTTTGACATAGTGTGGCATCAAGGAGCCCTAGTAAAACTGACGTCAATGGGAATCGGGGCGGGGGGGAAACTCTCCACTGGCTGGAAACATAGAAACATAGAAGATAAGAGCAGGAGTAGGCCATTCAGCCCCTCGAGCCTGCTCCGCCATTCGATGAGATCATGGCTGATCATCCAAACTCAGTACCCTGTCCCTGCCTTCTCCCCATATCCCTTGATACCTTTAGCCTTAAGAAATATATCTAACGCCTTCTTGAATATATTTACTGACTTGGCCTCAACTGCCTTCTGTGGTAGAGAATTCCACAGGTTCACCACTCTCTGGGTGAAGAAATTCCTCCTCATCTCTGTCCTAAATGGCTTATCCCTTATCTTTAGACTGTGACCTCTTGTTCTGGACTCACCCGCCATCGGGAACATCCTTCCTGCATCCAGTCTGTCTAGCTCTGTTAGAATTTTATAAGTTTCAATGAGATCTCCTCTCATTCTTCTAAACTCCAGCGAGTATAAGCCCAATCGACCCAATCTCTCCTCGTACGTCATTCCTGCCATCCCAGGTATCAGTCTGGTGAATCTTCGCTGCACACCCTCCATGGCAAGAACATCCTTCCTCAGATAAGGCGACCAAAACTGCACACAATACACAAGGTGTGGTCTCACCAAGGCCCTGTACAGCTGCAGCAAAACATCCTTGTTCCTGTACTCAAACCCTCTCGCTACGAAGGCCAACATACCATTTGCCTTCTTAACCGCCTGCTGTACCTGCATGCTTACCTTCAGCGACTGGTGCACAAGGACACCCAGGTCTCGTTGCACTTCCCCTTCTCCCAATCTATTGCCGTTCAGATAATAATCTGCCTTTCTGTTTTTGCCACCAAAGTGGATAACCTCACATTTATCCACATTATACTGCATCTGCCATGCTTCTGCCCAATCACCCAACCTGTCCAAATCATACTGGAGTTTCTCGGCATCCTCCTCGCAGCACACACACCCATCCAGCTTTGTGTCATCTGCAAACTTGGAGATATTACATCTAGTTCCCTCGTCTAGATCAATAATATATATGGAGTCATACCTGGCACAAAGGAAGATGGTTGTGGTGGTTGGAGGTCAATCATCACAGCCCCAGGACATCGCTGCAGGAGTTCCTCCGGGCAGTGTCTTAGGCCCAACCATCTTCAGCTGCTTCATCAATGACCTTCCCTCCATCATAAAGTCAGAAGTGGGGATGTTCGCTAATGACTGCACAGCGTTCAGTGCCATTCGCAACTCCTCAGATAATGAAGCAGTTCATGCCCGCATGCAGCAAGACCTGGACAGCATTCAGGCTTGGGCTGATAAATGGCAGGTAACATTCGCGTCACAGAAGTGCCAGGCAATGACTATCTCCAACAAGCGAGAGTCTAACCACCGCCCCTTAACATTCAATGGCATTACCATCACCGAATCCCCCACCATCAATATCCTGGGGGTTACCATTGACCAGAAACTTAACTGGACCTGCCACATAAATACTGTGGCAACAAGAGCAGGTCAGAGGGTAGGTATTCTGCGGCGAGTGTCTCACCTCCTGACTCCCCAAAGCCTTTCCACCATCTACAAGGTACAAGTAAGGAGTGTGATGGAATACTCTCCACCTGCCTGGATGAGTGCGGCTCCAACAACACTCAAGAAGCTCGACACCATCCAGGACAAAGCAGCCCGCTTGATTGGCACCCCATCCACCACCTTAAACATTCACTCCCTCCACCACCGGCGTAGCATAGCTGCAATGTGTACCATCTACAAGATGCACTGCAGCAACTCGCCAAGGCTTCTTCGGCAGCACCTCCCAAACCTGCGCCTTCTACCACCTAGAAGGACAAGGGCAGCAGGCGCATGGGAACACCACCACCTCCAGGTTCCCCTCCAAGTCACACACTATCCTGACTTAGAAGTATATCGACGATCCTTCATTGTCGCTGGATCAAAATCCTGGAGCTCCCTCCCTAACAGCACTGTGGGAGTACCTTCACCACACGGACTGCAGCAGTTCAAGAGGCGGCTCACCACCACCTTCTCCAGGGCAATTAGGGATGGGCAATAAATGCTGGCCTTGCCAGCGACGCCCACACCCCATGAATGAATTTTAAAACAGGAGGGTGGATCCATAGACATCGACCCCAACATGAGTCAGCATCAGCAGCAAGGAAGCAGACAACTGCAAAATCAATGTGCAAATCCTTTATTTTCTCATTGTAATCTGCAGAAATAAAATCCCAAACACTAAAATCACTGCAGATTGCAGGGAGTCTCCTACACAAAGTTGTGCTGCCTTATTTATTCACATAAAGATTTTAATCGCTATTTTTTGTGCAGTACCTTTGGTAAGGTTGCCACTTTTGTGAATGGACTTTATGGGAGGGATCATTGCTCAGCTGCTCTGTTAATACGAGAACGAGCAGGTTAGATTTCACCTTCAGAGGCTAAGGCTCACAGCTGCTGCAAAAACTGGGAGCAAAGAAGCCTACTACTTTCAAAAGGACATACATTTCCAATGAGTGCCTTTCATTCGGAAGATCCTCAAGTTTTCACAGTGTACCTTAGTTTCGGTAAGGTCCAGCTTTGTGTGCTCATGCTAGTGGCTTTCCCAGGATGTCCAAGAGAGCAGAACGCTGTATGTTCATTTTTGGTACCCACTGTGAAAACCAGAGTATATTTAGAATGACTAATATGTACACATGTGCTCTCCTATCTGCAGGGCATGACTTAAATTACTCAGTGCCTCCTCCTACAAGTTTAATAGAACCTGAGGGAGTTTGGGTCATCTTGGTTCAAGATCTTTATTCTCTGTGGATTCTAAATCCCCATTCACAGAAAACCAGATTAAGTGGAGTCTGACACCACACATGAGCAATACACTTAGCTGACCATTAAATTATGTACATGCTGGATGAAAGGCCAAGGCTGAAACCAATATGTTGATTTCCAAAATCTCCAGTGACTTCCTACAAGCAATTTTGTTTTTTTTGTTCAGCTGGATGTTTGATATGCAAGAAAACCCATCACCATATTTAATAGCTTCCAAACCCTATTTACCCAAGTGCACATGGCTTAGTTGAAGGTTGACATTAGCCAAACCTTAGCCATCTCTAGATATGTGCTGGAACTGAAGCAGCTAAAACCATATTGTACCAGCATAAAGTACTGCTTGTCCAGCTAGGAGCACCCTACCCACTAAGGCATTAACTTTTTTCTGGAGGAAAGTGGAAAGGAACTCAGAGCTGAAAGACAGATATACCCCTCCAGGTATTAATGCCCAAAGCTGGCTGGTTAAATATCAGAAGTGTCCTGGAATACTGCAGACCTACCTGTCTCAGTATTAGATTACCGATTCCATCACAGTCTTAACGTTCTAATCTTTGCTTGCCATGCCGTCATCTTGATGTCAACTCTTAAAGAGACCAATTCATCTTTCATCTACCCACAAAGGAGGGCAGCCACAGTCATCTTTAAGCTAACATTACAACAAAGAGATCTGCTCACCTTTCCCCTTCTCTCCTAGGAAGGACAGTCATTGGTTGGTCATTGGACAACTGACAAGCATCGATTTTAAGCCCTGTTAGGGGGACAAGAGATAGTAGGAACTCCTAATGAGCAGCACAACTCACCATAAAATATGCAAGTGCATTGTCACCATGCCACCACCCTCTTGACTGCAGGGTGGTCACACACTATACCCTAGTGGACGGTGGTTCCACCGATTGCAGGTGCAGAACTTAGCAGCAACTCCCACCTATGTGCAACTCACTCATAGTAGAACATGTAACAAGCCTACTTGGGCGCTGTGTAGCTGATTCCTTCTTCAGGATGCTGAGTAACTGGGTGGTGTAGCCTTCAGGTCTGCCTTCCCACAACTGCTTCCACTTTATGCCACAATTTCACTTCACGGATTTGGTTCTGGATCTCACATATAGGCCAAAGGAAGCCCTTCTGTTGTATGCTTTGAAGTTTTGAACCATGAACTGTGTCTTCTTTTTCAAATACAGCAATGTCCCAAATCAAGTTAAGCTAGTGGTATATAAGATCTGTATCCTTTCAAGCAAAATTAACTGAATTCTCCCATGAAAAGGGTGGGAAGCAAACTTAAGCTGTGATGAAGGCATAAAATCAGAAAAATTCCTCATTCAAGAGTCAATTTACCATTTTGTTTTAAACAAAGATTGGGTCTTAGAACAGGACCTGCTTCACTGGTAGGTGTTAATATTTGGAAAGCCTGTGTTTATATCCAAAAAGCAGCACGACGAAGATAACTATCCAAAATCACAAACAACCTTTTGTAGCTTCACTGACAGTTGCTTTTTTGATAGACTCATACCTATCAAACCTCGAAAGCTGCATAGCACTCTATCATAAATGCATTTCCAACTCAAAAATATTTGGATATATCAAGGTACAATGATCAATGCTTGAAAAGGTGCAATTATAGGGAATAAAAACAAATCTTCCTTCCCCTGGTTCTAAAGAAGCCCGAATACAGCAATAAAGTACACTATACAGCCCAAATACACAGTGAGAAGGCCAAGATCGACAGGTTATTGCAGTGTTTGAAGATAGAGGCTGAGAAATTAAAGCACACAAGAACATTATATTACATGATTTCAGACACTATGCAGCCTCCCAAGAGAACAACTGCGACTCAACAGGCAGTTCTGGTAATTTCATTACAACGAGTAAATAATAATAAAAGAAATGTAATCTTCTTTGTTGTTAGCTATCAGATTTTTCTTTAAAATTAAATTTAGATTTAGTTCCACAGCAGTGGTCAACATTAGATGTGTTAGAAAATGCTAAAGAATGAGTAGGATCTGGATATTGCACTTTCCGTTACCACAGTGCAAACAAATATTCTACATGATCAGGAGACACAATTTGAAATGTGAAATAAAAACAGAAAATGCTGGAAACACTCAGCAGGTTAGGCAGCATCTGTGGAGATAGAAACAAAGGAGGCGATTTTCTGCCGTCGGAGGAGGCGGGTTTGGAGGCGGGAAAGGCGGGAAAATCAGATTCAATGAGGGCGGGTTCGGAACCCGCCTCCGCGGGATTTTGCCGGTGCCGGTTTTGGAGGTCGGGAAACGGTCCCACCTCCAGCTGGCCACAGCGATACTTGTGATCATTAAATGCTCATTAAGGGCCTCTCTAAGCCTATTTTGAGAGGCCCTCGTGATTTTTCGAGGATTTCGGCGTGCTCCACGCAACTCCTGAACCACGCCAGGTAAACCTGGCGGGTTGACTCGTGGGTGGCCTCCTCACTGCTGCAGGTCTAACAAGACATCGTTTATTGCAGCAAGGATTACTTGCAGGTGCCAGACCTTGGCTTCAAAAGGTCTCTGAGCACTTTTAGAAGGCCTTCCGAAGTCAGAGATGCTTCAGCTTGAATCAATCAACTGTGGGACCTCCTTGGAAGACCCTCTCCCCGCTTGCAATGAGCGCTTCCCCAAAGGAGGCATCTGCAAGTAGCATGGGAACCATTCGTTTTCTTTCTGCATGGACCTCAGATAAGGAGGAGGAGGAGGAGGAGGAGGAGGCTGAGGAGGAGGAGGAGGATCTGGAGGAGGAGGAGGAGGAGGAGGAGGAGCAGGAGGAGGTCAGAGCGCCGGTGTATCGACCAGCGGCAGCGGCAGCACGCGAGCACATGGCTGCCCGGGATGCAAGGGATGAACTTATTCTGGCCAGATTTGCATAGGTTGCCCAAGTTGGCACATGTCCTTGGCTCCATCTTAGGACATCATTGACAATGGACATGACTCTCTGGCCTCCTTTCACTCAGGCCACCAACCTGACAACGCAAGTGTGGCAGAGTCCACAATGTGGAGCTGCCTAAGGCGAAAGAACAGTTGCCATAACGCCAACATTTTGGCTTCAAATCATTTTAATGCTTTCCAACAGGGATGGCATTTCATCAAGACACATAATTCTCCCAATCTGCACACAGATCTGGAGGTTATATCCCTTGCCAGCTGTACCCACAGAGGTTTCTTTGGCCTCTTCCTCCCAGATGAGTGGAAGAGCACCTCCATGCTAGCTGTCACCCCCTCAAACAACATTTGCAGCGCCTCATCCGAGAGCCTCGGGGGGGCCCTTGCCTTGGAATTGGACATAGTGGTTTCTCAAAATATGTTGCAGGTGGTGCAGCATAGGCAGAAATGCTGTGGAATGAGCCATGGGAGCAAGAAACCATAAAAACTGACTGGAAAAGTGCTGTCAACAGAGGCGGGTTTCAGTCCCAAAACACTAACTGGGCAAGGGCATCCCACACCTCTGAAATCAAGTGGCCAATCATGGGAAAACCTCAATTTTTTGAAAACTATCAGTGGAGGCGGGTTTCAAACCCACCCAAACCGAAACCCGCCTCCATCTCGCCTCCAGTGGGAAAATCGCCCCCAAAGTTAACGTTTCAGGTCGATGACCTTTCATCAGAAATGGAAAAAGTTAGAGATGTAACAGGTTTTAAGCAAGTACAGAGACAGGGAAAGGAGGGAGGGGAGGACAGAGTAAGAGGGGAAGTCTGTGATAGGGTGGAAGGCAGGAGAGATTAAATGACAAAAGGGATGATGGTACAAGGCAAAAGGGGATGGTAATGGGACAAGTAAAGAAACAAAAGATGGGTCGAGAGGAGGTATAAATAAGGACATAAGAAATAGGAGCATGAGTAGGCCATTTGGCCCTTCGAGCCTGCTCCGCCATTCAATAAGATCATGGCTGATCTTCTACCTCATCTCCACTTTCCTGCACTATCCCCATATCCCTTGATTCCCTTAATATTCAAAAATCTATCGATCTCTGTCTTGAATATACTCAACAACTGAGCCTCCACAGCCCTCTGGGGTAGAGAATTCCAAAGATTCACCACCTGAGTGAAGAAATTTCTCCTCATCTCAGTCCTAAATGGCCGACCCCTTATTCTGAGACTGTGACACCTGGTTCTAGACTCCCCAGCCAGGGGAAACATCCTCCCTGCATCTACCCTGTCAAGTCCTGTAAGAATTTTGTGTGTTGCAATGAGATCACCTTTCATTCTTCTAAACTCTAGAGAATATAGGCCTAGTCTACTGAATCTCTCTTCATAGGACAATCCCCCCATCCCAGGAACCAGTCTGGTGAACCTTCATTGCACTCCCTCTATGACAAGTATATCCTTCCTTAGGTAAGGAGACCAAAACTGTACACAATACTCCAGGTGTGGACTCACCAGGGCCCAATATAATTGCAGTAAGACGTCTTTACTCTTATACTCAAATCCTCTTGTAATAAAGGCCAACATACCATTTGCTTTCCTAATTGCTTGCTGTACCTGCATGTTAACTTTCAGTGATTCGTGTACAAGGATACCCAGGTCCCTCTGAACACCAACATTTCCCAATCTCTCACCATTTAAAATATACTCTGCTTTTTTATTTTTCCTACCAAAGTGGATAACTTCACATTTCTCCACATTATATTCCATTTGCCATGTTCTTGCCCCTTGAAGCCTCTTTGCATCCTCCTCACAACTTACAATACCACCCAGCTTTGTATCATCAGCATACTTGGATATATTACATTTGGTCCCCTCATCCAAATCATTGATGTAGATTGTGAATAGCTGAGGCCCAAGCACTGATCCTTGCGGTACCCCACTAGTTACAGCCTGCCAACCCGAAAATGGCCCGTTTATTCCTACTCTCTGTTTGCTGTCCGTTAACCAATCCTCAATCCATGCTAGTATATTACCCCCAATCCCATGAGCCCTAATTTTGTTTAATAACCTCTTGTGTGACACCTTATCAAATGCCTTCTGAAAATCCAAATACACCACATCCACTGGTTCCCCCTTATCTAGGGCAATAGCAGAATCATTACCAACAGCTGTTGTCCGAAAAAATGGGAGTGGTGGTTATGATCTGAAATTGTTGAACTCAATGTTGAGCCCAGAAGGCTATAAATGTTCCTGGATAGTTATCAGGAGATGGAACTCTGGCTGATTTGCCCACCTCCCAAGATCAAGGGCACTGAGGCCAATTGTATCAACCTACTCAAATGCCGCTCAGATCAGCTAACGCAGGGCAAATCGGGATTTAAACTTGAGCTCTTCCTTACCTATCTAGCTAAGTTCTACACCACAAACTGTATTACTCACTTAACCATCAGAGAGTGCCTTTTTTCTGTTTACATGGTGAATGCTGGTGACATTATTGGGAAGTACTGGCTAAAGGACTGGCTGAGCCCAATTGGTATGAAACTGATTTTGAATCAGCCTTGTGCTTGTTACTGCACCCCTACTAATTATTCTAAAGCTAATCGAGTTACACTCACAAAGTCAGGGCGGATCCAGCATCAGTTGCATTTATATAAATACAGCTTCCAGTGGGATCGGCCCGGCAACCCTTCTGTGTCAATATCCCAAAAGATGCAATCACCATTTACTGTTTTAACAAGTGCTGTAAAAAATGACTAAAAATTAACAGGTGATGATAATTAGAACTCTTTGGGATCCAAATGGTGGCAGAACTTCTTTCATACCAGAGCTTTCTGACTGTATTTTATGTTTATGCCATTAGATTAATTCTCTCATTAAAGTCAGACTGTGCAAAACTTCAGTGTGTAAGTGTCGCAATTGAGGGTTACCAGAACTACTCTGGTAAGAGACTCAATCATGCAATAACCATATAACACACCCATCTATTTCATTAATAAAATTAATTAAAAAAATCCTGCTGCTTTTAACAGCCATTCTGAGCAGTTATCATTACTGACCAGAGGACCAGGCCCACTTCTAGGTAAAATCCTCACCCAATCAACACACTTACTCTTGATATGTAGTAACAGTGATCAGGACCCATCACCCAGATGGTAAAGTGCATTTGTAACAGGTGCACTCTTTAATAAAGGCAATCTATTAAGCCAATAGAAATTGCATAAAAACTTAATTAAAATGCTACTAAGTATACTGCTACAAGAGCAATTAGTGCAAGTCAAGTGAAACATTTGTTCAAAACAAAGAGTTTCTTTTTAAAAGCTACAATGATTCAGACCACAGTTACTGTCCTTCTCTGTTTAAGACCAATACAACACTACTTTACATTATTGGGTACAGGCTTCCCGAATGGCCTAGCCATAAAATGACCATCTCTGAACCAAATAGAAGGTCCCAGGTTTGACTCCCCAGGGTGAATTAGCCAATCTCAGGTGGAACAGCAGTTGATACGCTACAATTAGCAGCAACATCCTGGCTTGTGAAGGAAAACATTAGCCAGTGTAGCCGCTCCTGACATCTATCCAGCGAGCCCTCCTGGAAGTGCGGATGTTGGAGGAAAACCGGATCAAGTTTGGCACTGCTGTCCTCCATAGTTAGATAGCGTGCCAACAGTCAATGTCTAGGCACACACATGAATAACAAACTGGAGGCAACCATCATCCTTGGAACCATGCTCCAACTGTATCCTAGTTTGATGCATAGGGAGCTTCAGCCACTTTATAATAAGAAAGATTTTATATTTTAATATCTTATTTCAGGAGTCTGGCTGTCACTTCAAATGTGAGTTGCTGCTAGCTGCTTCTGCAGGGTGCAGAAAATGCACATTATGTTCTGATACGTCATTAGCCATTTCAAAAGCATTCATACCTGCTTGCTGTGTCGAATATGCTCAAAGCATTTTACTAATGTGTGTAGGTTACTCCCCTGGAACAAACATAATTCAGAAGAATGAGAGGGGATCTCATTGAAGCATACAAAATTATTACAGGGCTTGATCGGGTGGATGCTGGGAGAATGTTTCCCTTGGCTGGGGAGTCTAGAACCAGGGGCCACAGCCTCAGGATAAAGGGTAGACCATTCAGGACTGAGATGAGAAGAAATTTCTTCACACAGAGGGTGGTGAAACATGGAATTCTCTACCCCAGAGGGCTGTGGAGGCTCAGTCATTGGATATATTCAAAACAGAAGTCGATAGATTTCTGACTAGTAAAGGCAACAAGGGATATGGCGACAGGGCCGGTGAATGGAGTTGAGGCAGAAGATCAGCCATGATCTCATTGAATGGCGGAGCAGGCTCGAAGGGCCGAATGGCCTACTCCTGCTCCTATTTCTTATGTTCTTATGTTCTTAACAGATGTTTGATATGCTAAAGTCTGGATAGATGTGAATTCCCTGCAATTACAGGCCTTGAACTTTAAAGGGTGCTCGGGATTTCTCTGACCAGCATCCTTTGTATTTGACATTCTGTGATTTTTTTTGTGCGTGTATATACATTATACATAAAATCAGAATTGGAGAATTACATGTTTGATTCCCTTTATTTTGGGATATCTTCAAAGATATTTGTAGCTACATCTTGGGCTGTGTCAGTAGTCATTCTGAAGCTGACAGCGATGAGAAAGGCAGAGACTCTGGTAGCAAACTGTTGCACAAGGCATAAGGTTCTTTCAAGGGTCAGTTTTGTATTGAGTGTTAGCACAAGAACAGCATCTTTGTTGTTTTTGATATCGTGAGGAACAGAGTACAGTTTAATCAGTGTAAATCTACAGCTTGTAATTAGGATTGCAGATTTACCTGTTTACTGATCAATATCTCTATATAGTAGTTTCTAGCCTAAACCACGGTCTGATGGAGTGTTTATCCTTCCACCTATCGATGTTGAGGAAACCATGTGGAGGCATGTAATATATACAGTAAGCCAAAACATAGTGACAAGTATCCTCTGTTTGACCTCTGGATTTGGTACATTTACTTGAACATTAGGCAAATAAACACACAATCGGGGTTATAACGAGCGAGTACTTACTTATGGGGTGTGGTCTCTGAGTGTGGGAGGAGGCTCAAATGGAGCACAAACGCTGGCATGGACTGGTTGGGCCGAATGGCCTGTTTCTGTGCTGTATATTCTATGTAATTCTCCGTAACTTAAGTAAGGTATCTAGTGTGAAAACCTAAAAACGTAACATCCAGTAAGGGAGTACTTCAGGAGAGGAGGAAGGGAGAAAACGGGAAGAAAAAATGGTCTATGCTCGACTGCCAATCTTGGCACGACCAAACTACAACAACTTGTATTTATATAGCGCCTTTAACATAGTAAAACGTCCCAAGGCGCTGCACAGGAGTATTATAAGACAAAAAATTTGACACCAAGCCACATAAGGAGAAATTAGGGCAGGTGACCAAAAGCTTGGTCAAAGAGGTAGGTTTTAAGGAGCGTCTTAAAGGAGGAAAGAGAGGTAGTGAGGTGGAGAAGTTTAGGCAGGGAATTCCAGAGCTTAGGGGCTAGGCAACAGAAGGCACGGCCACCAATGGTTGAGCGATTATAATCAGGGATGCTCAAGAGGGCAGAATTAGGGGAGCACAGATATCTCGGGGGGTTGTGGGGCTGAAGGAGATTACAGAGATAGGGAGGGGCGAGGCCATGGGGGATTTGAAAACAAGGATGAGAATTTTGAAATCGAGGCGCTGCTTAACTGGGAGCCAGTGTAGGTCAGCGAGCAAAGGGGTGATGGGCGAACGGGACTTGGTGCGAGTTAGGACACGGGCAGCCGAGTTTTGGATGACCTCAAGTTTACGTAGGCTAGAATGTGGGAGGCCAGCCAGGAGTGCGTTGGAATAGTTAAGTCTAGAGGTAACAAAGGCATGGATGAGGGTTTCAGCAGCAGATGAGCTGAAGCAAGGGTGGAGACAGGCGATGTTATGGAGGTGGAAATAGGCAGTCTTTGTTATGTTGCGGATATGTGGTCGGAAGCTCATTTCAGGGTAAAATATGACACCAAGGTTGCGAACAGTGTGGTTCAGCCTCAGAAAGATGTTAGGGAGAAAGACGGAATCAGTGGCTAGGGAACGGAGTTTGTGGCAAGGAACCAAAACAATGGCTTCAGTCTTCCCAATATTTAATTGGAGAAAATTTCTGCTCATCCAGAATTGTATGTCAGACAAGCAGTCTAACAATTTAGAGACTGTGGAAGGGTCGAGAGAAGTGGTAGTGAGGTAGAGCTGGGTGTCGTCAGCGTACATGTGGAAACTGATGCTGTGTTTTTGGATGATGTCGCCAAGGGGCAACATGTAGATGAGAAATAGGAGGAGGGCCAAAGATACATCCTTGGAGGGACACCAGAGGTAACGATGCGGGAGTGGGAAGAGAAGCCGTTGCAGGTGATTCTCTGGCTACGATTTGATAGATAAGAATGGAACCAGGCGAGTGCAGTCCCACCCAGCTGGACGACGGTAGAGAGGTGTTGGAGAAGGATGGAGTGGTCAACCGTGTCAAAGGCTGCAGACAAGTCAAGAAGGACGAGGAGGGATAGTTTGCCTTTGTCACAGTCACAAAGGATGGCATTTGTGACTTTGATGAGAGCATTTCGGTACTGTGGCAAGGGCGGAAACCTGGTTGGAGGGATTCAAACATGGAATTGCAGGAAAGATGGTCACAGATTTGGGAGGCGACAACATGTTCAAGGACTTTGGAGGGGAAAGGGAGGTTGGAGATGAGGCGGTAGTTGGCAAGGACAAAGGAGTCAAGGGTTGGTTTTTTGAGGAGAGGGGTGATGACAGCAGATTTGAGGGAGAGGGGGACAGTACCTGAGGAGAGAGAACCGTTAACAATGTCAGCTAATATGGGAGCCAGAAAAGGAAGTTGGGTGCTGAGCAGTTTGGTGGGAATAGGGTCGAGGGAGCAAGAGGTGGGTCACATGGACAAGATGAGCGTGGAGAGGTCATATGGGGAGATCGGAGAGAAACTGGAGAAAGATGCGAGTTCAGGGCTAGTGCAGGGGGGAACCAGTGGGCTAGGGGAATGAAGGGAAGTGGCAGAGGCAACTGAACGGATGGTTTCAATCTTAGAGACAAAGAAGTCCATGAGCTCCTCACACTTGTTATGGGAGGTGAGGGTGGAGGAGACAGGGGAGAGGGGTTTAAGAAGACGGTTAGAAGTAGAGAATAATAGCCAGGGTTTATCTTTGCATTCAAGAATGATTCTGGAATAGTGAGCAATTTTGGCAGACGAGAGCAGGACCCGATAATGCTCTTTGTGGTCCAGCCAGATCTGGCGGTGAATGGCTAAACCAGTTGTCCGCCATATCCGTTCAAGTCTGCGTTCCTTGGACTTAAGGGAGCGAAGATGGGAGCCGTACCAAGGGGAGCGGCCAGGGTGAGAGAGAGAGTAATTGTTTTCGTAGGGACTAGGGCATCAAAGGTGGTGGTGAGGGTGTGGTTGAGCAGATCGGTAGCTGCAGAAATGTCATGGTGAATGGAGAGCCAAAGGCTGGACAGTTGGGATTTCATAAGTGCAGTTGTAAGAGAGTTAGGAGAGAGTTTTTTCCAGGGGCGGACACTGAATGAAGTAGGGCTGGGGGGGTGGGGGGGGGGGGGGTGGAAGGGGGATGTGGGTGGAAAGCGATATGAGGAAATGGTCAGAGATGGCCTTATCTGCAATTGACACGATGGGAGTAGCGAGGCCACATGAGATGGTAAGGTCGAGGGGGTGGCCGTGAATATGGGTTGGGGAGTTTACATGGAGGAGAGATTAAGGGAGGATAGGAGGCTAGTGAACTCAGAGGAGAGAGAGCATAATGAATTGAGATGGAGGTTAAAATTACTGAGGATGAGAAGTCGTTCGGTGCAGAGGCTGAGGGAGGAGAGCAGTGAAGATATCTCAGTAATAAAATTTTTATGGTACTTCGGTGGGCAGTAGAGAACAAGAATTTTAAATGAGAGGTGAGAAGGGTAGAATAAGGTTAGATGCTCAAAGGAGCAGAAACTGCCGGAGGAATAGGGGGACAGTATTAAATACATACTTTGGTTCTGTCTTCACAAAGGAGGACACAAATAACCTCCCAGAGATGTCGGGGAACATAGGGTCTAATGAGAGGGAGGAATTGAATGAAATCAGTATTTGTAGGGAAATGGTGATAGGGAAATTGACGGGATTGAAGGCCGATAAATCCCCAGGGCCTGATAATCTACATCCTAGGGTACGTAAGGAAGTGGCCCTAGAAATAGTAGATGCATTGCTGGTCATCTTCCAAAATTCGATAGACTCTGGAACAGTTCCCATGGATTGGTGGATAGTTAATGTAACCCCACTATTTAAAAAAGGTGGTAGAGAGAAAATGGGGAATTATAGACCGGAAACTTATAAAATTCTGACAGGACAGGACAAACTAGATGCAGGAAGGATGTTCCCGATGGTCGGGGAGTCCAGAACCAGGGGTCACAGTCTAAGGATAAGGGGTAAGCCATTTCGGACAGAAATGAGGAGGAATTTCTTCACCTAGAGAGTGGTGAACCTGTGGAATTCTCTACCACAGAAGGCAGTAGAGGCCAATTCATTAAATAGATTCAAGAAGGAGTTGGATATATTTCTTAAGGCTAAAGGGATCAAGGGATATGGGGAGAAAGCAGGGACAGGGTACTGAATTTGGATGATCAGCCATGATCGCATTGAATGGCGGAGCAGGCTAGAGGGGCCGAATGGCCTACTCCTGCTCCTATCTTCTATGATTCTATGATAAGCCTGACATTGGTGGTGGGGAAAATGCTAGAGTCCATTATAAAAGATGTAATAGCAGAGCACTTGGAAAACAGTGAGAGGATCGGACAAAGTCAACATGGATTTACAAAAGGTAAATCATGCTTGACTAATCTACTGGAATTTTTTGAGGATGTAACTGGTAGAATAGATAAGGGAGAACCAGTGGATGTGGTGTATTTGGACTTTCAGAAGGCTTTCGATAAGGTCCCGCATAAGAGATTGGCGTGCAAAGTTAAAGCACATGGGATTGGGGGTAAGGTACTGACTTGGATAGAGAACTGGTTGGCAGACAGGAAACGAAGAGTTGGAATAAATGGGTCTTTTTCCGAGTGGCAGGCAGTGACTAGTGGGGTACCGCAGGGATCGGTGCTAGGACCCCAGCTATTCACAATATATATTAATGATCTAGACGAGGGAACTAGATGTAATATCTCCAAGTTTGCAGATGACACAAAGCTGGGTGGGCGTGTGTGCTGTGAGGAGGATGCAGACAAACTCCAGTATGATTTGGACATTTGGGTGATTGGGCAGATGCATGGCAGATGCAGTATAATGTGGATAAATGCGAGGTTATCCACTTTGGTGGCAAAAACAGGAAGGCAGATTATTATCTGAACGGCAATAGATTGGGAAAAGGGGAAGTGCAACAAGAACTGGGTGTCCTTATGCACCAGTCGCTGAAGGTAAGCATGCAGGTGCAGCAGGCGGTTAAGAAGGCAAATGGTATGTTGGCCTTCATAGCAAGAGGATTCGAGTACAGGAGCAAGGATGTCTTGCTGCAGTTGTACAGGGCCTTGGCGAGACCACACCTTGAGTATTGTGTGCAGTTTTGGTCACCTTATCTGAGGAAGCATGTTCTTGCCATGGAGAGAGTGCAGCGAAGATTCACCAGACTGATACCTGGGATGGCAGGAATGACGTATGAAGAGAGATTGGGTCGATTAGGCTTATATTCACTAGAGTTTAGAAGAATGAGAGGGGATCTCATTGAAACTTATAAAATTCTAATAGGACTAGATGCAGGAAGGCTGTTACCGATGATGGGGGAGTCCAGAACCAGGGGTCACAGTCTAAGGATAAGGGGTAAGCCATTTAGGACTGAGATGAGGAGGAATTTCTTCACCCAGAGAGTGGTGAACCTGTGGAATTCTCTACCACAGAAAGCAGTTGAGGCCAATTCATTAAATATATTCAAGAAGGAGTTAGATATATTTCTTAAGGCTAAAGGGATCAAGGGATATGGGGAGAAAGCAGGGACAGGGTACTGAATTTGGATGATCAGCCATGATCTCATTAAATGGCGGAACAGGCTTGAGGGGCCGAATGGCCTACTCCTGCTCCTATCTTCTATGTTTCTATGACAGACCAAGGTGTGATTTAGTGATGAGAGCCACACCGCCACCACGGCGGTCTGAGCAGGGCAAGTGGTGGAAGGTATAATCAGGCGGGGAGGCTTCATTTAAGGGTAAGGTGTCATCACCCCCCAACCAAGTTTCCGTCAGGGCCATGATGCCGATGCAATCATCCACGATAAGCTCATGGATGGCAAGGACCTTGTTCGCAAGTGAATGGACATTCTGGAGGGAGATGCGGAGAGGGTCGGTGATGGCTGACCCACTGCCAGTGTCCACCGGGTCAGCGCTGGGGAGGGGATGAGTTGGATGGGGAGGAGATTGGCAAGATTTGCCCCCAGTGGGCGCGTTGGGCGGGAAGGTCGGCGAGCGAGTAGGATGGGACAGTTGGGGTTGGTGATTGTGAGGCGGCAGTGACGAGTGCCTTGATCTGCCCTTCGTAGGATGCCAAGAGAGGTACAGAGGGAAGCTGTAGGCTTATCGAAGAGGGAATCAAGCCTGGGATGGCAGCAGGAGAGTAGGAAGGTCGAAGAGTAATGAAGGATTGGGGTAGGGATTTGGGAGGGCAGTGTATCCGAGAGAGGAGAGATGAAAGGAGGCACGACGACAGAGAGAGTGGTCAGGGAGGGATAGAGACAAAAGGAAAATAGGGGGAAAAACTGGAATGGCTCGGGTCCGGAGCGGCAGCCAAAGTGCGCACGCAAATGGACACGGGAAAAGCTCAGGTTACATAGGCCTGTTTAAATGTAATAATTAATGGAATACATATTTCCTGGTAGCAGGGACTAGGTTGGAAACAATAGTAGGGAGACCACGGTCAAAGTCAGAGGTCCTATGGAAGGACAAAGCTGACGTGAGCAGGATGGGGCCAGTACAGAGCATCGACGAACTGCTGTCCAAAGCAGGTGAGTGAAGTCCAGAAGCTATTTGAAGGGTAAAGAGTTCAAGGATGGAGGTTGTTGCTGTAGGAATGAGTCGGTGGCGATGCAGAAAGATGGTGGCTAAATTGACACAAGTTGGAGGTCACCGTAAATCAAAGCGGCGGAGAAAAAGTAAAACCACAAGCCAGCGACCAGAAAAGCTGAATGAGTCACTGGACAGTAAGTGGAGCAACAGCTGCTACCCACAAGCCAGCAGAGCTGAAAAACCAATAGAACTAGTTTCAGGATGTATGCCCAGAAGTTTTCAAAAATTTACAGTTCCTCTCAGCACACTTTGTCCCTTTTCTGTAAGGAGCCATATAGTCTCCCTTCAGTTGATCTGTAGGAAGTAAAACTCAACAGTTCTACAGTGAGCGAACCAAACTATCATGTAATTTAAGGGCTCAAATTTAGAGCTGCAGTTGTATTGGCTGAATGCTGAGCTCCTCTCCTCCAATGACATCCAAATGTGACTGACAGATTACAATTTCCGTCATGAGATTTGTACAAGCGATGCTTTTTTGTGAGCCATGAGAGGGTAAAGGATGATTCCAAGTATCAGGAATTTTAAGTTATGAGAAAAGGTTAGGGAATTTAGCTTTTCTTTGGAAACAAGACACTCTAAAGTGATACAATTACATATTAAAGATTATGAGAGGAAAGTGGATGCAAGCAAATTGTTCACTATGGCAAAGGGTTAAAATACTAGGAAACATGAGTTAAACATTAGGAAATTAGAAGGATAGTTAGACACACCCTTTTCACCCAAAATTGTGGAATAAGTTATAAATGGGTTCAAGAGGCATTTAGATGGGTTTCTGGCAAGAGAAGGGATTGAGGGACATTGTGAGAAAATGCAGTAGATCTATTAAAAACGAACAAGCTAATTGGGCAAAATGCTTTTTTTTTTCCTATCAAAGTTCTTAGGTTTTTGTGTTATGTTGTTCACTTTAAGCTACCATGCATGAACTGGCTTTTCCAGTAGTCCAATGCTGCAAAGATACCTGCTGCCTTCTGAAGAGGACTTTAGTTTGTACTGACTTGATCATTATGTGGGGTCTCTACAATGCCACCTGTGTGCTTGTGTACGCTCAAAAACATTGAAGTAACTGTGGCCAAATCTGAAACTAAAACTGCAGTGAGTAAAAGAACAACTTAAAACAAGAAAAATGTTTAAAATATTGACAGCTATTGACCTCCTTCAACCAAAGTATCTCCAAACTTATAAACCTTTGAGGACAACCACAATTAATAAAAAGGACATCTTAACTCGAATGTTCACAGGAATGCAAACCTTTCCTGTTGGAAATCTCTGGCTGTGCATCATGGGAATTAAGGTATTACTGTGCAACCATTATGAATGAGGACAGATGAATACATGGTCAATGTAGAAAGCTTTAAGTTTTTAATATCGACAGAATTGGTATTGCTTCGGATCACAGGTTTTATATGATACACTTTTGTCGGAGTTTGAAATTTAATAATTTAGTCCTGTACGAGGAGGCTTTTTTGCGGGGAAGGAGTAAAGAAATAAAGAAAATAATATTAGGAGTGCAAGAGCATCTTTGGGGAGCGGGGGGGCGGGGGGGAGCGAGGGGTAGATTTCAAGTTCTACATTTCCTACTGTGACTGCCGAGGAATCTATTCACCAGCATAATGAAGAGATAAGGACAGCACTATTACAAAAATTATCTTTGCACAGAGGGTGATTGGAAATTGGAATTCTCTGTCACAAACTATTATTGAAGCAGCGTCCATAAATTCTCTTAAAAGATCATTTCATGGTTGCTTGAGAAGATGGAGTATCAAAGGATATGGAGAGCAAGCAGGAGAGTGGGATTAGACTAGGTGTATTATGCGGAGAAACCTCTGACACAGACTTGAAGGGCCAAATTGCCTTTTTTTAACATAACATTCTCTGATACATTGTGGGGTCTCCAAACATGAATGCCATCACACAAAACGTCATGTTTATTTTGTGCATGGTAACAATTGTAATGGTTCCATTCAAAACTCTTTTTTTGAATTATCTACAGTGGTTTCTTCGGTAAACAGTGGAATAAACTGTATTCATCTGGATGTGGGATTTAGAAAATACAATATTGCACTTTCATACAAGTAATCAGTCAGATTGAGTCTTAAAACTAAAATGAAGAATACTTGCTCCAGGGTTCCATTCTTGTGTGCATTGTATTCACTATTTTAGGTTGCACAGTAAATTGTGATGGGAGCAGGAAATTACAAAGGGACACAGACAGACTAAGTGAGTGGGCAAAACTATGGCAGATGGAGTTCAATGTGGGGAGTGTGAGGTCATCCACTTTGGAACTAAGAAAGACAAATCGGAATATATTCTTAATGGTGAGAAACTAAGATCTGTGGAGAAACAAGGGGATCTTGATCTCCATATACACAAATCACTAAAAGCTTGTGGACAGGCACAAAAAGTAATCAAAATGCTAATAGAATGTTGGCCTTTATCTCAAGGGCATTGTAATTCAAAAGTGGGGAAGTGATGCTTCAGTTGTACAGAGCCTTGGTCAGACCCCATCTGGAGTACTGCGCTCAGTTTTGGCTGCCGAACTGTTAGAAAAACTATGCTAGGTGAAGTTGTATTCATATTCCATTTTGAATTAAAGACTCCATTTTATGGTTAAAAGACAACTCCAGAAATTTGCTGAAACTGCTAGTATCGGGAAAATGTCAATTAGACAGTTAAATCTGTGACAATTAATACATCTATCTGGTTGACAACTATATGTTTATCCTTTTCTGTACATGTAAGTAGTTAAAGTTGTTACGTTATGTCCTTCCACGCCATGGTACCACAAGACAGCGAGTCTTTGGAATGTTGAGCTAATAGCATAAATGTAAACCAGGAGTAAGGGTCATGGGAGAGATATGACATAGTGGTCTTTTAGCCAAGGGTATAATTGCATATGATTGTCACAGGAAGATAGGTAGAGATTGAGGGTGGGCCACCTTGCAGCTTGAGCTCCAGCAACTGTAACGTGAGGTCTCCCACAGCCTTCACATTGCCGTGTGTGTTGTCTGTGAATATCATTCTTCCATAATAAAATTGGTAAGTGAAGACTTTACGTTTAGAAATCTCATTCCCTGGCACAGCGGTAATAGCTCCAAGCTTCCCTCTATAGTACACATTGTAACAGAGTCTCAGGAAAGATATTGGCCTTGGAAGGGTTACAGTGCAGATTCACCAGAATGATACCAGGGCTTAAAGGGTTAAATTATGAGGAGAGGTTGCATAAACTTGGCTTGAATTCCTTTGAATTAGACGGTTGAGCGGTGATCTAATCAAGGTGTTTAAAATAATAAAGGGATTCGATAGGGTTGATACGGAGATACTATTTCCTCTGGTGGGGAAATGCAGAAAAGAGGGCATAATCTTAAAATTAGAGTTCGGCCATTTAAGAGTGAAATCAGGAAGCATTTGTCACACAAAGGGTGGTGGAAATCTGGAACTTGCTCCCACAAGAGGCTGTGGACGTGGATCAATTAAAATTTTCAAGACTGAGAGCGATGGATTTTTGATGGGAAAGGGTATCAAGGGACATGGAAGAAAGGCAGGTAAATGGAGTTAAGATACAGATCAGCCATGATCTAGTTGAATGGAGGAGCAGGCTCGAAGGGCTGAATGGCCTACTCCTGTTCTTATTTTCCACATTTATAAAAAATGTAAGTTCAAGCTATTTTTGAAAATTTACAGTATTTCTACAGTGATTGCAGTGATGTGAGATTAAGTATTAATTTAAACTATTGAGTACTACCTTCCCTACATTGGAATAGGTTGCACATGTACATGTATTGTATATACATAGAAATGCACTAAAACTATCAACTGTTAGGCATTTTATAATAATCAGAAATTATCCAATTCCTTCATTTACAAATTTCTGAATAACTAGGGGGAATTTTTAGTTAAATAATGAAACCAAATACAAATCCAGCAACCTAACCGATGATACACAGCTGAGAAAACTTTGATATTTTGCACCAATGAACGAGCCAATGTTGATGTCTCCTTTTAATGCCAAGGCAAACTCATCTGAGTTACTGAAGAGAAAGGAGTCACAAGAAGTACATTACATTACAAAAATAATTACAACACTCCTCCCACAAAACATCAGCAAAGTAAAGGCAGTTTCAAGTTCGTGTAGGCTACAGTACTCAACTTCTTTGGATTTTTTTTGTTTAAATACAATTACTTTATATAATAGATCAATTTCAAGATCATTCAGTGGTCTGTAAAATTATTTGTTTAAAGACGTTTTACACATACAAATTTTACATGTATAGTCCAAAGTGTGGATTTTGTTTCATTTTCATGTTCAGAAAGTATACGTTAAGCTATGGAATGGCAGTTCCGTGCAAGTTGTTAATATTTTTTTTTTCTTTCAAACTTACTCTTCTGTTTCTTTACTTACTAGCCTCCTGAATAGAGGCAGCAGGGTTAAATTGCATGCCCCATGGATCACCTGTTGAGTAGTACTGTCGGGGTAGGTGGGAGAAAGTATTGTTGTGAGACAGGGTAAAAGCAAAGATGCCTCTGTCCCTTTCATCTACGATATGGTTCCCGTTCAACATGTTAGCCGTGGAGCTTTCTCTTTCCTTTGCTGCTGCTTCGCTGATGAAGATCTTGGAATTTCGAACATCTCCATTAAAGTGCTTCTCAGGATTGCCTGGCTCCATCTTGCTTGCATTTGGAAACCTATCCTCTTCTCTCGGCAGGATGATGGTGCCACTTTCACTGGAATGTGTGCCCTGAGATGGGCCATCCTGTGAGTAGAGGAGGCTCGTGGAGTGCCAGGCGGCAGGTCTACGGCCCCGACGAGGTCGTGGCAAGCGGCAACTCTGCCTCTTGATGTGTCTGTGCAGGTGATCAGAGCGGGTGAAACTCTTGTAGCAGTGCACGCATTGGTAGGGACGGATTCCCGTGTGTATCCGCATGTGGTTCTTTAGGTCGTAGTTGTGCACAAACCTGGCATTGCAATGAATGCACGTGTAGGGTCTTTCTCCAGTATGCTTTCGCATGTGAATCTTCAGCTTATCTTGTCTGAAAACAGAGGAAATAACATGACATCACAGGGAGAAACACAATGCAATAGAACGGAGTTCCTGGTCTGTGCTGACCGAGTCAGTTTATCTTAGCCTGGGTGACTATAAGCTTCCAGAAGTGACCTCAATACTCCTGTGGGGGGAGGGGTTCCCTCCCCCAATCACTGTCCAGTAAGCCTTGCTGGAAAGCTTTTCTCTTTGGACACCAGGTGAGCACGTCTTATCACTCTGCTCTGCAGAATGTAGCGGTCTAAAGTGCTTTTCTTGGTACGTTTTCACTGAGGAGTGTTATAAATTTAGGCCCTCTCGATTTTAAGTGGTGTCAGCCGGTCCTGTAAACAGTCTGAGCATCTTACTTTTATGGGAGGGGAATGTGCTCTGAATCCCAGGATCTGCCATTGCCTCTGGTCCCGTAGGTAAGGCTGTTGCGCTGTAGCCAAACATAGCATTTATTCTGCACGAGCAAAATCCTACAGACAGGATAAGGTAAGACACTGAAAGAACTCCCTGCTCTTCTTCGAATAGTGCTACAGGAACCTTAACATCCACTTGAACCACTGGAAGTGGCAGATTAAATTTTTGTTTAATGTTTCCTCCGGAGGACGGCATCTCCAATAACGCAGCACTCCCTCGGTGCTGTACTGGACTGCCAGCTTAAATTAGGTACTCAAGTCCCATGGGGCTCAAACCAGCAACCTTCTGACCCAGAAGTAAAAGTGTTACCAACTGAAAATGAGCCAAACTAACAATGATTACCTGAAAAGGATCATTAAAAAAAGTGTAAAATCTGCATCCCAGTAGTTTGCACTCTCCAAATTTTACCAATTGCTATTTGCAAACTTGACTGAGGACTGATATTGCAGTTCGGAAACACATTATTTGGAACAGGTGGATCCACAAACTGAATATACTCCAATATTCAAAGGAGCCACCTTTGGAGGAAAGAAAGAAATATAAATTCTTGCTCAGTGTGATTTCAACTTTGGGGAAAACGGTAATGGATCAATGTCCTGCATCCAATAGACTAAACAGCACAGTCAGCACAAGAGTTCTAAAATTAGAGAAACTATATATATGAACTAAGTGGGGGGTAGGGAAGAAAGGTGGATTAATTCTGTTTTTGGCACAGGAAGCTAATGTTTGGTGGCTTGCAACCAAAACAAACAAAAATAAAACACCAGCTGGAGCCTTAGCAGTGCCACAGATGGAAGTGTTTGGCAGTGAAGATGCCTTAGCTGCACATGCTCAGAGAGCAGAAAGGATCTCGCACATATAAAGTAAGATTCAATGAAAGGCTCTTTTCACTTTTTTGCAATAAGCACAACTACAGGCAGGTGTCACCAAAGTCTTCTAGCAAAGTAAAACCACAATAACCCAAAGCTGTGTTTGTTTTATGCTTTGTTATTCTAACTTCAGAACTACCAGATGTCATACATTAATGGTGACAGTCACTCACTTAAACACACAACCTATTTTAACATGTCACTCTGAAAAATAAATACATCATGTATTTGAATGCATTTGTAATCTGTGACACTCGCTGATCTTAAATCTAATATTTTCTCCAAATTGGCAACTCTGTAATCTTGCCATAGATTAAAATTAAGTTTGAATCTTCCCCCACCCCCCAAACTACCTTCAGTTTTTAGCAGCTATACATTGGCAGGATTTATTTGACACTTTAATATTGGATCAGTCGATCACAGATATATTTGTTAAATCAAAATGTGTCATTCAAACATGGCTGACAGATAGAATGTGGTACACAGTGATCTGGCAGTGTAATGATAAACACTCAGCTCTGGCTCAGAGCAGCATGGGTGCTAATTTCTTCCATGTGTTATTGTTACCAGGAAATTGCTGAACACGTGGAAAGGCAAGGCGGAGTTTCATTCGTCATTAAAGTAAACTCTTAAACACAACAGAACATGAATCTGGGTTTCAAAGAAAAATTAACTGATCAAAAACGCTTTCAAACCTCGCTCCACAAACTCTCCCGACTGAAGGAGGCTGCTTCATAAAGAACATAGAATTAACTGAAGGGAATTTTTGTTGCGTTTTAATAAAATTAAAAGTTCCCCGATAGTCAAAATGTTCTCCTTTTATTGAAATGCTGATGATTCTGTGGGCTGTTGGGGTTTTTCCTTGTTCTAACATTATGATGCACACACAGCGGGTCCTTCGTGAGGTTGAGTGAAACCTCGGAAGCCACTATTGAATTATTATTTAAATCCCTCTTTGCTGTCTTGTGGTCATACTGAGTAAAGAATAATGAGGGAGTGATTGATGGCAAACTAGACATTCCCAAATCAGGAATAGGTTTCAATTAAAAATAAAATAAAAGATTAATTTGAAGATCTCTGAAGCTAAACTCTGTCCCCAAACACCTGTCCCTATAACTTGTGTATCACACTGTGCTGCTCGATGAGATATCCCCATAGACACTGAGCATCTCATCTCAGGGAGAGGAGATATGAGCACACGTAATTACTAACTGAGAGTAAATAATATAAAGACAAATAATATTTATCCCAGCTGCAAAAACTAATCATCTATGGTAATAACAATCTGCTGTAACAATTAACTACAGTTTATAACAAGACACACACACAGAGAAATATTTAAATACAGTTATTCAACTTGTATATTTTGCACAATTTACACTGAAATAAATGACCACCACAAGAGCTAAAATTCATACCAAACTCTGACCCTGGACCACTAGATTGTTAACTACAGCAGGAAACTGGTCTCAGTTGATTAGAAAGGGGAAGTTGGAACAGGGAGGAAACCTGGCCCACGCCAGTTGGGCAGCTATTCAATCAAGGAATGGCATTAACAGTATCAGTAGAAATGGCCACAGGCTGGACTGATCCTTCTGACTGATGATACAGGGAGGCCTGGAACATGAGCATAATGTTGCATAATTTACCAAAGAAGAGATTAACATAATTAGCACAGTCAACTTAGCACATAACTTTGAGTGCTTTTCCTTGGTCTGAGTGTCTGTTGCAGAACACAGCCTTTCAAATCTTGTAACCAATAAGCCACTATGGGCTGACCTTCACTCAATTTTCTCCACCCCCCCACCCCACCCACTCCTGAAGGAGCTGACTCATGCTGGGGGTATGGTTCCACAACCACCTGGTACTTCAAAAAAATATACTCAGGATGTGGGCATTGCTGCATAGCTGGCATTTATTGCCCATCCTAGTTCCCCTGAACTGAGGGGCTTTCGAGTTAACTTCAGAGGGCAAATAACAGTCAACCACTTTGGCGTGGGTCTGGAGTCACATATAGGCCAGACCAGGTAAGGACGGCAGCTTTCCTTCCCTAAAGAACACTAGTGAAGTAGCTGGGTTTTTACGACAATCAAATGCCATGCTCACATTTCTTTTGCTGATACAAGCTTTTTATTTCCAGATTGTTTTTTTATAAACTGAATTCAAATTCTCAAACGGTCATCGTAGGACTTAAACTCACATTCTCTGGATTATTAGTCCAGGCCTCTGGATTACTAGTCCAGTAACATAACCACTACGCTACCATACTGAATGAATGGCTGATCTGCATGTGTGATCCCAGTGAGTGTCAACAGGCTACTTGACTACAAGGCTCCTCACTATCGAGCCTGATCCTGTTCTCACCCGACGTCCATACACGTGCACTTTCTCACAGAAATCACTGCATAGCAACTAGAAGCAGGAGTATGGATGAGTTTTTCCACTCCAAAGTGTAGGGAAACTGAGGCAAATTGAAACACCCCTGCACATTTTCCAACCCAATCCTAAGCAGTAAATACATTGACACCACTTGACAAGGGAATTAATACATTATTTCTTAACTTTAAAAATCTGCTCAAAACCTCTCTTTTTGGCCTCTGTGCCACAACTTTTCCATTTTCTTTCCTGCTCGCCATACACTGTTTTCCCTCCAACCTATAAAGTGCTTTGAGGCGTCTTCCTGTATATGGGGAGTGCTATCGAAGTGCAAGTTATTGTTAAAGGGGAGTGATATACTGCACATATCTTATTGTTGCAGTCTAGGAGCCTCAATGCCTTTAAGTTAGTATTTTGTTTTGTATTAATACACAATGGCATCTATTCATGTTCGCTCAATCTTTTTATCTACATATAGTTATGTGTGTCACCCACCCACAAAGAGTAAATGCTACATTGAATCATAATAATTGAATATGGAGCCCAAGTGTAAATTATTGAATGCAAACTGCAGCACCTTTCAACAGTAACAAATCAGGTTGGCAACTTCTTTTAAAGGAAACATTCATTTTCTAAATTCAGTTCAATTACAATTGACACAACAAACCCTTTCTTACTGTACTTGAATTATTTATTATGGCTCTATCTTAGATCTTGGATGCAGTAAAGCAGTAATGCTGGCAGTAAAATCTGTACTGCTAGCAATACAGATTTTAAATAAAAGAAACACATTTCCAAAGTTTAGAGATTTGATTTGAATAAATCAAAATGGTTCAAGTTATGATTTGCAATAATATGTTGTGTCTTAGAGATGTAGCACTGATTTCCCAGGCAGATTTCAACTCAAATGTTCATAAACTATTAAGTGAAGTGATTCTAGTTTTACAAAATTGGATTTAGAAAATGCATTATTTGTAAAGATTTATAAACCTACAGTACTAGCTGAAAAAAATTAAAACTCCGCAAGTTTCCCGTTAACACTGAAGACTGGGGGAAAAATTGGGTGGCGCCCCCTTTTGTTTGGGGCGCTAATATCGCCAGTGCCCCGAAAAAGTTAGCGCCCCTCCACTGGAAATTCAGTAGTAGTGCCCCAAGCAGGAGGCGGGGTGCTACTGGAAGCTCTCCACCTCCATCTTGGGGCGCTACAACTGAATATCGTGGTGCTATGTGCAACAGCGCCACGCGTGTTGGCATGTAACGCCACGTCATTGCAGGTCTCCCTCCCCTGATTAAAGGGGAGGGGCCTAGCGCTGCGCGCACTGGGGCCCTGCAAGGCCACCGGGGAGCAGGGTGCCGTGAAAACAGCCCCACACTCAAGGGGAGTGTTGGGCTGACGATCGCGGCCGGCACCCCGAAGAAAAAAAGGGGAAGGGGGCCAAAAAAAAATGGCTGCCCGACACCTGCCCCTTTTACTAGCGCCACCGCGGCTGCAAAAACGCCCCCTGACCCTGTCGGACATATCGTCCGGCATTAGGTCAGGGGGCGCAAGCGAAGTTTATGGCCGGGACGCAAGTGGGGTGCTGCGCACGGCGATTCTGTCATCGCCGGCGGCAAAGCGGCACGGGGCTCTACCGGCTACCGCCGCCGCTAACGTCCCGCTGAATTTTGCAGGAGGCGTTAGCAGCGCCGCGCCTGGGCGCTAGGGAACTTGCGCCTAACGAGAGGTGCAAAGCAACCCAATTTTTCCCCCTTTGAGTTTAAAGAAAATATTACTCCTCATTATTTTAATAAAACTTCCAATTGGAAATATGATTTTTTTACAGATTAGTGCACTTTAAACTTTTGACGGGTGTGGTAGCGTTGTGGTTATGTTACTGGACTAGTAATTCAGGGGCCTGCAATAATAATCCAGGGAACATGAGGTCAATTCCCACCATGGCAATTTAAGAGTTTGAATTCAGTTTTTTAAAAATCTGGAAATAAAAAGATGACCATGAAGTTATTGGATTGTCATAAAAACCTAACTGGTTCACTAATGTCCTTTAAGGAAGGAAACCTCCTGTCCTTACCCTGTCTGGCCTATATGTGACTCCAGACTCTCACCACTGTGGTTGACTCTTGTGAGTGGCCTAGCAAGCCACTCAGTTGTATCAAACTGCTATAAGGCAACTCGGTATGGGCAATAAATTCCGGTCTTGCCAACGACGCCCACATCCCAAGAATGAATAAGAAAAAAGGTTCCATCTGATTTCCATAAGCTGCTGACACAGAGAGAAAATTCAGTACTTATTACAGTCACAGGTTTTGTAATTATATTTATTTTAAAAGTTTCAAAATTCCCCACCCAGCATTCAGCCGTGTAAATGCTTATCACTCAGATCTCTGCTGATTTCTACAACTCAGGGGAAAATACAAATTATGTTATGCTCATTGTCACATTTCACCAAACCTAGGCAGCACTAAACATTCCTTGGAGGTTCCACCAACGATTAAAACTTGCAGCAAAAATAGCCCAATATCAAGTAAATAAAATAACATCCAATGGCTGAGCCATTGATCGCTAATAAATTCTCAAAACATGGAATTGCTATTGTGTGTTGCCAAGATCTCCTAATGCCCTCAGCAGAGGACTGTACAGGTTATATTCTGGCATAGGAGGCCGCTAAACTCATTCAAGTATTTGTACATGTATATTAGTTCTTATTCACCAACTCCAGATCACTGAACATGGCATATACAGTGAGTTTAGAACCAAGTTCTGCACACTTGAATGCTAAGATCCTACGTTGGAAACACAATCTTGTTTGTTAAAACCTGGCCAAAATGCCACAAACATTTTTTACTCCTCAAAATGTTTCTGCCCACCACTTACAAAATCCTACATCAATCTCTCAAATCTTGAGGAAACAATACTTTATGAAAATAAAAGTAAGGAAATAAAAAAGCCACCAGACTCATATAGTTGATTCTCTCCACACATTACATACAATTTCCGCGATATGGACTCCACTCAACAGGAGGGCATCAACTAATTAAAGGTAAAATTTCAAGATAAAGGTCTATGAGATTTCTCCCTCCGACCCCAAACGTAATTGAGAAAATCTCCGGAACATTAACTGAACCTTAAAATGCACACTTAGAAACTAAGCAGTTGCATTCCAAAGGTGATTCATCCATGGTCCCAACAGAACATGAACTAGCATGTTCTATAGTAAGCCGACCAACTCCCACAGCTACCTGGACTACACTTCCTCCCACCCCGCTTCCTGTAAGGACTCTATTCCATTCTCCCAGTTTCTCCGTCTCCGTTGAATCTGCTCTGACGATGCCACCTTCCATACCAGTGCTTCCGATATGTCTTCCTTTTTCCTCAACCGAGGATTCCCCTCCACCGCGGTTGACAGGGCTCTCGACCATGTCTGTTCCATTTCCCGCACTTCTGCCCTCACCCCTTCCCCTCCCTCCAAGAACCACGATGGTATGCCCCTTATCCTCACCTTCCACCCCACCAGCCGCCACATTCAACAGATCATCCTCCGCCATTTCCGCCACCTCCGCATGATCCCACCACCAAACACATCTTCCCCTCCCCTCCCTTTTAGCATTCCGAAGGGATCGTTCATTCCGCGACACCCTGGTCCACTCCTCAATCACCCCCAACACCCGCTCCCCTTCCCACGGCACCTTCCCATGCACGCGCAGGAGATGCAACACCTGCCCTTTTCCCTCCTCCTTTCCCACCGTCCAGGGCCCCAAAACACTCCTTCCAGGTGAAACAGCGATTTACTTGTACTTCTTTCAATTTAGTATACTGTATTCGCTGCTCACGATGCGGTCTCCTCTACATTGGGGAGACCAAACGCAGATTAGGTGACCGCTTTGTGGAACACCTCTTTCAGTCCGCAAGCATGATCCCAGGCTTCCGGTCGCCTGTCACTTTAATTCTCCACTCCACTCCCACTCTGATCTCTCTGTCTTCGGCCTCCTACACTGTTCCAATGAAGCTTAACTTAAGCTCAAGGAACAGCACCTCATCTTTCGATTAGGCACTTTACAGCCTTCTGGACTCAACATTAAGTTCAACAATTTCAGACCATAACCTCTGCCCCCATTTTTTCGGACGGCAGCTGCTGATGATTCTGCTATTCCCATTTACAGCTCCTCTAGGCCATCTTTTGTTTCTTTACCTGTCCCATTACCATCACCTTTTGCCTTGCACCATCATCCCTTTTGTCATTCAAGATTCTGAAGGGGCTTGACAGGGTAGATGCAGAGAGGATGTTTCCCCTCGTGGGGGAATCTAGAACTAGAGGGCATAAATTCAGAATAAGGTGGCACCCATTTAAAACAGAAATGAGGAGGAATTTCTTCTCTCAGAGGGTCGTGAATCTTTGGAATTCTCTTCCTCAGAGAGCTGTGGAGGCTGGGTCATTGAATATATTTAAGGTGGAGATAGACAGATTTTTGAATGGTAAGGGAGTCAAGGGTGATGGGGAGCGGGCAGGGAAGTGGAGTTGAGGCCAAGATCAGATCAGCCATGATCTTATTGAATGGCGGAGCAGGCTCGAGGGGCCAAATGACCTACTCCTGCTCTTACGTCTTATGTTCTTATGTTCTATTATAATCTCTCCTGCCTTCCACCCTATCACAGACCTTCCCTTTTGTCCTTTCCTCCCCTCCCCCCTTTCCCTGCCTCTACACCTGCTTAAAACCTGTTATATCTCTAACTTTTTCCAGTTCTGACGAAAAGTCATTGACCTGAAACGTTAACTCTGTTTCTCGCGCCACAGATGCTGCTTGACCTGCTGAGTATTTCCGGCTTTTCTGTTTTTATTTCAGATTTCCAGCATCCACAGTATTTAGTTTTTTTATTAATGTTCCATCGATGTGTAAATTGGCATAGCAATTTTTCTGGGCATCTGCTCCCTACTCTGTGAGACAGCACAGGATTTCCTTCCACCGCGGTTGACAGGGCTCTCGACCGTGTCTGTTCCATTTCCCGCACTTCTGCCCTCACCCCTTCCTCTCCCTCCAAGGGCCACGATGGTGTGCCCCTTATCCTCACCTTCCACCCCACCAGTCTCCACATTCAACAGATCATCCTTCGCCATTTCCGCCACCTCCGCATGATCCCACCACATCTTCCCCTCCCCATCCCTTTTAGCATTCCGAAGGGACCATTCAATCCGCAACATCAGTTAATACGGAAGTTTAGTTCGTTGATAGACAAAGTAGGTAACCTTGTTGTCCAGTGTGCTACTGAACCCTAAAGACTAGAAAGGACCCAAGGTCAATTCCTGATCTGTGTAAAGTTAGCTGATTCCAACCGAGGAAGAAGTTGGCACAATGCAATTCCATTATCCCTGGGCTGGAAAGGGAGATAAAGAACCAGCCAAGGTTCTTGCTCCTGATCACTTTCCAGTAATCTTACATGTGGAGAGGACAATATTAGGCTTGGTTTTGATGACCTCCAGAGATGAATCAATTGCCTTCACTCAATGTCTAGGCAAGATACAAGAGGCAAGAGGGTTGCGATGTCTATGGAACTGTAGTTCAGCATGAGTCAGCACTTTCAGGAGTGGAGTGGGAAAACAATATAGAAATTAAAAGATGAAGTCTTATAGTTTCAATTAGCTGTTCAGTTAAATCTTAAATTGATTTTCATTTTTGTGCTTGGAAAAAGAAGGCAGTCATGTATCAGACTTTTGGGATTTTTCTATGTTAACTCCAGAATTCTTATTTTTCTTCAACGTGCTTTATTTCCAAGACTTTTCCCTTTCATTATGTTTCTGCATATATAAATATATAAATCAATGACTAATCCTCAATTCCTAATACCAATCCTAGTTTTTTTGGACTGGTCATGCAATCTCCAAGACCAGCTGGTGCCCACGGTCCATTGCCCTTACCCAAGATTTCAAAACATTTAGTCTGTTCATAGAACCATAGAAATTTACAGCACAGAAGGAAGTCATTCGCCCCAGTGTGTCTGTGCTGGCTCTTTGCTAGTGCAACCCAAAAGTAAGTCCACTGCTCCGCTCCTTCCTATAACACTGTACATTCCTCTGCTTCAAATCTTTATCTACTCCTCCCTTAAAACATGCAATGGTCTCTGCCTCAATCACGCCATCAACCAAATTTCGATCCATGCTGCTACACTTCCTCTTATACAAATGTATAACTAGTATATTTAAAATATCCTTATCCTATTTGAAGTGGTTCTAATCTTAAAAAATGTCTATTAAAATGCCTCCATGGACTTTTTTCTATCATAACGTCCCCATGTAACTGACTAAGCTGCAATACCTCAACCCCATGGAATACTTTGGTACTATGCTCCACTTTTAACAAATTTACAGATTCATATCTCAGAGACTGAAAGAGTGGTCCCTTTAAAATGGCTACAATTTTAAAATCATATTCAGGTGAATTTTTGATATGCAGTTATGTATGCCATTACACCGTCTACTTGGTATATCAACTTAAAAATATTATACAATCTACCCCTGTTAATTATTGTCTATGTTTTTGTGCTAAAAATGAATGAGCCAATAATTTGAATTAAGCATGTAAATAACACAGTAAGTGGGAATTTAGTGCTACAAAAATAAATGATCAGATCATCTGAATTAAACAATTTGGGATTAACAGAAGATTGGATAAATAAAAGAACTTGGTCACATACTTGAGTGAAGAAATGATTAAAATGATTGTTTCTAATCTCTGTGGTCAAGGTATTGGGTTCTAGCTCTCGACAACACAGCACTTACGAGGAGCACTGTCAATAAAGTTGTTAGGTGAGGCAGTCAAGACAGTGGAGTATCTTGCCTGAGGGGGGGTGGGGAGAAGAAAAACTGCCACATCAGCAGTAAGCTTGTCTGTACTGGTTTAACATTAAAGGAATACTCCAGGTTATGTTCAGAAAAATCCTGTATGTGAGCCTATCCATCTCATTAAGAAAACTAGGTTTCAACTGACTTACATTTAGAATCAGACTTTTTATTCCACAAACACCAAACCTTCATATTTGAATGATTAAGACACTATGATAATCTCCATGTAGGATGACATGTGGTACTGGATGCTGATTTACTAGAATTGTTGCATAGCCATATACCTAGACAGGGGATGGGCAACAAAAATTAACTGCTGCTAACCTGGTAAAACGGACTTCACATATATTGCACATGTATGGTTTCTCCCCTGTATGTGTCCGCATGTGTCGTGGTAACTTCCCTGCTCCCTGGATCACTTTGTTGCAGATAGGGCACTGCTGAGATGCCTTGGGTCTCATCTTTTTCTCATATTCCAAAGGCCAAGTTGGATAGACTGCTGCCAAATAGGAAGGACCGAGTATATTCAGATAGGAATTAAAGTCTAGCTCTTCCTTTAATGTTCCAAGGTTATTCCGGCTGTTTTCCACCATAATACCTTTAAAAAAGTCACAAAGGCTTGTGGTTGAAGGCAGATCCTCCTTGACCTCCTCCTTGATCTTTTCCTTCTTCACTACTAGGTTAAGGGGCAATTGGTCCACATCTTGGTGTTCCACAAGCTGAGGAAAACCATTATAACCTCCATTCCAGAAGGGAGGAAAGAATCCTGGTCTGAGTGGAGACATGCTGGTCCTTCCATTCAGTAAATTCCCTCTAGAACTTAGCCCTTCTTTTAATAGAGACTCGAAGGAGAAATCACTTACAGGTCCCAAGCGTCCACCAGGATCATTAACTGTAAATTGGCTTAAGAACTCTTGAGGCAGTTCTGTGCATGGCTTTTCTACAAGCTTGCTGGTCAAAGTATTTTGAAAATCACATTCCTTATTCCAGTGGTGACCTTCTTGGAAATTTTTCTCAGATTCATTGATAGGTTCTTGAGGAGGATCTCCAAGATCTTGTTGGGGAGATTCTTCGAGATCTTGTCGGGGGGATTCTCTGAAATCTTCTTGGAGCAGATTGTCCTGAAGATCTTGGTTGGATTGTTTTTCTGGATCTCCTCTATCACTGCTCACCCCACCATTTGACTCCATGATATCAACGCATACTTGGATAACACACTGGATCTCCAACAGCTGTGCTGCACTTAAAACATCCTTTACATTTGAGCTGCTAATAGTGAGGGTTGATGTATAAGCAAACTCCAAAATTGCAGAAAGTGCCTCTGGTGTCACAAAGTCAATCTGGTAAACATTGTGTTGGTCTGCAAGAGTGTCTGTGGTGAACAGTGTCTTGAAGTATTTGCTACATGCAGCAAGGATTGACCTATGGGTCTTGTATTCCTGATCCTTTACTATCAGGACGACATCACAGAGAAGGCCATCCTGCCTCTGTTCATTCAAACCACAAAGGAGCTCACTGCTATGGTCTGGAAATGGAATTCCAATGAGATCATCAGCAGCACTGGCCATCTTTATGCAACGCGGTCTGTCAAATAAAGCAAAGTGGAAAATAATCTAATTAGTGACAATAGCATTTTGAAAGTCAAATACAGAAAATATACACACATACATACACACAAATGCACACACACTCAGGAGTGTTTATACTTCTTGGGAACATAGGAATTGCTAGACGAAGAGAGACCAAGGTCCATCTAATTTCGCCTTCTACCATCCTGGTATTCGCATGATACAATGATAAGAGTTGTTGACTAATCATGGATTTCAATCTCTCTCAATTAGTCTACAACAGACCCAGACATGAGGTGAGGAAAATGCCAGTGGTAGAGAGCTTTAGGAACCGTAGTTCTGAGGACACCTGTTCTTCCCAAGCATGCTACACTTACCACATGTCATGTCTCAAATTACTCATATTTGCATATCCCAAAATATTATTTTCTGAAAGAAATCTAATTTACATTTGAATGAATCAGTACTAACGGCTTCCACCGTCTCCTTTGGGAGCCTGATCCAGAGATTGATCACTTGCTCACTGATACCTCTACGAAAACACCTTTGGCCACCTTCCTTCATCTTAATCCTACACCTGCTCAGATCTGACCTCCAAATCTGAAACACCGTAACATGTTTTGCTACATTGAAGGCTATATAAATTCTGTATTTGATTTTAAATCATGTTCATATGTCAGGGCAATAATCAAAATTGAATAATCTGTATTAGAAGCTTTTTTTTAAACTATTCCAGAGTTAGAAAATGAACAGTTACTGTAATTCAGAGGCTGCGCATTACTGACTAGTCTCATTTAAAGTGATAACTTGGAAAAAAGAGAAAAAAAAACTGTTATGAAAATTCTCTGCAGAACTGGATCTAAAAGTATTAGGAACTCAGCCAACAATTTTCTAATCACATCAAGTAATTGTAATATAAGTGCCAGCGGCACAAAATTCGCAGCTTGTGCACTTTTACCTGTTAAGCTCTTTAACTTCTGGTCATGAGATTCAGGAAACAGCCCGCAGGGAGAAAGGAAACCATGACAGGTATACAAAAGCACAGAATTCAGTCGCAAGATAATATGGCATGGAACATGTAGAAATCCTGTAGCTGCTATAAACAAAGGGCTGGATTTTGTCAATGGGGACGTGATGGAGGCGGGACTCCCACTTTTTGGGTTGTCGTCCCGCCTCCATCGACTTGTGGCCAACCCACTGTATTTTCCCTTGATTGACCTTGTTAAGCCTGCCCAGCGGGCTTAGCAGGCCAATCAAGGGTCCCTTGGATACAGGTGACGTCAGCCATTGAAATTTCATCTGTCAAGAGCTTTTGACAGATGAAATTTCAGCGTTTGACAGCTCTGTGAAACTGTCAAACACTGACAATATGATTTCTAACGTGAGTCCCTGTACTTAGACTCAGTTAGAAATCAATCCAGCACAGAAAGCAGAGACTGCAGCTTTTGACAGCTCCCCGGCCATTCTGCTTTCTGTGCCGTGGATGTGAGGGACTCCCGACACCTTAGCCTGCAGGACAAAGTTAAGGTAAGTACAAGTTCTTAAAACACTTTACACACACCAAACACACTTACCTTTGCACTCATGCACCCATCACTCACCTGCACACCGGACATCTCGACCCCTCCAAGCCCTCCAGACCGACGGTCCGCCTCGCTAAATCGGCGTGGTTCGGACCTGTCGGGAAGCCCACACTTCAGGGCCAAAAATAGGGATTAGGCAAAAAACTGCCTGTTAACTACCTGTTAACAGGCAGTTTTTTGGCACTAATCCCCTTGCCGCCTCGGGGAGGCGGGTCCCAGCACAGGTCGGGTACCCGCCTCCTGGGAAACTGGCATGGAGGTGGGTTGGGGGCGGGATGGGTTCGGGACCCCCGAATCTGCTATTTTCACACCCCACACGCCTCCAAACCCGCCTCCACGGGTCAATGAAAATTCTGCCCAAAGACTCTGCGCTGCACAAGACATTTCTTATGGTATTTTATATTCAGCAAAATTAATCTCTCTCTTTAAAAGAGAAAAAAAAAACTAAAGAGGAGTATTTGAGAGAATGAAAAACCTCTGGCCAGGGGGGGGAACAGCATCATTTTAACTTTTGTAAAAAACAGTATCCTTTTCAGCCTAAGTAACTACATAAAGGCCCCGATATTTACGGGGCGGTGGGGAGGGTGCGAGGGAAGCTGAAAACAGCAAGGCCGGGGACAGGAAGGTCCTGCTGAACTTAATGACAAGACCGCTAGCAGTTTTTTGTTCCGTTTCCCATCTGGCAGCCGACCAAATTGACGGGCTGGCCGGTGGCCGGGAGGGAAAACCAGTGGCATGAGGCCCCAGCCTGAGACCCTGGGGGACGGTCCCTGGCAATCGGGAGAGGGGAAGGTCGGCGATCAGGGCTTGGGGGAAAGAGATTGTCCATCGAGGCTGGAATGAGAGAGAGGCCAGCGGGGCTGGAGGAGGGAGAAGTCGGCGATCGCGGCAGGAGGAAGAGAGAGGCCGCGATTGGCAGGGGGGAGGCCACAGGCTTCCTTGAGGGGCTGGGGTAGCACTCCTGCTCATTCTGGCCCACAAGGAGGGGTGGAAAAGGAACTTACCTTGTGGAGCGCTCCCGCCTCCCTTTCGCTGCCGGTTTTCCCGACCCCGGGAAACCCGCGCAGCAGCAGTGAACTTTAAGTCGGGCTCCCAATTGCACTGTGGGAGCCCAATGTTTATGAACTATCCCGTTACTCCACAGGGGACACTCAGATGTCCTGATATCCGCTGCCTTAAAAAAGGCAGTGGCCGCGTGCGCAGCAAGCTGGTGACACGTTCCCCATAGTTAAGTCTTTAACCCAGCCCCCGACCGTCTTGCGGGGGGGGGGGGGGTGAGGGCGGCGGGGGGGGAGGTAATATTGAGGCCAAAACCTCTGTGTTCCCTCACCCTTTAAAACACTACCGTATTTCTATGACTTTCTTCAGTGACAAACTCAATAATGCTAATCAAAGCGCACGGCCTGCTTTCTGTCAAAGGTTTCCTTTAGTGTTCTTCCAATACAAAATATTTCACAATCATTTATCTATATAGTAGAACATTTTAAATTGCCTACAGAACAACAGTTGCTACAATTCAGAAAGTATTTCATCGTGTAAAACTTTGAGACATTTTAACATGAAAAGCAATATATGAGTGCAAGTGTTAAGAACTATTTAGAAATGAGAACAGACACCATTTAATGTAATAAATCTTCCTAACCCAATACTAACTGTAATAACTTGCATTTTATCTGCATGTGCACCTAAACCTTTTCACATTTGAATAGGTATAAAACACTGATATTATTCATGAGATGTTAGCATGAGTAGTCCACAGCATTAGGTTGATCTTTTAATCTGTTCATGCTTGCTTTACAACATTTCTATGAATGGGAAATGAGGGTAGAAACAGTAAAACAATCTGTAAAGTAGTTAAAAAGAATATGCATTGATGCACAAGTCCATCAAGAAATAATTTGCAGAGCTTCCACAGTGACTCATGGTGCACTACATGGTGTGGTACTGAGACATACAAGCAAGAAAGCTCCCAACTTCGATTCTTGGTCGAGACTGAGTTAGTTGATTTCAACTGGGAAGCTACAGTTGACTTACAATCACAGAATTGTACAACACAGTAGGAGACCATTCCCACCATTGTGCCAGTGCCCTGAGATCTATCCACTTATTTCCATATACCTGCCCTTTCTTCATACTCTTTAACATTTTTCTTTTTCAAATATTTATCCACTTCTCTTTTAAAAGCTATTAAAGATTCTGCTTCCACTCCCATTTCTGGTCGAGTATTGCCTGTTGTTACAATCCTCTGTGTTAAAAAAAGTCTCCTCTCATTTTATTCTTTTCATGCCCTCTAATTTCAGCTAACTGAGAAATGGAAATAATTTTTCCCTATTTAACTCATCAAAATCTTGCATAATTTTGAATACTATCGACTTATTTTTAACCTTCGCTGTTCAAATGAAAAAACCCTGCAATTTCTTTAGTGTCTCTCCATTACTAAAGCCTCTCATCCCTGCTATCAACCTAGTGAATCTCTTCTGTACCCTCTCCAGGGCCTTGACATCCTTCCTGAAGGAGGGTGCCCAAAACTGTATACAATATTCGAACTGCTGCCTAACCAATGATTTCTATAAGTTTAGCACAGGCGCAACTTCCACTGTCTATTCTTTATCACTATACTCCATAATTTCCTCAAAAAGCTTGAGCTCAGAAAAAAATCAGACAGAATTCCTATTCCTGACCACTATGGGCTGGATTTTTCCAGTGGAGGCGGGATCGCGGCGGGAGAGGTAGTTGGTGGGTTCCAGTCTCGCTCCCGGCTGCAGCTGCTCTGTCAAAAGGATTTTCCGTTAATAGGGCTTGTTAAGCCCGTCCTGCGGGGTTCCCGGCCAATTAAAAGGAAGCGGGTCCGATGACGTAATTTGATGACTCGTCATCAGCCGGTTTCCTTAAAGGGACCATGTCCAAATTGATACCGACAGTTGTGCTGTCAGTGTTCTACAGCATTGAGGTGCTGCAAACACTGCACAGAGGTGCACGGCTGCACCCAGGCTCTTGCATGACTCCCTCCATATGCTTATGGAGGGAGTCACAGCACGCAGGGAGGTTCTCTTCCCTTCCCATGGGCGGAAGAGACGTCCCCAGGAGACCAACACAGCCTGGTTGCACATTGCAGAGGAGGGCAAAAGCAGGGATGTGGTCAGGAGGACCAGGCTGCAATGCCGCAAACGTTTCAATGATCTCAGTAGATCTCGAAACGTTACTGCAAAGCCACACTCAACCTCATCCTGCTGTGCCACTCATCACATCCCCATCACTCTGCCTTCCCTACTCCTGCACATCCTTACTCACACCAACTTACCTTGCACCTCCACTCATTCCTCTCTATCTACATTATCACATCCCCATCTCACTAGCCACCACTCACTCACCCTCATCCTAATGCAATGCAACGAACAACACACTTGGATGTTTTCGCCAATGTGAATGTAAATTTTCTGTTAATGTGTTGTCAAACATTGAAATCTTTATTTTCCACACTTTGCCTTATTGGACAGATCTGTGTGCACCTTTGGAAGTGGCTTAGTGAGTTGCAGTGAATGGTGAGACATAAGAGTACCCCCTCCGCAATGGTGATGAGTGTGAAAGGAATGACTTGGGCATTGTAGGGATGCTTTATGGTGTTGGTGTGGGGTGGTGTTAACCTGGCGCATCATGTGGCAGCCAGGGTGACAGCGTCAAGTGAACTAAATCTGGCCATGGTGAGGCCATCCCTGGCATCCCGGGCAGCAATGTGGTCGGGTGCTGATGCCCTGTGTCCTGTGTGCAGCATCAGTTGATTGCAGAGAAGGTTGGTGTTGTTGGTGCTGCTGGTGTGGGGGCTGATCATGGTGGGATTCTGAGGACCAAGGTGAGATTTTTTCAAGGGCACCGATGCTGATAGAATAGATGGCAGGTGAGGTTGAGATGACAGAAGCGATCTGTCAATGGTGAGAGAGGTTGTTCCAATGAGGTGGTACTGGATAAAGAGTTTGCTCCAAACACTTGCTAGCTGCATAAAGCTCAATCTGTCTTCCAAATGCAGTAAGCAACAGCTTTTAACCTTGGAAAGTGAAGACCTATGAAATGGGAGATTTTATAGACCATTTGCAGCTGTCAAATTAGTAAATCATTCCACGCTGACACAACACCCGACCTCCTGACCTGACGTGATCCCCGAGCAGCGGGGAAGCCGTTGGCGAACTCTAAAAAATCTAAAGGTGAGCTTAAAATAGTTTTTAATTGCCTGTTAACAAGCTCTTAATGATCTAAATTGCCTCCCCTGCCGCTTGGTGTTGGGTCTGTTCAGCGCTGACAGACCCAACACCTGGGAGACTAGCATGGAGGCGGGTTGACAGCGGGTTCCCTACCTGCTGTAAATCATTTCAGATTTCACAGCTGACCCACCTCCAATCCCGTCCTCTCAGCGCCAGTAAAATTCTGGCCAATGTTTCAGGTCGATGACCTTTCATCAGAACTCATTCTGACGAAAGGTCATCGACCTGAAACGTTAACTCTGTTTCTCTCTCCACAGGTACTGCCTGACCTGCTGAGTATTTCCAGCATTTTCTGTTTTTATATCTTTTTAATAGTATGGATTAATAAATGAAAGCCAGCATGGATTTCTGAAAGGCAAATCGTGTTTGACTAACTTGATTGAGTTCTTTAATGAAGTAACGGAGAGGGCTGATGAGGGTAGTGCGGATGATGTTGTGTATATGGACATTCAAAAGGCATTTTATAAAGTACCACAAGAGATTTGTGAGCAAAATTGAAGCCCATGGGATTAAAGGGACAGTGGCAGCGTGGATATGAAATTAGCTAAGGGACAGGAAACAGAGAGTAGTGGTGAACGGTTGTTTCAGACTGGGGTGAGGTGTACAGTGGTGTTCCCCAGGGGTCGGTATTAGGACCTCTTCTCTTTTTGGTACATACTAATGTCCTGGACTTGAGTATAAAGGGCATAATTTCAAAGTTTGCAGATGACACAAAACTTGGAAATGTAGTAAACAATGAGACGGATAGTGATAGACTTCAGGAGGACATAGACTGACTGGTGAAATGGGCAGACACATGGCAGATGAAATTTAATGCAGAGAAGTGTGAAGTGATACATTTTGGTAGGAAGAATGAGGAGAGGCAATATAAACTAAATGGTACAATTTTAAAGGGGGTGCAGGAACAGAGAGACCTGGGGGTGTATGTACACAAATCTCTGAAGGGTATTAAAAAAGCACATGGGATCCTTGGCTTTATTAATAGAGGAAAAGAGTGCAAAAGCAAGGAAGTTGAGCTAAACCTTTATAAAACACTGGTTAGGCCACAGCGAGAGTATTGTGACCAATTTTGGGCACCACACTTTAGGAAGGATGTCAAGGCCTTGGAGAGGGTGCAGAAGAGATTTACGAGAATGGTTCCAGGGATGAGGGACTTCAGTTACGTTGATAGACTGGAGAAGCTGGGGTTGTTCTCCTTGGAGCAGAAAAGATGAAGAGGAGATTTGATAGAGGTGTTGAAAATACTGAATGGTTTTGATAGAGTAAATAAGGAAAAACTGTTTTTAGTGGCAGAATGGTTGGTAACCAGAGGACACAGATTTAAGGTAATTGACACACGAACCAAAGGCGACATGAGGGAAAAAAATGTATGCAGCGAGTTGTTATTATCTGGAATGCACTGTCTGAAAGGGTAGTGGAAGCAGGTTCAATTGCAACCTTCAAAAGGGAATTGGATAAATACTTGAAGGGGAAAAATTTGCAGGGCTATGGGGAAAGAGCAAGGGTGTGGAACTATTTGGACAAGCCTTCCAAAGAGCCGACACAGGCACGATGGGCTGAATGGCCTCCTTCTGTGCTGTATCATTCTATGATACTATGGATGATGACTAAAAAAAAAGATGGGAAAAGCAAGCAGCTATTTTTAAGCAATGATAAGGAGTGCTTAATAGGGACAGTCAGGTAGTTACAAATTCTAGAGTTCTGACTCCCAACTCTCAGTAGCTTTGAAACCAATCTCTGCTATTTTCGATTGGAAGTCCATGAAGGGAAAGTATCCTAAGTTTTTGTAGATTTAGAAAATGCTGTAAATGTGTTAGTGTTGGAGAAGATGCAGCAGAAGAGGGCATAATGTTGCCCATCTTCTAAGCATGCCAAAACATCCAGCCCTACCAGCAAAAGGCACTGTGCAACATGCATTTGTTTTGAAAGAACAGACTGCTGTTCTGTTAGCAAAAAAAGTATGCGTCAAACTCTTCACTTCAGATGTTCTGAGAGATCTCTTGAAATATGTTCAGGATTCTACACTTTTGTATATTTGCCAGCATAACAAGAGGGTACAGCTGGAGGAAAATGTGATGTTCTCCCAAAGTTGGCGCCAGTTGTTGCCAAGAGTCTAAAAAGGCAGCGGGATTAGCCTTCTAAAATCTTACCTTAGTCCAATGCACGCTGTTTAAACAGGGCAAAATACTGAGCTTCAATTTCTGTGTAAAAAGGATTTTGGTCCAGGTGCTTCACTATTTAATGATTTTTCTTTTGTCATAAGTTTCATCACCAAGGTAAGTTACAAGAGCAGTGGTGGCCATATAGATGCGGTTGTGAGGAAGTGCATAGAAAGAGAAGGGTGGGTGCGCTTGTAAGGTAAGTAGGTGTGAGGAGTGATGTGATGGAGTAGGCTTGACAAGGCAAAGTGAGGGGGGCGAGTGGTGATGCTCACAGCAAGCTGTAGGTAAATGTGCAACTGTACTCACCATTCCTGACCTGCTTAGGTCATTAAAGCACTTCCTGCACTGAATCCAGGGGTGTGGCACAATGCTCCTGCTGCTGACCTCCTTGGCCACCTCCAGCCACACCGCCTTTGTGGCAGCAGCAGGTTTCTTCCTCCCAATGCTGGTAAGAGTATCTCTCTTTGGTTCATCACAGCCCCCAGCAGTACATCAAGAGTGGCGTCATTGAAGTGGGGTGCAGCCTTTGACTGTCTTGAATCCATTCTCACAGTTTGTCTTCTCTTTCTTCCAACTCCCACCTCCTCCAAATTTATCTTTCGATTGGCCCTTTAAGTACTGGAGTTGAGATCGCGTCATGTGGGTCCTCATCACGCCCGCTGCCACGCAATTGACACCAAACCCGGAAATAAAATGATAATGAAGTGGCTGCGTTAAAATGCCATTGGCCGACGCGCTGAACGGGTTTCTCACGTAATATCGGAACCCCCTCCGAGTTATTATTGGGGCCTTTGTAGGTCAGCAAGGATAGAGATGATGGGTGAGTGAGACTTGGTGTGGAATAGGATACAGGAAGCAGAGCTTTGGATGAGCTGAAATATATGAAGGATGAGAGGCTAGCCAGGAGAGCATTAGAATAGTCAAGTCTAGAGGTGACTTGACTAAGGGCTTGAGCAGCAGCTGGGCTGAGGGAGGGGCAGAAGTACGTGGTTATGAAGGCGACTGTAGGCAGTATTTAGAGAGGATCTAGAGTCAGAATCTCAACTTGAGTTCAAATAAGACACCAAGGTTGTGAACAGTCTGGTTCAGCCAGAGACTGATCAGGAGAGAAATGGGGTCAGTGGCAAGGGTATGGAGTTTGTGGCTGGGAGCCAAAGACGATGGCTTCTGTCTTCTCAATATTTAGCTGGAGAAAATTACGGCTCATTCAAGACAAGATTTTGGACAAGCAGTCTGACAGCACAGAGGCAGTGGAGGGGCGAGAGAGGTAAAGCTGGGTGTCATCAGCATACAGGTGGAAGTTGACCCTCTATCTGCGGTTGATGTCACCAAGGGGAAGAATGTACATTAGTAAGAGGAGAACTCCCAAAGTGATGGTGTGGGTTGGGAGGAGAAACCATTGGTAGAGATGCTCTGGCAATGATTGAATAAGAGTGGAAACAAGCAAGGGCAGTCCCGCCAATTTGGACCATGGAGGAAAGACATTGGAGGAGGATAGAGTGGTTGAATAAGATCATGGGTGATCTTCGACCTCAACTCCACTTTCTGGGCTGATCTCCATATCCCTTGATTCCCCTAGAGTCCAAAAATCTATCCATCTCTGCCTTGAATATACTCAAAGACTCAGCATTCACAGCTCTCTGGGGCAGAGAATTCCAAAGATTCACAATGCTCTGAGTGAAGAAATTCCTCCTCATCTCAGTCTTAAATGATCAACCCGTAACCTGAGACTATGCCCCCTAGTTCTAGACTATCCAGCCACAGGGGAAACAACCTCTCAGCGTCTACCCTGTCAATCCCCCTCAGAATATTTTTTGTTTCAGTGAGATCACCTCTCATTCTTCTAAACTCCAGAGAGTATAGGCCCAATCTGCTCAATCTCTCCTCATAGGACAACCCTCTCATCCCAGGAATCAATCTAGTATGTTTAAAATATAGCCTAATTATGGCAGGGTAAAGGGCAGCAAGACAACAATAGATCCATAGGCTGGAACCCTGCAGTTACAGGCCTGCTGAGACAGGGTATCCTGATAATTTAAACTCTAACCTACAATATCAGCTGTCTCACCAACAGTCAAGAAAATGTGAAACGTTACTTGCAACAGGGCTCGTGATTACAAATTGAAAGTACAACAAAGTACAACAAAGCCAAGGCCCTGTGTTCTCAGGAATGTTTTTGCTTTCTAATAAAACATTCCTGACCCCACACTACCTTCAATAGAATTTATTTTTTAAGTACATCTCAGCCAGGTATATTCAACAGGGCATGTTTCTCACTATATAACCACATTTAGTCATTTATTAATCTGGATTAAACATATGAAGCTGAAGGTTTGTGCACACTCTTGGAAACGAATAGTGCGGGGGAATGGGACTGACTGGATTGCTCTACAGAGAGCCGGCACGGACTCGATGGGCCAAATGGCCTCCTTCTGTGCCGTTGTGACTCTATGGACTGGATTTTCTCAATGGAGACATGCTGGAGGCGGGAGTTCTGGTTTCTGGGTTTAAGTCCCGCCCCCAGCGACGTCTGACCAACCCACGCTATTTTCCCTTGATTAGCCTTGGTAAGCTCTACCGACCAATTAAGGGAAAGCCGGTGACAGATGACGTCAGCGTATGACACTTCATCTGTCAAAAAAATTTTGACAGATGAATTGTCAGCGTTTTACAGCTTTGAGAAGCTGTCAAACACTGACAATCGCTGTTCTAAGGTGAGCCCTTGCACACAGAGTCACCAAGACCTCTCTCCTCAGCAGAAAGCAGATGGCTGCTGCATCTGAGAATGCAGCAGCCATTCTATCATTTCTGCCGTTGAGATGAGGCACCTCCGGATCCTCAGAGGTTGAAGCCTACAGAAAGAAGCAAAGGTAAGGAAACTTTTTCCAACACCTTACACTCACCTCTCATACTTACCTGTCCACACTTGCACCCATCACTCACCTCTACAGCTGACATTTCGACCCCTCTCACCCCCGCAGACCCACTGCTCGCCTCGCTGACCCTGGTGAGGTTCGCAGCCGTCGGGAAGCCCGCAATTGCAGGCGTAAAATGGGGAAAAGCCTCAAAACTGTCTGTTAACTACCTGTTAGCAGGCAGTTAATTGGCTCTAATCCCCTTCCCACCTCGAGGAGACAGGTCCCTGCGCAACTCGGGGACCCGCCTCCCGGGAAGATATAGAGCTCCCCTTCCCTGGGGGTCCCCTCCTCCTACAATCACGAGGGACTCCTGAAACTCCCTCCTCACCACTTACCTGAGTGCCGGGGACTGTTCCTTCAGTTCCCCATCGGAGGCCTCCTGCCGCCCACGTTTCCGCTCCTGTCCGCTGCCCAGTTGCCTCTTCCCACCCGTTTTGGGCAGGCAACTGACCAGGGGCACAAAGATGAAGTCAGGGAATGAAAATCACCCGGGCCTCCTGCTGCTGAGATCAGGGGAGTTTGCCATTCACCTCAAGCCTCACCCATCCAATCCCCGCCTCAAGTTAAAATCAGGGCTATAATTTCCTGAAAGTGCAAGTGCAGGTCAATAAAGCCATCAAAAGGCAAACAGAATTTTAGGTTTTAAAGATAAGAGCATTGTGTAATTAATTAGGCCACAGTTACAGTACTGTGTGTAGTTTTGTTCACCCCATTATCGAAACTTAAGGCCAGTGAGGAAAAAGTGTAGATTCACCAGGATGATGCCAGGGATGGGAAACTACAGTTATAAGGGCAGACTTGAAATACTCAGACTATTACCACTGGAACAGAGAAGGCGAAGAGGTGTTTTGATAAAGTCTTTTAAAATTATGAAGGACTTTGACAGAGTGAACAAGGAAAAACTATTTCCTCTGGTTGGGGAGTCAATGATGAGAGGCCATTAATTTAAAATTGTCACAAAGAGAGTGAGGGGAGAGAAGTTAGGAGAAATTTATTTACTCAAAAGGTTACAGGAACATGGTGTGGCTGAGAGAGAGAACATGTATCTTTTAAGAGAGAATTAGATAAATATTTGAAACAGAGGAAGTTACTGGGCTATGAAGTGAGACCAGGACAGTTGGATCAGTTTTAAATTGCACTAGCAAAGAGCTGGCAGGGGCACATTGGGCCAAATGGTCTCTGACTGTGCTGTAAACATCTATGGTTCCATGTACAGCCAAATCTATTCGGACTGATGAAATGCACGTTATCTTACTTTCCTTATTGGGATCATCAAACACTAAACGTGACTTAATCCAACCGCAGTGACAATGTTTAAACACTTAGGCAACACAGAGCAGGGGAAACAGTAAAAGGAATTATAGTGGAAGTCACAACTTGTGTGTGGCACTTGACACAACAGCAAGAAGCAGAAACTATCATATTTATTTCCCTGTTTGGTCCATTTACAATTGTACAATTGTCCACAATTTGGTCAGTAAAGTTTCTCTGATTTAAAGCCCAACTTCTAAGAGTTTCGCCACAGCACTGCTCCACTCAATATGACAATTTATCTTCTTATTGTCTCTGTGCTCCATAAATGGATGCTGCAGCAACTCAATGAGTAAAAATGGCACATGATGTGGTATTGAGCCAGAAGTGAACCTTGGTGCAGTCCCTTGTGCTGAGTGATTAGGTGCTACATTGGTCTTATTGTCCCAGTCTAAGGAGCGAAAAAATTGAACAGGGTTTCTGCTCCAATAACTATCAACTGCTCCTGTGGCCTTTGCTAGAATAGTGGTGGGTGTGAGTGTAGGTGGACAATGGATGAGGACAGCATTGGATCTCACTGGAACTCCCATGGTGGAATAACAGGTCAATACTCCTCGCCAAGGGTTCCATGTGAAAAGTGGATACTTGGTGGAGAGATTTGAGACATGTTGCTGCATGTGAACCATATCCCATCATGAGTCATTACCTTCAGGAGTGAAGGGCAAGGAAGAAAAGAAACAAAATAGATCCTAAAAATCTGTTTGGGAGTTTTATTTTTTGGGGGGAAGAAACATGTAAAGTGGTTCTTAGAGAGAAACAATATTAACTATTAAAATATTTAAAAATATGATATCTCTAGTAATGAGTTCTAACCCACTTCCCCTTATGCATGTCAGGTCTTATTTTTTGGATCAATTATTGTTTTCTAAGTAGATCCATTTAATGCCATGTTTCCCACATTACAACAGTGACTACACTTCAAAAAGTACTTCATTGGCTGTAAAGCGCTTTGGGACGTCCGGTGGTCATGAAAGGCGCTATGTAAATGCAAGTCTTTCTTTTTCTTTTCCTTAGTAATGTTACACGTCACAATACAGCAGATCTCACACTACCTTCTAAACAGGGGTGAACTGAATGTTTCGGTCCTGGATATGTTGTTTGTGGGACCTGGACATGCAAAAATTGGCTGCCGTGTTTCCCTTCTAGAATAGTGACCAAACTTCAAAAAAGAACTTCATTGGCTGTGAAGCATATATAGGATGGTCTTGAAGTTATATAAATGCAAGTATTTTCTTTCTTTCTTGCCATACTTCCTGCAAATGTGGGTAAAGAATTTTTAACCTCATCAAATTAAGATTGTGAGATCACCCAAGATTTCCACAAAACCACAGTGGAATATTTGCCATTGTTTCTTTGAAGAATGCAATGCATTATCTTGTCTGAAAAAATTTGAAGCTTTGACAATGCATTCTGTATTCTCACCAGGAACACAAAGCCCAAACGCCCTTGACCTTAACTGTAGTTGGTACACAAGCTTTTCCGGTACACCAACTGGTAACTGCAGTCTTCCAAAAGGGAGTGCAGTAATCTTTTCCACTATACAACTGCATGCTGACTGATTCCTTTTATGTCTCTCGACAAGTACTTTTCCTCTCATGAAATATTGTCTGCACAGTTCTACTGTAATTGGAATCATTTTTTTTCCAGTTGATCACTGTGCAAATTTTTTTTCTAAAATTCAGTTAGCACACCCCCTCAATTGTACAATCCTCCATATGCCATTCAGTTGAGTTTGCAAAAAACCAGAAAAAAAATTCTCATTATTTAGTGTATTCCTCCTTCTCACTAAAAGATCAATAAATAAATGACCTTATACTGTAGCTAGCATTCTGCCTCATCAACCCCTACGCTCATTGCTGCTGGTAACAGAGAATGTGTGGGAGCAAGCACACCAAGGCCATGAGAACAGATGTAATCTCTCAAAAAACGCAAGTGAAGCTAAAAGCAGCTATGTCACCTTCAGAACTAAAGGAGTTCTGAAAGCCACATTCATTTGCATTTTGATCTACTTATGGTACAAAATGTAGTACAACTGTTTTGCATTACTAATACTAAATGACCTATTAGGACAAATAAATACAATTGCATGTTACCATTACTTATCTCTGACCATTCAATATTTAATGTGTAATTTAAACCTCAGTTTCAGTTGATGTTGAAGCTGGGAATTAGGAGGAGGAAAACAGAATCACATTTTTAAATATAATTTTCTTTTCATTTTAAGTCTCTCCCCACTATTCCCCAACTGAGACTATGTGCCACTGACCAACTCCTAGGTCTGGACCTATACTGGGCACTAGAAGATATATAATTGAGGCCTGGGGTGACCTCCTTCTTGTGGTGGAGGCACCTAGGGGGAAAAATTCAGCTGCTTGCGCCTCCCGTTAGCGCCTTAAGAGGGCGCTAATGGGGCGTAAAGCAGCTAACGCCCGGGCGCAGCGCCGCCCACGCCTCCCGAAAAATTTAGTGGGAGGTTAGCGGCGGCGGCAGCCGGTAGCGCCCTGTGGCGCTGCGCCGCCGGCGATGACGTCATCGCCGTGCGCAGCACCCCGCTCGCGCCCCGGCCGTGATCTTCAGTCGCGCCCCCTGATTTACCGCCAGACGCTATGTCCGACGGGTTCAGGGAGGCGTACGTGCGGCCGGGGCGGCGATATTTAAAGGGGAGGTGGCAGGCGGCCATTTTTGTTGCTGGCCGCCTGCCAGCACCTGCCCCCGTTGCTGTCCCCAGCCCCCGTGAAGCCCCCCCACCGTGAAGTGCCGGCTGCGCTCCAAGAGCCCGGCACTTCTCTTGAGTGCCGGGCTCTTTTGCCGGCACTCCCGATCCCTGGGGGCCCAGCTGGGCCCCGGTTCGCGCTGCGCAGGGTCCCTCCCCTTTAAGAAGGGGAGGAAGGCCTGCAATACCGCGGCACGTAGCGCCAGGATATTCACTCGCAGCGCCCCAAGAGGGATGCGGGGTGCTTCCAGTGGCGCCCCGCTTCCCTCTTGGGGCGCAACCACTGAAGTTCCGGCGCGGGGCCGCTAATTTTTTCGGGGCGCTAAAAGTCGCGCCCCGGCGAGGTTAGCGCCCCAAATGGGGCGCGACTGAATTTTTACCCCCTAGTCTCCACTGGCTGCCTCCATTGATAGCACGCCAACACCAGAAACGTGCTTTAGGCATCACGGGTGTCAATCTGTGTCATAACTACTTTGTGACACAAAAAAGGCACAACACTAAGACACTGTACCAAAGCAGCTGGTGAGTTTTAAGTTGACCCATCACAAGTGTTTATTTAAGGTGCTTTTATATTGCAGGAGCACCATGTTAGTGCCTCTAGGTTTCCCAAGTGCAGGTCTTGTGCAGCCAGTTACAAGCTAAATGTAACATTGCTGAGACTCACTAAAATCTACTGCTACGTAGGCTGGTTTTTAGTTGATCTTTTGGGCCACTGGTCTGAGGAAGTATTGGCAGTTTTACATTTGGCTTGCACCAATTATACAAAATGCACACTTGGGAAAGCTGGCGCCACTCGTGCACTATATAATCGCCTTTAGTAATCATTCGTTTCTCAACATAATCACCAGCAATACTCTACATGACTCAGAGTCAAATGGGGTTGACTTGGCTCCTAAAGTAATTGCTGGACTCCTAAATCAGGGTTACAGAGGTCAAACATTGGTTTTGACTGATAGTCACTTGCAGGCTTGCCAACACTGGCCACCTATTTTGAAGGAAGCTGATTAGGAATGAGATTTTCCAGGTAAATCTATAAAATCATTGGTACAAGAAAGAAAGAAAGACTTGCATTTATTTGGTGCGTTTCACAACATGAGGACATCCCAAGTACTTTACAACCAATGAAGCATTTTTGCAGTGTCGTCACTGTTGTAATGTAGGAAACGTGACAGCCAATTTCCGCACAGCAAGGTCCCACCAGCAGCAAAGAAATAAATGACCAGATCATCTGTTTTCTAGGTGTTGGTTGAGGGATAAATGTTGGTCAGGACACTGGGAGAAATCCTTTGCTCTTCTTCGAACAGCGCCATGGGAATTTTAACGTCCACATGAGAGGGCAGACGTAGGGTTGTCCTGGGGACTCCAGGAATTAAAGAGTAATCCCCTGGACACGGCTGTTATTTTACCAGGTTTTTAATTAAAGACTGGTCTGTTATGACTGCAATACAAATTACAACTTACATCTTTTTGTCGTTTCATTAAAATGTTTCGGGAGGTACAGCAATCTTTTATAAGAATACAGTGAAATACATTCAGCACTGGGCACCCGATTATAGAAAGAATACTGGAGCCAAGGTAAAAGTGCAATATAGATTCACTCGGATGATATTGGGGTTAAGAGGATATATCTAGGATGAGAGACTTAAAACATTAGGATTGTATTTACTGGAACAGAGAGCATTAAGGGAAAATCTAACACAGTCTACTCTCGATAATTCAAAAAAAATCCACTAAAAAAAAAGAGTTATCTAATAATTTGAATTAAGCAACTTTGAATTAAGAAGAATAGACTTAAAGGTTAAAGTTTGAGAGGGTAAATGGAAAATTATTTCCACTGGTTAATGAACAATGGGACATAAATTTAGGATTAGTACTAGAAGAGGAGGTTAGAATTTTTTCGTGCAGCAGGTTATTATAATGTGGAATGCATTAATACATGAGGCTATCGAGGCAAATTCAATCACATTTAGGAGAGAATTGGATGAACACTTGAAGAAAAATATTAAAGGGTACAGGAAAATGCAAAAGCAGTATGGACATCGTGTGGAGCTAGAGTGGCACGGGCAGCATAGGAAGAAATGAGCTCCTCCTGTGCTTAAATTTCTATGATTGTGAAGGAATTGATAAAATTGTTCACTACAACAAAGGGTTAATACGAAGGGACAGAAGTTAAAATCTAGGGAAGCAGAAAAGTCATGCAATTTTTTTTTCATCCCAAGAATAATAGCTGTGGAATTAGTTATCAAGGAAGACCACTGAAACAAGAAAGTATAAATGGGTTTAAGAGACGATTGAATGAATTTCTAGAGAGAGAGAAGGGATTGAGGGATATGGTGAGAAGGCAAATAGGTGGTTTGAGCCTGAAAAATCAAAGGAGTCATTGGGCCACAGGCCCTTTCCTATTTCTAAAAATTCCTGTTAACATGAAGCCAAAAAAACCTATGGAGTAGTTCGTGCTCACATTGAACTCCTCTCAGATTGAAGGATTGGCTTTGGTGTAATGTGTGTAGGTTTCTGTGGGTAATATGCTCCAACCTCCTAACTGGGAACATGGACTATGGAGGACTATGGGGAACATAATGCAGTAGTGAAGTAAGGGCATGAAGTCCAGAACAAGACCGACCTTCAGTCCATCAAATCCACTCCATCCAGTATCCCTATGATTATTATATCATGAACATCCCCTACGGCCATCAACGGTTGATCCATCAACTTTAAGGAATACTGGCCTAAAAATTGGGTTGCTTTGCGCCTCCCGTTAGCGCCCTAAGAGGGCGCTAACGGGGAGCAAAGCAACTAACGCCTGGGCGCAGCGCCACCAACGCCTCCCGCGAAATTCAGCGGGAGGTTAGCGGCGGCGGTAACTGTTAGCGCCCCACAGCGCTGCGCCGCCGGCGATGACATCATCGCCATGCGCAGCGTCCCGCTCGTGCCCTTGCCGCGATCTTCGGTAGCACCCTGACTGTCCGACAGAGTCAGGGGGGCCTACCTGCGGCCGGGGCGGTGCTAATTAAAGGCGAGGTGCCGGGCGGCCATTTTTGTTGCTGGCCGCCTGCCAGCACCTGCCCCCTCTGCTGTCCCTGGCCTCCTCTGAAGCCCCCCCGCCCCGCGGAGTGCTGGCTGCGCTTCGTGAGCCCGGCACTTCTCTCGAGTGCCGAGCTCTTTTGCTGGCACTCCAATCCCTGGTGGCCCAGCTGGGCCCCGGGTCACGCTGCGCAAGGCCCCTCCCCTTTAAGAAGGGGAGGAAGGTCTGCAGTACTGTGGCGCGAAGCGCCGCGATATTCACTCGCAGCGCCCCAAGTGGGAGGTGGGGCGCTTCCAGTAGCACCCCGCTTCCCTCTTGGGGTACTACCGATGAATTTCAGCCGCGGGGGCGGTAATTTTTTCGGGGCGTTAAAAGTAGCGCCCCGGCGAAGTTAGCGCCTCAAAGGGGGCGTGACTCAATTTTTCCCCCCACTAAGTTTCTTCTGTTACCTCCCCATAAAAAATGTTTGAAAAAAAACCTAAAATACACTGTATTCAAAATAAATTCACTTCTGATAAAACAAAACAGAGTTGTTGTTTAAGCAATTTTCAGCTGCTTTTATGCTCTTCTTTTAATTTAGATTACAGGAGCCCAGCATTCTGGAGCGAGCACCCACTGTTTATGCTGTTAAACCTAAATGTTGAAGCATTCGCCTCAGTTTTATCTCATTCCAAGAGTCTGTACCCAGGGTACGGAAAACAGATTTAACAGCATAAAAGTCTGGGAGTGACTTCCAGATGCTGGGCTCCTGGAATCCAATACAAAAGCAACAAAAAGAGGAACAGAAAATGCTGGAAACACTCAGCAGATCAAGCAGAGAGTAAAAGGTAGGGCTCTGCATTTTCAACACATCCCTCAATCCCTTTCAAGTCAATGACCTTTCGTCTGACCTTTCATCTGACCTTTTGTCAGAACCAACGTTAGAGAGCAGGGCCCTCTTACACATGCAGGAAAAAGTAATTTATCATGTGGACTCAGCAACACTTAATCTACCTGCTCTAATTAGTGGAATTACTGTTATCTAAATTAAATGCAGGTGACACTGTAAGAGGAGGCACTTTTAAGAGATGACCTCAAAAAAGTAGCTTAAAAAGTTGAAAAAAGAGTCACAGAAATTCAGACATGAATTACTTTAATCTACATAATGTGACATGTAATTAGACACTGAATTTTGAGGATCCACCTAATGCTTTAGCCTCAGTGTTTATAAGTTGTTTTTAAATGAAAATGGATTCTTGGTGCCATGTTCAATGAGACCAATCCTACTGAAAGCACAATGTGATTTGGTATCAAAATTTGTCATAAGTGGTTAACTTGAAGAACTTAAGAGAATTATCGGACTGGAATAACTTAATAAGTATTGAAAATTGCACAGGTTTATGCCCCTTTCCATCTTAGCTGCATTCTCGCGGAGGCATTGAGTAGAAACCAGGTACTTCTTCACAGACAGGGAATGGCAGAAATAGAGAGGGTTACCAAACTATGAACAACCTGGGTCACCCACCTCCCAGCTACAGGCATTAACAGAAGGCTATTAGCAGGGTTAAAATAAGTTTTAAATAGTCTGTAATCTCTGTTTTCCTCAACTTTAATTAAAAACAGAAAGATAAATAGACAGAGAGCACTGGCAAATTAAGCTCTGAAGTACTGAAAGGAGGGAAAGTACAACAGCTAGCAATGAAAATACCAGAGAAGTGTCATGAGGTGCCGTCTGTGCGATGGTGAGGCTGAAGTTCACTCCCTGAGATACATTCTTCATACACTGAAAAATGTAACTTACAATAGATGGGGAATTAGCAGAAAACTCAGCACCCAAACAAACCACCAGTTTTTTAAAAAAAACCTCGTAAACACAGAAATTTCTGACAAGCTCCAATTGTTCTGATGAAACTCTTAAACCTTAAGAGGAAACAGATTTTTAAAAATAAAAAACATGTCCCATATTTTTTAAGCAAGTCAACGACAGTTAAAAACACTGCAATAGCCAGCCTACATCAAACCCATTTTTGTGGGGTGTTCACTCAGTATTTTGTTGAGTCTGATTGCTGTCAGCTACAGTACTGTAATGCAATTGACTTTCTCTTTTTTGTCGTTTGTTTTTTAGTAATGGAAAACAATGAGGGAGAACGGAAGTATTTCTTTCCAGGCTGCCGGTCTGAGTAAGAGCTGACAGAACTCATCCGAACTGTTTCAGTACTGTACTACATGGCAAGTTTATGGTAACCAACTCAGTGTCGGAAAATTCCACTGGCTAACTTTGTTATTGCCTCCATTATCTGTTCCAGGGTTTTCCTACATCAAAGAGGTTATTTTTATTTTGTTTATTCCTCTCCAATTTTCTCCCCTCCTCTACTCTCCTGAAGGCACTGACTCACACATTGGCTTCTTTAGTCAGGCTCTCCCCACCCTTGCCCACGTGACCATTCTTCGGGGTCAAATTTGAATCTTGGGTGCCTAACCAACGGGAGTGCGCCAGCCGGCCACCCATACCTGCGTCGCTGGCTGCGATTTTGAAGCCTTGACCTCATTTGCATCAAGCCGACGAACTACGGGGTGTAAAATGGGCATCCCCATGTAGCTCGCCGGATTAATGCTGGCCAATATTTGGCTGCCTCGGCCAACAGCAAGTTGAATGCAGGGGGTAGCATTCAACGTTCCCTTTAAGCTGCACGGCCGCATTGCTGTCTTGAGGTCCAGCGGCAGCCAGTCAGCTGGCTTCCCAACGCAAAAAACTCCGCACGCGGGGAGCTTTGAATGAGCCATGCAGCCCGTTAAAGGGGCCGCGCGGCCCAAAAAAATATATGGGGAACATTGGTAGCATTGCGATCTCAAAGGAGTGGGGGGGGGGGGAGCATGGGTCTTCCCGAGGTGGCAGAGGCCCAGATTATTTGAGAAATGATTTCTAATTTACCTTTGCAGGGCCTCTTCGCCTTTATCGGCTGTGGAACTGATAGGAGTGTGCACGCCGTACACACTGACTAGTTCCAACCTAAAACGGCAATCGGGGTCCTGGGACCACAACATTCATATTAAAAGGGGATTACCACCAAATAGGCAGCAATTTGGGTACCCAGCGGTAGGCCCTTTTCAAAATGGTGCCAGATGCATCATCAGGTTTAGGGGACGGTAAGGTTACCAACATCATTTTGAGGCCATTACTGCTGTGTGTAGTCCAGGCGAAACAAGTTAGAATCAACCCCTTCGTGTGTGAGCTCAGAAAGCAAGTGTTGATCGGCTATTCAACTGTAGAGGCATGATATCTGACCCTGACCCAATCCCAACATCCACACACATGCACTTTACTGCAGGAGTCACCAAACAGCAAACAAGAGATTGTTTTTCACCCTCACTATAGCCCATATGCTGTAGCCAACTGTAGAATATCTACCGACTCCTCAGATGAAATCAGCTAACTCAGCATAGAAAAATTAGTTCGATTTATTACATAAGAACATAACAAATAGGAGCAGGAGTAAGCCATACAGCCCCGCAAGCCTGCTCCGCCATTCAATAAGATCATGGCTGATCTTCGACCTCAACTCAACTTCCCTGCCCGATCCCCATATCTCTTGATTCCTTTAGAGTCCAAAAATCTATTGATCTTACCTCCTGGATCCAGCAGCCCTCACCTTCCTTTAGCTGACGGGTTCCCCAAGGCCTGGGAAACCTGCCCGCCTGCAGTTACATTTAAAATGGTGGCTCACCATGAGGCACGCAGCCTCATAATATTTAAAGTGCCAACCCGCCACCGCCCCCCCACCCCCCCTCCATTAAAACCGGAAGTGGGCGGGTTGGAGTTGGGATTCAGATTTTTAACTCTTTAACCTCCCACCTGACTGCAACCCACTAGTTTTTTGAGGTTAAAATTCCCCCCTTTGTGTCCTCTCACAGCTTACTTTCCCACCTAGCTTTAGAAAACTTGGATACTCGGTCCCTTCATCTAGGTCATTAATATAGATTGTAAATAGCTGAGGCCCCAGCACTGATCCTTGCGGCACCCCACTAGTAACAGCCTACCAACCTGAAATTATTATTTTTTTTATTCGTTCACGGGATGTGGGCATCGCTGGCAAGGCCGGCATTTATTGCCCATCCCTAATTGCCCTTGAGAAGGTGGTGGTGAGCCACCTTCTTGAACCGCTGCAGTATACTTCTTTGTAACGGTTTGATACAACTGAGTGACTTGCTAGGCCATTTCAGAGGGCAGTTAAGAGTCAACCACATTGCTGTGGGTCTGGAATCACACATAGGCCAGACCGGGTAATGAGGGCAGATTTCCTTCCCTAAAGGACATTAGTGAACCCAATGGGTTTTTACGACAATCGGGTAGTTTCATGGTCACCATTACTGACACTAGCTATAACCCATTTATTCCTACGTTGTCTGTCCTTTAACCAATCCTCTATCCATGCTAATATATTACCCCCAACCCCATGAGCCCTTACCTTGTGTAACAACCTTTCGTATGGCACCGTATCAAATGACTTTTGAAAATCCAAATAAACTACATCCACTGGTTCCCCATTATCTACCCTGCTAGTTACATCCTCAAAAAACTCTAATAGAGTTGTCAAACATGATTTCCCTTTCATAAAACCATGTTGACTATGCTTAATCATATTATGATTTTTTAAGTGCCCTGTTACCACTTCCTTAATAATGGATTCCAGCATTTTCCCGACAACTGATGTCAGGCTAACTGGCCTGTAGTTCCCTGTTTTCTCTCTCCCTCCTTTCTCAAATAGTGGGGTTATATTTGCTACCTTCCAATCCACTAGGACCGTTCCAGAATCTAGGGAATTTTGGAAGATCACAACCAATGCATCCACTAACTCTGCAGCCACCCCTTTTAGAACCCTAGGATGTAGACCATCAGGTCCAGGGGATTTGTTGGCTTTTAGTCCCATTAATTTCTCCAATACTTTTTCTTTACTAATATTAATATTAATAACTTTAAGTTCCTTACTCTCATTAGGCCCTTGGTTCCCCACTATTTCTGGTATGTTCTTTGTGTCTTCTACTGTGAAGACAGATACAAAATACTTGTTTAACGTCTCTGCCATTTCCTTATTCCCCATTATAATTTCTCCAGTCTCAGCCTTTAAGGGACCCACGTTTACTTTCGCTACTCTCTTCCTAGTTAACTCTCATATTCTATTTTATCCCTCTTTATCAATTTTTTGGTCATCCTTTGACTATCCATCTAAAACTCTCCCAATCCTCAGGCTTACTACTCTTCTTGGCAACATTATAAGCCTCTTCTTTTAATCTAATACTATCCTTAACCTCTTTCGTTAGCCACGGATACCTATGTAATTGGCTTTATTTAAATTTAATACTCTAGTTTTGGACTTAAGAGCTTGTTTTCTCAAATTTAAGTAACAGAGATTGGCAAGTAAAAAGCTAAATTTAGCAGAGATCCCTTTCAAAAAAATATCAGAATTCAGAGTCACCAAACAACTTAAACTTCCTTCCAGTATTAAGCACCAATGACAGAAACACAAGGTTATTTTTTTTTTTAATTATAAAGGATTTTTAAATGGTTTTAAATGATAAGATCGTTACTGAAGACCTTTTCCATGAAACCTGCATGTTTGGAATAACTGGAATAAATCTTTGTAGTACAAACAGAAGCAAACTTGCACACCTGTTGTCATCTTTGCTTTACATCCCAGTATTGAGATGATATTGCATTACAGCATGCAGAAGTCAGCATTTCTGACTATTTTTCAATTTAAATCCCTCCACTGTTCTCCGAGTCTCGATAAACTAATACTTGAGAACAGTGTTACTCACTACTCCTTTCTCAGTGGCTGACTTGAACACCTCTCTCAAGAATGTACCATGGAGTGATGGGACATGGGTTTACAACCACAATTTATTATACAGTGAGCTCCTGATTTGAATTCTGGCTCGGTGGGGAGTTGATAAGTAGCCTCTTTCAGCTGTGCTATGGATAGCCTGGATAGCTGAACCTCTAAAAGCATTCCCTTACTTTTCGAAATGATACTAAATCCCTACTTTGGCACCATCCCACAATCAAGTGAATGGAAACTCAAAGATTTATGGAACAACAAGTCTGCTAAGGGATATAGGTGAGGGACAAACAGGTCTCAGATGAAGGAGAGGTGGGCCACAGGTGGTCTTCAAGCCATATCATATGTATTATTGCTGAAGATTCTATGGGGGAAAAATTCAGCTGCTTGTGCCTCCCGTTAGCGCCTTAAGAGGGCGCTAATGGGGCGCAAAGCAGCTAACGCCCGGGCGCAGTGCTGCCCACGCCTGCCGCAAAATTCAGCGGGAGGTTAGCGGCGGTGCCAGCCGGTAGCGCCCTGTGGCGCTGCGCCACCGGCGATGACGTCATCGCCGTGCGCAGCACCCCGCTCGCGCTCCAGCCGCGATCTTCGGTCACGCCCCCTGACTTACCGCCAGACGCTATGTCCGACGGGTTCAAGGGGGCGTACGTGCGGCCGGGGCGGCGATATTTAAAGGAGAGGTGGCAGGCGGCCATTTTTGTTGCTGGCCGCCTGCCAGCACCTGCCCCCGTTGCTGTCCCCGGCCCCCGTGAAGCCCCCCCACCGTGAAGTGCCGGCTGTGCTCCCAGAGCCCGGCACTTCTCTTGAGTGCCGGGCTCTTTTGCCGGCACTCCCGATCCCTGGGGGCCCAGCTGGGCCCGGTTCGCGCTGCGCAGGGCCCCTCCCCTTTAAGAAGGGGAGGAAGGCCTGCAATACCGCGGCGCGACGGCGCTGCGGCACGTAGCGCCAGGATATTCCCTCGCAGCGCCCCAAGAGGGATGCGGGGTGCTTCCAGTAGCGCCCCGCTTCCCTCTTGGGGTGCAACCACTGAAGTTCCGGCGCGGGGGCGCTAATTTTTTCGGGGCGCTAAACGTAGCGCCCCGGCGAGGTTAGCGCCCCAAAGGGGGCGCGACTCAATTTTTCCCCCTATAATCCAAAGAAACAAAACCAGCTTTATTTAGTACAAGGTAGCCTTCTCCTAATTAAATTCTTCCCATTCTTCCACCCATTAAAACAATCGTAAGTTATTATACTTGCATTGGAGGCAGTTCAGAGAAGGTTCACTAGGTTAATTCCTGAGATGAAGGGGTTGTCTTATGAAGAATGGTTGAGCAGGCTGGGCCTATACTCATTGGAGTTTAGAAGAATGAGAGGTGATCTTATTGAAACATATAAGATTCTGAGGGGGCTCGACAGGGTAGATGCAGGAAGGATGTTTCCCCTCGTGGGGGAATCTAGAACTAGGGGGCACAGTTTCAGGATAAGGGGTCGCCCATTTAAAACGGAGATGAGGAGGAATTTCTTCTCTCAGAGGGTCGTGAATCTTTGGAATTCTCTGCCCCAGAGAGCTGTGGAGGCGGAGTCATTGAATATATTCAAGGCAGAGATAGACATATATTTGAGCTACAGGGGAGTCAAGGGTTATGGGGAGCGGGCGGGAAAGTGGCGTTGAGGTGAAGATCAGATCAGCCATGATCTTATTGAATGGCGGGGCAGGCTCGAGGGACCGAATGGCCTACTCCTGCTCCTATTTCTTATGTTCTTATGTTCTATGATAAATACATTTGTATATCTTGTAATGTGGAATCCCACAATATTAACTAACTCTGTAACTTAAGTTCACGACCATATGGCAGGAATGCTTCTTAACAACTAAGCTATCAAGCAGCTCAAACTAGTTCTAATCCCAAAGCACAATACTGAAACCCTTCATCAGCAGGGAGGGTAGAAGACAGGCAAATGGTCCATTATTATCTACCTGGTCTGTACTGTGTTAGGGGACAGCGCTAATCAAGAGTAAAAGGACCAATATATTCTTGAATCTGCTGACAATCTTGTGGAAACCTACACATGCAGTACTTTGTCCTTTACTAGTGAGGTGAACCTATGAAAAAGCCATCAATATCAATATAACTGAGACTTTTATACGAAATTAGTTGTCAGTTTCTTAATTAATATCTGGTCTTTCAAACATCTAAATGATAACTATCTTATAAATAGCAGTATTGGTGATCTAAAATTATCCTTTTTTCACGGTGACTATTTTCATTCACCAAGTCTAGCCCAGCACTTGGATGATTCCCAAAACTCTTCCTTTGAAGGAGCACCATTTACTCATAACAAATCACCAGCTCCCATTCCAGTATAGATGGTGCTGCAAATCAGGCAGGGGTTCTCACTTTGTTTGTGAATCATCACAACTGTGCGGCATACAGGTTGAGAAACACATGGTTTATGGGAGCACGTTTCCCAATCCCAAGCAATACCTTCCTCAAGGGCCCTCTCTCAGAAATACTTCAACGTGCTGCACAACACCAGTGGGACATGGTTGTGATTCACTATATAGCGAGTTACTGATTTCAAATATCAAGTGGAAGCCAGATAAATAGGAGGGAATTTTAGGCAGCAAGAGGGGAAAGAACAATACTGAATTGCAACACTGCTAACATCCCATAACTGGGTAGACTGTGAATGGAGGTCCAGAGACACAAGGAGCAACAACTCTGCTGAATACCACAAATCTAAGGGAGGTTGGCACAAAAAGCCCCATAGCTGTGCTGTGAATAGTGCTGTCTCACATCAACAGATAGAGGAGAAGCATCTGAACAGCAGCACCTTAAACAGAGCCACTTATTTACAAATTTGAACTCGTTCATTTCTCCAACTCAGCTAAAGAGAGCTTGCCAACACTGCCAGTGGCCAATGCCACTTTTAACTAATGGAATGTACAAACGATGCTAAATTTTATCTGTATTTCTTGCATCAAAAACCACGAGACCCCCAGCTGCTTGATCAGGCCTTTACTGCATTACTTTGCACGACCTACAGAGCAGTGAGTGGGCACTGCTAAAGGGCATTTGTTTCTGTCTCATATTCTTGTGTTACAATCTGCAAGTGCAAACAATCAAGGTCTTAGTGGACTCCTGTAAGAATTTTCACCTTCCTGTTACTTTGAATTTTATGGATGAGTATTTTTAATTACAGAGTGACATTCCAGCTGTTAGCATTTCATTCTCCAAATGATTTTTTTTTAAAAATACACATAGTTTTGTGGATTGCCAGCTCTGGCCAACATAATCACACAGATAATTAGAATTGAGAGAGAGGAGGAAAGTCAATTTACTTTAACAACTTTATAGTATAAAATAAAGTTTGACTGGGAAGCCAAAAAAAAAACAGTATCGTGGCTGCTAATGTTTCAGACACTCCACACCCAACAAGCCTGCCTTAGCTGCTGATTACATTTTTGGATCTTTAATATCAATCTTTCTCAGGACTGATTTAGAACCTTACAAAAAAAACATAAACCCAATATAACCCAGAATCAAAGCAAGACTACTTATTATTTATTGTCTCTGAGTCATTGAGAGCTGTTGCCTCATGCAACCCTACTGTATACTAGAGCTTTTTGACATTGCTATTTACTTGCTCTTCACCCAGCCTACTGTAATTCCTAACATTTATCTTCAGGCAAAAGGGTGACAACATTTAGTTCCATTTATAGTTGGGTGGATGAAACCTTACATACAGTTCTTTGTCTTTACTCTATTTTCTTTCTCCTGGCATAAAAAGCTGCAAATTCAGCAACACCCTGACAGAATAAAGCACAAAGTAATACAGCCCAACACCTGGCAAACTTCAGCCAGTGTAAATCATTTTACAGGTTGTGTGTTTATACCTCAGGTCCCCCCCCCCCCCCCCACCCTCTTCTCAAAGCACTGACTCATGCAGAGGTGTGGTTCCATGGCCACCAGCCACCCTCCGGCACCTCACCCAACTGGCCTGATGTATGAGCTTACGTGAATCTAGACAGTGAATGACAATGGGTTATTCAAATATGGTAGTCTTCAGTCAACTAGATTCTGTCCACACCCAATGTCACTTACATGTACATTTTCCAGCAGAGCACGAGATCATGATCAGAGCCAGCAACCCTGACAGATTTTATCCTCCCTCCTTAAATTAGGGGCAGTAAATCAATTTTGGCATCCTTATCATCTCCCTGGTGGTGATACACCAGTGAACTTTTATTTTAAAGAGTAAACTCCTTCCTTTTTTTTAACCATGGTCTTTCTGTGCAATGTATCAATTGAGTCCCATTTGCTCCCATATGCAGTGCCCCTCTCAACTGTCCATTGAAAATGCATCAGCGCAGCTCAGAATGCTGTACAGCTTAAACTTCTCTAACCTTTCCTTGTAGTCGTTCCCTTTACATTTGCAACCATTCCTGTTGCTTATCTGCTTACACTTTCCAATGCATGCACAGATTTTTGGTAATGCGGTTAGTAGAAGTAAACACAGGACTTCAGATGTGATCTGACTTTGCAATGAGCAACCAATATACTTTACTTTTCTGGCTATTTATCCTTCCAGTCTATATTTTTTTAAATTGTGAAAATGGTGAGACGTTAGAAACTGTGACGGAGCAAAGAGATTTAGGGGCCCGTGTACAGAAATCACTAAAACCTAGTGGACAGGTACAAAAGGTAATTAAAAAGGCTAATGGAATGTTAGCCTTTATCTCAAGGGGGCTGGAGTTATGCTGCAGTTGTATAAAGCTCTGGTTAGACTACATCTGGACACTGTGTTCAGTTCTGGGCACCGCACCTTAGAAAGGATATACTGGCCTTGGAGGGGGTGCCGTGCAGAGTCACCAGAATGATACCTGGGCTAAAAGGGTTAAATTATGAGGACAGGCTGCATGGACTAGGCTTGTATTCCCTTCAGTATACAACTGAGAATTAGTTCAACACTCTGGCCTCGATATTTACTCGGGGCTGGGAAGAGAGTGCGGGGACGGAGGCTGGATTTTTGGATGGAAAATCCGGAAGTATGGGGTTCGCAGACGTCCTGCAGAAAATAACTGCAGGATGGCTTTTACATTTTTTGAACAGGTTTCCTGCTCACCGGCCAGCCAGATTGACAGGCTGGAAAGCGGATGTGCAGCGGGTGTCAGGTAAGTGTGACATTGCGGTTGGGGTGGGGGTTTGGGGCGTGAATTGGACATTGTGGTGGAGCGAATCGGACATCATGGTGGAGCGAATCGGACATTATGGGAGGATGTCCGACATTGCGGTGGGGGGCGGGGCTGATCACGGGGGTCGGATTGTGGAGGCTTGTTGGGCCTAGTGGAAACACTCCTGCTCCTCCTGGTCCACAAGCAGGGCAATAAAGGCACTTACCTCATGGATCTGGCCCTTCTCGCCTCCTTTTACCTGCCACCTGGTCACACACCATCCTAACTTGGAAGTATATCGCCGTTCCTTCATCGTCGCTGGGTCAAAATCCTGGAACTCCCTCCCTAACAGCACTGTGGGAGTACCTTCACCACACGGACTGCAGCGGTTCAAGGCAGCAGCTCACCACCACCTTCTCAAGGGCAATTAGGGATGGGCAATAAATGGTGGCCTTGCCAGAGACGCCCACATTCGATGAACAAATAAAAAAAAAGCGGTAGTGGGCAGGTTGGAAGAGGCAGGTTGGGGTAGGGTTTGAGATTTTAAAAATTATCTTCCCATTTGCCCCAACCCACCCGTTGTTGGGCGTTAAAATCCACCCCCCCCACCCCCCCCGCCCCCCGTTTGATTCCAGTTAGACAACCTTGCTACTGAATGGTGAAACATTTGAAATAAAAAACTATAAGACTTCAAAAAATAGGAGGAACATAGCAAGTCAGTTCCTTGCCCACAGTGATGAGATTTTCAATTGCTAAAAAGAGTTAATTTGTTATAGGTCAGAATGTTAGATTGGCTCAAACTCAATGAAGTATCTGTGATCCTCTCCTGTGCAACACACTATTTGTTCGGCAATTGCATGTTGACGTCAATAAGATCAGACATGATTATTACCCACTTTTCCTGGGTAACAGTTTCCACAAGGTGTGGCTTTATTTAGATAAATGGAAAATTACTAGAGTTTCGTATACTGTTAATGCAATCCACAGCAGACAAGATCAAACATAAATGTATCAGTCTTTAATTTGGGGCAAGGCGTGGTAGAAAAGGGCTCAATTTCAGATTTTGTTTTTTGTATAATATAGAGCAGGGTTTCCTCGAGGCATATCAGCAACAGACCTAGACAAAAATGTCAAAGAATTTCATGTGCTATGTGCAAGGCAGTTAAAGCTTTTGATATGTGGTGCCAGTTGTTCTTAACTCTTGTTTCATAGTGCAAGTGGAGCTTTATACAGCAGTTTCGCCGATACTGACAGAGAGTGGGTAAGACTACCATCATTTGAATTTGTGCATGAAATTCCTAAACTCACGGGGATAGGGCGGGAAAGTGAAGCTAATGTAAAAATTCAGCCATGATCCTATTGAATGGCGGAACAGGCTCGAGGGGACATATTGCCTACTTCTGCTCCTATTTCTTATGTTCTAAACATGGAATGAAATTGCTTTATTATAGAGCAGCCTCATCAGAACCAAGGAAAAGGTCTTGAAACTGAGGGAGTGGGATCAGTCACAGAACTCAGGAGCCCAAAAAACACCGAAAGAACAACAATTTATTTTGTGTATTATGGTCATTTCTCCTCTTAACTTTCCTCCATTATAACTTCCTTACCTTCAAACAGAATCATAGAATCACAGCACAGAAGGAGGCCATTGCCCATTGAGTCTGTGCCGGCTCTTTCGAAGAGCAATCCAGTTAGTCCCAATCCCCCGCTCGTTCCCCAGATCCCTGCAATTTTTCTCCATCAAGTATTTATCCAATTCCCTTTTGAAGGCTACTATTGAATCTGTATCCACCCCTCTATCAGGCAGTGCATTCCAAATCCTAACCACTCGTTGCGTAAAAAAGTTTTTCCTCATGTTTCCGTTGGTTCTTTTGCCAATCACCTTAAATCTGTGCCCTCTGATTATTGACCCTTCAGCCATTGGAAACAGTTCCTCTATTTTTACTCTAGCTAAACCCTTCATGATTTTAAATACCGCTATCAAATCTCCTCTTAGCCTTCTCTGCTCCAAGGAGAACAACCCCAGCTTCTCCAGTCTATCCACTGTAATCTGTAATCCCTCATCCTTGGAACCATTCTAGTAAATCTCTTCTGTACCCTCTCCAAAGCCTTCATGCCTTTCCTAAAGTGTGGTGCCCAGAATTGGGCACAATACTCCAGCTGGGGCCGAACTAGTGTTTTATATAGGTTAGGCATAACTTCCTGGCTTTTATACTCTATGCCTCTATTTATAAAGTCCAGGATCCCATATGCTTTATCAACTGCTTTGTTAACCTGTCCTGCCACCTTATTTGTACACAAACATCACCAGGTCTTTCTGTTCTTGCACCCCCTTCAAAATGGTATAATTTACTTGCATTGTCTCTCCTCATTCTTCCTACCGAAATGTGCCACCTCACACTTCTCTGCGTTGAATTTAATTTGCCATGTGCCTGTCCATTCCACCAGCCTGTCTATGTTCTCTTGAAGTCTAGTAATATCTTCCACACTGTTACTACACTTTCAAGTTTTGTGTCATCTACAAATTTTGTAATTGTGCCCTGTACCCCCAAATACAAGTCATTAATGTATCAAAAACAGCAGTGGTCCTAGTACTGAACCCTGGGGAACACCACTGTATATCTCCCTCCAGTCTGAAAAACAGCCATTCATCACAACTCTGTTTTCTATCCCTTAGCCAGTTTTGTATCTATACTGCTGCTGCCCCTTTTATTCCATGGGCTTCAATTTTGCTAACAAGCCTAATATGTGGTACTTTATCAAAGCCTTTTGAAAGTCCATGTACACAATATCAACTGCACTGCCCTCATCCATTCCCCCTGTTACCTCATCAAAAAGCTCAATCAAGTTAGTCAAACACGATTTGCCCTTAACAATTCTGTGCTGCTCTCCTTTATTAGTTCATGGTTGTCCAAGTGGCTGTTAATTTTCTCCCGGATTATGGTTCCAAAAACCACCGACGCTAAACTGACTGGCCTGTAGTTGCTGGGTTTATCCTTCTCCCCTTTTTTGAACAAGGGTGTAACATTTGCAATTCTCCAGTCCTCTGACACCACCCCTGTATCTAAGGAGGATTGGAAGATTTTGACCAGGACCTCTGCAATTTCTACCCTTACTTCCCTCAGCAACCAAGGATGCATCCCATCCAGACCGGATGACGTATCCACTTTAAGTACTGCCAGCCTTTCTAGTACCTCCTGTTTATCTATTTTTATCTCAACCAGTATCCCAACAATCTCCTCATTTACCGTAGCTTCGGCAAAGTCCTCTTCCTTGGTAAGCACCGATGCAAAGTACACATTTAGTACCTCAGCCCTGCCTTCTGCCTCCACCAATAGATCTCCATTTTGGCCCCGAAGATACTTTATGCTCTTCCACCTCCCCTGCACCCTCACAGTATTAAAGTAAGACTCATCGCATCATTTCATATTCTAGCGCATTCTTTCCCAGCACAACAACAACAACAACTTGTATTTATATAGCATCTTTAACGTAGTAAAACGTCCCAAGGCGCTTCACAGGAGAGCTGGAGTGTTGTAAAACAAAATTTGACACCACACCACATAAGGAGAAATTAGAGCAGATAACCAAAAGCTTGGTCAAAGAGGTAGGTTGTAAGGAACACCTTAAAGAAGGAAAGAGAGGTAGAGACGGAGAGGTTTAGAGAGGGATTGCAACATTGTGGAACTCCTTCAGTCATTTCTTGCTCCTTCAATCGACAAACTTATAAAACTCTAGGTTGGTGTGGCCTAAGCACAAGTTCTTGATTTACTTTGTCTTCTCCCTACTCTTTTCAACATTGATGGCATCCTGGACTTTTATCTAAGTTTCTCAATTAAAGAAAAATCTAATACATGTGCACTTCTGGTGGTTTCTAAAAGCTTACACAAAACGGTTCCGAGTTTGTCAGCATGGAGCAGCAAGCCAGTGTGCGCTGACATTGGAAAGCATTCACAGCTCTATCAAACTCTTTGTATTCCGAGTCACAGGGATACTGCTAAACTTTCTGGTCACTGTCAAGAGTAGGCAGCTCCATTTCAGCCCTCACAACATGCACTGTCGATCAATTCATTTCCTTTAATGTGTCAGTGAAAATCAAAATTGCTCAACTGCTATTTGAAGCAGCCAGTGATTTTTTAAATTGCAAAAGGATCAGAAAAACAGGGTAAAAGCTCAAACAGTAGCAGAATTTGTGTGGAAAGACATGGAAAAACATAGGATAAAAGGCTAACTGAAGAACTCAATGTTCAAGTTCAACCTTCATTTCAACCTACTCTCAATTCCTGGTACACAGCTGGTGCTTATTTAAAGTCTGCACCTTCTTTTCCTCTTAATTGCATTGCTGCCACCTCACCCAGCAGGAAAAAAGAGGTGAACATTGTATGAGACATAGCTATCTCATTCTTCTCATTATGTACTATAGCACTGTATGTCTACTGTGTGGTTTCACTCATATTCGGGAAGATGGGATATCTCCCACCTCCTGAGCATGTTCATGTGACTCTTCCTCACTAGGAGTAGGAGTGGCAATGGTGCTGATCAAAAGCACAGACAGAAACTGAGCAGAGAAACTTTAGACAATTACAGGAATAAATAGAAAGAGATGATTAAAAATGCCATAGAATGTGATGGTTCCTGTGTTGCTGAGACCATCTGTGAAAAGCAAGCAACCAGGGTCAACTAACGAATTAACACCACCACCATCGGCAACAAATACAAAAGGTTTGGACAGGTCTTCTGGAGTTTTTTCTGGAGTGGTTCCGTCCATGAAAACGGAAAGTAACAGAGAGGGTGGATGAGGGTAGTGTGGTTATGTTGTGTATATGGACATTCAAAAGGTGCTTGATAAAGTACCACATAATAGACTTGTTAGCAAAATTGAAGCCCATAGGATTACAGTGGATACAAAATTGGGTAAGGGTCAGAAAGCCAAGTGCAGTGGTGAACGGTTGTTTTTCAGACTGGAGGGAAGTTTGCAGTGGTGTCCACCAGGGGTTGGTGTTGGGACCATTGCTCATTTGATATATAGTAATGACCTGGACCTGGGTATACAGGAGGGCATAATTTCAAAGTTTGCAGATGGCACAAAACTCGGAAATGTAGTAAATAGTGAGGAGGATAGTAACAGACTTCAGCAGGACATAGACAGACTAGTGAAATGGGCAGACACATGGCAGGTGAAATTTAATGCAGAGAAGTGTGAAGTGATACATTTTGGTAGCAAGAATGAGAGAGGCAAAATAAACTAAAGGGTACAATTATAAAGGGGGTGCAGGATTAGTGGAAGACCAGAGGATTGGGAAATTTTTATAAACCAGCAAAGGACGACTAAGAAAATAATAAAGAGAGAGAAGATGGATTATGAGAGTAAACTAGCAAAAAATATAAAAACAGATAGTAAGAGCTTCTACAGGTATATAAAAAGGAAGAGAGTAGCTAAAGTAAATGTTGGTCCCTTAGAGGATGAGACTGGGGAATTAATAATGGGGAACAGGGAAATGGCAGAGACTTTGAACAAATATTTTGTATCAGTCTTCACGGTAGAAGACACTAAAACCATCCCAATAATACATAATCAAGGGGCTATAGGGAGGGGGGAACTTAAAACAATCACTCTCACGAAAGAAAAAGTACTCAGTAAAATAATGGGACTAAAGGTGGACAAGTCCCCTGGACCTGATGACCTGCATCCGAGTGTCTTAAAAGAAGTGGCTGCAGGGATAGTGGATGCATTGGTTGCAATCTACCAAAATTTCCTGGATTCTGGAGAGGTCACAGCGGATTGGAAAACATCAAATGTAACACCCCTATTTAAGAAGGGAGGGAGACAGAAAGCAGAAACTATAGACCAGTTAGCCTAACATCTGTCATTGGGAAAATGCTGGAGTCCATTATTAAGGAAGCAGTAGCAGGACATTTAGAAAATCATAATACAGTCAAGCAGAGTCAGCATGGTTTTATGAAAGGGAAATCATGTTTGACAAATTTGCTGGAGTTCTTTGAGGATGTAACGAGCAGGGTGGATAAAGGGGAACCAGTAGATGTGGTGTATTTGGATTTCCAGAAGGCATTCGATAAGGTGCCACATAAAAGGTTACTGCACAAGATAAGAGCTCATGGGGAATATATTAGCATGGATAGAGGATTGGCTAACTAACAGAAAACAGAGAGTCGGGGTAAATGGGTCATTTTCCGGTTGGCAAACGGTAACTAATGGGGTACCACAGGGATCAGTGCTGGGGCCTCAACTATTTACAATCTATATTAATGACTTGGATGAAGGAAGCGAGTGTACTGTAGCCAAATTTGCTGATGATACAAAGATAGGTGGGAAAGCAAATTGTGAAGAGGGCACAAAGAATCTGCAAAGGGATATAGACAGGCTAAGTGAGTGGCAAAAATTTGGCAGGTGGCGTATAATGTGGGAAAGTGCGAGGTAATCCACTTTGGTATGAAAAATAAAAAAGCAAATTATTATTTAAATGGAGAGAGATTATAAAATGCTGCAGTACAGAGGGATCTGGGGGTCCTTGTGCATGAAACACAAAAAGTTAGCATGCAGGTACAGCAAGTAATCAGGAAGGCAAATGGAATGTTGGCCTTTATTGCAAGGGGGTTGGAGTATAAAAGCAGGGAAGTCCTGATACAACTGTACAGGGTATTGGTGAGACCACACCTGGAGTACTGCGTACAGTTTTGGTCTCCTTATTTAAGGAGGGATATACTTGCATTGAAGGCAGTTCAGAGAAGGTTCACGAGATTGATTCCCGAGATGAAGGGGTTGACATATGAAGAAAGGTTGAGCAGGTTGGGCCTATACTCATTGGAATTTAGAAGAATGAGCGGTGATCTTATTGAAACATATAAGATACTGAGGGGGCTTGACAAGGTCGATGCAGAGAGATGTTTCCCCTCATGGGGGAATCTAGAACTAGGGGGCATAGTTTCAGAATAAGGGGTCGCCCATTTAAAACTGAGATGAGGAGCAATTTCTTCTCTCAGGGGGTCGTAAATCTGTGGAATTCTCTGCTCCAGAGAGCTGTGGAGGCTGGGTCATTGAATATATTTAAGGTGGAGATAGACAGACTTTTCAACAATAAGGGAGTGATGGGTTATGGGGAGCGGGCAGGGAAATGGAGCTGAGCCCAAGATCAGATCAGCCATGATCTCATTAAATGGCGGAGCAGGCTCGAGGGGCCAAATGGCCTACTCCTGCTCCTATTTCTTATGTTCTTTTGTTTATGTTCTTATGTAGGAACAGAGAGATCTGGGTGTGTATGTACACAAATCTTTGAAGGTGGAAGGACAAGTTGAGAAGGCTGTTAAAAAGGCATAAGGATCGTTGGCTTTATAAATAGAAGCAGAGTACAAAAGCAAAGAAGTTATACTAAACCTTTATAAAACACTGGTTAGACCCTAGCTGCAGTATTGTGGCCAATTATGGGCACCACACTTTTGGAAGGATGTTAAGGCCTTAGAGAGGGTGCAAAGAAGATTTACTAGAATGGTAGGACAGGGATGAAAAACTTCAGTTACATGGAGAGATTCTGCCAGTGGATTTCACACTTCATTCAGCCTTAATCTGTCACATTAACACCACCTCTAGCCTTGCATATCTCTTAATGTCTCTTAATGTCTCTTCATCTCCACCTTTGTTCCTTTATCCCCTCCCCCTTTTCCCAGCTTTACCCTGGCCTTAAATCTATTTGATTTCCGGCTCTTCCCAGTTCTGATGAAAGGTCATCGACCTGAAACGTTAACTCTCTTTCTCTCTCCACGGATGCTGCCTGGCCTGCTGAGTTTTTCCAGCGTTTTCTGTTGTTACTTCGGATTTCCAGCATCCGCAGTATTTTGCTATCGTATTAGAGAAATTAGGGTTGTTCTCCTTAGAACAGAGAAGGTTAAGGGGAGCTTGGATAGAATCATAGACTAGTACATCACAGAAGGAGGCCATTCGGCCCATTGAGTCTGCACCGGCTCCTTCGAACAGCAATCCAGTTAGTCCCACTCCCCCGCTCTTTCCCCATATCCCTGCATATTTTTTCCTCCTTCAACTATTTTTCCAATTCCCTTTTAGAGGTGTTCAAAATCTTGAAGGCCTTTGACAGAGTAAATAAGAAACTGTTTTCAGTCGCAGAAGGGTCAGTAATCAGAGGACACAGATTTAAGGTAATTGGCAAAAGAACCAGAGGCGACATGAGTAAAAGAAATTTTACGCAGCGACTTCAGTTATGTGGATAGACTGGAGAAGCTGGGGTGGTTCTCCTTAGAGCAGAGAAGGTTAAGGAGAGATTTAATGCAGCAAGTTATGATGATCTGGAATGCACTGCCTGAAGGGGCGGTGGAAGCAGATTCAATAATAACTTTCAAAAGGGAATTTAATAAATACTTGTAAAGGAAATATTTGCTGGGCTATGGGGAAAGAGCAGGGGAGTGGGACCAATTGAGAGCTCTTTCAAAGAGCCAGCAAAGCACGATGAGCCAAATGGCCTCCTTCTGTGCTGTATCATTCTATTATTCTATGATTCGATATGCATCTGGATCTTTTAATCAAATCCTGCAACAAATCACTTCCTGAATTTCACAGTTTCAACTTGGTTGAATCTGTAATATTGTCTTAATCAATTGTATTGCACCAACCTGAACAGAACTGAAATGGCACATGTCTAAAAACTTAAAAACACGTGTAAAATCGGGTGCTAAATTAGATAAACCTACCCGGAGTCCATGAAACATGAAATGAAAAAATATCTATCGACATTGCAGTTTAGATCAAGTATTCAATTCAAACCATACATTTTGACCCGCATTAGTTGATGTCCACATTTAAAAACAAGAACATAGAATAACTCCAGGCCTATGAACTGCGATTGAATAGATTATAAAGCACAAAAACTGGAATGAGTTTTGATAACATGTGTCTCTAGATTTATATCTCAACAAACAGCTGAAAGTTCACCCAATTTACGATATTGACTGAAATGCCTGATGTGCTCTGTACTTAAGAGAATCAATATAGAATAAGAAATAATCCACTGAGCCTTCAACCAGATCATGCATAACTTGTACTGTCATGGGCTCATCAATTTCTTTAATCACCTGAGTTAATGGGGGTGAAATTTGTCGTTGGCAGTAGTGCAAAATGGGTCATAGCGAATCAGCAGCCCGCTTTACACCGCTGAAGTCAATGGAAAAGAAAATTGGGTGTGGTGGGAAACGAGCTGCTGATTTATTATTGCCCGTTTTTCACTAATGCCGAAGATCAATTTCACCCCCCCCCGATAACTACAAGCAGAACTTCCAAGAGCCGATTTTAGGTCTGTGCTGAATTAGCTGAGCACAGCTAGGAGAACAGTTCAAAAATGGCAAGATATAGATAAGAGGGCCATTTCGCCCATTGTAGCTCATCTATTCAGAGGGAATAAAATTAGTCCCTCTACTTCCCCCATCACATCAACTAACTATATTTTAAATGAATCTTAGGATTTTGTTTCCACCACCCTAAAGACCATTCCAAATGTTGATCACTCACTGTGTAAAGAAGCTCTACCTCAGATCTGTTCTGAACTGTCCATTCATTAGTTTAGCCTCTGCCCACATGATAGAGCGAGGTGGAGATTCCTTTAGACCCATTTTCTGGCTTGATATGGGCACCATGCACAGAGCATGCGCCTCAACCGGGAGGCCCAAGGCTGGCTTTAAATTGGGCTTTGGGGCTCATTAACATTATTTGGGCAAGCTGCCAATGCGCCTCCAGAAGCAGCTCGCCCACTGGCAATGGATCAATTTCATGTCGCTTGCCTCGCCAGCAGCAGCCCTCAGGTAAGTCATGGGAGGGGGTGGTGGGGGGGGGTGGTGGGGGAGGTGATCGTAGGCCAACAGTAGCCCTCTGGAATGCTGTGCAGCCCGAAGTAGAACTCCTTCTCGTCCACGATTCAAGTCACACGTAAAAAAAATGATGTAGCATTTTGCTGGGCCAAATCCACACCCGAAAAACCAGACCCAAAGCCTGCCCTGCTCAGAACAGTCCAATTTCTCAGCAGGGTCCCCTCATTGGCATATGCAAGGAGCCTATTTTAGGCAGCCTGAAAAATGGCCTGACCCAATATTGGGCATATTTGGGGCACAGCACGTCGATTCCAAAATTGGCTGTTGTTGAGCCCATTTTACAGGAGTAAACAGGCGCAACGAGGTCCAATTTCCACTCCAATGGGTTGAAGTATTGCTTTGGATTCACATTTTCTCTACCATTTAATATCTTACACAATTTATGAGGACTCATTCCAAGTTGCCTCCTTTCAAAGCTAAGGAATCCAGATTACCACTGCTCTGCCCACTTGCAGATTTTCTCTTGCTTCCTTTCTCTTTCCTTGGCTGGCTGGTCTAACTTGACTAACTTCTAGGTTAGTATCATCTACAAATTTAACCACTTTGCATTGGGTTTCTAAATCCATGTTGTTACTATTGTCAGTACTTCTTCTAACTTGGCATTATTGTCCTATCCACTTACAGGTTTACCTTGAATCCTCAACGCTTTCAGTTTTACAAGTAGCTTTTTATGAGAGAATTCATCAAAGGCCTTCTGGAAATCTAGTACAGCATGTCATATGTTATTCCACTGATTACTTACATAGAATTAGATAGAAACTACAGCTCAGAAACGTACCATTTGACCCAACTGGCCTAAGCCGGTGCTTATACTCCACACGAGCCTTTTCCAAATGACCTCTTCCCATTCTACCCCTATTCCCTTCTCCCTCAGGTATGCATCAAAGCCTTCCCTTAAATTCATCAATGCTATCTGCTTCAACCACTCCATGTGGCAGCGAGTTCCGCATTCTCACCACTCCCTGTGTAAAAAAAATCCTCCTAAATTCTTTATTTGATCTGATAGTGACTATCTTATATTTATGCCCCTTTGGTCTGGACTCACAAGTGGAAATGGATACTCTACATCCACCCTATTGGACCCCTTCATAATTTTAAAACCTCGATCATATCTCCTCTTAGTCTCCTTTCCAGAGAATAGAGCCCCAGCCAACTCAATCTTTCTTGATAGTTGCATTTTCTTGCAACATCCTTGTAAATATTTCCTGCACTTTCTCCAGTACTTCAATATCCTTTTTGTAGCAAGGGAGCCAGAATTGCACACAGTACTCCAAGTGTGGTCTAATCAAGGTTCTATATAAATTTAACATTACCTTCTTGCCTTTGCATTCTATTCTTTCAGAAATTCACACCTAACGCTGTGTGGCCTTATCAATTGGTATTGCTAGTTTTAACAATATAGGTATCTGTATTCCCAGATCTCTTTGCTCCTCTACAGCAACAATAATTTACATTTATACAGCACCTTTAACATAGCAAAACGTCCGAAGGCACTTCACTGGAACGTTATCAAACAAAATTTGACACCAAGCCACAGAAGGAGATATCAGGACAGCTTGGTCAAACAGGTAGGTTTTAAGGAGCGTCTTAAAGGAGGAGAGGGAGGGAGAGGAGAGAGAGGTAGAGAGACGGAGAGGTTTAAGGAGGGAATTCCAGAACTTAGGGCCTAGGCAGCTGAAGGCATGGCCGCTAATAGTGGAGCGATGAAAATCAGGGATGCACAGGAGGCCAGAATTGGAGGAGTGCAGAGATCTCGGAGGAGTGTAGAGCTTGAGGAGGTTACTGAGATAGGGAGGGGAGAGGCCATGGAGGGATTTGAAAACAAGATGAGAATTTTAAAATCTAGGCATTGCCGGACCAGGAGCCAATGTAGGTCAGCGAGCACAGGGGTGATGGATGAACGGGACTTGGTGCAAGTTAGGATACGGGCAGCAGAGTTTTGGATGAGCTCAAGTTTACGGAGGGGGCAAGGGGGAAGGCTAGCCAGGAAAGCATTGGAATAGTCAGTAGTATCAGCTGTGGCTCAGTTGGTAGCACTCTTGCCTCTGAAGCAGAAGGTTGTGGGTTCAAGTCCCACTCCGGAGACTTGAGCACAAAAATCTAAGCTGACACTCCAGTGCAGTTATGAGGGAATGCTGCACTGTTGGAGGTGCCCTCTCAGGTTGGCATAAAGATTCCATGGCACTATTTCGAAGAAGAGCAGGGGAGTTATCCCCGGTGTCCTGGCCAATATTTATCCCTCAATCAACATCACTAAAACAGATTATTTGGTCATTATCACATTGCTGTTCGTGGGAGCTTGCTGAGCGCAAATTGGCTGCAGCGTTTCCTACATTACAACAGTGACTACACTTCAAAAGTACTTCATTGGCTGTAAAGCGCTTTGGGATGTCCTGAGGTCCAGAAAGGCGCTATATAGAATCATAGAATGGTTACAGCACGGAAGAAGGCCATTCGGCCCGTCGAGCCCGTGCTGGCTCTCTGCAAGAGCACTTCAGCTCGTCCCTTTCCCCGTAGCCCTGCAAATTTTTTTCCTTCAGGTACTTATCCAACTCCCTTTTGAAAGCAGTGATTGAATCTGCCTCCACCACCCTTTCAGGCAGTGAATTCCTGAGCCTAACCACTCGCTGAGTAAAAGGTTTTTCCTCATGTCGCCTTGGGTTCTTTTGCCAATCACCTTGAATCTGTTTCCTCTGGTTCTCGACCCTTCTGCCAATGGGAACAGTTTCCCTCTATCTACTCTGTCCAGACCCCTCATGATTTTGAATACCTCTATCAAATCTCCTCTCAATCTTCTCTGCTCCAAGGAGAACAACCCCAGCTTCCCCTGTCTATCCATGTAACTGAAGTCCCTCATCCTAAATCTTTTCTGCACCCTCTCAAAGGCCTTCACATCCTTCCTAAAGTGCGGTGCCCAGAATTGGTACTCCAGTTGCGGCTGAACCAGTGTTTTATACAGGTTCATCATAATTTCCACGCTTTTGTACTCTATACCTCTATTCATGAAGCCCAGGATCCCGTTAGCTTTTTTAACTGCTTTCTCAACCTGCCCTGCCACCTTCAACGATTTGTGCACATATACCCTTAGGTCTCTCTGTTCATGCACCCCCTTTAGGATTGTACCTTTTTGTTTATATTTCCTCTCTTCATTCTTTCTACCAAAATGTATCACTTCACATTTTTCTGCATTAAATTTCATCTGCCACGTGTCCGCCCATTCCACCAGCCTATCTATGTCCTCTTGAAGTCTATCACTATCCTCCTCATTGTTCACTATACTTCCAAGTTTTGTGTCATCTGCAAATTTTGAAATTGTGCCCTGTATACCCACATCCTTCTTCTTCTTAGGCAGTCCCTCGGAACCGAGGATGACTTGCTTCCACACTAAAAATGAGTTCTCAGGTGACTGATGAGTCCAATGCGGGACCTACAGTCTCTGTCACAGGTGGGGCAGACGGTGGTTGAAGGGGCGGGTGGGTGGGGTGCTTGGGTTGACGTGCGCTCCTTCCGCTGTTTGCGCTTGGCTTCCGCTTGCTCCCGGCAAAGAGACTCGAGGTGTTCGGCGCCTTCCCGGATGCTTCTCCTCCACTTTGTGTGGTCTTGGGCCAGGGATTCCCAGGTGTCGGTGGGGATGTTGCACTTTTTCAAGGAGGCTTTGAGGGTGTCCTTGAAGCATTTCCTCTGCCCACCTGGGGCTCTCTTGCCGTGTCGGAGCTCCGAGTAGAGCGCTTGTTTTGGGGGTCTCGTATCGGGCATGTGGATGATGTGACCCGTCCATCGGAGCTGATCAAGCGTGGTCAAAGCTTCGATGCTGGGGATGTTGGCCTGAGCGAGAACACTGACGTTGGTGCGCCTATTCTGCCAATGGATTTGCAGGATCTTGCGGAGGCAGCGTTGGTGGTACCTCTCCAGTGCTTTGAGGTGCCTGCTGTACATGGTCCCTGTCTACAGCATACAGGAGGGCGGGTATCACTACTGCTCTGTAGACCATGAGCTTGCTGCTGGGTTTGAGGTCCTGGTCTTCAAACACTCTCTTCCTCAGGCAACTGAAGGCTGCACTGGCACACTGAAGGCGGTGTTGGACTTCGTCATCGACGTCTGCCCAGTAGGCTTCTGAGGTATGGAAAGTGGTTCACGTTGTCCAAGGCCTCGTCATGGATTTTGATAATCGGGGAGCAGTACTGTGTGGCGGGGGCAGGTTGGCAGAGGACCTTTGTCTTACGGATGTTTAGTGTAAGGCCTATGCTCTCGTACGCTTCGGTGAAGGTGTTGACGATGGTTTGGAGTTTGACCTCAGAGTGTGCGCAGACGCAAGTGTCGTCTGCATACTGTAATTCGATGACAGAGGATGGGATGACCTTGGATCTGGACTGGAGGCGACCTTAATCCAAGTCATTAATATATATCAAGAAAAGCAGTGATTCTAGAACCGACCCCTGGGCAACACCATTGTATACCTTCCTCCAGTCCGAAAAACTACCGTTTACCCCACTACTCTCTGTTTCCTATCACTTAGCCAATTTCGTATCCATGCTGCCACTATCCCTTTTATTCCATGGGCTTCAACTTTGCTGGCAAGCCTATTGTGTGGCACTTTGTCGAACGCCTTTTGGAAATCCATGTACACCACGTCAACCGCATTGCCCTCATCAACCCTCTCTGTAACCTCATCAAAAAATTCGATCAAGTTAGTTAAACACGATTTGCCTTTCACAAATCCGTGCTGGCTTTCCTTAATTAATGCACACTTGTCCAAGTGACTGTTATTTTGTTCCTGATTATTGTTTCTAAAAGCTTCTCCACTACCGAGGTTAAACTGACTGGCCTGTAGTTGCTGGGTTTATCCTTACACCCTTTTTTGAACAAGGGTGCAACATTTGCAATTCTCCAATCCTCTGGCCCCACCCCCGTTTCTAAGGAGGATTGGAAGATTATGGCAGTACCTCCACAATTTCTTCCTTCACTTCCCTCAGTGTCCTAGGATGCATCCCATCTGGTCCTGGTGACTTATCTACTTTAAGTACAGCCAGCCTTTCTAGTACCTCCTCTTTATCAATTTTTATCCCATCCAGTATCTCCTCTACCTCCTCCTTCACTGTGTCTCTGGCAGCATCTTTTTCCTTGGTGAAGACAGGAATGCAAGTTCTTTCTTTCTTTCTCGTCGAGTCTAGAGGTAACAAAGGATTTCAGCAGCAGATGAGCTGAGGCAAGGGAGGAGACGGGCGATTTTACGGAGGTGGAAGAAAGTCGTCTTGGTGATGGAGAGGATATGTGGTCGGAAGTTCAGTTCAGGGTCAAATAGGGCGCCAAGGTTGCGAACAGTCTGGTACCGCCTCAGACAGTGGTGAAAGAGTTGGTGGCTAGGGAATGGAGTTTTTGACAACGGCTTCGGTCTTCTCAATATTTAATTGGAAGAAATTCTGCTCATTCAATACTGGATGTCGGACAAGCAGCATGACAAATCAGGGGCAGTGGAGGGGTCGAGAGAAGTGGTGTATAGGAATTGAATGTGAATTGTATGCAGGTGGTGGGATTTAATTGGGGACTCTATTGCTCCCAAATATAAATGGGAGTAGACTGGGGAAGGGTTGTAAGCTGATCTAAGGGATGCACATAAATGTAAATGAAGGCTTGTGAGCAACTAAAGACTAGTACTCTATCCTTCACCACCTGGCTATCCGACTTTTACATGGTGGTGAGGTAGAGCTGGGTGTTGTTAGCATACATGTGGAACCAGATGTTGTGTTTTTGGATGATGTTGCCGAGGTGGGAGCCAAGGATAAATCATTGAGGGACTACAGGTGTAACGGTGCAGGAGTGGGGAGTGAAGCCATCGCAGGTGATTCTCTGGCTACGACTAGATAGATAGGAATGGAACCAGTTTAGGGCAATCCCACCCAGCTCGACAATGGAGGAGAGGCATTGGAGGAAGATGGTGTTGTCAACTGTGTCAAAGGCTGCAGACAAGTCGAGAAGGATGAGGAGGGATAGTTTATCACGGTCACAGTCACATAGGATGTAATTTGTGACTTTGATAAGGGCCGTTTAAGTAATGTGGCAAGGGCGGAAACCTGATTGGAGGGATTCATACATGAGTTGCGTCAAAGATGGGCACAGATTTGGGAGGCAACAACACGTTCAAGGACTTTGGAGAGGAAAGGGAGGTTGGAGATGGGGTGGTAGTTTGCAAGGACAGAGAGGTCAAGAGTGGGTTTTGATATTTTCATTTCATATTTCCTCTTTGCCTTCCTAATTGTCTTTTTCACCTCTTTCCTAAGCTCATATATTCCTGTTTGATGTCTCTCTGTAATTGATTATGTACTTTGCATATGCATTTTCTTTACATACAATTTCATCATCACCTCTTTATTTATCCATGGCAATTCATTCTTGGTTAGTTCTTATTTTTTAGTGGAATATGTTTCTTCTGAACTCTTTCAAACTCCCCTTTAAATATTGCTCACTATTGTTCTACTTCCTTCTTTGTCAATATTTTTCTCCAGTTTACCTTCATTAGCTCTATCCTCATTGCCTTAAAGTTGGCTTTTTTCCAATCTATTACAGTGCAAAATGATTAAATGAAGAATGATTTTGCCAAGTAATTTTATTTACTGAACCGCTCTATTCTTTTATCCGTTTTAACTGTTGGATCAAGTTTGGCAAGAAGCTAACAATGGAATGCAAACTGGATTGCAATTACAATACAGTAAAAATGTTACAATATATACATTACAGCACAGCAAATCTTTATTAAAAAAGGACTTGAAATCTTTTTTAAAACAGACATATAAAAACAGATTAATCACATTTAGCAGGGGTAAATTATAAGCATCACAAAGCTTGAGCATTAGCACCTGATGGGGTGGTTTTCACACTGAAACAAAAGCACTTGTCACATTGAGTGCCAAAAGTTCTTGAGCTCTAGCACCTGATGAGGTGATAAAGACTCTGAAACATCACTGAATTGGTTACTAGGTGATTTTGACACCTAAACAAAAACACTTGTAAAAAGAGTTTAACACATTGATTGGCATAAAGGATTTAACAGATTGGCTTTAGCAAGGCAGTACAACGCTTCAATGAATAAATCCAGATTTTGCAATTTTTAACCTCAGTCTCTTGTCAGTAGGCTGGGAATATTACCATTTGTCTCAGAGATTTGTTTGTTTTGAGTTCTTTAACCTTGTCCAGAACCACCATCTTGTTAGGTGCTACAATTGTCTCAATGTCACTGGGCTCGGAGGAAAGGAAAAAGAAAAATCAGCTGGGGTTCCTGTCTCTGATCACTACCTGGTGACTTCCCTGCTGGAAATTACATGTATGGTAGATTTTCCATCCACTCATAGGCAATGACCAGAAAAATCTAGCCCAGAGAGAACAGAATCAGGCTATGATGTTCTCTACGGTCAAAGTAGTTGCTAAAACTCACTGCCTGGGAACACGTAAAGAATAGGCACTTGGGCGAAGCACTAGAGGACTACTGGTTCCGGTGGAACTGGACCCCAGCAAGTTACAGCCTCTTTGGAAAGAAAGAAAATAAGAAAGATAGATAAATCTGTTTTAGTGATATTGGATAATGAGGGATAAATATTGGTTAGAACACTGGGGAGAACTCCCCTGCTCTTCTTCGAAATAGTACCATAGGATCTTTTACATCCACCCCAGAGGGCAGACGGAGCCTCAGTTTAATGTTTCATCCGAAAGACAACACCTCCGTCAGTGCAGCACTCCCCCACTGTAGTGACAGCCTAGATATGAAATTAAATTTAAAGCTCTGTGAATTTTCTCCCTTACCGCCAAAGGTAGACAAGTGACTCTGCAATCAATCCAATATTACTGTCAACACTGTTCAACTCTGATTTGTTGCATTCTACAGGTAACAGTCCCATGGTTCCAGCAGAACTGGAAAATTATACCATTCCTGAAACAAACCACAGCCTGTATGTTATAGTACATATCAGACATCACTGTGAATTGTGCGGCAATATAGCTTAACCATGATAAAATGGCACTTTCCTTGTATCATCTTCATTCAACTCCACTAAACCCTTAACTGAAAACTGGGATACGGGTTGTTATTAAACCTGAGGAATAAATTTAATTAATTTTTGAAATAGCCAGTATACACATTCCTAGAGAATGCTCCTTTTATTAATACATAATTTTGTTTAAAATAAATCTTTAAAACTGTAATTGACGGAGTTCAAGCCATAATTTGAGTTCATTTCCTGACTTGGTGTATACACAAATGCTGCATTCTGGACAATGTGGATTCCTTCATTAATCTTAGTTTGGAAAAGGGTTATACTGGAGTAACATCCATGCCAAGATGTACAATTTACCAAACCTCTCACCGAGCCTCCATAAAAGGTAGGGAATCCTCCACTTGCTCCTTTCCTATTTTCTATGGTTAAACCCATCACAAGAAGTCACCAGGCATAAGGACCTACCATTTTTCAGCTCCATGTAAAAATTGTCATTAATAATTTTCATTCTTAGACTATGATACACAGTATAAAATAGTTATGGTTGCCAGATATTATTAACTACCATATAAACCTCAACACTCAGATAATGCCTCCCATGGTTTACGCTGTTTTCTGAACCCCAGAGCTTCATACTCACACTGGCCCTCCAGAATGATAGATTTGACCATCATGATAGCCGGCACCAGTTGCATAAATCCCAATATGCCATCCATCAATGAAATAATGTTCTAATCTCCCTCTCTTCCATATCCATTCATGGAATTCCTCTCTCTCTCTTCCGTCTACCCAAAAGAAGTTCTTAGATGCTAACAAAAACACTTCAGTGTATTTTAGATTCTCAGATTTATAAGCTGGACAGCTGATCCATTTACGATCTTGAAAAATAATGCAGTCATACTAGCATGGGGTTCATTTGGGGTACTGACAACGCATTAACAAACATCATATTGAATACACACACTAAACTGGGATATTGTACTATTTTAACAATCTTTGTATAAAACTGGCACTCAGTACAGTTAAACCAAACCATGCACCAATTTAGTGGGAGTAGGGTGGGAAGGAGATAGAAAGTGAAGGAGTGCAAAAAGGAAGGCAAGAAGCTAACAGCTCAGATTGTGCTTTATGGAAAATAACCCACCCAATGACTCTGGATCTAATAAAACTCACGAATGCCAAACATTTAATTTCATGCCTAAACTTAATCATAACATGACAACTACTTTACATTAGACATCATTAGCAGCATAGCAGTCTTAAACCATAAATACATCGTGTGTCATTCTCAATAGGTGACTGGGGCAGCATAAACACAGCAGTCACTGCTAAGGCTAATGATCTGTCACGGTGCGACATGCTCTGTCAGATCCCTTGAATTTTACAGCCTACAGAGAGAATTGTAATTTTGCCCAGAAATTACATGATTTAAAATCACATTACTTGTGAGTAGACATGCAAGCATTTTCAGCATCAAGACTGATTTCTCAAGCACGAGTTCTGCATGCCAACTTTATTGCAGAGATCACCATTTCTCTACTTGATTTTTCAGCCTGCAATTCTATCATGGTAATTGCCGTATTCTTGGAAGCACTTTAAGGCTGCAGTGTTTGGCAAATCAGCTGAGAAATCTCGGGGCAGTATCTGAGAGAGCAACTGGCAGTCAGTCACTCCTGTCCTGTCAGATTTGGTTGTGAATACAGCTGCAAGTGTAATTCAATTTTGTTAGGAGATTGAGGTTAGTGAATTGTCACAGGGAATTTTGCTGAAAATCATAGGGCAGTTACTGCCACTCAAACCAAAACAGAAGATTTAATGCAGGCAGGTATCAGAATACATTCATTCATTCTCCTCAACTTGGATATATTAGATTAGGAACCCCAATCTCCTAACAAACTTGGGGCTAGAAATTCGTCCCCTAAGCGCCACTCCGTAGCGTCATGAAATGGCTCCAAAACGCCGGCCACCGCTCTTTCGCCAGCTGGTGGCGGGTCCCATGGCAGCCGCAGTTTTCATCCCTACCTTTGTGCTGCTGGTAACTGGCAGCGCCATGCAGAAAAAAATGGCGGCACGGTGATGTTATTTGGTGTGCGTCGACTTAACGTCACTAATGCGAACTTCGACCCTAGCGCTGAATTCAGCGCTGGGTCCTAAGCACGCCAGGTAAACCTGGCATGCAAGCAGGCTGACAGTGGCGATGTCAGCAACTCCTAAAGGGACACACATATCTTTCAGGTAAATTTGGAATTAAGCTTTTGGACTGTTTTATTTTTATTTTATTGAAGTAGTGCCTTGCTGCAATAGATGTTAAAAGTTTTTTTTAAGTGTGTAGGGAGTGCTGCTGGATGCTTGCAGGGGCTCAGATGGTAAATGAAGGCCTTTGAGAAAACAGAAAATGCTTGAAATACTCAGCAGGTCAGGCAACATTTGTGGAGAGAAAAACAGAGTTCACATCTCAGGTCGAGATGCTGCCTGACCAGCTGAGTATTTCCAGCATTTTATGCTGTCATTTCAGATTTACAGCATCTGCTCGCAGAGGGAAGAGGAAGGCACAGAAGAGGAGGAAGCAGAAGAGGAGGAAGCAGACGGAAGGATGCATCCCAGACAGCCCCTTTGTGGCTGGGATATCCGGGATGGAATCATCTGCCTGCGGTCCCAGTGACCACACCCCAAATTCCCCTTTCAACATTAGTCCCACGCCTTACCTTGCCTCTGTTACTGACCATCACAACATCCTCTTGGCCATGATGGTGAAATAAAAGCCACCACAAAGCAAACTTTCCAATACATCTATCCATCCAGTATGACATCAAGAAATCAACTCATCAACCGTATGCATTCTCTTGGTGACTGTCTTGTGTGTGTCTTTGCCTATCCTACTGATGTCATGCAGTGCTACCCAGTGGCTGCAGCATATCTGCTGACTTTCAGTGAGTGACATTGCAAATGGCCTTGCTGATCGACCTTGAGGAGCTGGTGGCTGGGAGTGTCAAATCAATCTTCTTCATGTTCTTCTTCACTCTCCTCTCCTTCTCCTTGGTCACCCACTGGTTGGGCAGGCTGCATTTCTTGGGTGTGTGAAATGAGAAAGGCACAAGGGTGGGAAAGCATGAGGTGCATGCCAGAAGAAGGATAACGTATGAGGATACCAGCATCTTGTATCCTTTCAGCCCCACTGCTGGACAAGGGCTCAGCCATGCTCCTGCCAAGAATGGCCAGCACGTCGTCTCCAAGGAGGTGAGGTGAGGCTAGGAATGGAAGATGTGCCTCGTGATTGGTGCAGATTGTTGGTAGGTGAGTGATTGGGGGTGGGGGTCGTGCATTGAGCAGTGTGTGAGGCGAGTGGTGTAGATTGTTGGTAGGTGAGTGATTGGGGGTCGTGCATTGAGCAGTGTGTGAGGCGAGTGGTGCAGTTGGTAGGAGACGGCTTTTGAAGCTCCATTCACTGACCTTGACCAGTGGTCTGAGGGCATGAAGCTTCTTTGGGCACTGGAGCCAGGTGGTGGAGACGATACTGCTGGCAGTGACGGCCTCGGTGATGGAGGGCCTCCTGGCCCCTGTGGGTAGAGAGCCTGTCTTGCAGTGTTGACACCCTGCACAAAGCTAGAGTGCTACGTGCGAGACCCTGGGTGCCCTATCCCTGGCTTGCTAAACCATTTGTGTTAGTGCTGAAGCACTTTTACCATTTTTTAAGGTTAGGAAGGGAATTCAGCTTCAAGAGCTGAATATTCACATTTGGGACTTCTGGGCAAATCAAATTACCACTAATGGTGTGGAGGATGAATTCTTGGAATGCATGCGAGATGGTTTCCTGGATCAGTATGTGGAGGAACCAACCAGGGAACAGGCTATTCTGGATCTGGTACTGTGTAATGAGAAAGGGCTAATCAATAATCTTGTGGTAAAGGGGCCTTTAGGGACAAGTGACCATAATATGATTGAATTTTACATTAAGTTTGAGAGTGATGTAGTCCAATCTGAAACTAAGGTCTTCAATCTAAACAGAGGAAACTACAAGGGTATGAGGGACAAGTTGGCCATGGTAGATTGGGAGACTACACTAAAAGGTATGAAGGTGGACATAAAATGGCTAACATTCAAAGAAATAAGGCATAATTTGCAACAAACATATATTCCTCTGGGGCATAAAAACCCAAAAGTAAAAGTGATCCAACCATGGCTAACAAAAGAAATTAAAGCTAGTATTAAGTCAAAGGAGGAAGCTTATAAAGTTGCCAGAAAAAGCGGTCAGCCTGAGGATTGGGATCTTTTTAGAAATCAGCAAAGGGAGACCAAGAAATTGATAAAGAAAGGGAAAATGGAATATGAGCACAAACTAGTGAAAAATATAAAAATGGATTGTAAAAGCTTCTATAGGTATGTGAAAAGGAAAAGACTGGCGAAGGTAAATGTAGGTCCTTTACAGTCAGAGACAGGAGAATTTATAATGGGGAATGAGGAAATGGCTGAGAAATTAAATAAATACTTTGTTTCTGTCTTCACGGAGGAAGACACAAAAAACCTCCCAGAAATACGAGAATGAGGAACTTAAAGAAATTATTATTAGTAAAAAAACAGTACTAGCAAAATTAATGGGACTAAAAGTCGATAAATTCCAAGGACCGGATGACCTACATCCTAGGGTTTTGAAAGAGGTGGCCATTGGGATAGTGGACACATTGGTTGTCATCTTCCAAAATTCTATAGATTCTGGAACGGTTCCTGCAGATTGGAGGATAGCAAATGTAACCCCGCTATTTAAGAAAGGAGGGAGAGAGAAAACGGGGAACTACAGACCTGTTAGCCTCACATCAGTAGTTGGGAAAATGCTGGAATCTATTATAAAGGATGCAATAACTGGGCACTTAGAAACTAATAGTAAGATTGGGCAGAGTCAACATGGATTTATGAAAGGGAAATCCTGTTAGACAAACCTATTGGAGTTCTTTGAGGATGTAACTAGTGGAGTCGACAAAGGGGAACCGGTAGATGTGGTGTATCTGGATTTTCAGAAGGCCTTCGATAAGGTCCCACACAAGAGGTTGGTGAACAAAATTAGGGCACATGGAATTGGGGGTAATATACTACTAGCATGGATTGAGAAGTGGTTAACAGACAGAAAACAAAGAGTAGGGATAAACCGGTCTTTTTCAGGATGGCAGGCTGTGACTAGTGGGGTACCGCAAGGATCGGTGCTTGGGCCCCAGCTATTCACAATCTATATCAATGATTTGGATGAGGGGACTAAATGTAACATTTCCAAATTTGCTGATGACACAAAGCTAGGTGGCAGTGTCAGTTGTGAAGAGGATGTGAAGAGGCTTCAAGGGGATCTCGACAGGCTCAGTGAGTGGGCGAGAACATGGCAGATGGAATATAATGTGGATAAATGTGAAAAAACAGAAAGGCAGAGTATTTCCTAAATGGTGAAAGATTGGGGAATGCAGATTCTCAAAGGGACCTGGGTGTCCTTGTACATGAGTCACTGAAAGTGAATGTGCAGGTGCAGCAAGCCATTAGGAAGGCAAATGGTATGCTGGCCTTCATTACAAGAGGATTTGAGTACAGGAGTAAAGAAGTCTTACTCCAATTATATAGGGCCTTGGTAAGACCACACCTGGAGTACTGTGTACAATTTTGGTCTCCTTACCTAAGGAAGGATATACTTGCCATAGAGGGAGTGCAACGAAGGTTCACGAGATTCATTCCTGGGATGGCGGGACTGTCGTATGAGAAGAGGTTGAGTAAACTAGGCCTGTATTCTCTTGAATTCAGAAGAATGAGAGGGGATCTCATTGAAGCATACAAAATTATTACAGGGCTTGATAGGATGGATGCTGGGAGAATGTTTCCCTTAGCTGGGGAGTCCAGAACCAGGGGCCACAGCCTCAAGATAAAGGGTAGGCCATTCAGGACTGAGATGAGAAGAAATTTCTTCACACAGAGGGTGGTGAATCTTTGGAATTCTCTACCCTAGTGGGCTGTGGAGGCTCAGTCATTGGGTATATTCAAAACAGAAGTCGATAGATTTCTGACTAGTAAGGGCATCAAGGGATATGGCGATAGTGCCGGTGAATGGAGTTGAGGCAGAAGATCAGCCATGATCTCACTGAATGGCGGAGCAGGCTCGAAGGGCCTACTCCTGCTCCTATTTCTTATGTTCTTATGTTCTTAATGTTAATTTTTTTTTTGAAAGGCAGAAAGGGCTCAAAACTGCATGGTTTCACTGCATTTTAATTTGTATTACTTTTGAGTGCATGGCCCCTTTAATTCCTCACAATTCCTTGCGAGCTCCACAGCCTCCCTCCCAGAGGCTGTGCGAAGCTCAAACACCACTTCAGGAAGGGTACTTCGCCTCGGAGTTCTCCACTAACTCCACCGGGACGGTATTGCACAGAAGGTAAGTGCTGCGCCACCAATCTCCAGCCCCCCCAGACGAATTTAGTCTTGTTAGCGTTGTGGCTATTTTCAGCGGCAGTTTTCTCCAGTTGCCGGTACACCGGCAGGTTTCATGCTGGCCACGAATTTCTAGGCCTTGAATCATTATATTTTCTAGTTGCACTGATAATGCAGGATACTGCAGTCATTTTTCAAGCTTGTGTGAATTACAGCACCTTTAACACCTCAGTGTTTTCATCTCAAGAATATCAGAAGTATTTAACATCTTGGCAAAATATACAATACTCATATCACACACTACGCTATCCTGCTGTCTGTACTGTTGTTAAAAGCGATCCATTTTAAAGCGTGCTGTCACCCATTTATTATCTTCAGATGCTTGTGAATGCACACGTGGAATTAGAGCCAAGAAATGAAATGTCATAGCTTCCCTAATGGCTCAGTGGAAAAATGCAAAGACTGGTCTGATACTAAGGCACAAACCAAGAACAGCCCAGGTTCAAAACCTAGTCTATGCTGATCCTACATTTCCCATCCTCAGGTTCCAACAACAAGCCTGCCCCTACTGAAGCAAAGCCAATTGGATGAGCCTGGTTCTGGAAGTGCAGTATGGGAAAAGCAGGCAGAAAGGGAAGGCAGGCAGGGTGAAGCAAACGTTATCCCAGCATATGGGGCATTTCTGAGATGTCTCCATGGAGGTATTTTTAAAAAAAAATTCAGCCAGGGTTCCAGATCCTAATTGCTAGCCAGTGAGGCGATGTAGATAGTACTGGATTTGGCTATATTGCTTCACAACTGAGTAGCCTTCCACACTCACTGCCCAGGCTGACACATGAGAAATATTTAGTAATATGAGACACTAGAAGCCATGGAACTTTACCAAATCCTAAGTTAGTGTCTTCGGGGCAGAAGAGAAGAAAAGGGGAGAAATTTAAGGGGAAAGGGAGACACAAAGATGAAAACTGGATTCTACAAGTCCACTTCAGTCCCAAAGACACATCCTAACCTGGCCACAGAGAGACTGCACAGCAATGCAGCCACTTTGTACAGAACACAATCAGACTGGACAACAGCTTTCAGTTAGTTTTCATTTTTATTCCCTTGTTACAAGGCCTGATTCCACTCAGTTCTATCTCCATTTATGAAGTTCAAACAACAGTTCCCTGCTTGCAGACACAATGGCAAGTTAAACTTGCTGAGTTTATTGTTTCCTGTCCCTCTACCCGAGTTGTATCCACCCAGATTTTAGTTTAACACATGTTGACAGATGGTGCCAGTTCATCAACACACACTTTTCCAAAAAAAAGAAAAGGATTGGAATATAGTAGATTTTATATACAGGTATATCAGAAGCCGTTCATACTGTCCTTGAAGATAATCTATTTTACTTAATAGCATAACAGTCACCAAGCTGTGATAATTAGTCTGAAATGAAGAGATCAGACATTGTGATTTTCTTTGTTATTCATTCTTGCAAAGAAATACTGTTTCCTGGAGATGGGTTAGAAATGTACTCGCACCACACCCCTCTCATCAAACAAATTCCTGGCCGAGAGCCCAAGTGGCTGCCTCGAATGAACCTGCAAAGCCACACAGTTTCAAGAACTACACAAACTAAAACACAGATGTCACATTTTACCAGTAGGAATGAAGTTCCCTGAGCTACATAATTTAGAAATTGCATACGCTAAATACTTAAATTTGGAGATGACTTACTTTTCCATAAAATCATAATCTTACACAACATAGTTAAAGTGCAGTTTTAAATAACTTAATTTATAGGCGGTACCAAATATACCAAACCCAATCGCCCCTTACCCTACCCTACATCCTGTACAGAGTGAAATTGCAGTGTGTCCATAGGAGGGCTGTCTCTGTGGAACCCTTTCTGTCTCTGGTCTCATTTTTTAAAATTTTCTATGATGCTTTCTCCATCTTTTGTCCCAGGCTACTGCATTAGCACTGACTACCCAAACTATTTGCCATGCATCTTGAATTCCACCCTGTTGTCTCATCTGCCCAGGCACAAGGTCAATGAATAAGTGCAATGTCAACATGGAAGTGAGGTACATTGATTAGGAAGGCCCTGCAATCAAGGTGTTGAGAGATTTTTTTTAAGGAGGTGGGTAGAAAGGGGACAAAAAGAGAAAAACCTCAAGTTTTGAGCTAGTTCCATTTCTGTAAAGAACTTTTCACTACTCACAGACACTGCTACTCATTAGTACCAAGTTCACCTTGCTGGCTCGGTTTTCTCTCCCACTCCCTTCCCCAAATTAGATCACACTCAGATTTTGGTTTGACAAATCTTGGCAGGCACTGTGAAATAACTGCATGAAACTAAAAGACCAGGCCTGCAATTTTCATCAATACACACTTTCCCGAAAAAAGGAAGAGACATTTCATGTGCAAGCCCTAGAAAATAACTTCTTCTTTAAGAGCAGAACAGCAATAGCACAGCAGAAACTGATAAAACAAATGCAAAACAAAGCGGTCGGACATTGTGGTTTTTTTCATACCTACTCGTCCTTGTAAAGAAATAGTTTCCTGGACATAAGTTAAGAAACAGATTCCTGCTAAAGTCACAGCTGACAGCCTTAGTGACTGCACTGAGTGATCTCAGCTGTGGGACAAAGTTCGGGGTGATAACATTGATCTCAGCAACCCTGGTGAGGGGAGAGAAAAACAAAAAATCTGCAAATGTTCCTCTCCAGGTCATTTTCCAGCAACCCCTGCCAAAAATTTGCAAGTGCAGAGAGGATCAGACTTGCCTTTGATGCAACTGTAGTTGATAATCACAGCGGGGAATTCTGACCTTATGCGATAGTGTAAAACGGGTGATAGTGAATCGGCAGCCCGGTTTACATCTCTTCCAATTTTTATTTCCATCAAAGTCCAATTGAAATGAAAATCAAGAGAGATGTGAAATGGGCTGCCACTGGTTTTACACTATCGCACAGTCAAAATTACCCCCACTGCCTCTAAGCCCAAGCAGGAATAGTCATCAGTGTCAGCCGTAGCTCAGTGGGTAGCACTCTCGCCTCTGAGTCAGAAGGTTGCGGGCTCAAGTCCTACTCCAAAGACTTCGGCTCAAAAATCTAGGCTGACACTCCAGTGCAGTACTGATAGAGTGCTGCACTGTCGGAGGTGCCGTCTTTCGGATGAGAACATAAGAACATAAGAAGTAGGAGCAGTAGTAAGCTATACGGCCCTTTGAGCCTCCTCCACCATTCAATAAGATCATGGCTGATCTTCGAACTCAACCCCACTTTCCCGCCTGATCCCCATATCCCTTGATCCCCCAGAGTCCGAAAATCTATCTCAGCCTTGAATATACTCAACGACTAAGCATCCACAGCCCTTTCGGGTAGAGAATTCCAAAGATTCACAACCCTCTGAGTGAAGAAATTCCTCCTCATCTCAGTCTTAAATGGCTGATCGCTTATCCTGAGGCTATGCTCCCTAGTTCTAGACTCTCCAGCTAGCGTAAATAATCTTACATAGGATATACGGCACAGAACAGGCTTTTCGGCCCAACCAGTCCATGCCAGCGTTTATGCTCCACACGAGCCTCCTCCCGTCTTTCCTCATCTAAATCTATCAGCATAACCCTCTATTCTCTTCTCCCTCATATGCTTGTCTAGCCTCCCCTTAAATGCATCTATACATTTCGTTTCAACCACTCCCTGTGGTAGCGAGTTCCACATTCTCACCACTCTTTGGGTAAAGAAGTTTCTTCTGAATTCCCTATTAGATTTCTTGGTGACTATCTTATATTGATGGCCTCTAGTTATGCTCTTCCCCACAAGTGGAAACATTCTCTCTGTATCCACTCTATCAAAACCTTTCATAATTTTAAAGACCTCTATTAGGTCACCACTCAGCCTTCTTTTTTCAAGAGAAAAGAGACCCAGCCTGTTCATCCTATCCTGATATGTATACCCTCGCATTTCTGGTATCATCCTTGTAAATCTTCTCTGCACCCTCTCCAGTGCCTCTATATCCTTTTTATACTATGGTGACCAGAACTGTATGCAGTACACGAAGTGTGGTCTAACCAAGGTTCGATACAGGTTTAGCATAACTTCCCTACTTTTCAATTCTACACCTCTAGAAATAAACCTTAGTGCTTGGTTTGCTTTTTTTATGGCCTTGCTAACCTGTGGCACAACTTTTAGTAATTTGTGTATTTGTACTTCGAGATTCCTTTGTTCCTCTACCCCACCTAGACTCGCACCCTCCAAGTAATAAGTGACCTTCCTATTCTTCCTACCAAAATGTAATACCTCACATTTATCCGTGTTGAACTTCATTTGCCAATTATATGCCCATTCTGCAAGCTTATTAATGTTCTCCTGTAACTTGTTGCAGTCCTCCGCAGTATTGACTATCCCCTCCCCCCACCACCAATTTGGTGTCACCGCAAATTTAGAAATTGTGTTTTTGATTCCAAAGTCTAAATCGTTAATATAAATTGTGAACAACATTGGTCCCAGCACTGATCCTTGTGGAACACCACTACCCACCTTCTGCCACTGTGAATAGCTACCCCTACTCTCTACTTTCTGTCTTGAAGCCAGTTAGCTATCCATTCTGCTACTTGTCCCCTGACTCCGCATTCTCTGACCTTGTTCAGCAGTCTATTATGGGGTACCTTATCGAAGGCCTTTTAAAAATCTAGATACATTACATCTACTGCATTACCATTGTCTACTCTTTCTGTTACCTCTTCAATAAACCTCTCAGCATCTATCCTGTCAATCTCTCTCAGAATCTTATATGTTTCAATGAGTTCACCTCCCATTCTTCTAAACTCCAGAGAGTATAGCCCCAATCTACTCAATAGATTTTAATGAGACGTTAAACCGAGACCTCGTCTGCTGTCAGGTGGATGTAAATGATCCTATAGCACTATTTCAAAGTAGAGCAGGGGAGTTATCCCCAGTGTCCTGGCAAATATTTATCCTTCAATCAACATAACAAAAACAGATTATCTGGGAGCTTGCTGTGGACAATTGGCTTCCGCGTTTCCTACATTACAACAGTGACTGCACTTCAAAAGTACTTCATTGGCTGTAAAGTGCTTTGGGACATCTTGAGGTCATGAAAGGTGCTATAGAAATACAAGTCTTTCTTTTTTTCTGGGAAAAGGACAAGAAGACTAGATTCATATCCCCGCATAAGACACTGACTTCAGGAGAGAACAAGACAAGCAGATCAGAGTTAAATGCGTGGCTCAGAGTGGTGTGGGAAGAAGGGGTTTTGACTCATGGGGCACTGGCATCAGTACTGGGGAAAGAGGGAGCTGTTCCATTGGGACGGGCTCCACCGGGCGAATCGAATAACATGGGCAGAAGATAGGGCTTTAAACTAAAAAGGGAGGGGGAGGGGGCAGGTGAGGGGAAATTTAGAAATCCAAAGATCTAAGGCAATGGAGCAGTGTAGCAATTTGGGTGAAGATAAGCAGAGTGTGACAGGAAGGAACAGAGAAAAGACAGACTGACAGATTGACTTTTATACAGTGCCTTTCATGACCACTGGATGTCCCAAAGCGCTTTACAGCCAGTGAAGTACTTTTTGAACTGTAGTCACTGTTGTAATGTAGGAAATGTAATGTAATAAAGGCTCTTTTTCTGAATGCATGAAGCATTTGTAACAAGATAGACGAGTTAGTGGCAAAAATAGAGATAAATGGGTTTGATCTAATAGCCATTACAGAGACTTGGTTGCAAGATCACCATAGTTGGGAATTAAATATTCCAGGGTACTTGACGTTTCAAAAAGACAGGCAGAATGGAAAAGGAGGGAGGTAGCCCTGATAATAAAGGATTACATAAGGACAGTAGTGAGAAAGGATCTCGGCTTGGAAGATCAGGAAGTAGAATCAGTATGGGTAGAGATAAGGAATAACAAGAGGCAGAAAACACTGGTGGGAATAGTTTATAGGCCCCCAAACAGTAGCTATGCTGTTGGACAGAGTATTAATCAACAAATAATAGGAGCTTGTAACAAAGGTAATACAACAATTATGGGGGACTTTAATCTTCATATTAGAGTGGGCAAATCAAATTGGCAAAGGTAGTCTGGAGGATGAGTTCATGGAATGCATTCAAGACAGTTTCCTAGAATAATACCTCCTGGAACTAACTAGGAAACAGGCTATTTAGATCTTGTATTGTGTAATGAGACAGGGTTAATTAGTAATCTCATAGTAAAGGATCCTCTGGGGAAGAGTGATCATAATATGATATAATTTCACGTTGGGTTTGAGAGTGAAATAATTAAGCCGAAACAAAGAGTCTTAAACTTAAATAAAGCCAATTACATAGGTATGAGGGGTGAGTTGGCTAAGGTAGATTAGGAAATTAGATTAAAAGGTATGACAGTAGATAAGCAGTGGCAAACATTTAAAGAAATATTCCAAAATTCTCAACGAATATACATTCCATTGAGAAATAAAAACTCCACGGGAAAAGTGATCCATCCGTGGCTAACTAACGAAGTTAAGGATAGTATTAGATTAAAAGAAGAGGCTTATAATGTTGCAAAGAATAGTAGTAAGCCTGAGGATTGGGAGAGCTTTAGAAACCAGCAAAGGATGACCAAAAATTTGATAAAAAGGGAGAAAATAGAATATGAGAGTAATCTAGCAAGAAATATAAAAACAGATTGTAAGAGCTTCTGCAAGTATGTAAAAAGGAAGAGGGTAGCAAAAGTAAGCATTGCTCCCTTAGAGGCTGAGACAGCAGAGATTATAATGAGGAACAAGAAAATTGCAGAGATTTTAAACAAATATTTTGTATCTGTCTTCACAGTAGAAGACACAAAAAGCATACCAAAAATAGTGAGGTACCAAGGGGCTAATGAGAGAGAGGAACTTAAAGTAATTAATATCAGTAGAGAAAAGTACTTGAGAAGCTAATGGGACTTAAAGCCAACAAATCTCCTGGACTGATGGCATATATCCTAGGGTTCTAAAAGAGGTGGCTGCAGAGATAGTGGATGTATTGGTTTTGATCTTCCAAAATTCCCCAGATTCTAGAACGGTCCCAGCGGATTGGAAGGTAGCAAATGTAACCCCGCTATTCAAGAAAGGAGGGAGAGAGAAAACAGTCTGACAACAGTCATCGGGAAAATGTTGGAATACATTATTAAGGTGGTAACAGGGCACTTAGAAAATCATAATATGATTAGGCAGAGTCAACGTGGTTTTATGAAAGTAAAGTCGTGTTTAGCAAATTTATTAATGTTTTTGAGGATGTAACTAGCAGGGTAGATAAAGGGGAACCAGTGGATGTAGTATATTTGGATTTCCAAAAGGCATTCGATAAGGTGCCACATAAAAGGTTGCTACGCAAGATAAGGGCTCATGGGGTGGGGGTAATGTATTAGCATGGATAGAGGATTGGTTAATGGACAGAAAACAAAGAGTAGGGATAAACGGGTCATTTTCTGGTTGGCAGGCTATAGCTAGTGGGGTGCCGCAAGGATCAGTGCTTGGGCCTCAGCTATTTACAATCTATATTAATGACTTGGATGAAGAGACCGACTGCAATATATCCACATTTGCTGGCGATACAAAGCTAGGTGCGAAGGTAAGCTGTGAGGAGGACACAAAGAGCCTGCAAAGGGATATAGACTGGTTAAGTGAGTGGGCAATAAAGTGGCAGATGGAGTATAGTGCTAAAAATTCCCCTTGAGCCCCGTTTGGGGCTGCTAAATCAGAAAAGCTGGAAAAGCTAGCGCCAGGCGCTAACCTCTTTCAGCCTCTCTGAAATTCCCATTTTTTGCTCCAAGCGGGGGAAGTTCATGACCCGGGGGATGCATAACTCAGCAGCGCCACGCACTGGGGACGCGTAGCTCGGCCGCGTTGCAGGGGCTCTTCCCTGAATTAAAGGGAACTGCCCCACGCTGCAAAATCTGCAGTTTTTTTTAAACTTACCTGGACCACCGGGGAGCGGGGGTGCCACACGATCAGCCCGGCAGTCAAGCAGAGTGCCAGGCTGACCGATCGCGGCTTGGACCCTGCATCCGGAGGCACAAAAAAAAAGTTACAAAAAATTCCAACAGTTTTTTCAAGGCGGGCGGCCACTTCACCTTTAAATGGCGCCCCGCTAGCGGCCGGCCGCCCTGCTCGCGTCCCCTGCAGCAGTCGCTGCCATCGCCCGGCACTGCTGCAGGAGGTGAAGGGGAATTTTTGTGCCAGGGCGATGCGCCCGGAGATGCCATCATGATCTCCGGGCGCAGAAGATCGGGCGCAACCCCGTAGCGCCACCGCTAACCGAATTTGGCGGGAGGTGAGGTCAGCGCCGTGCCCAGGCGAAAAGGCCTTTGTGCCCCAATAGCGCCCCCCACAGGAGGCGCAAAGCAGGGGAATTTCTCCCCCATAATCTTTGGAAACGTAAGGTAGGAAGAATAGAAAAACAGAATTTTTTTAAATGGTGAGAAACTATTAAATGTTGGTGTTCAGAGAGATTTAGGTGTCCTCGTACAGGAAACACAGAAAGTTAGCATGCAGGTAAAGCAAGCAATTAGGAAGGCAATTTATTGCAAAGGGATTGGAGTAAAAAAAAAAGGAGGTCTTACTACAATTGTACAGGGCTTTGGTGAGACCGCACCTGGAGTACTGTGCACAGTTTTGGTCTTCTTATCTGAGGAAGGACATACTTGCCTTGGAGGCAGTGCAACAAAGGTTTACTAGATTGATCCCTAGGATGAGAGGGTTGTCCTGTGAGGAGAGTTTGAGTAGAATGGGCCTATACTCTCTGGAGTTTAGAAGAATGAGAGGTGATCTCATTGAAACAGAAAGGATTCTGAGGGGGATTGACAGGGTAGATGCTGAGAGGCCGTTTCCTCTGGCTGGAGAGTCTAGAACTTGGGGCACAGTGTTAGGATAAGGGGTCGGCCATTTAAGACTGAGATGAGGATTGATTTCTTCACTCAGAGAGTTGTGAATCTTTGGAATTCTCTACCCCAAAGGGCTGTGGATGCTGAAACATTGAGTATATTCAAGACTGCGATAGACTGATTTTTGGACTCTAGGGGAATCACGGGATATGGAGATAGGGTGGGAAAGTGGGGTTGAGGTCGAAGATCTTATTAAATGGCGGAACAGGCTCGAGGGACCGTATGGCCTACTCCTGCTCCTAATTCTTATGTTCTTATGCTCTAACAAGGAAGATCTGGTAACAATAAAAACAAACCATGTTATTTTTTAATTATACCCACTTTAAGCATTTTTTTTCCATTGGTTGCGGTATTTCTGAAGGTCCGTCAAAGAGGAAATGGTCTTAGAGTGTTTTATTTTTATATATGCAGCTATACTGCCTGTGTAGCACTGTAGTGGCAAATGCACCACCTTTACCATAATAAAAAATCTCATTAATATCTTTTATAAACACGTAAATAGTAAAAGGGTACTCAAAGGAGGGGAGTACTTTGCATCTGTCTTCATTAGAGACGATGATGCTGCCAATGTAGCAGTAAAGGAGGAGGCAGTAGTGATATTGGCTAGGATAAAAATAGATAAAGAGGATGTACTTAAAAGGCTGTCAGTCCTCAAAGTAGAAAAGTCACTCATTCCAGATGGGAAGCATCCTAGGTTACTGAGGGACGCAAGGGTGGAAATTGCGGAGGCTCTGGCCACAATCTTCCAATCCTCCTTGGATATGGGTGTGGTGCCTGATGACTAGAGGATTGCAAATGTTTCACCCCTGTTTAAAAAAAGGGGACAGGGATAAACTCAGCAACTACAGGCCTGTCAGCCTAACATCGGTGGTGGGGAAACTTTTAGAGATAATAATCCGGGACAAAATTAATTGGCATTTGGAAAAGTATGGGCTAATAAATGAAAGTCAGCACGGATTTGTTAAAGACAAATTTGACTAACTTGATCGAGTTCTTTGATGAAGAAACGGAGAGGGTTGATGAGGGTAGTGCGGTTGATGTTGTGTATATGGACTTATAAAAGCCGTTTGACAAAGTACCACATAATAGACTTGTTAGCAAAATTGAAGCCCGTGGGATTAAAGGGACAGTTGCAGCATGGATACAAAATTAGCTAAGGGACAGAAAGCAGAGAATAGTGGTGAACCATTGTTTTTCAGACTGGAAGGAAGTATACAGTGGTGTACCCCAGGGGTCGGTATTAGGACCACTGCTTGTTTTGATATATATTAATGACATTGACTTGGGTATACAGGGCAAAAACTCAAAGTTTGCAGATGATACAAAACTCAGAAATGTAGTAAACAATGAGGAGGATAGTAACAGACTTCAGGAGGATAGAGACAGACTGGTGAAATGGGCAGACACATGGCAGATGAAATTTAACACAGGGAAGAATAAAGTGATACATTTTGGTAGCAAAAATGAGGAGAGGCAATATGAACTAAATGTTACAATTTTAAAGGGGGTGCAGGAACAGACAGACCTGGGGGTGTATCTACACAAATCTTTGAAGGTGGCAGGACAAGTTGAGAAGGGTATTAAAAAGCACATGGGATCCTTGGTTTTATTAATAGAGGAATAGAGTGCAAAAGCAAGGAAGTTACACTAAACCTTTATAAAACACTGGTTAGGACTCAGCTGGAATATTGTGTTCAATTCTGGCACCATATTTTAGGAAGGATGTCAAGGCCTTGAAGAGGGTGCAGAGGAGATTTACTGAAATGGTACCAGGGATGAGGGACTTCAGTTATGTGGAGAGACTGGAGAAGCTGGGTTGGTTCTCCTTAGAGCAGAGAAGGTTTTGAGGAGATTTGATAGAGGTGTTCAAAATCTTGAAGGGCTTAGATAGAGTAAATAAGGAGAAACTGTTTCCAGTTGCAGAACGGTCGGTAACCAGTGGACACAGATTTAAGGTGATTGGCAAAGAACCAGAGACGAAATGAGGAAACATTTTTTTAACGCTGTGATTATCTGCACGAACATCTTTGCGGCATTCTACGCATGCGCGCGGTATCCCGGAGCAGCAGATGCGCGCTGTTTACCGAAGACACGCATGCGCAGTACCAAACAGTTGCAGGCTGCACCGTGGGCCATGTTTTCCTCGGCTCCGTAAGGAGAAGGTCACTTGATTCGTTGGTGGCCGGGGGTGGGGGCGGGCGAGAAGAGAGAGGATCGAAAGGGGAGAGAGAGAGAGAGAGAGAGGAAATTGGAGGGGGGAGAGAGAGAGTGGAAATCGGCGGGGGGAAAGAGGGAGAGAGGGAATTGGAGGGGTGGGGAGAGAGAGAGAAGGGATCGGAGGGGGAAGAGAGAGAGAGGAGATCGGAGGGGAGAGGGAGATGGGATCGGGGGAGAGAGAGAGTGAGAGGGGGGATCGGAGGGGGGAGAGAGAGAAGGAAGGAGAGGAGGAAGAGAGAACGGGGAGAGAGGAGAGGAGAGAGAGAGAGAGAGAGAGAGAGGAGGGGAGAGAGGAGGGGAGAGAGAGAGAGGAGGGGAGAGCGAGAGAGGAGGGGAGAGCGAGAGAGGAGGGGAGAGCGAGAGAGGAGGTGAGAGAGAGAGAGAGGAGGTGGAGAGAGAGAGAGAGGAGGTGGAGAGAGAGAGAGAGAGAGAGGAGGGGGAGAGGATTGAAGGGGGAAGTGAAAGGATTGGAGGGGAGGGGAGAGGAGGTCAGGAACTCGAGGGGAGAGCAGGTCAGTAACTCGGGGTGGGGGGGGGGGCAAAGAGCACGGAGAGCACAGTGGGGATGGGGGAAGAATGTGATCCAATTCTAAAGCGAGGGGGGTCCGGGAATGAGAGCAAGAACGTGATCCAGGTGGTAAGACGGATCACATTCTTCCACCCCCACCCCCTTTACACCCGCACCACGTTCTCCCTCTCCTCCCCCTAGACCTGTTTGATTTCTCGGTAAGCTCGATGCGTGTGTGGCAAGTGACAGAATTGGACTGGACAAAATCCGGAAGTCCTGACACTGTCACTATTCACTTCATACCCAATAAACCTGTTAACAATCCGTGACTCACACACAATGCCCCATTTATCATGGGGGGGGGGGGGGGGGGCGGTGTGAGGGGGAAGGTCAGGAACTTGTTGGGGGGAAGAGGTCAGGAACCCGGGAGACGGGGGTGGGGAGGGGCGGTGGAAGAAGCTCAAGAACCCGGGGGTGGGGGGAGAAGGTCAGGAACTCGGGGGTGGGGGGAGAAGGTCAGGAACTTCCAGGGGGAGACGGTCAGGAACATGGGGTGGTGGGGGGCGGGGAGGTCCGGAACCTGGGTAGGGGGAGAAAGTCAGGAATATGTTGGGAGGGAAAAGGTTAGAAATTCAGGGGGTGGGAGGAAGGTTAGGAACTTGTTGTTGGGGGGGCAGGAACTTGTCTGGGGGTTGGGAGAAGGTCTTAGCCTGCGAGGGTGAGCCCTGTCTGTTGTGTGTGAGCTCTGTTCTGTCTGCAGCCTGGCAGTCAGAATGGCTCGAATTACACTTTGCAAAGTAACTGATTACTTAGGCAGGCAGGATCTAATTACACAATCCAGATAAACTGCTGGGTGTGTCTTGTCCTCTAAGGGGGCCAATCAGAAATCAGGTCTTGTCCTCCAAGGTAACCAATCAAAAATCTGGCGTTGGAAATAAACGCAACCTTTTTTTAAACTACAAGTTGATGTGATCTGGCATGCACTGCCTGAAAACATGGTGGAAGCAGATTCAATAGTAACATTCAAAAGGGACTTGGATAAATATTTGAAGCGAAAAAAATACAGGGCTATGGAGAAAGAGCAGGAGAGTGGGATTAATTGGATAGCTCTACCAAAGAGCCGACAAAGTCATGATGGGCTGAATGGTCTCCTTCTGTGCTTTATTATTCTATGGTTCGATGATAATGTTGGCCTCCTTCAAAACACTCAACTAAAGTTATGCAGGGTATGCAACATAAAAAAGACAAAATTTATGTTTCCGCAATAAAAAAAACATTGTAAAAGACATCTGCCATAGCACCAATAGAATGGAATTTACCTCAGTCTTACAAATAATATAGCTACCAAAATGGGATTTGGCACAGATCATTTCACTTATATTGCACATGGGTTGTCTGGATAATCGAGCAAACTTAACAAACCATACCTACACAAAACAAATAAAGTAACACATTTTTTCCCAATCTGTGCATGTCTAATGGTTTTTGACAACCTGCCAAAGTAGCAGTCTGTAAGAGCATCAAGTTGGAGAGGCACATGCAGAAACACCTGGGAGAGAATACTGAGTAAGGGAGACCCTCAGAGAAACAGCATGAAGACACTGCTGAGATAGGAAGGCACTTAGGAAACAGCGCACAAGATTTTTAAGGGAAATTAGGAATAGCATAAGATCCAAGGAGAGGACATATAAAGTGGCCAGAAAAAGCAGTAAACCTGAGGATTGGGAGCAGTTTAGGATTCAGCTAAGGAGGACAAAGGGATTAATTAAGAGGGGGGAAATAGAGTATGAGAGTAAACTTGCAGGGAACATAAAAACTGACTGTAAAAGCTTTTATAGATATGTGAAGAGAAAAAGATTGGTGAAGTCAAGCGTAGGTCCCTTGCAGTCAGAATCAGGAGAATTTATAATGGGGAACAAAGAAATGGCAGACCAATTAAATACATACTTTGGTTCTGTCTTCACAAAGGAGGACACAAATAACCTCCCAGAGATGTCGGGGAACATAAGAACATAAGAACATAAGAAATAGGAGCAGGAGTAGGCAATCGGCCCCTCGAGCCTGCTCCGCCATTCAATAAGATCATGGCTGATCTGATCCTAACCGCCAATCTACTATCTATCACAGAACCATCTCCTGCATCTAACAGAATTGCACACACGAAATAGGAGCAGAATAGGGTCTAATGAGAGGGAGGAACTGAAAGAAATCAGTATTTGTAGGGAAATGGTGTTCGCGAAATTGACGGGATTGAAGGCCAATAAATCCCCAGGACCTGATAATCTACATCCTAGGGTACTTAAGAAAGTGGCCCTAGAAATAGTAGATGCATTGCTGGTCATCTACCAAAATTCGATAGATTCTGCAACAGTACCCATGGATTGGAAGGTAGCTAATGTTACCCCACTATTCAAAAAAGGTGGTAGAGAGAAAATGGGGAATTATAGACCGATAAGCCTGACATCGGTAGTGGGGAAAATGCTAGAGTCCATTATAAAAGATGTAATAGCAGAGCACTTGGAAAACAGTGACAGGATCGGACAAAGTCAACATGGATTTACAAAAGGTAAATCATGCTTGACTAATCTACTGGAATTTTTTGAAGATGTAACTGGTAAAATAGATGAGGGAGAACCAGTGGATGTGGTGTATTTGGACTTTCAGAAGGCTTTTGATAAGGTCCTGCATAAGAGATTAGCGTGTAAAGTTAAGGCACATGGGATTGGGGGCAAGGTATTGACTTGGATAGAGAACTGGTTGGCAGACAGAAGGCAAAGAGTTGGAATAAACGGGTCTTTTTCCGAGTGGCAGGCAGTGACTAGTGGGGTACCGCAGGGCTCGGTCTTAGGACCCCAGTTATTCACAATATATATTAATGATCTAGACGAGGGAACTAGATGTAATATCTCCAAGTTTGCAGATGACACAAAGCTGGGTGGGCGTGTGTGCTGTGAGGAGTATGCTGAAAAACTCCAGTATGATTTGGACAGGTTGGGTGATTGGGCAGAATCATGGCAGATGCATTATAATGTGGATAAATGCGAGGTTATCCACTTTGGTGTCAAAAACGGGAAGGCAGATTATTATCTGAATGGCAATAGATTGGGAGAAGGGGAAGTGCAACGAGACCTGGGTGTCCTTGTGCACCAGTCGCTGAAGGTAAGCATGCAGGTGCAGCAGGCGGTTAAGAAGGCAAATGGTATGTTGGCCTTCGTAGCGAGAGGATTCGAATACAGGAACAAGGATGTCTTGCTGCAGTTGTACGGGGCCTTGGTGAGACCACACCTTGAGTATTGTGTGCAGTTTTGGTCGCCTTATCTGAGGAAGGATGTTCTTGCCATGGAGGGAGTGCAGCGAAGATTCACCAGGCTGATACCTGGGATGGCAGGAATGACGTATGAGGAGAGATTGGGTCGATTGGGCTTATACTCACTGGAGTTTAGAAGAATGAGAGGGGATCTCATTGAAACTTATAAAATTCTAACAGGACTAGACAGACTAGATGCAGGAAGGATGTTCCCGATGGTCGGGGAGTCCAGAACCAGGGGTCACAGTCTAAGGATAAGGGGTAAGCCATTTAGGACAGAGATGAGGAGGAATTTCTTCACCCAGAGAGTGGTGAACCTGTGGAATTCTCTACTACAGAAGGCAGTTGAGGCCAATTCATTAAATATATTCAAGAAGGAGTTGGATATATTTCTTAAGGCTAAAGGGATCAAGGGATATGGGGAGAAAGCAGGGACAGGGTACTGAATTTGGATGATCAGCCATGATCTCATTGAATGGCGGAGCAGGCTCGAGGGGCCGAATGACCTACTCCTGCTCCTATCTGCTATGATTCTATGTAAACATAGAATATCTCTCCATCTGATTTCTCCAGTTACAAACGCTATCACGTAAACCAGACAGGTCAGGATCGGTCTACCATAACCATATTACGCTGTGTTAATTACACACAGTGGCTTTTCCTGCTCTCTTTTTAGTTGTAATTTTTTTGAGCATAAGACTCCCACTCTTAAAATTATTTTCTCCCCATTAATAGTCTCCAGCACCATTTGCAGGTGGCCTTTTCCCAGGTCTCTACCATTACTGCATTGAAACCAGTGCAATTTAGCAGCAACATCACCCCACTCTGCGCTTAGTATGCAAGAGTGGCATGGATTACTCTTCCTCCAAATTTTCCTCTCTTCCTTTGGAGAAGCATTTGGCCTCCATTTGGCACCTTCGCATTGAAGCACACCAGAGGTTGGGAATTTGCCAAATGATGGGCCAAAGACATGAAAATATATCATGCTATTTGCATTGCAGTATAATAGTGGCTGCTTGGCTCACTTGTAGTATCTCGTCTCTGAGCCAGAAGGTCATAAAATGAAATTACACTCCAGAGATTAAAACGTGTCATCTGGGCAGCCATCACTGATTCTCCGCATCTCCCTACAGAATGTCCGTTAACTTGCGAACAAGGTCCTTGCCATCCATGAGCTTATCGTGGATGACTGCATCGACATCATGGCCCTGACGGAAACTTGGTTGAGGGGTGATGACACCTTACCCTTAAATGAAGCCTCCCCACCTGACTATACCTTCCACCACTTGCCCCGCTCAGACCGCTGTGGTGGCGGTGTGGCTCTCATCACCAAATCACACCTTGGTCTGTCCCCCTACTCCTCCGGCAATTTCTCCTCCTTTGAGCATCTCACCTTATTCCACCCGCTCACCTCTCATTTAAAATTCTTGTTCTCTACCGCCCACTCAAGTACCATAAAAATTTTATGACTGAGATATCTTCACTGCTCTCCTCCCTCAGCACCGAACGACTTCTCATCCTCGGTGATTTCAACCTCCATCTCAATTCATCATACACTCTCTCCTCTGAGTTCACTAGCCTCCTATCCTCCCTTAATCTCTCCTCCATGTAAACTCCCCAACCCATATTCATGGCCACCCCCTCGACCTTGCCATCTCTCGTGGCCTCGCTACTCCCATCGTGTCAATCGCAGATAAGGCCATCTCTGACCATTTTCTCGTATCGCTCTTCACCCACATACCCCTTCCACCCACCCCCCCAACCCTACTTCATTCAGTGTCCGCCCCTAGAAAAAACTCTCTCCCAACTCTCTTACAACTGCACTTATGAAATCCCAACTGTCCAGCCTTTGGCCCTCCATTCACCATGACATTTCTGCTCAACCATACCCTCACCACTATCTTTGATGCCCTAGTCCCTACTAAAACAATTACCCTCTCTCACCATGGACGTTCCCCCTGGTACGGCTCTCATCTTCGCTCCCATAAGTCCAAGGGACACAGACTCGAACGGATATGGCGGACAACTGGTTTAGTCATTCACCGCCAGATCTGGCTGGACCACATAAAGCATTATCGGGTCCTGCTCTCGTCTGCCAAAATTGCTCACTATTCCAGAATCATTCTGGAATGCAAAGATAAACCCTGGCTCCTATTCTCTACTACTAACCGTCTTCTTAAACCCCTCTTCCTTGTCTCCTCCACCCTCACCTCCGATAACAAGTGTGAGGAGCTCATGGACTTCTTTGTCTCTAAGATTGAGACCATCCGTTCAGCTGCCTCTGCCACTTCACTTCCTTCCCCTAGCCCACTGGGCCAAACCTCCTCTAAGGTTCCCCCCCTGCCCTAGCCCTGAACTCACATCTTTCTCCAGTTTCTCTCCGATCTCCCCTCATGACCTCTCTGTGCTCATCTTGTCCATGTGACCCACCTCCTGCTCCCTCGACCCTATTCCCACCAAACTGCTGACCACCCAACTTCCTTTTCTGGCTCCCATGTTAGCTGACATTGTTAACGGTTCTCTCTCCTCAGGTACTGTCCCCCTCTTCCTCAAATCTGCCGTCATCACTCCTCTCCTCAAAAAACAACCCTTGATCCCTCCATCCTTGCAAACTACCACCCCATCTCCAACCTCCCTTTCCTCTCCAAAGTCCTTGAACGGGTTGTCGCCTCCCAAATCCATGCTCATCTTTCCCGCAATTCCATGTTTGAATCCCTCCAATCAGGTTTCCGCACTTGCCACAGTACTGAAACAGCTCTCATCAAAGTCACAAATTACATCCTTTGTGACTGTGACAAAGGTAAACTATCCCTCCTCGTCCTTCTTGACTTGTCTGCAGCCTTTGACACGGTTGACCACTCCATCCTTCTCCAACGTCTCTCCACCGTCGTCCAGCTGGGTGGGACTGCACTCGCCTGGTTCCATTCTTATCTATCAAATCATAGCCAGAGAATCACCTGCAACTGCTTCTCTTCCTGCTCCCGCATCGTTACCTCTGGTGTCCCCCAAGGATCTATCCTTGGCCCCCTCCTATTTCTCATCTACATGTTGCCCCTTGGTGACATCATCCAAAAACACAGCGTCAGTTTCCACATGTACGCTGACGACACCCAGCTCTACCTCACTACCACTTCTCTCGACCCTTCCACAGTCTCTAAATTGTTAGACTGCTTGTCCGACATACAATTCTGGATGAGCAAAAATTTTCTCCAATTAAATAATGGGAAGACCGAAGCCATTGTTTTCAGTCCCCACCACAAACTCAGTTCCCTAGCCACTGACTCCAGCCATCACCCTAACATCTGTCTGATGCTGAACAACACTGTTCGCAACCTTGGTGTCATATTTGACCCTGAAATTAGCTTCCGACCACATATCCGCAGCATAACAAAGACCGCCTATTTCCACATCCGTAACATCGCCCGTCTCCACCCTTGCCTCAGTTCATCCGCTGCTGAAACCCTCATCCATGCCTTTGTTACCTCTAGACTTGACTATTCTAACGCACTCCTGGCTGGCCTCCCACATTCTACCCTACGTAGACTTGAGGTCATCCAAAGCTCGGCTGCCCATGTCCTAACTCGCACCAAGTCCCGTTCGCCCATCACCCCTTTGCTCGTTGACCTACACTGGCTCCCGGTTAAGCAGCGCCTCGATTTCAAAATTCTCATCCTTGTTTTTAAATCCCTCCATGGCCTCACCCCTCCCTAGCTCTGTAATCTCCTTCAGCCCCACAACCCCCCGAGATATCTGTGCTCCTCTGATTCTGCCCTCTTGAGCATCCCTGATTATAATTGCTCAACCATTGGTGGCCGTGCCTTCTGTTGCCTAGGCCCTAAGCTCTGGAATTTCCTGCCTAAACCTCTCCGCCTTTAAGACGCTCCTTAAAACCTACCTCTTTGACCAAGCTTTTGGTCACCTGCCCTAATTTATCCTTATGTGGCTCGGTCTCAAATTTTTTGTCTTATTATACTCCTGTGCAGCGCCTTGGGACGTTTTACTACGTTAAAGGTACTATATATTACAAGTTGTTGTTGTTGATGATACTTTATTGCAGTACTGAGTGAGTGCTGCATTTTCTTTCAGATGAAACGTTAAACCGAGGCCCCATCTGCACTCTTAGATGGGTGTAACAGATCCCATGGCACTATTCGAAGAAGAGCGGAGAAGATCTCCCAGTGCTTTGGCACCTCAAGCAACACCACCAAAAACAGATTACCTGCTTATTGCTATCTGGGAAATCTTACTGTGCATAAATTGGCTGCCGAGTTTGCCTACATTACAACAGTAACTACCCTTCAAAAGTAATTCATTGGCTGTGAAACACTTTGGGATGTCCTGAGGATCTTAAAGGTATTATATCAATGCAAGTTTTTTCTTTTTTTTTTGTCATTGCTGTTTTGGGACCTTGCTGTGTGCAAATTCACTGCCGCAGTTGCCTACATAACAACACTGCCTACACTTCAGAAGTAATTGCCTGACAAGTGCTTTGGGATGTCCTGAGGGTGTGAAAGGCGCTATACAAATACAAGTTCTTTCTTTCAAAATGCTGTACCACTGCTCCTTTTGTTATCTAGCGAATGATTTTGAACTATTACAGGCACGGACAAGGGCAAGTATTAGTGAGTCCTTTCAGACTTCCCACCCCAACACACCAAACTGTCATGTCACATAGCATTTTCTTTCATCACTCACTACCATGCTCACTTCTCTTTGGACTGATTATAAATACGGTATTGTTATATTTCTTAGATCCTATAACTCCTTATGGAGTTCTACTTTCAACATATATTTGGAATAAATCAACAATATACTAGGTTATCAACTGAAAAACTAAATTGAGTGTGGCACCAAAAATCAAGCATAAAACTTAGAAACCTCAAGAGCCACCAGAAATGCGTGCCCCAAATCGACTACCCAAGGACAGATTACTAAATATGCCAGTTAGTTGGACGTTCAGATATTTTGTTACCTTACTCTGCAGTGCTATCAAGGTGATACTTTTACTCGTTAAACATGATTAGTTCATTTTTTCAGATACAAAACCAAGTATGAATTAAAATTAAAATTCACTTAATTGTGTGCCAGCAGAAACATTGGGTGACATAAGAGAAACAAGATAAACATAAATCTTCCTCCCCAATACTAGGAATATAGAGTTACCATTGCCAAGTCTTCAGTGCTGCACTTAAGGAGGACTGGGAATAAGACAAAGGCAGGGCTGAGACCCAAATGTCACAATAATCTGTATCGATCTGTAGGACCGCAATTGGATGGCGATACGATCAGAACACCTGTCTCAACTTATCCCCACCTGCCCAATGGTGGCATTTCATCAATTTTGGAATTCCCACTTACGGGGATGTCCAAATTGCATTCGGCTTCCTACCTTTGTAGCCAGAGTCTGCTCTGCAGCTTTGGATACCAGCTTGTGAGGAGGGAAGTACCAATATTGGCATTGGACAGTTAACATTCCAGTAAGATACTACTGAAAAGATCCAAGATGTCCAAATTGGACAGGCTGTCAAATGAAAATAATGGGCATAAAGATTAGTGCATTATTAGCTTTCTGTTTGTATTGTAATTCAGTGCATTTCGTAAATATTATATTCTGGTATGTTCACAAAACATGCTAAAAGCTTCCCCCATGGCTCAGAGGATAATTGCATCATCTGTGCTACTGCTGAGCCCCCCACAGTTAAAGAAGGTCTTAGGTTCGGTCTCTGGTTAGGTGATCTTATCTGAGATGGCAGTTGAGGAACTACAATTGGTATCAGTACCCATTTGTTAGAGAAGAAAAAAAAGTCAGCCTGGGTATCTACTCCTGTTCACTATCCAGTGACTGTTGTTGAAACGTGCACATGTGTAGATGGCTTGATAGGATCAGATTTGCCCGTGATGTTCCCACAGTTGAACACATTGCTGACATTCATTGTTGACATATAAACAGGAGCAGAGCAACCAGTCCTTTGCGACTATCATTTTGTTGGCGACTGGCTGCTCTTTCTCTTTTTAATTTCAATTCCTCTGCCTTTCTCCAGATCACACCTGAAGATTATGGTTCACACATGAAGGTCACATATAAGCAATGGCCACTTGAGCAAAGAAGGTGCCTGTTTATCTGCATCACAGCATGAAGTCCAGACAGCAGGGGACAATATGAGACAACAAAAAAAATAACCTTGTAGCAGATTGTTAATGCACCAACATTCTCTGAAATAAAAACAGAAAATGTTGGAAATACTCAGCAGTGTTTCCAGCATTTTCTGTTTTTATTTCAGATTTCCAGCATCCGCAGTATTTTGCTTTTGTATTAGTGTTTAATTCACTGCCACTTCTCTTCTAGGAATGCCCACCTTGAAGAAGCTCTGCTCTTCTCTCCGACGGGATTTCCATTTGTATCTTTTCTTAAAATCTGTTACATCTCTAACTTTTTCCAGTTCTGATGAAAGGTCATCAACCCAAAACGTTAACTCTGTTTCTCTCTCCACAGATGCTGCCTGACCTGCTGAGTATTTCCAGCATTTTCTGTTTTTATTTCAGATTTCCAGCATCCGTAGTATTTTGCTTTTGTATTAACATTCTTTAAAGTATAGCTTTTTGAATCCTGTACTGAACTTTCTAAAATTGATACTGGGATTCTGACTTGACTGCCAGTTTCAGAATCAACAACAACAACTTGTATTTATATAGCGCCTTTAACATAGTAAAATGTCCCAAGGCGCTTCACAGGAGTATTATAAGATAAAAAATTTGACACCAAGCCACATAAGGAGAAATTAGGGCAGGTGACCAAAAGCTTGGTCAAAGAGGTAGGTTTTAAGGAGCGTCTTAAAGGAGGAAAGAGAGGTAGAGAGGTTTAGGCATGGAATTCCAGAGCTTAGGGCCTGCCTAGGCAACAGAAGGCATGGCTACCAATGGTTGAGCAATCAATTATAATCAGGGATGCTCAAGAGGGCAGAATTAGAGGATCGTAGATATCTCAGGGGGTTGTAGGGCTGGAGGATATTACAGAGATAGGGAGGGACGAGGCCATGGAGGGATTTGAAAACAAGGATGAGAATTTTGAAATCGAGGCGTTGCTTAACTGGGAGCCAATGTAGGTCAGCGAGCACAGGGGTGATGGATGAACGGGACTTGGTGCAAGTTAGGACACGGGCAGCTGAGTTTTGGATGACCCCAAGTTTATGTAGGGTAGAATGTGGGAGGCCGGCCAGGAGTGCGTTGGAATAATCAAGTCTAGAGGTAACAACAACAACAACAACAAATTGTATTTATATAGCACCTTTAATGTAGTAAAACATCCCAAGGCACTTCACAGAAGTATTATAAGACAAAAAATTTGACACTAAGCCACATAAGGAGAAATTAGGGCAGGTGACCAAAAGCTTGATCAAAGAGGTAAGTTTTAAGAAGCATCTTAAAAGAGGAAAGAGATCCTTGATCTCCTCTTGCCCTCCTCTCTCAACCTTTTCTTGGTTCATGTAGTAGCTTAGCCAAGAACAGAACAACAAAATGCATTTATAATGGTCACACAGCAGGGGCTGGTAGGGGGTGCAGGGTAGGATCCCTGTGCCTAAATGTTGAAGACTGAGGCAAACAGCAAGCTGGCAAAGAGTAAACGAGATCGGACCGCTGCTAGCGTTGCAGGTAAGTGAGATGACGAAATGGCGGCTGCAGGGGCGGGGGGTGGGGGGGAGGTTGAAGGGAGGCAACGGAAGCCAGGTTGGCTCCATATTCAGGCAAGTAAATTTTAAAAGCTAATGTTTTGGTAGCAGACGGTCCCAGCATTTGATTTTATTGAGCAGGGCAAACCAATCTTGCAGCGAGGCCTCAAACACGCGTTAGGCCCCTTGTTTGCACATGCAAAGGGACTAACACATGTTTCAGGTGTGGGCACTGCGCAACAATTTTTTTTCCTTTTCCAATATGGTGGGTAGTGCATTTCTGGATGGAAATTCGAGTGTGTTTCCTGCCCGCAATATTGGGGGCTTAGTAGGCCCGTTAGCACCTGGAAAGCACAGCCAAATTTATAGGCCATAGTGTCTTTAATGTAGGAAATGTTCCAATGCCTTCACAGGAGCATAATAAGACAAAAATTGAAACCAAGCCAAAGAAGGAGATATTGGACAGATGCTCAAAGAGGTAAGTTTCAAGGATGGTCCTAAAGGAGGAGAGAGAGGTGGAGAGATAGAACAGTTTAGAGAGGAAGTTCCAGAGCTTGGGACCTAAACAGCTGAAGGCACTGCTGCCAATGGTGGGGTGAAGGGAGTGCACAATAGTGCAGAGTTCTTGGAGGGTTGTAGGTCTGGAGTAGGTCACAAAGATAGGGAGGGTGAGGCCAGGGAGGGATTTAAAAACAAGGATGAAAATTTTAAAATTGAGGCATTGGTAGACTGGGAGCCAATGTATGTCAGCGAGCACAGGGGTGATGGGTGAGTGGGACTTGGTGTGGGTTAGAATACGGGCAGCAGAGTTTATGGAGTGTGGAAGATTGGAGGCCGGCCAGGGGAGCCCTGGAATAGTTGAGTTACGAGGTAACAAAAATGTGGATGAGAGTTTCAGCAGCAGATAAGCTGAGGTAGCGGTGAAGATGGGCGATGTTACGGAGGCAGATGTATGCAGTCTTTGTGATGGAAACAATATGGAGTCAGAAGCTGAGCTCAGGGTCAAACAAAATGCAGAGGTTGTGAACAGTCTGGTTCAGCCCGAGACAGATCGACTTAGATAGATAGACTTGTGCTTATGCAGTGCCTTTCAGGACCTCGGGACGTCCCAAATACAGCCAATAAAGTACTTTTGAAGTGTAGTGCCTGTTGTAATGTCGGAAATAAAGCAGCCAATTATGCACACAGCAAGGTCCCACAAACAGCAATGTGATAATGACCAGATAATCTGGTTTTTTAGGTGTAGGTTGAGGCCAGATGGAATTGGTGGGGAGGGAATTTGCAGCGGGGGCCGAAGACAATGGCTTTGGTCTTGCTAATGTTTAATTGGAGGAAATTGCGGCTCACCCAGAACTGGATGTCGAACAAGCAGTCTGACTGCACAGAGGCAGTGGAGGGACCAGAGAGGTAGAGCCGTGAGTTGTCAGCATACATGTCGAGCCTGATGTCGGCCCCAATTTTAACTCCAGGTGGATTCTCCGCTCAGGCCTGAGTTAAAATTACAGTCGGGTCTCAATGATGTCATTGGGCCGCAACATGCATATGTAAAGAAGGACCCTGTTGGCTCCGGGTGCGTGTCCTTACTGCCTGCTCAGGGGAGCAGGTTAAAATTGCAGATGTTGCGATCATGGCGGCTTTCGGACAGGTAAGAGCCAGGGCGACTTTAACTGCCCACCCACCAGGTTTCTGTTGAGCGAGGAGGGTTAAAATCGCCCCCATCTTCAGATGATGTTGCCGAGGGGCAGCATGCAGATGAGAAAGAGCAGGGGGCTAAGATTAAATCCTTATCGGACTTCAAAGGTAACGGTGTGGGGGCGAGAAGAGAAGCCATTGCAGGAAATTCTCTGGTTACGACTAGATAGGTAAGAGTGGAACCTGGCGAGGGCAGTCTCACTCAGCTGGGCAACGGAGGAGAGGCATTGGAGGGGGATGGAACGGTCAACTGTGTCAAAGGCTACAGAGAGGTTGAGAAGGATGAGGAGGGACAGAGCAGCATCGTCACAGTCATAGCGAATGGAATTTGTAACTTTGATTAGGGTGGTTTCAGTGCTTTGGCAGGGGTGGTAACCTGATTGGAGAGGTTCAGACATGGAGTTGCAGGAAAGATGGCCATGGATTTGGGAGGCAACAACACGTTCAAGGACTTTAGAGAGAAAAGGAAGGTTGGAGATGGAGTGAAAGTTTGCAAGGACAGAGGGGTCAAGGGTAGTTTTTTTTTTAGGAGGTGCTGACGGCATATTTGAAAGGGAGGGGTACAGTACCTGAGGAGAGATAACCATTTACAATATGAGGTAGCATGGGGGCTGGGAAGGGAAGTTGTGTGATCAGCAGTTTAGTGGGAATAGGGTCAAGAGAACAGTAGGTGGGTCTCATTGACAAGGTGAACTCGGAGGGGGCATGAGGGAGATAGGAGAGAAACCAGAGAAAGATGAGAGTTCAGGGACAGGGCAGGATAGAACCTTGGGGGAACCTTGGCTTGCTGGGTAAGGAGAAGGGAGGGATGCAGCAGAAGCAGCTGAATGGATGGTCTCAATCTTAGTAACAAAGAAGAATCTTCACTCCAGCTCACTAGACATGGCAACGAATAACAAGTATTCTTAGGATCATCCAGTTGGCAGCCAACACTCAACTGCCCATGTCTTAGAGTGGTAATTATACACTACTTCAAGACCCTACATAATAAAAATACTGTGCCTTTACGTAGTGTTTTATTAGTTTCTCAAAAACTTCCCAAAGTGATTTACACACAGTGAAATGCAACCATTGTTATTACGGAGGTGAACAAGCAGATACTCACTGGAGCCGAAAAATACTGACCTCAGTTTTTTAAATGTGCCCCCTCTCATAGTGATTCTTGTCCAACACTTCCCATTTCACACTGAATTTGGTCATTCCAGCGCCACCCTCAACATACTGGCCCCTTCTGAGAACAATATATATAAAAATATATTATATATATACATAAAAATAATTATTAAAAATAACATCAGTGCGTCAGCTCCTAATGTTATTAATGAGACCTACACACGAACAACTATGATTCATGACTTTGGGTGGTTTTATCCAGATTTAGTTTTCCTTGCTTACACATAATAAAAACACTAACTTTGTTGCTGAGAAAATTGGCTACGACAGTGTAAAAAAAAAAGGCACAATGTTGAGTATGAATATCAGAAAGACTTACAGTACAATAGGTGCCTTCAGACGACCACATGCTTCTTATTGTAGGGATCACTGGCCCGAGAGACAGAGCGACGCACACACAGTGACAGGCAGAGTAGGAGTGAGAGAGACACACTGCATAAGCATGCCACAGAGCAGCCTGCAGTTCCTCTCACCTGTCCTCCCGGCAGCAAGGGCACCGTGCCAATGACAAGAGGATAAGGGAAAGGGTTGGTCCCAGTACTTAAGAAAAGAAACCACAGGGCGGCGGCAATGGAAAAGGATAAAAAGCAGATCTATTTTATACAAATATAGAAATATTTCTTCACTCTGGAAAAACAGTTTCAGGATTTTAAATGGCAATATTTGAATTGCTACGTGAGATCTACCCACAGTTCATGGGGGAAACAATGGTGGATATAATTATTCTCAAATGGCTGGATTTTTTAAATTAAAGTTAAAAGTAAAAAAATACACCCGCGCACACTACAAGGAGCACTGTGGGAAGGGTTGAAAAACGTCCAAGGGAGGATTGTAGAACTGGCTTAAACCCATGGCAATTAAGGAAGGGCGTGTATGAAGTTTATAATGTGCCGGAACACCCTCCCTTCTCCTTCTATCCCCTATGCCCGGTGAATACGTCCTGTGCACAGGGACCTCAGGAGAGTACCTGAAAAACAAGCACTAAGCACTTAACCAAATGCAACCCTCATATCACTGTTCAGAATTTCAGTGTTAAATGGTGGTGCTGCTGCTGTTGCTGCTGCTTTTTAAAGACAGGACCAGTGGTGCTCAGCAATTACTAATGCTGCCAAGAAAACGCCCCTCTGCTGCCAGGCCAGTTTGAACTGGATTACCCCACCTCTCATTCATCTGCCAGCCCCTATAGCCCTTTGCAGCCCTTTGCATGAGAAGACAGAATTAGGAATGTGATCTAACCACATGCTAGCAGATATTAACTCACCACCACTCCCACCCCCTACTCCCCATTAACAGGCTCTCTTATTCAGCTGGAATGTTTTTTCAGCCTCTCCTACACATTTTCACACAGCTAGAGCTGTACGCTGTACTTGTAACCCGCCCAGGTTAGGAGGTGGGCAGTTCAGGGTTGGCATCATCAGATATAACATTAACACTTGAAGTGCCGATTTTTCTTTGCAATGCAGCAGGCACCTTCTGCACCTCCTGGTAGAGATCTGGTCAGGCAGAATTAATGATATTTGTACATGTGCGTAAATCTACAAAAACATTTGGTAATCACATAATCTGGTCATAGATATTAAAAGTAAATTAAAGTCTGCTTCGTGGTGCTGAAAGTTCTAGAAGAGAATTTGTTCCTTTTTTTCCCCAGTTGGTAGCACTCTTGCCTCTGAGTCAGATGGCCATGAGTTTAAACCCCTCTACAAACTTGTCATGGGCTTCCCCGTATGTCTTGGCCAATATTCCTCCTTCATCCAACGCCACAAGAACAGATTACCTGATTATTCATTCATTTGCTGTTTGTGGAACCTTACTGTGTGCAAATTAGCTGCTGGGTTTGCCAATAACAGCACTGGTACTTCAAAAGTAATCCACTAGCTGCCAAGTGCTTTGGGACATCTTGAAAATATGATAAGTTGCTATATAAATCCAAGTTCTTTTTCTCTCTTTTAAAGATTCATAAAATCTTCTTCTAATGCTTCCCGCACGCCCCACCCACCCCCCTCCCCCGACACACCCTCCTAATTTTCTCCCCTCCGGTCCTGAAAGTACTAAAATCTGGGTGGGTTACAGTTCCACTGCTGCAATTGACATCTTTTATATAGCCCAGATGGCCATCTTTCATGCGTAAGCCTAAATAATGAATATCAGTTTATCATATCATGGGTGACATATACACGTTATTTTCCAGCAGGAAACAATGGAAAGTGATCAACAGCAGAACCCAGGCTGGTATTTCCCCTTCGGGTTGCCAAGACTAATTGCAGTGCATCTACCATTGCCTCGGCTGACATCCGTTAACTCAGCACAGATTTGCAATTGGACCAAGAACCTTTCTGGCATGTATGGTTCAGTCAGTGCCACACTTTGGCACTGTGCGAGCTCAGTGTAATGCTATTGTTAAGATACTAAATCAGCTTGTGTTCCACACTTAGAAGACTTTCAATGAGGCACTTAACAGCCTTCTGGACTCAACATCAAGTTCAACAATTTCAGACCATAACCTCTGCCTCTATTTTTTCCATATGGCAGCTATTGATGATTCTGCCATTCCCATTTACACCTCTTCTACACCCATCTTTTGTTTCTTTACCTGTCCCATTACCATCTCCTTTTGCTTTGTACAATCACACCTTTTGTCATTTAATCTCTCCTGCCTTCCACCCTATCACAGACCTTCCCTTTTGTTCTTTCCTCCCCTCCCCCTTTCCCTGCCCCTGCACTTGCTTAAAACCTGTTCCATCTCTAACTTTTTCCAGTTCTGACAAAAGGTCATCGACCTGAAACGTTAACTCTGTTCCTCTCTCCACAGAAGCTGCCTGACCTGCTGAGTATTTCCTGTTTTTATTTGACTAAATGTGGCTAGAGGCTATCAACACTAGGCATTCTGATGTCAATGAGCACAAATAGGCATGGAACGTTGTATGTATGATGTCAAAAGATATGAAGACTTTCTAGAAAGATAGCAAGTGCTGTGTCATGACAGAGGTTAGAAACACCAAATGTTTAGAAATAACAACAGGAGTTAGAGAAGTCTACATACTATCTCTCATTCCTTTTCCCATCAAACATACGAACATATGAAAAGACAGACAGGAAAAGGCTGGCTGGTTCATCAAGCCTATCCCAAACAGACATGGTGCAACTAAGCGTCATGACTCTGACTATACCCTCCCATTTATAGCTATGTAATCTCCTGTGAGGGGCAAAGAATCAGATTTTAAAATACCCTAGAACAAATCAGGGAAGTTTTCTTTTAAATCAGGGAAATTCTTCTCCAAGCCCCAAAGACAATTGAAATGACTTTCAGGAGATCACAATGACAATAGATGATATTTAATCATTGGATCTCAGTTACTAACACCAAACTTTAAAATTTGGTTACGACGCAGTATTGAATAACTGAAAGAGCATAACAGCAGACTTCTGATGAAGCTAGCAACATTGGGCTGTTAATACAATCATGAATGCTGGTTATCAATGGTGAACCGTCAATATTCAGGGAGTCACTTGAAGAAGTAGGGTCTTTCATTTATCCAGGAATTAAGGTATTGGATGGAGAAAAGAAAGTGAATGCAAGAATCCACAAAGATGGATTTGGGCTGCTATCTTTAAGATCTGGTCGCGACAGAATATCAATAGGAAGACTAAGGCCGGAATTTTGCCAGCGCTCAGGGGGCGTGTTTGGAGGCGGGACATCCGGCAAAATCGCAAAGATTGACAGCGGGTTGGAAATCCGCTGTCAAGCCGCCTCCAAACAATCTTCCCAGGTGTCGGGTCCCCGATTTGCACATGGACCCGACACCTAGCGGCGGGAAGAGGATTATAGGCACTTAACTGCTTGTTAACAGGTTGTTAACAGGCAGTTAAGAGGCTTTTTGCAATTTTGACAGGTCTACTGCGGGCTTCCCGACATCCGAATACCACGCCAGGTAAGTGTGGCGTGCTGTGGGTCTACTGTAATGTTTCTGCATTGATGACAGCTGCAGAAGTGGTGTGAAGGATCCAATGGTACACTGGTGAGTTTCAGAGGTAAGAAAATGTTGGGACAATCATTTTTAATGCATTTACACTTTTCTGTAGGTGACAAGTTTTGAATTGTATGTGTAGTCCCACCTCATTGGGAGAACCTCTCTCACCAGTGACAGATCACTTCTGTAACCTCACCTGCAGCTGCCATCTGTTCTAGCCTAAGGAGGGAGTCACTGGAGAGCCTGGGTGCAAGGGCTCACATTTGTACCGTGATTGTCAGTGTTTGCAGCACCTCAATGCTGTCAAACACTGAAAAATCAGCTGTCAAAAAAAATTGTGTGTGGCCCCTTTAAGAAAACCGGCAGATGACACGTCATCAACTGACGTCATCTGACACTGGCTTCCTCTTAATTGGCTGGCAAGCCCGCAGGGCAGGCTTAACAAGGCCAATCGTGTCTGTGCGTCTGATGTCGTTGGGGGCAGGATGGAACCTGGAAGGCAGCTGTCCCGCCCCCAAGCTGCATCGATAGGAAAAATCATGGCCTAAGAGTTTGGCAGTATTTATCCATCTCTACAGTTGTGCGGCCTAGCAGCTCAAGAAGCAAGATAAAAAAGTTAGACAATTTCCACATGATATGCTTGAGAATAATGAAGATACCTCCTGTACTATTCATACATTCTCTGTCTCAAACTTTTTAAAATTTCTCTCATTACGCCTCCTATTGTCTCATGCTAATAGTGTGTGTGTGTGTGTGTGTGTGTGTGCGCGCGCACATGCGCACCCACATGTGTGTTATCCCTACCCTTCCCTTTGTTCTGTTCCTTTTAAAAGCTGTTAATCTGTAATATCCTCCAGTTGTGATTCAAGGTCCACAACTGAAGCATCAACTTACCAGTTCTTTCCATCAATGTTGCCTAACTTGCTGAATGTTTTCAGTATTTTATGTTTTTGTTTCAGATTTCCAACATCTCTAGTTTTGTTTTGGTACAAATGCCCGTTACACTGCTATTGTAAGCATAACAGCGATGATGGGGTGCAGGGACAGCAAAATCCATCACTGATGCATTACAAGGAGAATGAGAGAAAACTCTAATTTTAATTTTAAAACCACTCCATGAATGACCACTCCCGCTTTGGCATTGAGATGGCTCCAAGATGCCGATTGGAACTGAGTCAAACTCAATAAAGAATTCTGTCATATTATGGTCACTCTTCCCTAAAGGCCCCTTTACTACATGGTAAGTCGATATCTGAGTCAGGTCCACAGTACTCCAGGGCATTTTGCTGGTGGACCAAGTCAGCCTGGCTAATTTATGGGATCTGAAGGGGTAAACTTGTCAATGAAGGCTGGAATTCATCCTAATTAGCTCCAGATAATTCAGGTAGTCAGTGCCCAAAGAGGTAAAGTGGTCCCGTTTGGACAAGTACCAGGAAGCTGATCAGTTCAATGAATTGGTAGGATGTACAGTTTTAGCTGGTTAAACTCCAGCAGCAGCTATGCAAATACTAGGGGGTCCCATAGCCTTTGCTCTTGCCAACCTTTGCGTGAGCCCTCTGCACTCAGTTAACTGGAATGTGTCTGCAGTGAAAGAACACACACACTACTAGGCAAACATAAACTCTACTTGTGTGGATTTCTTTGTGGCTTGATTTCGGACTCAAAAGAAGGTGTTAAATGTCCGTGCGTGTCAGATATCAAGCTAATTAAATTTTTTAAAAGACCATCTCTCCAGCTAAAAGGAATGCTTCCTCCCTTATTAAGCTCATGACAGTTGTTTTATATTTCCACTACAGTTCACCTACTGTATCTAACATTCCTAGTTCTAATGTAGGGCAGAGTATAAATCAGAAAATTAGAGGCGCATGTCACAAGGGTAATACAGTAATCATGGGGGACTTTAATCTACATATAGACTGGGCAAACCAAATTTGCAGTAATAGTGTGGAGCACGAACTCATGGAATGTATACAAGATAGTTTTCTAGATCAGTATGTTGAGGAACCAACTAGGGAACAGGCTATTCTAGATCTAGTATTGTGCAACGAGAAAGGGTTAATTAATAACCTTGTAGTAAAGGGGCCTTTAGGGAAGAATGATCATAATATGATAGAATTTTATATTGAGGTTGAAAGTGATTTCGTTAAATTCAAAACTATGGTCTTAAATCTAAACAAAGCAAACTACATAGGTATGAGTTGGCTCAGGTAGATTGGGAAACTACATTAAAAGGTATGACAGTAGACAAGCAATGGCTAGCTCTTAAAGAACTAATACATAATTTACAACAAATATACATTCCTTTAAGGCACAAAAACCCCACAGGAAAAGTGGTCCACCCGTGGCTAACAAGAGAAGTTAAAGATAGTATTAGATCAAAGGAAGAGGCTTATAATGTTGCCAACAAGAGTAGTAAGCCTGAGGATTTTAGAATTGAGCAAAGGAGGACCAATACATTGATAAAGAAAGGGAAAATAGCGAGAGACATAAAAACAGACTGTAAAAGCTTCTATAGGTATGTAAAAAGGAAAAGATTAGCGAAAGTAAATGTGGGTCCCTTACAGGCTAAGACAGGGGAAATTATAATGGGGAATAAGGAAATGGCTGAGAAATTAAACAAATACTTTGGGCTCGATTTTAATTCCCGAGGCGGCTTGGAGTCGGGTTGCATGGTGGGTGGGTTCGGGAGCCGCTTCCGGCAGGATCAGCTGCAGATGTCCGATTTTTATTCAACGAGCTTGTTAATTTCAAGGAGGCGCACTGGCTGGTCCAATGAGTGGAATTGGGTCAGCTGGCCACCTTTGATGACGTCATACTAGCAGCTGCTTTTAAAGCTGCCATCCAGCCTAAGCCTTTCTATTGTGGTTTCCTGGACTTGACTTGACGCTATGACTTCTTCCAGAGGCAAGGCAGCACCTCCTTTTAATGATGAGTCCCTCCAAGTTCTTGTGGATGCTGTCAGAGGGCGCAGGGAGATTCTCTTCCCTCCTGATGGCCGGAGGAAGCTTCCTCAGCAGACCAAGGCAGCCTAGCTGCGCATTGCTCAGGAGGTGAGCGCAAGGTCCATTTATGCACGGTCATGGATCCAGTGCCGAAAAAGGTTTACTGATCTTGTGCGAACATCAAAAGTGAGTATCCCATCTCACTTGCCTTCACTCTGCTTCCCTTCTCTTCTCATCACCAGCACTCTGCGTTGTAAGCCTCCTCCTTCACATCCCACCTTACTCTTACTTCCCTTGAACCCTTTCCTATCCATCACTGTCTCTGCACTGAATCACTTCAGCATTCTGCCTATGCACCCCTTAGACTTGCTCTCACTGTCACTAACAACGCACAGGGAGCTACCTTCCTCTTGGCACCTTACCCCATCTTCGTCTCCCTCAAAGCTTCTATGGTAGGGATTAATCACACTCACTCCATCACTGTGGCTGAAACATTGCTTGTGTCCCTCCTTGCAGGAAAAGATAGCCCACAATAAGAGGGAGAGAGCAATGACTGGAGGAGGAACACTTACCCTAGCAACATTGACCAGTGCTGAGGAGGCTGCTAATGAGATTGTTGGAGGTGGCAAGAACCTGGAAGTGGGCGATGGAGAGATGGGCACACTAGAGGAAGCTGGTGACATAATAGAGTTTCATCCCTCTCAGAAAGCAATGACATATGATGTTCATAGAGAATCGCATTGTATCTTCTGCTCAAAAGGATATGTCTGCTACATCAATATCAGATGTCTAAATCATGCCTTTACTCTCATACAGGGCCATTGAGCACCCCCCTCCCCACGATCCAGGACGAAGACCCAGACAAATCCTCAGAGGAACCTGAAGCCTCTGAGGAAGCAGCGTCACCAGGACTCAGTGCACCCAGCAGCAGCGCAGCAACGCACACCTCAGTGGGGCCATCGCGAGTTAGAGTAGTGTTGCCACCTGGTCTATCACAGTGCACAAGTGAGCATCAGCAGATGGTGGAGACAGCGACACCAGTGGAGAGTCCTCGGCGGAGGTCACAGCAATCTCCTCGCTCTGCTGAGCTGCATGCAGACACGGTGCCTCTGGGGCCATCCATAAAAAGAGCGGTTCGTGAAATACAGGAACAAGTGCAGGTGTCTCTGGAAGTGTTTGCCTCCAGGGTTAGTGCGAGTGTGGAGAGAATGGAGGAGTCCATCTCTAACAGCAGCACTGCCATGGTAGAGGCAATGGCGCATGAATGCACCACCATGGATAGGATGGCAACCTCCGTGGAAAGGCTGGCTACCTCAGTGGAAAGGATAGCTATGGCCATGGAGGAAATAAGTCGCCAGAGTCAGGAAAACATGGTGACTGTTCAGAATAGAATGACATCTCTGGAGGAGCGATGGGCAGCTATTGAGCAGAGAGACCAGAGATTCATGGATGTCCTTTTGAGGAGGACTGCCAGTGCAGATATGGGTCCTCATGGTCCCCCTGAAGTGCAGCAAGGTGCTCTCCAGCCACTTGTCAGCACTGAGGTGCGGCAGACCCTTGAGAGGGATGTTGTTGGCAGGACAGAAGGAAGTGTGGGCTCCTCTCAAAGCGCTCGCACGACCATGCCACCGCGGAGCCCTCGGTCAGAGACCCACTTTGCAGAGACAACTGAGATGGCCGTTTCAGCCCCTGCACAGCCGCAGGAAGAGCAGACTGTTGAAGAACCCTCCCAGGCTCTCATACCCAGAGGACACCCGCCAAAGACGTCTAAGCAGGCGCAGCATCCTAGTCAGCAAGGTGCCTCTACATCTGCTGCAGCCACAGGGGAAGCACCACGTAGAAGCACGCGTAAGAGAAAGATTAAGCACCTATAGTCACAAGGGGAGTCTCTTGGGTGGTGTTTCTTTTTTTTCTGACTCTTGCTGGTTTATTATCCTTTTGTCACGTGTTAAAGATAAATTATGTCAAACAGTTGATTGTGTGGCCTATGTGTTATGGGAAATGGCAAAAGCACATTGAGGGCTCAGGGCGACTTGCTTTTGTAATGCTGATGGTAAAAGTGATAGGAAATAACAGGATATAGCAGAGATGAAGTATGACGTTGGATAAGTGTCGCCTGCAATTACAGAGCCATATGGTAGCCACCTATGGTTGAAGAGTAAGCTTATGCTAATGTGGCATGGCAGTGTGCATACCCTGGTTGACGGGCAGCAGTGAACTGGAGGGATGCTGCATTGGTCAGAACAGGGCATGCAAGGTGCCCCTCGTCATCCTCCTACTCCTCTTCCCAGGAAGATCTGCGCTGAGCCACGTGGCTGCTACTCCTCCGGTTATGAGGACCAGGATGAGAGGGCATAAATGTTTCCCATCCCCTTGCTATAGATTTCATTTGAGGCAACAATCTTGCAAGCGCACAGTCGAAGTGGCCTGAAATTATTCCATTCATGCCACACTGCAGATGGGTCTCAGCTTGAACAGTCAGAAGGTCAGTAGATGTGCAAAATGTTATCCCATAACTACAACAGCAAAGTTGCAAGGGAACGGTAGCATAGTGGATGCTGCCTGGCCTGCTGAGTTTTTCCAGCGTTTTCTGTTGTTATTTCGGATTTCCAGCATCCGCAGTATTTTGCTATCGTGGTAGCATAGTGGTAATGTTACTGGGCTAATAATCCAGAGACCTGGACTAATAATCCAGAGACGTGAGTTCAAATCCCACCACGACAGCTGGGGAATTTAAATTCAGTTAATTAAATAAAAATCTGGAATAATTACTACCATCAGTAATGGTAACCATGAAATTGTCGTAAAAACCCATCTGGTTCACTAATGTCCTTTAGGAAAGGAAATCTGCCGTCCTTACCTGGTCTAGCCTATATGTGACTCCAGACCCACAGCAATGTGGTTGACTCTTAACTACCCTCTGAAATGGCCTAGCAAGTCACTCAGTTGTAACTAACCGCTACGAAACAAAATAATAAGAATGAAACCGGACGGACCACTCGGCACCGACTACGGACACGACAACGACACACCCAGCCCAGTCGACCCTGCAAAGTCCTCCTCACCAACATCTGGGGACTTGTGCCAAAATTGGGAGAGCTGTCCCACAGACTAGTCAAGCAACAGCCTGACATACGATAGCAAAATACTGCGGATGCTGGAAATCCGAAATAACAACAGAAAACGCTGGAAAAACTCAGCAGGCCAGGCAGCATCCGTGGAGAGAGAAACAGAGTTAACGTTTCAGGTCGAAGACCTTTCATCAGAACTGGAAAAAAGCAGGAAATGAAATAGATTTAACGCAAGGATAAAGCTGGGAAAAGGGGGAGGGAATGAAAGAACAAAAGGAGAGATTGAGAGACATTAAGAGATAATCAAGGCAAGAGGAAGTGTTAATGTGACAGGTTGAGGCTAAAAGAAGTGTGAAATGCACTGGCAGAATGAAGGACAGCTGCCAGCTTCTGGGAGGGAAAAAAAGGGGGGGGGCCAAACAAAAGGGTGGATGAAAAAATAAAATATAAATGTGATAGGGGCTAAGGTTATGATCTAAAATTGTTGAACTCGATATTGAGCCCAGAGGGCCATAGGGTGCCTAAACGAAAGATGAGGTGCTGTTCCTCGAGCTTCCGTGGAACAGTGTAATAGGACGGTGAGGTCAGAGTGGGAGTGGAGCGGAGAATTAAAGTGACAGGCCACCGGGAGCTCGGGGTCACCCTTACGGACTGAACGGAGGTGTTCCGCAAAGCGGTCACCCAATCTGCGTTTGGTCTTCCCAATGTAGAGGAGACCACATCGTGAGCAGCGAATACAGTATACTAAATTGCAGGAAGTACAAGTAAATCACTGTTTCACCTGGAAGGGGTGTTTGGGGCCCTGGACAGTGGGAAGAGGGGAGGAATAAGGGCATGTGTTGCATCTCCTGCGCTTGCATGGGAAGGTGGTAGAGGAGTGGACTAGGGTGTCGCGGAGGGAGCGGTCCCTGCGGAAGCTGGCAGCTGTCCTTCATTCTGCCAGTGCATTTCACACTTCTTTTAGCCTGAACCTGTCACATTAACACCTCCTCTTGCCTTGATTATCTCTTAATCTCTCCTTTTGTTCTTTCAACACCTCCCCCTTTTCCCAGCTTTATCCTTGCTTTAAATCTATTTCATTTCCTGCTTTTTTCCAGTTCTGATGAAAGGTCTTCGACCTAAAACGTTAACTCTGTTTCTCTCTCCACGGATGCTGCCTGGCCTGCTGAGTTTTTCCAGCGTTTTCTGCTGTTATAACAGCCGGACATAGTCATGCTCACAGAATCATACCTTTCAGCCAATGTCCCAAACTCCTCCATCACCATCCTGTCCCACCGGCAGGACAGACTCACCAGGGGTGGCGGTACAGTCGGGAAGGAGTGGCCCTGGGAGTCCTCAACACTGACTCCGGACCCCATGAAGTCGCATGGCTTCAGGTCAAGCATGGACAAGGAAACCTCCTGCTGATTACCACCTACCGCCCTCCCTCAGCTGATGAATCAGTACTCCTCCATGTTGAACAGCACTTGGAAGAAGCACTGAGAGTAGCAAGGGCACAGAATGTACTCTGGGTGGGGGATTTCAATGTCCATCACCAAGAGTGACTCGGTAGCACCACTACTGGCCGAGTCCTGAAGGACATAGCTGCCAGTCTGGGCCTGCGAGAGGTGGTGAGAGAACCAACACGAGGGAAAAACCTACTTGACCTCGTCCTCACCAATCTACCTGTCGCAGATGCATCTCTCCATGGTAGCAGTGACCACGGCACAGTCCTTGTGGAGACGAAGTCCCAACTTCACATTGAGGACACCCTCCATCGTGTTGTGTGGCACTACCACCGTGCTAAATGGGATAGATTCAGAACAGATCTAGCAGCTCAAAACTGGGCATCCATGAGATGCTGTGGGCCGTCAGCAGCAGAATTGTATTCCACCACAATCTGTAATTTCATGGCCCAGCATATCCCTCACTCTACCATTACCACCAAGCCAGGGGACCAACCCTGGTTCAACAAGGAGTGTAGAAGAGCATGCCAGGAGCAGCACCAGGCGTAACTAAAAATGCGGTGCCAACCTGGGGAAGCTGCAACACAGGACTACAAGCATGCTAAAAAACAGAAGCAGCATGCTATATACAGGGCTAAGCGATCCCACAATCAATAGATCAAAGCTCTGCAGTCCTGCCACATCCAGTCATGAATGGTGGTGGACCATTAAACAACTAACGGGAGGAGGAGGCTCGAAAAATATCCCCATCCTCAATGATGGTGGAGCCCAGCACGTGAGTGCAAAAGACAAGGCTGAAGCGTTTGCAACCAACTTCAGCCAGAAGTGCTGAGTAGATGATCCATATCGGCCTACTCCCAAGGTCCCCACCATCACAGAAGCCAGTCTTCAGCCAATTCGATTCACTCCACATGATATCAAGAAATGGCTGAGCGCACTGGATACAGCAAAGGTTATGGGCCCCGACAACATCCCGGCTATCGTGCTGAAGACTTGTGCTCCAGAGCTAGCCGCGCCCTAAGCCAAGCTGTTCCAGTACAGCTACAACACTGGCATTTATCCAACAATGTGGAAAACTGCCCTGGTATGTCCTGTCCACAAAAAGCAGGACAAATCCAACCCGGCCAATTACCGCCCCATCAGTCTACTCTCAATCATCAGCAAAGTGATGGAAGGTGTCATCAACAGTGCTATTAAGCGGCACTTGCTCACTGATGCCCAGTTTGGGTTCCGCCAAGACCACTCGGCTCCCGGCCTCATTACAGCCTTGGTCCAAACATGGACAAAGGAGCTGAATTCCAGAGGTGAGGTGAGAGTGACTGCCCTTGACATCGAGGCAGCATTTGACCAAGTCTGGCATCAAGGAGCCCCAGTAAAACTGAAGTCAATGGGAATCAGGGGGAAAACACTCCACTGGCTGGAGTCATACCTAGCACAAAGGAAGATGGATGTGGCGGTTGAAGGTCAATCATCACAGCCCCAGGACATCGCTGCAGGAGTTCCTCAGGGCAGTGTCCTAGGCCCAACCATCTCCAGCTGCTTCATCAATGACCTTCCCTCCAACATAAGGTCAGAAATGGGGATGTTCGCTGATAACTGCACAGTGTTCAGCGCCATTCACAACTCCTCAGATAATGAAGCAGTCCATGCCCGCATGCAACAAGAACTGGACGACATTCAGGCTTGGGCCGGTAAGTGGCAGGTAACATGCGCGCCACAGAAGTGCCAGGCAATGACTATCTCCAACAAGCGAGAGTCTGACCACCTCCCCTTGACATTCAATGCCATTACCAACGTCGAAACCCCCACTATCAACATCTTGGGGGGTCACCATTAATCAGAATCTTAACTGGACCAGTCACATAAATGCTGTGGCAACAAGAGTAGGTCAGAGGCTAGATATTCTGTGGCGAATGTCCCACCTCCTGACTCCCCAAAGCCTTTCCACCATCTACAAGGCACAAGTAAGGAGTGTGATGGAATACTCTCCACTTGCCTGGATGAGTGCAGCTCCAACAACACTCAAGAAGCTCGACACCATCCAGGACAAAGCAGCCCGCTTGATTGGCACCCCATCCACCACCTTAAACATTCACTCCCTCCACCACCGGCGTACCGTGGCTGCAGTGTGTACCATCTACAAGATGCACTGCAGCAACTCGCTAAGGCTTCTTCGGTAGCACCTCCCAAACCCGCGACCTCATCCACCTAGAAGGACAAGGGCAGCAGGCGCATGGGAACACCACCATCTCCAAGTTCCCCTCCAAGTCACACACCATCCTGACTTAGAAGTATATCACCGGTCCTTCATCGTCGCTGGGTCAAAATCCTGGAACTCCCTCACTAATAGCACTGTGGGAGTACCATCACCACACGGACTGCAGCGGTTCAAGAAGGCAGCTCACCACCACCTTCTCAAGGGCAACTAGGGATGGGCAATAAATGCTGGTCTTGCCCAGATCCCATAAATGAATTAAAAAAATTAAAATTTGAATGTCAGCCATGTTTCAGGGGCGCTTTTAAAGCGCTCCACCAATGCATACAAATCATGTCCTCCAGCAACTCGTCTCCTTGAACCTGGCCTGTTTCTGACAAGTCGGGAAACAGGAGCCAAAAGCATGAAAATGGGAAACCACTACGAAAATAGGATTAGCAAGGCAGTTAACAGGCTGTTAACTGCCTTAACTACCTGTCCCACCAGTTCCAGACGGGTCAGTTTGGGAGCGGCTAAACAGACACTCACGAAAATCGGGTGGGGCGCGATGGAGGCGGGTTGGGTCTCTGAAGCCATTTTTTCCGATTTTCCCAACAGACCTGCCTCCAGACCCGCCTCCTCGGGGCTATTAAAATTGAGCCCATGGTGTCTGTCTTCACAGAAGAAGTCGCAAAAACCTCCCGGAAATAGTGGAGAACCAAGGGTTTAGTGGGAATGAGGAACTGAAAGAAATTAGTATTAGTAAAAAACAGTACTAGAGAAATTAATGGGACTGAAAGCCAATAAATCCCTGGACCTGATGGCCTACATCCTAGGGTTTTGAAAGAGGTAGCTATAGAGATAGTCAATGCATTGGTTGTCATCTTCCAAACTTTCATAGATTCTAGAACGGTTCCTGCAGATTGGAAAGTAGCAAATGTAACCCCACTATTTAAGAAAGGAGGGAGAGAGAAAACAGGGAACTATAGACCAGTTAGCCTGACATCAGTAGTAGGAAAAATGCTAGAATCTATTATTAAGGACCTGGTAACAGGGCACTTAGAAAATAACAATAGGATTGGGCAGAGTCAACACGGATTTATGAAAGGGAAATCATGTTTGACGAATCTGTTAGAGTTCTTTGAGGTTGTCACTAGTAGAATAGATAAGGGGGAACCAGTGGATGTGGTGTATTTGGATTTTCTGAAGGCATTCGATAAGGTTATTAAATAAAATTAGGGCTCATGGGATTGGGGGTAATATACTAGCATGGATTGAGGATTGGTTAACAGACAGAAAACAGAGAGTAGGAATAAACGGGTCATTTTCGGGTTGGTAGGCTGTAACTAGTGGGGTACCGCAAGGATCAGTGTTTGGGCCTCAACTATTCACAATCTATATCAATGATTTGGATGAGGGGACCAAATGTAATATATCCAAGTTTGCTGATGATACAAAGCTAGGTGGGAATGTAAGTTGTGAGGAGGATGAAAAGAAGCTTCAAGGGGATATAGACAGGCTAAGTGTGTGGGCAATAACATGGCAAATGGAATATAATGTGGAGAAATGTGAAGTTATCCACTTTGGTAGGAAAAATAGAAAAGCAGAGTATTTTTTAAATGGTGAGAGATTGGGAAATGTTGGTGTTCAGAGGGACCTGGGTGTCCTTGTACACGAATCACTGAAAGTCAACATGCAGGTACAGCAAGCAATTAGGACAGTAAATGGTATGTTGGCCTTTATTACAAAAGGATTTGAGTATAAGAGTAAAGACGTCTTACTGCAATTATATTGGGCACTGGTGAGACCACACCTGGAGTATTGTGTACAGTTTTGGTCTCCTTACCTAATGAAGGATATACTTGCCATAGAGGGAGTGCAACGAAGGTTCACCAGACTGGTTCCTGGGATGCCTTTTCTAGACACAAAAGGCATCATCTAGACACAAAAGGCATCAAGGAGTATGGGGAGAGAGTGGGAATATGGTATTGAGATAGAGGATCAGCCATGATCATATTGAATGGCGGAGCAGGCTCAAAGGGCCGAATGGCCTACTCCTGCTCCTATTTTTCTATGTTTCTATGGGGGGATTGTCCTATGATCCTTACAGGACTTGACAGGGTAGATGCAGTAGACTAGGCGTATATTCTCTAGAGTGAAGAAGAATGAGAGGTGATCTCATTGAAACATACAAAATTCTTACAGGGCTTGACAGGGTATATGCAGGGAGGATGTTTCCCCTGGCTGGGGAGTCTAGAACCAGGGGCCAGAGTCTCAGAATAAGGGGTCGGCCATTTAGGACTGAGATGAGGAGAAATTTCTTCACTCAGAGGGTGGTGAATCTTTGGAATTCTCTGCCCCAGAAGCCTGTGGAGACTCAGTCATTGAGTATATTCAAGAGAGAGATTGATAGAATTTTGGATGTTAAGGGAATCAAGGGATATGGGGATAGTGCAGGAAAGTTGAGATGCGGTAGAAGATCAGCCATGATCTTATTCAATGGCCTACTCCTGCTCCTATTTCTTATGTTCTTATAACTCTTCCACACAGAGTCTTAAATTATCTTTCTGTAGAATGAATAATATAAAAAATGTTATTAAATAGTTTCAGACAAAATGCGTTGGGAACTTTCAAACAAAGATTGCGCTTTTTTGGGGAAGTGGGACCTGGCAACAAAATGGTTTAAAACTGAGATGTGATCATCTAAAAATGATCCTAGTGTAGCTTGTTGGTGTGCCATTTGACTCAGAGTTGAACTTCAAACACCATACCTAGTTCACTACCATACTGCCTACTTTCACCCATGTCCATCCTTACCTCACTCCCACAGCTACTGAAACCTTCATTCACACATGTCATTTTTAAGCTCAGCTTTTTCCCAATACTTTCCATCTGGCCTCCAGAGCTCCACCCTACATAAATTCCAAACTAATCCAAACCTAGGGATGGGCAATAAATATAGCTTTGCCAGCATTGCCCACATCCCAAGTACAAATTAAAAAAACCTGCCACCCTCATCCTATCCCATACTAAGTCCTGCTCATCTATCAGACTAAGCGTCATTGACCCCAGTGTATAGATTTCAAAATCTTTATTCTCATTTACAAATTTTGTCCAGAGCCTTGCGCCATTCTAACTCTGCAATCTCCTCCAGCAATATGTCTCAACTCTCAACCTCTGCTCTTCAAACTCTCGTCTATTGTCTGTCTCCCCTCTCTCCACTGTACTTTCAGCCATTAAGCCTTGCAGACTGGAATTCCATTCCTATGATCCTCCACCTTGCTACATTTGTCCTCACCTTCAAAAGCAAGAATGGATACACAGATGGAAAAATAAACAAGGTCCCTCTAGTGCAGCTCCTCTTCTTCCTTTCCATCCTGAAAGTGCTAATGCAGGCTATGATACAAGAGTGCTATCTCACCCAAGTGGCCTTTCTCCATACGTAAACCTAAACAGAGCTAGTCAGAGATCGTACCTGAGGTTGATCCCATTCTCACCTGGCCAATATTTATCCCTCAACCAACATTCACTAAAAGACAGATAATCTAGTCACTAACTCATTACTGTTTGCAGGGCCTTGCTGTGCGCATATTGGCTGCTCTGTTTCCTACATTACAACAGTGACTACACTTCAAAAGTACTTAATTGGCTATAAATTGCTTTGGGACGTCCTGAGGTCATGAAAGGCGCTATATAAATGCAAGTTTTTTCTTTCTTATGTCCATATACAAGCACTTGTTAACAGTGATCACTGGATAACAAATTAGGAGTGAAAATCATGGCTGATCTTTGCTCCCTCCATACCCTAGGTGCACTGAAGTCAACTGTAATGCCTTGCAGTCTGCTTTAGAGGATTATACTGCACCAGTTTTTTTTCTGTATTTTAACCAAAGCATAAATTTAGCATAACTCACAAAGGAGAAGATCCAAGAGGAAAAGAAAGTACTTATTGCAAGACTCTAGCTAAAATCAAAAAAACCAAGGCTAAATCAGTGCTCGTAAGCTCATAGTCATATGCTCTTGAGCTCATTTAACATCCAAAGGAATAACAGGAATTCCTTCACAAAATTTGAGAGTTTACATTATTGCAGAGTCAAGTTAGCATTCACATCTGAAAAGTTTTCTGACCCATGATCAGATGCACAGCTGGCACCCATAGAACTCCACTCTTAACAAGAGTTATTTCCTTTTGATAAAGAGGAAAGAAAGATGGAGGTGGGGAGGTGGAAAGCAACTGCTACTTTCTTCAGTCGGCACTTCCATAATGTAGCTGAGTGCAGGAGCTAAATGATGTGAAAATTATGGCTGGGACTCTGAAGCAATGTTCCACGAGGCTCAAGACAGCACCGCCGCTGTTTACTGCTACACAAATAGTGGATAATAACTGTGATGTGACTGCATGTGGCTTGAGACAGTGATATTGACATTACTCCCAACCTTTTCCAGCAGTGTACTCAGGTATCTTCTGCAGTCTTTGAGTCATGGCTCATTTCTTGGGTTGGTGAAATGAGGAAGGCACAAGGGTGGAATTGTGGTGAGGGGAGGGTGGGAAAGCAAGAGGTGCATGCGAGAAGGAGGATAACGTATAAGGATGGCAGCATCTTGTATACTTTCAGCCCCGTCGCTAGCCAACGGCTCAGTCATGTCCCTGCCAAGAATGGCCAGCACCGTCTCCTCCAAGGGGGCGAGGTGAAGCTAGGAATGGGAGGTGTGCCTCGTGTTTGGTACAAATTGTTGGTAGGTGAGTGATTGGCGGGGGTGGGGGGGGCGGTGAGGGAGTCATGCATTGAGCAGTGTGTGAGGCTAGTGATGCAGTTGGTAGGAGACGGCTTTTGGAGATGCATTCACTGACCTTGATCACTGGTCTGAGGTCATGAAGCTTCTTTGGGCACTGGAGCCACATGGTGGGGCGGGGGGCGACACTGCTGGCAGTGATGGCCTCGGTGTTCTGGTCCCACATCATTCTTTCTGGAGGGCCTCCTGGCCGCCGTGGGTAGAGGACCTCTCTTGCAGTGTTGACCCCCTGCACAAAGCTGGAGTGCTGCATGCAAGACCCTGGATGCCCCTTCCCTAGCTTGCTAAGCCATTTGTGTTAGTGCTGAAGCACTTTTCCCATTTTTTTTGGTGCAAAAGGGAATTCAGCTTTAAGAGCTGAAGACTCCCATTTAGGAATTCTTTTTAATGTAAAAGAGTTGTAAGGGCTGAAAACTGTCTATTTTTACATCATTTTTATTTTTATCATTTGATAAGGCATTGCCCTTTTATGATCCCACAATGCATTGTGAAATCACAGCCTCGCTTTCAGAGGGTGTTCGAAGCTGCAATGCTGCTTGTGGATGACATGACATTTTGGGGCCTGATGCCAGGATGAATGCCACCAGAAGGGCGTTACACAGTGTGTTTAGCGCTGGGCTAATAATCATTAGTCCCCAGCGCCAATTTTTCAGTCCTACCAGCGCCACCATTTTCGGCGGCTGTTAACCCGAGGCCGCTGTGGCACCAACAGGTTTCATGGTGGCCACGAATTTCTAGGCCAAAGAGTTGTGACTAAAAAAGAAATCCACTCTCAATAAACCATGTTTATTTTGTTTTCTTTTCCAACCATCGACAAAAAAAAGTCACAGGTGCTATCAGTTCATGATAGAAAAACAGAACTTCCTAATCTATACGTTATTAAAAATCTTGCATATTTTCTGTCCAACATTTACTGCCTGTAATACTTTTATGTTTAAGTTTAAGCACTGATAACCATGATTCTAAGGTTAATAAACAATTGTTAGTTCATGACTTTATAGACCCCAAAGGAAAATATCCACATTTCACTGTCGTGGTTTGACGATGAATCAACAGAATCATCCAAAATGCTTTTTGAAAACAAATCTTCATCTGCCATTTTTTTCCCCTCAGTAACTGAAATTTCTATCTTTATTCAACAACATAGCCAAGCTTCTCAGAGGCTGGTGGAGCCTGGCCTGTGAGCTTAGAATTTCACTGGTTAATTTTTTATCAAATTATCAGATTAAGTTTTTAAAAAATCTGCAGAAGAAGTCAAATTCAGTACAAAAAAGAGCTAGTATTGCCCACATTTCTCTTTCAAGTTATGAGGAATTCACATCTTCTCATGTGCTTCCATCGATTTTTTTTTTCATAAAACTAGTTCAGTGCAACAGTATAACAATGTGAGGAGGCTGAATTAACATGCAGTTGAAGTCATATTCTTTATTTTTTATTGACTATCTCTATGGAGATTGCAGCTCCCTCACTCAGTCAAGCTCAACATCTCTTCCAAACCAGTCTCCTCCCACACCCTAATAACCATCATAAAAAATTAAATAAGTATACCAATTTACATGCCAAATAACTAACATCGGGAACGGTAGCATAGTGATTATGTTACTGGACGAGTAATCCAGAGGCCTGGACTAATGATCCAGAATCGTGAGTTCAAATCCAGTTTGTTAAATTCAGTTAATTAAATAAATCTGGAACAAAAAGCTGATATCAGTAATGATGACCATGAAACTATCGGATTGTCGTAAAAACCCATCTGGTTCACTAATGTCCTTTAGGGAAGGAAATCTGCCATCCTTACCCGATCTGGCCTATATGTGACTCCAGACCCACAGCAATGCGGTTGACTCTTAAATGGCCTAGCCAGCCACTCAGTTCTAACAAAGCACTACAGAAAACAATAATAAGAATAAAACCAGACGGACCACCCGGCATCGACCTCAGCACCAACTTCAGACACGACAACAGCACACCCAGCCCAGTCGATCCTGCAAAGTCCTCCTCACTAACATCTGGGGACTTGTGCCAAAATTGGAAGAGCTGTCACACAGGCTAGTCAAGCAACAGCCTGACATAGTCATACTCACAGAATCATATCTTTCAGCTAATGTCCCAAACTCCTCCATCACCATCCCTGGGTATGTCCTGTCCCATCGGCACGATAGACCCACCAGAGGTGGCGGTACAGTGGTATACAGTCAGGAGGGCATGGCCCTGGGAGTCCTCAACATTGACTCCGGACCCCATGAAGTCTCATGGCTTCAGGTCAAGCATGGGCAAGGAAACGTCCTGCTGATTACCACCTACCGCCCGCCCTCAGCTGATGAATCAGTACTCCTCCATGTTGAACACCACTTGGAAGAAACACTGAGGGTAGCAAGGGCACAGAATGTACTCTGGGTGGGGGACTTCAATGTCCATCACCAAGGGTGGCTCGGTAGCACCACTACTGACCGAGCTGGCTGAGTCCTGAAGGACACAGCTGCCAGTCTGGGCCTGGGGCAGCTGGTGAGAGAACCAAAATGAGGGAAAAACCTACTTAACCTTCTCCTTACCAATCTACCTGTCGCAGATGCACCTGTCCATGACAGCATTGGTAGCAGTGACCACCGCACAGTCATTGTGGAGACGAAGACGAACGGATTTAGCAGCTCAAAACTGGACATCCATGAGGCACTGTGGACCAGCAGCAGCAGCAGAATTGTATTCCACCACAATATGTAACCTCATGGCCTGACATATTCCTCACTCTACCATTACCATCAAGCCAGGGAACTAACCCTGGTTTAAAGAGGAGTATACAAAAGCATGCCAGGAGCAGCACCAGGCGTACCTAAAAATGAGGTGCCAACCTGGTGAAGCTGCAACACAGGACTACATGCATGCTAAACAGCAAAAGCAGCATGTCATAGACAGGGCTAAGCGCTCCCACATTCAACGGATTAGATCAAAGCTCTGCAGTCCTGTCACATCCAGTCGTGAATGGTGGTGGACTGTTAAACAACTAACGGGAAGAGGAGGCTCCATGAATATCCCCATCCTCAATGATGGCACAGCCCAGCATACGAGTGCAAAAGACAAGGCTGAAACGTTTGCAACCATCTTCAGCCAGAAGTTCTGACTGGATGGTCCTTTCGGCCCCCTCCTGATGTCCCCACCATCACAGAAGCCAGTCTTCAGCCAATTCGATTCACTCCACATGAGATCAAGAAACGGCTGAGCGCACTGGATACAGCTAAGGCTATGGGCCCCGACAACATCCCGGCTGTCGTGCTGAAGATTTGCGCTCCAGAGCTAGCTGCGTCTCTAGCCAAGATGTTCCAGTACAGCTACAACACTGGCATCTACCCGACAATGTGGAAAACTGCCCTGGTATGCCCTGTCCACAAAAAGCAGGACAAAACCAATCCGGCCAATTACAACCCCATCAGTCTACTCTCAATTATCAGCAAAGTGATGGAAGGTGTGGTCGACAGTGCTATCAAGCGGCACTTACTCACCAATAACCTGCTCACCGATGCTCAGTTTGTGTTCCGCCAGGACCACTCAGCTCCAGACCGCATTACAGCCTTGGTCCAAACATGGACAAAAGAGCTGAATTTCAGAGGTGAGGTGAGAGTGACTGCCCTTGACATCAAGGCAGCATTTGACTGAGTGTGGCATCAAGGAGCCCTAGTAAAACTGAAGTCAATGGGAATCAGGGGGAAAACTCTCCACTGGCTAGTGTCCTACCTAGCACAAAGGAAGATGGTTGTGGTTGTTGGAGGTCAATCATCGCAGCTCCAGGACATCGCTGCAGGAGTTCCTCAGGGCAGTGTCCTGGGCCCAACCATCTTCAACTGCTTCATCAATGACCTTCCCTCCATCATAAGGTCAGAAGTGGGGATGTTCGCTGATGCACAGTGTTCAGTTCCATTCGCAACTCCCTAGATAATGAAACAGTCCATGCCCACATGCAACAAGACCTGGACAACATTCAGGCTTGGGCTGATAAGTGGCAAGTAGCATTCACCCCACACAAGTGCCAGGCAATGACTATCTCCAACAAGAGAGAGTCTAACCACTGCCCCTTGACATTCAATGGCATTACCATTGCCGAATCCCCCACCATCAACATCCTGGGGGTCAACATTGACCAGAAACTTAACTGGACCAGCCACATAAAAACTGTGGCAACAAGAGCAGGTCAGAGGCTGGGTATTCTGTGGCGAGTGTCTCACCTCCTGACTCCCCAAAGCCTTTCCACCATCTACAAGGCACAAGTCAGGAGTGTGATGGAATACTCTCCACTTGCTTGGATGAGTGCAGCTCCAACAACACTCAAGAAGCTCGACACCATCCAGGACAAATTGAGGCCCCGTCTGCCCTCTCAGGTGGATGTAAAAAATGTAAAAGACACTATTCGATGAAGAACAGGGGAGTTCTCCCTGGTGTTCTGGACAATGTTTATCCCTCAACCAACATCATTAAAACAGATTATCTGGTAATTATCACATTGCTGTTTGTAGGACCTTGCTGTGTGCAAATTGGCTACCACGTTTCCCTGCATTACAACAGTGGGAGTGACTACACTTCAAAAAAGAAAGTACTTCATTGGCTGTAAGGCACTTTGGGACAACCTGAGGTCGTGAAAGGCGCTATAGAAATGCAAGACTTTCTTTTTCTTTTACATGAAGTAATGTTGTTTCGGCATGATGGTGGAGGGAAGTGGAGGAAAGAAACACCACACAAATATAGAATCCGAATAAAACATTACAGGAGACTCATTACAAGATTAAAAGAACATTTTCTACTGCTTCCTTGTGTTCCTTTATACTACCTACAGTTTTCAGCTGAGGGGGCGTATTAATCCTTTCCCAGTACCACTCGATAAACAGCTGCTGACGTGGGCAGCAGCAGGGTCTCGAGTTGAGTCAAGCTCTAATTGTTATTACTCCCTCCCCCCAGGAAACATCTTGCTTCTGCCTGATGACTTCCCACTCATAACCTGACTAAGAATGCAATGTAGACACATTCCTAGTGCCCCAAATGTCAACTTGATGGTTATGATGCCTGGAGACCCTCTCAATCCTGTATACACAGAAAGGAAAGTCCCACTTTACCACTACAAACACAGTACGTTGTGGGGAATGCCTGCAGGAGGATAAGACTCATTCCTTAAAGCCATGTCATTTTTCATCAACATTATACTTCAAAAATTAAAAGTAGTAAATTTCAGATCAGCCTGCCAGCATAAAACAGCACCATTTCAGGAATCGAATTTAGTGTCTTCATTTGTAGCAGCATTGAAGTTTCCCCCCAATTTTCCTCCCTTTCTTTCCTGAAGGCACTGACTCATGCTGGTGCTCATCTGAAATTCTGGCAGTGGGAAGGGCCATTTTTCATGTGCGAGCCCAGTGTCTGGAGCCGTTTTGAGCATGTGTGAAGGAGGAAGTGGGGGCAAAATCAAAGCCAAGCTCAATCCTATCGGACATCTTCACGTGAATTTTCCAGCAGGAGTTGCTGGATAGCAATCAAGAGTGGGAACCCCAGCTGATTTTTCTTCTCCCTAGCCCAGGCCCTGAAGTCAACTGTAGCATAAATTAGGTGCCAAGAATATAAGCATTTTCAATTGGTTAAGGCAATTAAAGTAATGTGCATTCCTAATGATGGATTTCAACAGTTTGGTGGGTTACAGAGGTATTGCAAGAAAATTACTACCCATATGGAAGTTGGAACACTGAGAATAGGGCCACAGGTCCAGTCAGTAGATGTACCAACCGCCAATTTCTACAGATGCATTTTTCTAAAGCTGATCTCCTTCGGCAATGTTTCAAAATCCAGAGTCAGGCCTGCACACTCTGCCATTTGTCGAGGCTTAATTTGGCAGGCACCAAATGGAAAAAAATCTCAGCTAAAATCACTGACTAGGAGGGTGTTTGCGCTTTTCAAATGGCTGCTCGAAGACTGGAAGTACAGTCATGATACTGGTATGGTAGAAGTACAAGCTACAGTTCATTACTTGCTAAACATTAGCCATTATTTCAAAATAGGGAATTGCATTTACCTGAATTACTACATAATCCCAGAGGTTCAATCCTAACTTTTATGCTTTAAAACTATTGATCATTGACAGCCCGAGAACGGACATTTGTATAAATTTTACTGTTTTCTCCCAATCAATGTGATGAAGCCAACATCATTGGCACGGAACTTCATGAGGTCACAGGAAAAAGAAAGCATGCCACACAAAAACGTCCATTTATCTGACTCATCAAAAATCACTTGGAATAATTTTTTTCATTTATTCATTCATGGGATGTGGGCGTCGCTGGCAAGGCCAGCATTTATTGCTCATCCCTAATTGCCCTTCAGAAGGTTCATTAAGGAAGATAGGCAGGTAAAACAATTGTGAACTGTTACCACATCCAAGTCTCTTGATAACATTCCAAAGTTTAACAATTTTGCCTCCCTTTGCTAAATCACTTTTGCAAGACATTAAAAGTGAACATTCAAAAAAAGGCAAAAATCACATGACATTGATCAATGCTTTTACATGACAAGCAGGCATTCTTTCATTGGCAGGACAAACAAGTGTGTATAATAAATTCATAGCTACACTTATTATAAAAATATATTTGAATAATTTTCGAGCACAATTAATCGCTCCGCAAAATGCACAGAAGAGCTTCATCTAGGAAGGTTCTAATTACTGCCAGCACCACCAATGATTGAGGTAAAATCCTACAGGAAAGCACTGACTATGTCTGGGAGGAGAGAGGGGTGCAAGCAGGGAAGCAAATCAAAAGATATTCTGAAAGCCATAATATACAATACAACAACTTAGATATATATTTTGGTTTAGTTCTCTCAAAGTTCTGTGTTCTCTGTGCAAATCACAGCTAGGCAGCAATGAAGTCTGAGACTGTCCAGTATTTCAGTAGCAATACTGTGCCTTCAGAAATCCAAGCCTTCACTTACTCAGCTGCTGTTTTGTGCATGTGTTACTTAAACCTCCAAGCAATTAATGTACAGCTTCTCCCAAACTCCAGCCTGCATTGTACAGTACATGCACTGCACACTATACACTCAGCATTTTCAGATACCTATTTGTACACTGTGCAGATAAGTTTATCCCATGAAATGATGGTGATTTTAAAAAGAAAAATAGGTATAATCTCTATTTTTTTCATTTCCTTGTTTAAATTAGAAAAATAGAAGTTTGTTTGTATAGGTGTCTAATCACTAGATAACCGAATTAGAGAAAAGGACTTTAAATTAATAATTTGATTAAAAGAAAAAGTTACTGAACCATTGTTAAACTGACCAAAAATGAAACTGTGGGTCATTGATGAGGATCAGTTGTATAGTGGAAAATGAAACCGTTAACTAATGCTGGTATACATTTTGCGAGCCTCAAGCTTTTACAATAATTGTGGTTAAGCAGTTTTGTCTAATTTTGCATGGTTAAATGTTGTGTTTCCGTGCTTCTGATGGCATGAGCAACTGTAGTTTGGGTATAGCGGTGGTGAAAGTTTACTGTGTGGGCAGTTCAAAAGGGCAGTCATGAACAATTTATGTTTCTGTTGTGCTTGATCAGAGTTCATCTACGGTGAAATGCAGGAGGGTTAAATATGGTGGAATGATTGCTTAAAGTAAGAATTGTTTCCAAAACCCACCACACCAGTCAGATATAAACTACTTTCCATCTATCCATAAACAAAGAAACTGCAGGCCTGAGCCAATGGCAGTTTTCTTTAGCTGCACCAAGTCCTGCTTGTCCATCAACCCAGGTCTTACTAATCTACCAGGGCGCTCAGTCCACCAATGCCTGAAATTAAAATGTTTTATTGTTGTGTTTAAAGCCCTCCATGGCCTCACTCCTCCCTATCTCTGTAACCCCTGCCCCCCGAACTCTAACTCCAAGTGTGGATTAATTAAGGAAAGCCAGCACGGATTTGTTAAAGGCAAATCGTGTTTAACTAACTTGATCGAGTATTTTGATGAGGTAACAGAGAGGGTTGATGAGGGCAATGCAGTTGACATGGTGTACATGGATTTCCAAAAGGCGTTCGACAAAGTGCCACATAATAGGCTTGCCAGCAAAGCTGAAGCCCATGGAAGAAAGGGGACAGTGGCAGCATGGATACGAATTTGGCTAAGTGACAGGAAACAGAGTAGTGGTGAACGGTTGTTTTTCGGACTGGAGGAAGGTGTTCCCCAGGGGCTGGTACTAGGACCACTGCTTTTCTTGATATATATTAATGACTTGGATGTGGGTGTACAGGGCACAATTTCAAAATTTGCAGATGACACAAAACTTGGAAGTAGAGTGAACAGTGAGGATGATAGTGATAGACTTCAAGAAGACACAGACAGACTGGTGAAATGGGCAGACATGTGGCAGATGAAGATTTAAAGCAGAAAAGTGCGAAGTGATATATTTTGGTAGGAAGAGCGAGGAGAGGCAATATAAACTAAAGGGAACAATCCTAAAGTGGGTGCATGAACAGAGAGACCTGGGGGGTATATGTGCATAACTCATTGAAGGTGGCAGAGCAGGTTGAGAAAGCGGTTAAACAAGCATACAGGGTCCTGGGCTTTATAAATAGAGGCATAGAGTACAAAAGCAAGGAAGTTATGATGAACCTTTATAAAACACTGGTTCAGCCTCAACTGTGTCCAATTCTGGGCACCGCACTTCAGGAAGGATGTGAAGGCCTTAGAGAAGGTGCAGAAACAGATTTGCGCGAATGATTCCAGGGATAAGGGATTTCAGTTACGTGGATAGACTAGAGAAGCTAGGGTTGTTCTCCTTAGAGCAGAGAAAGTTGAGTGGAGATTTGATAGAGGTGTTCAAAATCATGATGGGTCTAGACAGAGTAGATCAAGAAGGGTCGAGAACCAGAGGACACAGATTTAAAGTGATTTGCAAAAGAACCATAGGCGACATGAGGAAAAACTTTTTTACGCAGCAAGTGGTTAGGATCTGGAATGCACTGCCTGAAAGGGTGGTGGAGGCAGACTCAATCGTGGCTTTCAAAAGGGAATTGGATAAGTACCTGAAGGAAAAACATTTGCAGGGCTACGGGGAAAGGGCGGGGGAGTGGGACTAGCTGAAGTGCTCTTGCAGAGAGCCGGCACGTCCCTGATGGGCTGAATGGCCTCCTACTGTGCTGTAACCATTCTATGGCTGGGATTTTCCTCACCTCGGCGGGCCCAGGGCGGGCGATGTCGGTGGCGGGTCGCAGCCCCACTGCTGGCTCCATCCCGCTCTGGAAAATGAATTTACGTTGATAGGGCTTGTTAAGCTCACCCAGCGCGCTTCCAGGGACAATTAGAGGAAGCGGGTTTGGTGAGGTCATTCATGACATGTCATCAGCCGGTTTCCTTTAAGGGACCATGGCCAACTTTCTTTTGACATTTGAGCTGTCAGTGTTCTACAGCATGGAAGTGCTGCAAACACTGACAAGCACTGCACAGAGGTGCAGGGCTGTACCCAGGTTCTCCCATGATTCCCTCTATATGCTTATGGAGGGAGTCACAGCATGCAGGGAGGTCCTCTTCCCTTCCCATGGGCGGAAGAGACCTCCCCAGGAGACCAAAACAGCCTGGTTACACATTGCAGAGGAGGTCACAAACAGGGAAGTCGGCAGGAGGACATGGGTGCAGTGGCCAAACCTTTCAATGATCTCATTAGATCACGAAACGTTAGTACAAAGCCACACTCACATTCATCCTCCTGTGCCTCTCATCACATCCCTGTCACTCTGCCTTCCCTACCCTACTCCTGCACATCCTTACTCACACCAACTTACCTTGCACCTCTACCCATCCCTCTCTATCTACATTATCACATCCCCATCTCACTAACCACCCCTCACACTTGCCCTCACCCTAGTGCAATCATACCAACTAACAACACACAAGGGAAGCCACTTGGGTATTTTATCCAATGTTCATGTAAAGTTTCTGTTAATGTGCTGTCAAACATTGAAACCTTTATTTTTAACACTTTCCGTTCTTGGGCAGATCTGTGTGCACCCTTGGAAGTGGCTTAGTGAGTTGCAGTGAATGGTTAGACATAACGGTACCCCCCACAATGGTAATGAGTGTGAAAGAATGGCTTGGACATTGTAGGGATGCTTTATGGTGTTGGTGTGGGGTGGTGCCAACCTGGCGTATCATGTGGCAGCCAGGGTGTACAGCGTCAAGTGAAGTAAATCTGGCTATGGTGAGGCCATCCCTGGCCTCCCAGGCAGCAATGTGCTCGGGTGCTGATGCCCTCTGTCCTGTGCAGCATCAGGTGATTGCGGAGAAGGTTGGTGTTGTTGTTGGTGCTGCTGGTGTGCCTGGTGCTGATCGTGGTCGGATTCTGAGGACCAAGGTGAGACATTATAAAGGGCACCCATGTTGATGGCATAGATGGCAGGTGAAGTAGAGATAACAAGCATTCCGTCATTGGAGAGAGTTTTTCCAAAGAGGTAAGAGTGGATGGAGAGTGGAAGGAAAGCCTGCAGAATCTGTGCTGGAAATGGACTGAGAAACAGCTTGTGGCTGAGGAAAGTGATGATCTGGCAGGTGGGAGCTTTTACTGTACATTTGAAGCTGTCAAGTAATCAGCTGGAGCAATGGCCATTCAACTCCCGCCTCAGGTTCACAGATGTGGACCCCGAGCAGCGTGGACCCCGTGGGCGAGCAGTTAAAGTGAAAAGGTAAGGTTAACAGCATTATTAAGGGTCTGTTAACAGCCCAATAATCGGTTTAATTGGGTCGCCCGCCTCTGCGGGTTGGGTCGGATTAGCAATCACACACGCGCCTGTGGGAAAGGCGCGTTGCGGCGGGTTGACAGCGGGGTCCCGACCCGGTCAAAAAAAAATCACATTTCCCACCCGACCCGCCACCGATCCCGCCTGCTGACCCCCCCGGAAATTTCCCCCCATGATTCTAACTCTGGCCAAATATTTCCCTCTAATGGGGGAAGGAAACAAAATGCACACAGGCACACTATCTGAGACCACTCTTGTACACCTTCTGGTGATTAGGTCAACATGACCTATGGCAGAGGCCTGGCGGATGGTTTATGGTGCAAGATGGAAAGAAGAAAAAACAAATAGAAAAAAGTGATTACAAATAAAAATATGATTCTGTACTGTGGGTAAGAAGAAAAAAATCTTGCACCCAAATCATTTACCACGTAACTGAATAACACTGCCTGAAATAACACATAGGCGAGAGTGTGTTACCGGGCACTAAACATCTAGGGATTATGAAGAACTCAGGAGAGTTTCATCAACATCATCTCAACCCATTGCTGCATTACATCCTTGAAGGTTACTCCAGTTTGTGCTATTCTTCATGGCAAACCTTACCAGAGTGCCGTCATCTGCAGACATGTGGGTCTCATCATAGATAGCATTTGCAAGTATAAATTACTTGACCTCCATGCCGCTGACAGCACTTTATCATAAGTTTCATGATTTGTCATCTCCTCCTGTAGGCTTCATGATGTACTGAGCAGGTTCAGTGAGCTTGAATTCTGATGCAAAATAGCATCACAAAATAAACAGGCTGATGCATGGGACTGGTTGAACATCAATTTCTATCCTATTGAATTGTGAGCCATATTAAACACAGACTTAAACCAATGTAAACTACCAAAGGTCTGTCAAAAGGTTGTATTTCAAACTTTTCCTTTTCAGATGCTGCCAGACCTGCCTCTAGTTTCATGCTGTGTCCTGCTTTAAATGCAGCTCAATAACTAACTCCAAGAACAGCCACACTTTGAACACAGTAATGTTCCCTCTGCAAAACAAAATTTCATTCTAAAAGAAGTTGTACTGTGCTTTGTAGTGATCATTTGTTAGGCTAATAAATTTTATAAAATAAAAAGATAAACATTCAATGGATTAGTTTTAAAAAAAATGGAGATGCATGACTGTACATGAAGGCATAAGTGAAAAGTAATGTAGTGTGCCACACTCTCAAATGACCCTATCTAGCTTCTATTTTACTTCATCAAATTTTACGTTCTGGGTCCAGGACAAGTCCAAATTAAAATGCAACAGCCCAGTTTAGCTACTAGCCATGGTCTTCATATCAATTTTAATCAACGTGACAGCAAATTGCTTTCAATATATGCACAGCAAGAATAATGATTTCTCAAACTGCAATAATGAGAAGTTCTAAATATCAAAGTATTAAATATGAATTCCTGAAAGATGATAAATGATAGGGACTAAGTAATAGTGCTGGGGCCGATGAGGAGCTGGAGGTTGTGGTTTAGTGGTTTTAAACCCTGTAATAAAGTGGGGTCAGATGATATTATTAAAGAAGCACAGAACCAACAAATGGTCTCAGCTGTTTCTTCAACAAAAAACATTTCCTCCCTTCCTCTCATGTTGGGTGAAAATTTAAAAGCAGCTATAGTCCTCTGGATACATCACCCAAATAGTCACTGTGCATGTGCAAGTGTCAGCAGGCAACTTGACAGTCAATCCTGTCCTTGGTTGACACATACATGCCTACTTTCTGGCAGAATTCACGAGATAGCCTCCCCACCAATGTTCCCGTTCAGCTGCACAGCTGCCTGAAGCTCCCATGCAGGCCGCTTGCCGGTTTCTCAATGGAAAGGGGCCAAAAATAAATTACAAGGAAGATCTCCACCCAGCTATAGGTTCCAAACCACCATAGTGCCAGTGTGGCCCTTATCACCAAATCACACCCTGGTCTCTCCCCCTACACCTCTGGTACATTCTCTCCCTTTGAGGATCTTGCGTCATCCCTCTCAGCTCTCCTGAAAAATCCTTGTTCTCTACTGCCCCCTGAAGCCCCATCCCAAGTTTCTCACTGATATATCATCCTTCCTTTCCTCCCTCAGCATTGAGCAACTCCTCATGCTCAGTGATTTCAATATCTATCTCAACTCACCTTGCCCACTCTTCTCTCTTGCCCTCCTATCCTCTCTTAACCTTTCCCTCCATATAAACTCTCTTACCCATATTCACAGTCACCGCCTCGACCTTGCCATCTCATGTGAACTCTCTACTCCCATGGTCTAGATCACAGACAAAACCATCTCTGACCACTTCCTTGTACCCTCACCATTCATATCCCTCTACTCCCTTCCAACCCCACTTCCCCTGCATCCACCCCAGAAAAACTCTTTTCTAAATTACATACATCTGCATTTTCAAACTCCTAACTGCCTAGCCTTTGTTCCTCAATTCATCACAATACTTCTGCAGCTGTCAGTCTGCTCAATAACTCCTCCACCTTTGTTCCCAGTAAAACACTTGGGGTAAAAATTCACTTGGTTGCGCCTCCCGTTAGCGCCTTAAGAGGGCGCTAATGGGGCGCAAAGCCGCTAACGCCCGGGCGCAGCGATGTTTGCGCCGCTCGAGAACTTAACTTGAGATTGTGCGGCGGCGCTAAAACTTACCGCTGCGACCACCTGCGCGCGCAGATTGTGACGTCATTCCATGGTGCAACGCCCTTGTGGCGCCCCGTAGCAGAAATTGAGTGGCGCCCCCTGCCTTACCGCCTGGCGCTTCCAACGACCGGAAGACTGGAACGCTATCAATCGCTGTGGGGCTGGGGGGGGCGCTATTTAAAGGGGGCCTCTTCCTGTCTTTTATTGTTGGTGGCATTTTTGAACTACGCATTCTGAGAGAGAGAGGGAGAGACTTCTGGAGAGATTCAACGTTGTGTGAAGGAGTTTTGGGTACTGAGCAGCACTTTGCAGGTTCATTTTGATTTGCCATTCCTTGTATCGATTTAGCAGAGACTGTGGGAGCTGCACTCTGAGCTCTTTGCCTGGTACTCTCCATTGTTCTTTCCAGCACATTTGATGTGCAAGTCTCTCCAGGCCGAGATTCAAGGCTGCAATGAACAGGATGTGGATGGAAAGCAAGATTAACCATCCCCTTTAAGAACTGGCCCGTGCCATTGTGTGTGCGTTCCATTGCTGACTGACATTACATGAGCTTCGCCAGCGCTCCGAGTTAGCGCCTCACTGCTCGCCCTTTGCGCCTTAAGAGAGGTGTGCAGCGCCTGCTTTAGCGCTCCACTCACCTCCCGGGGCGGTAAAAGTGAAGTTTCCTGTCAGTGCCGATAATTAGCGCCAGGCGCTAATATTTGCGTCCGGACGATATTTGCGCCCCAAATGGGGCGCGACCTAATTTCTACCCCAACTCTCTCCCATCCTGGTATGACCCCCAACTTCACTCTCTCCAGTCCAAACAGCACAGACCTGAGTGTATCTGGCATTGATCACCAGATCTTGCTGGAAGACGTCAAGCACTATTGGGCCTCACCTCTGCCAAAACCACCCACTACTCCCGGATCATCCTGGAGAATAAAGATAACCCCTGTTTTTTTTCTCCGTTTCTAACTGTCCCCTTAAGCTCTCTTCCCTGCCCTGCCCTGCCCACCCTCACCTCCACCTTCAACAAGTGCAATGGGCTCATAGACTTTTTTGTCACTAAGATTGAGAACATCCATTCAACTGACTGCATCCCCTGACTTTCCCCCTGCTCACCAAGCCAAACCTCCCCTGAGGAACCCCGCTGTCCTAGTTCTGAAACCTTGGCCCAGAAATTCCGATCGCAGGCCTCCCGCGGGCGGAGGGCTGCGATCTGGAAAAATCTGCGCCCTGACCGGAGGGCTCCCGGGAGGCACAGAGTTCCGCTGCTGGGCCTCTCCAAACTGCCGGTGTGCAGGGCCCACGTATCCCAGAGGCGCAGGCGGTTCGCAGCGTCCCTGGGATCACGTGGGCCATGGGGAGCCAATCACAGAAGGGAATCTCCCTTCATACATTTGACAGGAAGACCTGTCAAATATATGAATAGAGATCACCCCCAAAACATAGTAAAGCTTTAAATAAATTTAAAAAAAACATCACATTTTTAAAATGACTTTAAAATACTTAATTTATTGGAATTTAAACAAAAATTTTATTTTCTGAAAAAAATAATTAAAGTTTTTAACAGGGCTAAAAATAAACTTACCTTTCTTTAAAGTATTTTTAAATGAAAAATCAGTGGAATTTAAAAAAAAAAACTTTTTTCAACTCTTATCCTGGTAAAAGCAGGCCATACGATTGCTTTTACCAGACGCAAGAATTGTAAGTGTTTTCTGCGGGCGGAGGGTCTCCAAAAAGCGGAACTCTCCCCCCGCAGAGGCCCTGCTCCAGGGCAGCCGGAGGATCTGTCAAGATCTTTCTTGACAGATCGGAAATGCCGGTTTCCAGCGCATGCCTGAAACCGGCATTTCCGATGTCCCTACGGGTGAGTACACAGCGCGTATACACCCGTAGGGATCGGAATTTCTGCCCTCATGTCTTTCTCTAGTTTCTCTCCTATCTCTTCTGATCTCATCTTGTCCACGAGACTCACGGCTTGCTCACTTGGCCTGATTCCCACTAAACTGCTGATGACCAAATTTCTCTTCCTGGTCTCCATGTTAACTGACATTGTAAGTGCTCCCATCTCCTCAGATACTCCCCTTCTCCCTTTCAAAACCACTGTCATCACCCCCGCTTCAAAAAAAAATACCCTCAACCCCTCTGTCATGGTTCACAACCGCTCCATCTCCAACCTCCCTTTTCTCTCCAAAGTCCTTAAATGTGTTGTTGCCTTCTAAATTCTCATCCTGGTTTTCAAATCACTTCATGGCCTCGCCCCTCCCTATCTCTGTAACTACCTCCAGCCATACAACCCTCAGATCTCTGCGCTCCTGCGCATCCCTAATTTTCTTCACTTCACCACTGATGGCCGTGCCTTCAGCTGCCCAGGCCGTAAGCTCTAGAATTCCCTCCCTAAACCTCTCCACCTCTCTTCCGTTAAGATGCTCCTTAAAACCTTCCTCTTTTGGTCACCTGTCCTAATATCTCCTTATGTGGCTCAGCGTCAAATTTTGTTTGATAGCATTCCTTTGAAGCACCTTGGGACGTTTTCCGTTAAAAGGCACTATATAATGCAAGTTGTTGTTGTTGTAGCAAATGTTTCAATAACAGCAATTTGAAAAAGGAGAGGAAATTATCTAAACATGCAGTTTATCAAACCTGTCAACACACAGTGATGGTGAAGCTTACTACACATCAACTGAACAGAAACTGAAAAGCTAGAACCACTTAACACGGACCTCGAACTTTGAAATCTTGAGGATCTTGTTGTCTGAAAGAAAGAAAGAAACAAACAAACAAAGAACTTGTATTTATTAAGTACCTTTCACATTTTCTGGGCTTTCCAAAGTACTTGACACCTAATGCATGTTGATGTGTGATCACTGTTGTTATGCAGGCAAACACAGGAGCCAATCTGTGCACAGTGAGATCCCACAAACAGAATATGAGATAAATGACTAGTAATCAGCCTTGATGTTGTTTGAAGAAGGAATAGTAGTCAGGACACTGGCAGATCTCTCTGCTCTTCTTTGAAAAGTGCCATGGGTCTTTTATGTCCACCTGAACAGACAGATGGAGTCTTGTTTGATGTCTCATCTAAAAGATAACACCTCCAATAATGCAGCACTCCTTCAGTACAACATTGAACTGTCAGCTTAGGTAACTGTCAGCGTAGCTCAAATCAAGGAGTCTTTTGGGGTCCGATAATCAGGCCAGATAGCTTCTATACACAGTGAGAGAACGAGAGGAATCACTGTGGAAGAATATCGCTTATATAATTCTTTAGCGCAACAGTCGTGAACCATATTATTTCTGCTACTCAAAGAGCTCGCTAATCTTAATAACTACAGGAAGAGGCACACAGAGAGAATGAGAGCAAAAGTAAGGGAGACAGAAAAATTGGAAAATGAATTGAAAAACAGAGGATGGAATTATAGTGGAATAGCAGAAAAACAGTTATAGGAAGACGGAGTCTTTTTTTATTTTTGTCCTTAAGTACCATCATGGGAGATCAACTAATTGTGGAGCTTTTTGTTCTGGATTTTGTTTTTGCAACTAGCTTGTTATACTATTTCTTGCTCTGCACTCTGTCCTAAGGCACAGGTTTTCCATCTGGGATCTGACAACTCTCAACAGATTAAGATTTCTGCCCATTGGTCACTGGTCATTCTGTATGGACAGTATCTTGAGAATTCTATTTTTTTCTGTATTTGACTTAATAGCACATTATTTCAGTTGTTAATAAAAATACATTTTCTGCAATGATACTGTTTTGCTTTGGGTAGCTGACACTGTTGGGACAGAGGACCCCTGGGAATGCATCAATCATTGCAGGGAGCTTCCCATGAAGAAAAAGCTGAAAACCACTGCTATATGGCTATAAATTGCATTTTGTCCCAGACTGCTGCACAATGCAGCAACCGATTATTTTAAGCCTCACCCAACTGCAGGCGCAATGTGTGGTCTCGACCACAGTAGCCATCTGGATGGAAGGATAAAAATCTAAATTAAATTGAGCAGTGTGTATTAATGCCCACAGGCTAGTTAATAAGTAGTGGAGTGGTTTTTAATGACCTTAAATATTTTGTGGAAGTGCTCGTCCACCATCTCAGATCTGGACAGCCACAGACACACTCAACCAAAGTTGGCTATGCAGTGGCTGAGGTGCTCACCTCGCAACCTTGTTCTAGCTTTAAACCATGATGCTGCATGACACTCAACTCAGTTGGCCAGAGCCAGAGGAAGCCATGGTTCACTTGTCTGCCACACAAGGTCACTGCATATTTAGATACTTCAACTTTTGCCAAAATATCCACAGGAATGTAAAAATCTAATTTTGTCTCAGCTCCAGAAATTTCAGAGCTGCACTGTGCTAGTGGACCAGGTGGCATCAATAGTGCAGTAGGATTTGGAACAAAATCAAACATTGCAGTTCCCACAAGCAAACAAAAACATTTTTATTTGCTATATACCGAACATCACAAAGGTCTTTCAACATTTCTCATGTATTACGTCCCTCCATTTTCTTTGTTAAAGAATCTTCCAAAATCCAAATGAAGTACTGAACGGCATCAAAGTATGAATTAAACAATGGCCCAGAAATTGATCTCGCTCTGTTCCCGCGGGGGTAAGCCTTCCCCGCGATGTCTCACCTCGCTTGTGCTTTTTCAGATCCAGCTCGCACGAACTTGATGTTCCAGACATCAGCTGTGCTGGGCTTGCGTATCCCAGCGGCGTAGTGAATTAGTGCGAGCTGTGGGATCACGTGACTCAGTTAGAGCCAATGGCAGCACACCATCTTCCATTCATAAGTTTCACAGACCTGCTGTGAAATCTATGAATCTTACACCCCCCCAAAATAACAGCTAAACCTCAATTAAATTTAAAAAAAAAACCATCACATTAATAAAATAAGTATAGTTAATTAAATTAACCATTTTAAATAAAAAATTAAATTTTTGAAAAAATTTAAAATCTTTTAAAAAGTTATAAAAATAAACTTACCTGTCTTTAAAGTCTCTAAAAAAGATATACCTGTAAAAAAAAATTCAAAAAAATACTTAATTCACTACTTACCTTCTTAAAAGCGGGTCTTACTCCTCCTTTTTACATTTCCAAAATCTTCCCTACTTACCTGCGCGTCCAAAGCATGAAGTGCACAGCGTGCGCGCAGCCTGTAGCGCGCACGCGATGCACCCAGGACCCGCCCCCTTTTCAGAAGAGCAATTGCCGGTTTTCAGCGCATGCGCAGGGCATGCAGAAAACCGGCAATTGGAGTGGGAATACGCGAGAGTACGCAGTGCGTACTCTCGCGTCCCGGGATCAATTTTTGGCCCAATATGTACGCCAAGGAGTCATTTGAAAAGTTAAATAATTTCCAGTGCTCAATATTGCTTAGTAGCATACTAAGTAGGCTCTATCTCTTTTCTCCCATCTTCCTTGCTATCAACCTTACTCCACCTCAGTGCCAAAGGTATATTCTACTCATTGTTTTGTTTCATTTTCCCCTGCTACAGTTTGATTAATACCCACTTAAATTCCATTGGAAGTGGGCACACTATGGATGTGGTTCACAGTATTTGGAATTTGCAACTATGCATGAACAAAATTTGTGCACATGGATTAGTCAGGAGTCACATTTGCAACCTTATAATTCTGGCCATGAACTTTCCATGATGAAAACTACATTGCTTTTCTGTGCAGATGGGCTCTTACAGCTAAAATAAAATGGCAGCTACAATAGCAAGCGAGGCTACCACTGACAATTTATGTTTGCTGCTAGTGATGTTTTATCCCCAGACGCAGGGCAGGAGTGTAAAGTACATAAAGTGCCTCACACCCCACCACACCTATGTGCAGAACAGAGAAGTGGAAATCCAACTATACAACCATCTGTGGCTTCTCGCCATCTCCTCCTTCCCAAACTTCATCATACCTCCGTGAAACCTACCTCCCGATCCTACTCCTGACCACTCAGCAACTGTCCTTGGCTCAATGCTCGCTGACAAGATAAATGGCTCAGTTTCTGCATGCCCTTTCAAAACTCCCCTCTTCGTCTTCAACCCCTCAATTCTCTGACTATCTCTAACTTTGCCATCCTTTCTAAGGTCGTTGAACACAATCAACCCACTCATATCAAACTTCTGCAGAAACAGCTAGCCGTAACCTCTTAACCTTACAGGTATTGCCAGCAAGACAAGAGTCATATAAATAAACCTTCATAGACCAAAATGCTTAATTTTGTCACAAGTCAAAACTTTCTCCAGGTAAAAATGAATAAGACTGACTCAATCTTGTCCAGCTCCTGCTAGAACCGCCACACCTCAGCACCCCTTTCATGCTTACCCCCATCACCGCACCTCGCACCCGCCCCCCTCCCCCACCTATCACACTACCGATTGTGGGTTACCATGCATCTTTCATCAGGGCTTAAATCTCCATTCCTTCAAAATTCTGTGTTGTCCTTTAGACCTCTGATTTCTCTTAATTATAACATTTGAAACACATTATTGCATAACTTTGACTTAGCAGCACACCTCTGGTAGCCCCTTTACAAATGGCTTATTGTGGCAAATGATGTGCTGTCGGTCATTCCATTCAAAACTAGCAGTTTCACTGCCTGCAGGACTTTGGGCTCGATTTTGCCAGGCACGAGGAGGCGGGTTTGGAGGCGTGTGAGGTGGTAAAATCGCAAAAAATGGCGTGCGGGTCCGATCCCGTCTCCATCCTGCCTCCGAGTAATTTTCCCAGAATCGGGGTTTCAGACCCCGTTTCCATCCCGCCTCGAAGAGGCGGGATAGGCCCTTAACAACCATTTAATTGCCTCTATAATCCAATTTTGAGAGGCCTTTCTGATTTTTAGACATTTCCCCCATCCTACACGCCTCCTCTGGAACACGCCAGGTAATCCTGGCGGCCTCACAAGTGGAATGCTTACTAACAGCTGCAGCTCCACCATTAAAAGGAGTTTTCAGCAATCATCATTTGCAGGTGGCAGAACTTCGTTGTCTCAGGTCTGGGGGAATTTTTAGCAGGCATACCCATTGTTGTGGAAGTTTGGAGCCTGAGACCCATCTCCAGTGTGACCTCCTGGGAAACCTCTCTTGCCACCTTGACTGAGCGCTTCCTCAACTGAGGCATATACCAGAAGCATGGGAACCATTCATTTCCTTTCCTCCTGGACATCAGATTCGGACGAAGACCAGCCGCGGCAGCAGCAGAACCCTGAACAACAGCAGCACCAACAGCAGCAGCAACAACAGGAGTGCCAAGCTGCTGCTCACCCACCTGAAGCTGCACAGGCCAGAAGGCGCCAGCGCGCGACCACATTGCTGCCCGGGATGCAAGGGACGCACTCGTGTTGGCCAGATTTGCTTAGCCTGCACAATCAAACACTTTTGTCTCGCATCTTCTTACCAGAGCATCGACAATGGACAAGAAACTGCGGATTCCTATCACTCTGACCACCATACTGACAATTGCAAGTCGCCCTAAGCCCTCAATGTGAAAGTCCCATTTGCGAAATGACACAAGCCACAACTTCAACAGTTTGCCATCAAATCTGTTTATGATACCATGACAAGGATGGCTGGTCCAAATACAATACATCACAGCACCCAAGTGACTACCCTTGTGACTACTTGTGCTTTATCTTCCTCTTACACGTGTTCCTACGTGGTGCTTCCCCTGTGGCTTCAGCAGATGTGGAGGCCCCTTGCTCACTTTCTTGCTGCTCCTGTCTCGACGCCTTTGGCGGGCGTCCTCTGGGGTTGCGAACCTGTGAGGGCTCGGCATCAGTCTGCTGCTCCTGCGGCTGTGCAGGGGATGAGACGCCCTTCTCAGTTGGGTGAGTACTCTGGTGGGGCTCTGACCAAGGGCTTTGCAGTGGCATGGTCGTGTGAGCGCTTGGAGAGGAGCCCCCACTTCCTTGTTGTCTGCCACCAACATCCCTCTCATGGGTCAGCCCCACTTCAGAGCTAGCAAGTGGCTTGACAGCACCTTGCTGCACTTCAGGGGGGCCATGAGGACCCGTTTCTGCACTGGAAGTCCGACTCCAGAGGACTTCCATGAAGGTCTGGTTTCTATGCTCAATAGCTGACCATCGCTCCTCAAGAGATGTCATTCTATTCTGAACAATGACCATGTTTTAAAGACCCTGGCGACTAAGCTCCTCCATGGCCGTAGCCATCCTCTCCTCTACGGTAGCCAGCCTTACCACAGAGGTTGCCATCCTTTCCGCTGTGATGCGTTCATGCGCCAATGCCTCCACAAAGGCTCTGCTCATGTTCGCGATGGACTCCTCCATTCGCTCCACACTCGCAGCGACCCCGGAGACAAAACCTGCCAGAGACTCCTGCACCTGTTCCTGGAGTTCCAGCACCGCTCTCCTTCTGGATGGACCCAAAGGCACAGGGACGACATGCAGCTGAGCCGAGCTGGCAGTGTCCTGCGCCCTCCGACGAGGACTCTCCACTGCTGTCCCTGTCTCCACCATCTGCTGATGCTCACTTGTGAGCTGTGATACACCAGGTGCCAACACTACTCTATCTCGCGAAGGTCCCACCGAGGTGTGAGTGTCTGCGCTGGTGCTGGGTGCGCTGAATTCTGCTGACGCTGTGCCCTCAGAGGTTGCAGCTTCCTCTGAGGAGTCTGGTAGCTTAGGCTGTTCCTCCTGGACAGTGGGGATGGGGGCTTTCGATGGTCCTGTGGAGGAGTAAAGGAAAGAGTTAGAGTTGTGAGGTCAAGGTTACATGCACATTGAATTGTGCAGATGATCATAAGTCAATCTGTTAGAGCATCAGAATCATTATCAGTGACTCATGCAATGTCACTGAGAGAGATGCCAAACTATTGTGTCACCAGCTTGCTGTGATGCGCCCATCTGTCCGTCCCCCACTTGGGAATCGTCCTCTATCCCGGCGATTTCCAGGGCCGCCTCCTCCCAGGCGGTGAGCTGGGCTACTGAGGGCGGCCCTCCTCCTGTCATGGCTCTTTCCCTCTTATTGTGGGCTCTCTTTTCCTGCAATGAGGGACACAAGTGGAGTTTGAGTGAGAATGAAGGAGTGTAGAGAATCCATAGCACAGATGCTTAGAAGGAGACAAAGGGCCCACCCTGTGTGTTGAAAGTTGTTGTTGTTGTTGTTGCATCACAGTGATAGGAAGTGTGAGGGCTGCATGGTCGAATAGTTAAGTGAATGTGACCATAGAGAGAGAGGCAATGGGTAAGGGTGCAGGGATGTAAGTGTCAAGTGGAATGTGGAGGAAGAGACTGGCAAAGCAGAGTGTTGGTGAGGAGAGGTGATGGGGATCAGATTGAGGGTGATGGGAAAGTCATACTCACTTTTCCTGTGCGGAGAAGGTCACGAAACCTCTTCCTACATTGCAGCCAGGTTCTGCAGCTCATCGAGATGGCAGTTGACCTCCTGGGCCACTTGCAGCCACACAGCTTTAGTCTGCTGGGGTGGCCTTTTTCTCCCTGAGGAAAAGGGAAGAACACCTCCTTATTCGATCTTGCTTCCTCCACCAGAGCTTGGAGGGAGGGCTCATTGAAGCGTGGGGCACAGTTTTGCCTGCTGGTGGACATAGTCGATCAATGAAGTCCTTACTACAATGGCCATAAAGTTTGCAGTCTCCAGAAGAAGCAAGGCTGCTTGCAGGCCTTAAATCCAGCAGCATTGATGACATCATCGGAGGCGACTTTCTGGATGAAAAGACTCATTGGGCCAGGGGTTCCCACACGCTGGAAATCAATTGCCCAATTAGGGGGGGGGAAAAAAATAAATAAAAAATCGCACTTTTTCCCCAATTCACTTCAGAGTCGGGGTCCTGACACAAATGCCACCTGACACGCCCCAGCCCGCCCACACTGGCAAAATCGAGTCCATAGAATGCAAAATTACAGTGAGGCAAATTGCACTACACCAATAAGTGTAGAAATTTATTGGATCTGTCATGGGATGCCAAGCTGCACCAAATCATTCCTTCAGCAGCACCTCCCAAACCCACGACCTCTACCACCAAGAAGGACAAGGGCAGCAGGCGCATGGGAACACCACCACCACCAAGTTCCCCTCCAAGTCACACGCCATCCTGACTTGGAAATATATCTCCATTCCTTCATCGTCGCTGGGTCAAAATTCTGGAACTCCCTCCCGAACAGCACTGTGGGAGTACCTTCACCACACAGACTGCAGTGGTTCTAGAAAGCATCTCCCCACCATCTTCTCAAGGGCAATTAGTGATGGGCAATAAATGCTGGCCTTACCAGCAACGCCCACATCCCATGAACAAATAAAAATAAGTTGCCGTGGTAACAGCAAATGGCAACTAAATTATTCCACTATGTTGGCTTCCATTTGCTACTATAGAATGAATCAATTCCATTGTCTTCAACATTTTGTTAACTCACCCCAGAAGTTGAATCCAAACAGGCAAAACCCACCTTCATATTACTATAAAAATAGCAGCATTCAAAAAGAAAACAGCAGTGGGCAAAATCATGCCCATCAGCTGAATGTCTGAAGCCCTCCGACTCCCACACATCTCCCTTATACAGCGTGTCAATATGGCAATCTTTCCTGAAAATTGAGGAAGCTATTGGAACAAAACAAGTTTACATTAAAAAAAAAACCATTAACAATTGCAGATGCACACACGTGTAGCAGTGGCTGGTGCACACACATTTTATATATTTTATATAAAGATGGATCTAGATATTATTCCAAGAACCTCCCAGGCTGCTGTGGAAGTAGTGGAAAAACCACAGCATTACTTGTGCAGCTGGGGAAGTAGAGGGACATCAGGCACCCAGGCTGGGTACTGCCTATATTTTTGTTTGCCTCCTTTACCTTTTTACTCGCAGAAATGTCCCACGCTATAAAATAAAGGTGATTCTAAGAGCAGGAGGGTAAAAGCCTGTACAAAATTGCATTTTTAAAGAGATTCTCCAATATAAAATGTCCTATAAAAGTCACATTGTTCATCACTATGTGGCTAGGTTAACCCTTTAAACAGAATGTATGTGTGAGGAAACAGAAGAAACATTTGGTTGCAAAGGATCCTGGGTAAGTAGAAAGTTGTTGGTATTGGAAACAGGCAGAATGATAAGTTTATGTGCAGCTTACATCACATTTTATTGAACACAAGGACTGCATTGTTAGCCTGTCATTGATACAGTGTTAACAGTAACATTCAGCATTTTGGATATGCCTTTTAAACAAAAAACACAAACAAAACTAAGGGGGTGAAATTCGGTTACGCCCTGTTTGGGGGCGGTAACCGAATTATCGCCGGAAATTTAGCGCCCGGCGCGGAAGCACCACCCTGGCCGTTAAATTCGGCTTACCGCCCCGGCGAGGAAGCGGAGCGCTATCTCGGGCGCTCCACTGCCTCTCGGGGCGGTGTTGGGGGCGCAAAGCACGGTAGCACTGGAGCGCTACGCGGCCATTCCGCGTAGCACTGACGCAGCCATTCCGCGTAGCGCTGATGCGTTTCAGCGCCCCTCTCCTTCCATTAAAGGGGAGGGATGCTGCGAGCTTGGCAGGGCCTCCGATGGCCCACACTAGGCCACCAGGACGGCGTGGTGCCGTGGTTACAGCCCGGCACCGAGACGCGGTGCCAGGCTGCACGATGGTGGCCACAGACCACACCAAGGGCTGCCACGGCGCGGGTCACGGCTACACCTCCCTTTAATTAGCACCCCGCGAGTGGAGGTTGGCCCAGCTCGCGACCCACGAGGCTGGCGCTGACACCGCCCACGGCAGCCTTGTGGGACGCAGCCGAATCTCTGCCGTGGGGAGATAAGGGGTCGCGGCAGGGCTGTAAGGGGTCGCGGCAGGGCGCTAAGGGGTTGTGGCGCACGGCGATGACATCATCGCCGGCAGCACAGCAGCCCAAGGCACTACTGGCGGGGGCACAGGGTTATCGGCTAGCGCCTCAGTAGCGCCCTGCCGAATTTCTCGGGAAGCCCCTGCCCGGATGGTAAGTCCTTTGCGCCCCGTTAGCGCCCCCCGGAGGCACTAACGGCAGGTGCAAAGGATCCAAATTTCGCTGCCCAAGTATTTAAATTATTGTGGTCACACCATTTCTTGATCATGACTTGTAACAAACTGGACCCAAAACTGGAAATAAGTATTCCTAGAAAATAACAGGAGTGAGATCAGGGCAGTAATCGGATCTCACAAGTTCCCATAACATCTGCTGAATTCAGGGTAGGCATGCACATTTAGACTTTTTCAGTTCTTCAATCAGCTTCTTTCAATCTCCTGTGCACTGTAATGTAAGCCATCAGTTCTGACTGAACTTGTGGAAGGGAAGGATATAGGACTTATTGCAAATGTCAACTTTCATTGAGGGAGGAAGAAAGAACTTACAGGGTTGCTGGAATAGGTTGTCCAAGCTAATACTGGATACATATTCTGAACTTCGGTATTGTCATTTGCCTTATTTATTATATTGATACCAATATGCAACAGGAAACATTGTACTTGAGTCTTACTTTAATGATATCTGATATTCTTATCATCTCAAATTGCTCCCACTACTACCAGTACCTGTGATAGACCTGTACTTCATCCGAGCATTATACAGCTCAAAGTGCTCTCCATATCCAACCCAAGTTTGGAAGGACAAAATTTAGCATTTAGCATTTATGTAGCACCTTATCACATCTCCCAAACATCTGAAAGCTCTTTCCATACAATGAATGACTCAGAAGTGGAGTAGTTGTCATTAAGTAGGCAAACATGACAACCAATTTGCTCAGTGCAAGATCCCACAAACAGCAATCTGATTTTGGTGATGGTGTTTGAGAATGGAATGTCAGGGAGCATAACTCTTCTTTCATTGTTCCATGGGAACTTTAACTTTCAGCTAAGTCACTGGAACTGGCAGATGGGTTTATCGTCTCAACCAAAGGACAGCATATCCAATTCAGCTGTCCTTTCGTACTGCACAGCGTCAGCCTAGATTATGTGCTGAAGTCCTAAAATGTGGCTTAAACATATAGGGGGAAAAATTCAGTTGGTTGCATCTCCCGTTAGCGCCTTAAGAGGGCGCTAATGGGGCGCAAAGCAACTAGCGCCCAGGCGCGGCGATGTTTGCACCACTCGCGAAATTAACTCGACATTTTTGCGGCGGCGCTAAACACTACCGCCACGATCTCCTGCGCCGGCAGATCGTGACGTCAGTCAAGTGCGCAATGCCCCGGTAGCGCCCCGGAGCGGATATTGAGTGGCGCCCCCTGCCTTACCGCCTGCCGCTAGCAACGACAGGTTGAGGGGAGCGTTTTGCAGTCAGGAAAGGACTGGGGGAGCGCTATTTAAAGGCGACCGCTTCCTGCCTTTTTTTGTTGGTGACATTTTTGAACCACACATTCTGAGAGAGAGAAAGAGAGACTTCTGGAGAGATTCAACGCTGTGTGAAGGAGTTTTGGGTACTAAGCAGCACTTTGCAGGTTCATTTTGATTTGCCCTTCCTTGTATCGATTTAGAAGAGAATGTGGGGGTTGCACTCTGAGCTCTTTGCCTGGTTCTCTGCATTGTTCTTTCCAGCAGATTTGATGTGCAGGTCTCTCCAGGCCGAGATTCAAGGCTGCAATGAGCAGGATGTGGATGGAAAGCAAAATCGACCCTCCCCTTTAAGAACTGGCTGGCGCCATTGTGTCTGTGTTCCATTGCTGACTGACATCACATGAGCTTCGCCAGCGCTCTGAGTTAGAGCCTCGCTCCTCGGCCTTTGCGCCTTAAGACAGATGTGTAGCGCCTGATTTAGCGCTCCAATCACCTCCAGGGGCGATAAAAGTCAAGTTTGCAGTCGGAGGCGATAATTAGTGCCAGGCGCTAATCTTTGCGCCCGGCTGATAATTGCACCCCAAATGGGGCGATACTGAATTTCTCCCCCATAGGCTTCTGATTTAGAGCCAAGCTAGCACGTCACATGCTCACTATTATACTTTACTGAAAACTGAGTGGCCAACACGAACTCTACGTATAGTGGCCCTTTTACGAGCAAAAACCTACAGTGACTGGAAAAGTTTCTCAGTTCGTTTTTATTGTAACTACCAGCTTCAAAGCTAAAGTTGCATGGTATTCAATTTCAAATCTGCAAAGTTGTAAGTAAATAGCACTTATAAAAGATGCCAATTCACTTTTAGTCAGGGCTATATTGGAGGTCAATAGTCCCAAGAATGTAAAGAAACACCCATTCTGGAGGGGGTGAAAATAATATTCATTCTAACTATGTAATAAATATTTTAACATTTTCTTTGAGTACATTTTTGAAAGTGCCAAGTGAAATGGTGCCCTTGAGAGAAAAGTATTTACATATCTAGTGCACATGAAGTGATCAGTAAACAATATTTAAATGCCCTTCCATAACTGGTAATCATGACCAGAAATTATTTTTTAAGAAGTCAAATAATATAGTGCATAAACCTATTAAAAATGCCTGAAATTACTAGTGAACAATATGCATTTGTGCAAGTGCCAGGCAATGACTATCTCCAAAAAGCGAGCGTCTAACCACCGCCCCTTGACATTCAACAGCATTACCATCGCCGAATCCCCCACCATCAATATCCTGGGGGGTCACCACTGACCAGAAACTTAACTGGACCAGCCACATAAATACTGTGGCAACAAGAGCAAGTCAGAGGCTAGGTATTCTGCGGCGAGTGTCTCACCTCCTGACTCCCCAAAGTCGTTCCACTATCTACAAGGCACAAGTCAGGAGTATGATGGACTTGCCTGGATGAGTGCAGCTCCAACAACACTCAAGAAGCTCGACACCATCCAAGACAAAGCAGCCCACTTAATTGGCATCCTATCCACCACCTTAAACATTCACTCCCTCCACCACCGGCGTACCGTGGCTGTAGTGTGTACCACCTACAAGATGCACTGCAGCAACTCGCCAAGGCTTCTTCGGCAGCACCTCCCAAACCCACGACCTCTTGCACCTAGAAGGACAAGGGCAGCAGGCGCATGGGCACACCACCACCTCCAAGTTCCCCTCCAGGTCACACACCATCCTGACTTGGAAGTATATTGTGTTCCTTCATTGTCGCTGGATCAAAATCCTGGTACTCCCTCCCTAACAGCACTGTGGGAGTACCTTCACCACACGGACTACAGCGGTTCAAGACGGCGGCTCACCACCACCTTCTCAAAGTAGGGATGGGCAATAAATGCTGGCCTTGCCAGCGACGCCCACATCCCAGGAACGAATTAAAAAAAAGAAATGAAATGACCTGCAAACTCCTGGAGTCAGCAAGAGCCTTTCCTTAGGCAAGGAAGCAGGTGTAATGTGTGAGTATTTGTGTTTTTTCCAGCTGTCATTTAATGGACTCGCACAATGGCCACTGAGCTTCCGCCTTCCCTTCACAGACGAGGTTCCCGAGGTACATGAATCCCGTGCGCAAAAAGTTAACGCCAAAACCTGATGTTAAAAAGCCTCTTAAGGGTCTCTCAACAAGCAGTTAAGTACTTCAATGAGGTCCCTCGCCTCATGGGTCCATGGCGCGCTGGGAAACGTGCCCAAGTTAAATGCGGAAGTCGGTGGGATGACAGCGGGTTCCCGACAGGCTGTCAATTTCCGTGATTTTAACTGCTGACCCGCCCCCAAACCCTCATGCTCAGACAACTGGGCCGGAATTTTCCCAGTGCCATGTATAACAAAACCTAAAAGGCTCTGGGAGAGAGAGAGAATGAATGCAAACACACAAGTGCAAGCAATATTCTATCAATAACAGTGATTATTAAATAAACTTTGTTCCATATACATTACTGTCCTTTGATCTTTGTCGAAATGAAGTCTGTGTGTCAGCCGTGGCTCAGTGGGTAGCACCTTCGCCTCTGAGTCAGAAGGTTGTGGGTTCAAGTCCCACTTCAGAGACTTGAGCACAAAATGTAGGTACTGAGGGACCTAGATATGACTCGATAAGTGCTGCACTGTCAGTGGTGCCGTCTTTCGGATGAGAAATTAAACCGAGGCCCCGTCTGCTCTCTCAGCTAGACGTAAAAGATCCCATGACACTATTTCGAAGAAGAGCAGGAGTTATCCCCAGTGTCCTGCTCAATATGTATCCCTCAATCAACAACACAAAAGAAACAGGTTATCTGGTCATTATCACATTGCTGTTTGTAGGAGCTTTCTGTGCGCAAATTGGCTGCCATGTTTCCTACATTACAACAGTGACTACACTTCAAATAAGTACTTAATTGGTTGTAAAGTGCTTTGGGACGTCCTGAGGTCGTGAAAGGCGCTATATCAATGCAAGTATTTCGTTCTTTCTTGCTTTCAGGGTCCTGGTCATCTGGTGCTTATGTAAGTTTTCACAGGGGTCCGTGTAGACTGATTCTTCTACAGATTGTGTACAACCTACTCTATCATGGACTTTCCCCCAGCAATGTCATCTCTGGGGTTGTTTTTTGTATAAATGCTTCCTGATCCTCAAAGGTAATCACACGAAACTCTAGAATATCACATCTCCACTAAGTAACCTTGAGGGTAAATTACTTTTTCTGCACAAAATGATGTCATCTTTTAGTAGGAGGATAGCAATTGCTGCAAACCTAAACAATATTATATCGAAATGGTATTTGGTTCAGGCATTTTGAGCATACATGAAAAGGCTGACAAGACAAAAAAGCTCAACATTTCTGTGGCTGGAATCTTTAATAAGGTTAACAACTGGGGATGCAAAATAATCATTCCTAGAGAAGGGTGGAGTAATGCTGGATATATTTAGTACTACAGTAGGCCTTAGAATGAATGGCTAAAAGCCAAGATATCTTTAAAAAGGGATGGCTGTTGCATTTAAACATCCACATCTTGGATGCATTTAATCAAGGCTATCCAAAATATAATTACTTACTTATTTTACACAACTGTCTCCAGATACCAAATTTAGCTCAGAAGCTGTCCAAGGCAACTCTCTTGAGGTCAAGTTCTTACTGTGGAGACCTACCCTTTAACCAATTTAATACAAACCCCCCCTGATGCCAGGTTACCTTCACCCAACACGGCTCAGAAACATGAAGTAGTCGGTGGAAAGTACTTAGCTGATGCCGCTTATTTTCCAGTTTAGATTCTTTTTAAAATCTTGCAGTTTCAAAGAGACATCATAACATTGTGGTTTTAAGACAGGATGTCCTGAAAAGAGAGACCCTGTCCTGCAGGACGATAAAGGCCATTTATTTTGTTACCCAATTGTGAATTCAGCAGCATTGCCAACAATTTGGATTCACTCACAAGTTACACAATTTTCTATTTTGTAATGCTTTCAATTCATGCAAGAAGTTTTAAAAACCTCCTTGACTCTCCTTCAACACTAATACCTTGCATGGACACGGCATCAAAATTCCATTTGAGATTCATGAATGTTGGACAATCCCAATTCAGTACCAATCTTTTTGCAGTTTTCACACATTACAACAAGTCAACTGAAGATACTCAAGCTAACTATAGTTGGCTTTATGTGGTCTGCGGTAGGAACTTGCCAACATTTGATCAGAAAACTTGTATGTACCTCATGCACGGTCATTCAGGAGGGCTCCCTTAATTATTTATCTGAACTATAAGGGAGAACCAGTGGATGTGGTGTATTTGGACTTTCAGAAGGCTTTCGATAAGGTCCCGCATAAGAGATTAGCATGTAAAGTTAAAGCACATGGGATTGGGGGCAAGGTACTGACTTGGATAGAGAACTGGTTGGCAGACAGGAAGCAAAGAGTTGGAATAAACGGGTCTTTTTCCGAGTGGCAGGCAGTGACTAGTGGGGTACCGCAGGGATCGGTCCTAGGACCCCAGCTATTCACAATATATATTAATGATCTAGACGAGGGAACGAGATGTAATATCTCCAAGTTTGCAGATGACACGAAGCTGGGTGGGCGTGTGTGCTGCGAGGAGGATGCCGAGAAACTCCAGTATGATTTGGACAGGTTGGGTGAGTGGGCAGAAGCGTGGCAGATGCAGTATAATGTGGATAAATGCGAGGTTATCCACTTTGGTGGCAAAAACAGAAAGGCAGATTATTATCTGAACGGCAATAGATTGGGAGAAGGGGAAGTGCAACGAGACCTGGGTGTCCTTGTGCACCAGTCACTGAAGGTAAGCATGCAGGTGCAGCAGGCGGTTAAGAAGGCAAATGGTATGTTGGCCTTCGTAGCGAGAGGGTTTGAGTACAGGAGCAAGGATGTCTTGCTGCAGCTGTACAGGGCCTTGGTGAGACCACACCTTGAGTATTGTGTGCAGTTTTGGTCGCCTTATCTGAGGAAGGATGTTCTTGCCATGGAGGGTGTGCAGCGAAGATTCACCAGACTGATACCTGGGATGGCAGGAATGACATACGAGGAGAGATTGGGTCGATTGGGCTTATACTCGCTGGAGTTTAGAAGAATGAGAGGAGATCTCATTGTAACTTATAAAATTCTAACAGGGCTAGACAGACTGGATGCAGGAAGGATGTTCCCGATGGTCGGGGAGTCCAGAACAAGAGGTCACAGTCTAAAGATAAGGGGTAAGCCATTTAGGACAGAGATGAGGAGGAATTTCTTCACCCAGAGAGTGGTGAACCTGTGGAATTCTCTACCACAGAAGGCAGTTGAGGCCAAGTCAGTAAATATATTCAAGAAGGAGTTAAATATATTTCTTAAGGCTAAAGGTATCAAGGGATATGGGGAGAAGGCAGGGACAGGGTACTGAGTTTGGATGATCAGCTATGATCTCATCGAATGGCGGAGCAGGCTCGAGGGGCCGAATGGCCTACTCCTGCTCCTATCTTCTATGTTTCTATCACAACTTAGAGTTACACTTATCTTTCCTTGAAACAAATTGGAGCTTATACAACAGAAGCCATCAATATTCTCCACAAGCATTGAACACAGTTTGCTACAATTTATTTAATAAACACCTCGAAAGACAGATACTCTATTGAAGTATAAACTAGATTAGGACCACATCCGTTAACTTCTGGTTGTAGAGGTAATGTATGGGTGAGATTTGACACAGGCTATAAACAAAAATGAGCTCTGGAGAAGATGTGTATTGTTAAATATAAGAGATTACGTATTATTAGAAAGAAGCTAAGAAAGCAGTCCTGAATTTAGGTAATACAGCTGGGAAATATTTAAACTACAAGCAAAAAAAAAGAGAAAAGGCTCGATCAGATCTGATCCCCACCTTGTTCGGAGTCAGCTGCTATCAGCTGGGGCGACAGTTAGTGAGTTTCAGATGACTCCAGTGTCTTGGAATAAGGAAAGATTTAAAAAACAGGTTCATGGTTCTGTTTGTTATCTGTGAAACCTGCGAGAAAAGTGCACCTGTGTCGATGTCAGATGAGACAAAATTTGCCTCTGATTTCTCCAAAATCGATCAGTCCGCAGACACTCAATGTCTAGGCTTAACCCTGAAGAATAGCCACTTGGGTGAGGTACCAGAGATCTGCCAGCACCAACGGAACTGTAACAGAGCAAAAGCAGTGCCTTTGGTAGAAGAAAGAAGAAAACTGGAAGGGAAAAAAAGCACAAACCAAGTTTGGAATGACAAAATCAATAATTGCTGTTTTAAGTGGACAAAGTATAAATATTTAAAACTCCCACCACTATGCTTTACTGAAAGCACAGCACCAACACTGCAAAACTTGAACTATCATTATGACTTAGCAGAATGTACATAAATCAGTTAACAGAACTTAGGTTAATGTTTGCTAATTCATTAGTAGGTTTCTTCTTTCTATTACTCACAGAAATGTTAATTAAAGCATAAGCTGTAAAGAGAAGGATACCCCTTATTCTTTTATGTGACTGGGGCTTGGCGCAGTCATAAATAAAGAACACTGAACTATTTGTTCTGAGGTAAACAAAGGTTAAAAACAACTCTAGTGTTGTCAGTTAGCGGCTGACCTTTTCTATGATCCCTGGAGTAACGTATCTGGAGATATTGGTAAAAATCATAATCTTCAAAGTGAAACTAGCTTTGAAGGATTCACAGGATCAAACAAATTGCTCATCCAGTAGTTGGGAGAGCAGTTTTGGAGCTTTGCTGTGTCAGTCTCCAAATCCACCTTCCTGAATGCCAGGACTGTTCAAAAGAAGAGGATTGGCAGAATAGCTAGATTGTACAAACAAACCGCCTGTCTGCAAAATTGCAACAATTATCAAAGTACTCGTAGACATGACAACTGCCAAAAAACTAAATATTGCTGCTTTAAAGAAGCACCATGATGTCAGCAAACAGAAGGTTTTTTTGGGGCGATGGGGGAAGTAAAAGACCATTGGGCCCAAATGGATATTCTTTGTTTCATAGATCAGCCCACATATCCACTTTTCACTAAATCCAAACCCTTTCTCTCTTCAGAAAGGCAACAAATTGTCTCTTGATTCCATCTATACTATTTGCTTCAATGATGTCCCCTGATTACTTATTTCACAAGTCTATTATTAACTTTGGGTGAAAAGGTTCCATCCAAATTCCACCCATACTCCTAATATCTTCACTTGTGCCTGTTGGCATTTGAAAGCTTCATCATAGTTAATCATTTTGCCTAGATCAATTTTTTTGTCAATTCCTTTGTGGAATATCTTCATCTGGTGTGTCAGTGCAAGCAGCAGGATGTCCACTTTGCTGTTACCTCTCTATTCAACAAAAATGCAATGATTCTATGGCCCCGATATTGACAGAGGTGGGTTTTCCGAGCAGGGGGTGGGGGGCTGAGTTTCGGAAGGGACCCAGCAAGCGTGCGTATTTTTTTTGACAAGTTCTGCGCCCGGAAGTCAGCCCAATTCCCGAGGCCCGGGAAACCCCGCCGGCTAGGGTTAAACCTGTGAGTGAAGTTAAATATCCCAACCTCATTATAATATTTAAATGGCCAACCTGCCTCCTGGGAGCGGGTTGGCTGCCCGCCACTTGTCCCACCTCCGTTAAACCTCACGGAAGTGGGAGGGTTGGAGTCAGGTTTGAGATTTTTTTAATTTTTACATCTCACCCGACCCCAACCCACCTGTTTTTGGGGGTTAAAATTGACCCCTATGTTTCTAAGTCCACCAATTGGATTTTAACTCACATTCCTCCCAGTTTCTGCTGGAAAGAGGGAGTTAAAATTCCCCAATACTGTCAAAAGATTGAGGGAAAAATGTGAGAGAATGGACAACAGAGATAGTAGTTTTTTGGGACCAGCCAGATGGACTGAATAATCTTTCCTGGTCCTGTACTTTCCTATGTTTTTAATATGCAGTACCATATCAGTCTCTAAGCCCAAAATTTCTATGTTACAAATTACCAGAGGCCTTCACGAGATGTGAACATTCATAAGCATTTCATCAATTCATTTAGTGCCAGCATCATTCTTCACTTACTCCTCTCAAAATTAATTTCTACTGATAGTTGATTGACCAAAAGAGGTCCAATTTCAGGCATAATGAACATCAAATTTGTTTGTTATCTTCTTTCATATGCACTGTAGCTCACAGACATCCAAAGTATTATGACAATCCCCATTACCTGGATACAGTTTGAATCAGTGATATAAAAATGCACATTAAATCACAACATATCATAAATCAAACTATACAGTTTCACCAGAACTGGCTCAAATATTGGAAACATCCACCAATTTAGTCATAGAGCACAGAAAGAGGCCCTTCGGCCCATCGTGTCCACGCCGGCCATCAAGCCCTGTCTATTCTAATCCCATTTTCCAGCACTTGGTCCGTAGCCTTGTATGCTATGGCGTTTCAAGTGCTCATCTAAATGCTTCTTGAATGTTGTGAGAGTTCCTGCCTCTACCACCCTTTCAGGCAGTGAGTTCCAGATTCCAACCACCCTCTGGGTGAAAAAGTTTTTCCTCAAATCCCCTCTAAACCTCCTGCCCCTTACCTTGAAACTATGCCCCCTGGTTATTGACCCCTCTACTAAGGGGAAAAGTTCCTTTCTACCTACCCTATCTATGCCCCTCATAATTTTGTACACCTCAATCAGGTCCCCCCTCAGCCTTCTCTGCTCTAAGGAAAACAACCTTAGCCTGTCCAGTCTCTCTTCATAGCTGAAGCGCTCCAGCCCAGGTAACATCCTGGTGAATCTGCTCTGCACCCTCTCCAATGCAATCACATCCTTCCTATAGTGTGGCGACCAGAACTGCACACAGTATTCCAGCTGTGGCCTAACTAACGTTTTGTACAGCTCCATCATAACCTCCCTGCTCTTATATTCTATGCCTCGGCTGATGAAGGCAAGTATCCCATATGCCTTTTTAACCACCTTATCTACCTGTCCTGCTACCTTCAGGGATCTATGTACATGCACACCAAGGTCCCTCTGATCTTCTGTCCTTCCTAGGGTCCTACCATTCATTGTGTATTCCCTTGCCTTGTTCGTCCTCCCAAAATGTATCACCTCACACTTTTCAGGGTTAAATTCCATTTGCCACTGTTCTGCCCATCTAACCAACCCGTCTATATTGTCCTGTAGCCTGAGGCTTCCCTCCTCGCTATTTACCACTCCACCAATTTTCGTGTCATCTGCGAACTTACTGATCATACCTCCTACATTCATATCTAAATCATTAATGTACACTACAAACAGCAAAGGACCCAGCACCGATCCCTGCGGTACACCACTGGACACAGGCTTCCAGTCACAAAGACAACCTTCGACCACCACCCTCTGCCTCCTGCCACTAAGCCAATTTTGGATCCAATGTGCCAAATTGCCCTGGATCCCATGGGCTCTTACCTTCTTGACCAGTCTCCCATGTGGGACTTTGTCAAAAGCCTTACTGAAGTCCATGTAGACTACATCAACTGCACTACCCTCATCCACACACCTAGTCACCCCCTCGAAAAATTCAATCAAATTGGTAAAATTTTACTGTTGCACCATAATACATCTAGTTTAGAAATCTTCTTTTACAGTCTGAATTGAAATAGATAAACACAAAGTACTGATTTTCACCAGTACACTCAAATTGTTTATGTAATGCAGGTTTGTGAAAGTGTTAATAAAATTGACTGTCTGAGCAGTCTCTGCAAGTCAGCACAAAAGCAACAGCATGAAGCTGTCCTAAAATGTGTGACTAATTGGCACCAATTTGGCTATTGTACTCATTTAGACGACAAAGGATACTATTCACTGGACGTGTAGGGGTATTCTGCAGAGGTTGGAACAGCAGAAGAGGGAGTTTTACATTGCAACATACTGGTACCATACAGTACTCAATGATCATCACTTTATCAGTGCTTGGCATTCATCACCCCTATACAGTGCAGTTTTAAAAATAAATATGCACACTTTATAATCCTATCAATATTCAGAGATGTATATGAAGCCCAAAATTTAGCCCTCTATCAAAGAATGCAAAACAGAAGTCAGGCCAGCATTCCCATTATAATTTCAAAACAAGTTCCAGCATTGAACCAATTCCAAAAGTCTAGTACAAGGCAGAAATAAAAAAATCTTAGGGGCTTGACAGGATAGATGCAGAGGGGATGTTTCCCCTCGTGGGGGAATCTAGAACTGGGGGGCATCATTTCAGAATAAGGGGGCACCCTTTTAAATCGGAAATGAGGAGGAATTTCTTCTCTCAGAGGATCGTGAATCTTTGGAATTCTCTTCCCCAGAGAGCTGTGGAGGCTGCGTCATTGAATATATTTAAGGTGGAGATGGACAGATTTTTGAACGATAAGGGAGTCAAGGGTTATGGGGAGCGGGCAGGGAAGTGGAGTTGAGGCCAAGATCAGATCAGCCATGATCTTATTGAATGACGGAGCAGCCTCGAGGGGCCAAATGACCTACTCCTGCTCCTACGTCTTATGTTCTTATGTTAATATTTATTTTAAATTGAAATGAATCCATCTTGAGGTATCATGAAACTAATTAAAAACACAAAAGTACTCCATATTTATAATAGTTGATGAGTCACAAACTTTCAAATGACTCCATAAACTTTAATGTACTCCAATAGTGGAGAACTAACAATGCCCGAATACAACACTGTATTGTAATAATTTGGGTATACTACCCAGCAACTTGAATCCAACCTACAAAATTCCCTTACCATATCGGCCTCCTCCTGAGGTCCCCACCATCACAGAAACCAGTCTTCAGCCAATTCGATTCACTCCACGTGATATCAAGAAACGGCTGAGTGCACGGGATACAGCAAAGGCTATGGGCCTCGACAACACCCCAGCTGTCGTGCTGAAGACTTGTGCTCCAGAACGAGCCGCGCCTCTAGCCAAGCTGTTCCAGTACAGCTATAACACTGGCATCTACCCGACAATGTGGAAAACTGCCCAGGTATGTCCTGTCCACAAAAAGCAGGACAAATCCAATCCGGCCAATTACCGCCCCATCAGTCTACTCTCAATCATCAGCAAAGTGATGGAAGGTGTCATCGACAGTACTATCAAGCAGCTACCTGCTCACTGATGCCCAGTTTGGGTTCCGCCAGGACCACTCAGCTCCAGACCTCATTATAAACATGGACAAAAGAGCTGAATTCCAGAGATGAGGTGAGAGTGACTGCCCTTGATATCAAGGCAGCATTTGACCGAGTGTGGCATCAAGGAGCCCTAGTAAAGGTGAAGTTAATGGTATCGGGGGGAAAACTCTCCACTGGCTGGAGTCATACCTAGTACAAAGGAAGATGGTTGTGGTGGCTGGAGCTCAATCATCACAGCCCCAGGACATCGCTGCAGGAGTTCCTCAGTAACCATCTTCACCTGCTTCATCAATGACCTTCCTTCCTTTATAAGGTCAGAAGTGGGGATGTTCGCTGATGACTGCACAGTGTTCAGTGCCATTCACAACTACTCAGATAATGAAGCAGTCCATGCCCGCATTCAGCAAGACCTGGACAACATTCAGGCTTGGGCTGATAAGTGGCAGGTAACATTCGCGCCAGGCAATGACTATCTCCAACAAGCGAGTGTCTAACCACCGCCCCTTCACATTTAACCGCATTACCATCGCCGAATCCCGCACCATCAATATCCTGGGGGTCACCATTGACCAGAAGCTGAACTGGACCAGCCACATAAATACTGTGACAACAAGAGCAGGTCAGAGGCTGGGTATTCTGCAGCGAGTGTCTCACCTCCTGACTCCCAAAGCCTTTCCACCATCTACAAGGCACAAGTCAGGAGTGTGATGGAATACTCTCCACTTGCCTGGATGAGTGCAGCTCCAACAACTCTCAAGAAGCTTGACACCATCCAAGACAAAGCAGCCCGTTTGATTGGCACCCCATCCACCACCTTAAACATTCACTGACTCCACCACCGGCGTACCGTGGCTGCAGTGTGTACCATCTACAAGATGCACTGCAGCAACTCGCCAAGGCTTCTTCAGCAGCACCTCCAAAACCCACAACCTCTACCACCTAGAAGGATAAGGGCAGCAAGTGCATGGGAACACCACCACCTCCAAGTTCCCCTCCAAGTCACACACCATCCTGACTTGGAAGTATATCGCCGCTCCTTCATCGTCGCTGGCTCAAAATCTTGGCACTCCCTCCCTAACAACACTGTGGGAGTACCTTCACCACACGGACTGCAGCAGTTCAAGAAGGCAGCTCACCACCACCTTCTCAAGGGCAACTATGGATGGGCAATAAATGCTGGCCTTGCCAGCGACGCCCAGATCCCATGAACAAATTTTAAAAAACCTTCCATTAATAGGTAACTTCAACATTTGACGTAGACAGCATAAGATCTTCTAAGAGTAAGTTCAACTATTCAATTATTGTACATTCAATCTGCCCCCTCTCCACAATTTTCTCCACCTCCTCCTCTCCTGAAGATGTTGACTCCTTGTTGGCATGTGGCTTCCGTCATAGTCCAGTACTGTGCCTGAAAATGCTGGGAATACACAGTGGGTCCATCAGGATTTCATCATTTTTTCCTCTTCAGGTGAAGATGTTACTGTACATTAATACAAAAGCAAAATACTGCAGATGCTGGAAATCTGAAATAAAAACAGAAAATGCTGGGAATACTCAGCAGATTAGGCAGCATCTGTGGAGCGAGAAACAGAGTTAACGTTTTAGATCCTGAAATTTTAACTCTGTTTCTCTCTCCACAGATGCTGCCTAACCTGCTGAGTATTTCCAGCATTTTCTGTTTTTATGATGTTACTATACATGTTTAAGCCATGAAGGCGAGTGCTGCTGACAGGCGCTTCAACAATGGGTGCACCACCACCAAGCTTAATTCTGTCCTCCGCATATGCATTTCTAGCAGAGGTCACTGGAAAGCAATCAGATGCAGGAATCCTGGCCAGTTTTACTTTCCTTAATTCATGGGTGTCAAGACCAATTAGAGTACTGCTACTTCCACCACTGCTGAAATGAGTTAGCTCAGCACAGACAGGCATCAAACGTTGGACATTCCTAGATTTTTTGGTTTAGCTGCTCATTGAATAAATTCGATGAGTTATTGGCAAGCCCAATCTTTGCTTGTGCCCAAGTGCTAGACTTCAAGTAGTATGGCCTGAAAATAAAATAACTGCGACATGAAGTCATTTTAAACAATACAACATAACTGCTGTTTAAAGACCCCTTTACAGGACTGTGTCAGTGAATTAAGTGGATACTAATACTTCCTGGAGTATGGGGCATGGATATTAATAGGTTTGGGTAGCAGATGTCCTAACTGTTGTAATAGTGATATTGGGCCCTAAACTGGACTAGTGATAAAACATGAAAAAAAACAGAAAAAATGCAAATGCAACAATTCTTTAATAAAAAACAGAAAATACTAGAAATGCACAGACTTGAGCACAAAATCTAGACTGACACTCCAGTGCAGTACTGAGGGAGTGCTGTACTGTCGGAGATGCTGTCTTTCGGATGAGACATTAAACCGAGGCCCCGTCTGCACTCTCATGTGAACATAAAAGATCCCATGACACTATCTGAAAAAGAGCAGGGGAGTTCTCATTGGTGTTTATCCCTCATCCAACATCACTAAAACAGATTATCTGGTCATGATCACATTGCTTTTGTGGGATCTTGCTGTGTGCAAATTGGCTGCTGCGTTTCCTACATTACAACAGTGACTACACTTCAAAAGTACTTCATTGGCTGTAAAGCGCTTTAGGATGCCCTGAGATCATGAAAAGCACTATGTAAATGCAAGACTTTTTTTTTTTGCTATCGCTATGTAAAGCCCAGAATCCATTTATGGTGAGAATCACCTGGAATTTTGATTGTGCCAAATTGATTAAAATGGAATGAATATTCAGGAGATACATTCAGTTGAGACATAAACTGTTAGTGACTTTGGCCTTCTGTACATCTCTCCCTTTCTTCACCCCACCATTGGTGGCAGAATCTTCAGTTTGGGCATAATCTTTGGAACACCATCCCTAAAACTCTCTGCCTTTACACTTATATTTTGCACCTTTAAAAATCTCCTCAAAACCCATCTCTTGGATCTAGCTTTCAATCACCCCTCCTAATCTCTTCCTTCCTGGCTCAGCATCCAATTTTATCGCTCATAATTGGGAAGTATCTTGGAACTTTTCTTTAGATTAAAGATGCTATTTACATGCAAGTTGTTGCTGTTATAGTGGTAATGCTATAGTCCATTGAGCAGACTATGTAAAGAAACTAGTGAGAAATCTCTTGTCTTCATACTCCCAACAATGCTCCCCATGACAGAGTTGCACTGCCCAACACTGTGTCACGAGGTAGATTAAATTCTCCAGTGCTTTTGCAGAGCTCAATTCATTTTAAATGTAATCATGGCTTCCTGCTCACTTACACAAATTTTGAGATGCACTTGTAGAGGTCCTTGATCTACTGTATTCAGATGCAAACCAATAGGATCAGGGAGTGGTAGAAAGAAGGAAATATGTTAATCTTTATTTAATTTCCTCTTCCCCGGTTATACTATTTGTAGTACATTCGGCATTTAGGCATTGCTGTTATCCTTTTATACTACAATCTCATCTACAACAATACAAATAGGGTAGGACTTTAAGTATTTTTGCAGAAAGTACTGGATAAATGATACATGATGTGTTTTGGATTAGTTTTAGTATACATTCTCAAGAGTCAAATTCCTTGATGTTTGATACTGGGGAGTGAGGTTGCAGGATTGCTTGCATATAGCAGCAAGTTTTCTGCACACAAAGATAGACTGAATTCTACAGTTCTGGTCTGAACACCATGGGTGTTTGGATTCTCTTTTGGTCATTGCCAGAGGTTCCATGTCCATGGTGAAAAGAAGCAGCTAGCTTTCATTTTCAAGGTGGAAAATGTGATCTGTAGCCCCAAGTACCCGCCAAGGAAATGTGCTCACATTGGCTGGCACACCAATCTCTAAAACCTAACAATCAATCCTTTAAACTAACTCAGTCACTAAGAAGTAGCCAGTTCTCTCTTCTTCCTCCCAAGTGTAAGGGTTCATAGTTTTGGATGGGTTTGAAACTGTAGTGAAAGATTGTTTTCACTCGTTGGTGAAACAACAATAAAGGGTATAAATTTAGTAATAGCAATAAAAGGATACAGGGGAGGTAAAAAATAATGATGCAATTATAGCATTGACGAGGGAACTGGATAAACACAGAAAATAAACTATTAAAAGGGGACAGGGGAAGGGTATGGAAATTATATTTAGGCTCTGATGTGGAGCTAGCATTGGGACAGACACAATGGAATTGAATGACCTCCTTCAATTCAGAAATTTCAATGATCCTGTAAAAATACTCTGTCGTACACTCTCTTCCTCCTCTTTGCATCCTCATTTGTGTCAGCTGTGGCTCAGTGGGTAGCACTCTCACCTCTGAGTCAGAAGGTTGTGGGACTTGAACACAAAACTAGGCTGACACTCCAGTACAGTGCTGAGGGAGTGCTGCACTGTCGGAGGTGCCGTCTTTTGGATGAGACGTTAAACCGAGGCCCCGTCTGTTCCCTCAAGTGGACATAAAAGATCCCATGACACTATTTTGAAGAAGAGCAGGGGAGTTATCCCCGGTGTCCTGGCCAATATTTATCCCTCAACCAACATAACAAAAACAGATTATCTGGTCATTATCACATTGCTGTTTGTGGGACCTTGCTGTGCACAAATTGGCTGTCGTGTTTCCCACATTACAACAGTAACTCCACTTCAAAAGTACTTCATTGGCTGTAAAGCGCTTTGAGATGTCCGGTGGTCGTGAAAGAAGCTATATAAATGCAAGTCTTTCTTTCTTTCATTGTGTTGAAATGAAGTCTCATTGCACTGACTTTGATTTTTTCCTCAGGATCTCAAAACAATGAAACTCCTTACTTCCTACAACCCAATCACCTAACCATGACTTCTTCATTTACTTTGTCTTCTCAGTTTGTCTTTGAACCTTGGTAATACAGTTCTTGGCGTTTCACCAAAGTTTATCAATATTACAAATGAAAAGTTCATGCTATCGAAATCTTAGGATTTGATGCACACACATTTTTCTACCAACCACTAATAACAATATAATTATCAATAATTATTTGTGGCTGAAACAATGGGATCCTAGCCTTGAAAACAAGAAGAAGCTTTCAAGTTTTTTGATCTGTGAATATTGTTAGGTAAGGATATCAAAGGATATATAGCAAAGGCGGGTTAATGGAGTTGAGCTGCAGATCAGCCATGATCTAATTAAATGGCGGAGCAGGCATGAAGGGTTAAATGGCCTACCCAGGTTCCTAATGTTTCTATGTAACTAGAAAGATTGCCTATTGGACAATAGGCTTTTTCTTGTTGATTTGGGACTCAGGTCTGCAGAGGTAAAAGAACTACACATAAGTCACTTCCACTCAGTTTCTCAAATTGAATAATTACAGCATGTATTAGAATAGGTCTGAGAGACTCTTATTAATTGTTTATTAAATGTAGTGTCTAATTGAGTTCACATGGACTTTTGACTAATAAAGTAATATCTTCAACTGACATCTCATGAATTAATTCGAACAAGAACTTATCATATATACACAGCTTTCAAAATTCATGCAGAGAAGCAGACAACAAAGATATACATTACACTATTCGGTGTTGGACAAGACCTGGATAAATTGGTATCTTTTAGCCTATACAGGACTATCTATACCTGCTTATTACTTAACTACTGTTCAACAGACACAATAAACTGATAACTCGGGAAACTTAATTTACTATTATAACTTTGACCACCTTAATTGATCCAGCTCAGTCTTTAGATTTAGATCATAAAACAGATGAGCTTACCACACGTGAGCCACTCTGCGTTTTCTCTTCCTCAGCTGCCAACTATGGATGTCACTGCACATAGTAAACACAAGAAAGTCAACACTTCTCCTCTTAAAATTGACCTTTTAAAATAAAAGGTCAAGATGTCAAAATAAAATCAAGCGAGATGTAGAATTTTTCTTGTTTGATCAATCTACAACCATGATGTCAAGAATATGAACTCTTATACGATCAGAACATTTCAGGGACAAGGAGCACAAAAGCAGTAACAACCAGGTTAAAAGTAAAATAATCCCCCAATTATTATATATTTAAATACCTGTTTCAATTTAAAGAACATAGTATACATTTAAGAGAGTTAGAAGATAATTAACACACCTAATGATGAATTCGCATAGATTTAAATTCACGGAGATGTACTTGATACTACAAATATAATCATACTTTTCTTGTAAGGTGGGCTTTCCTACTTGATGTAGGAATGTTTTTCCATTACCATTGAATGGCTTACCGGGGGGAAGGCAGCAGCAGCCAACTTCCTGGCACCGAGGGTGTTTCTGCTGCACAGGAAGGGAGGAAAAAGAGTGGGAGAGCTATAGTGATAGGGGATTCTATTGTAAGGGGAATAGATAGGCGTTTCTGCGGCCGCAAACGAGACTCCAGGATGGTATGTTGCCTCCCTGGTGCAAGGGTCAAGGATGTCTCAGAGCGGCTGCAGAACATTCTGGAGGGGGAGGGTGAACAGCCAGTTGTCGTGGTGCATATAGGTACCAACGATATAGGTAAAAAACGGGATGAGGTCCTAAAAGCTGAATATAGGGAGTTAGGAGGTAAATTAAAAAATAGGACCTCAAAGGTAGTAATCTCAGGATTGTTACCAGTGCCACGTGCTAGTCAGAGTAGAAATAGAAGGATATTTCAGATGAATACGTGGCTAGAGGAATGGTGCAAGGGGGAGGGATTCAAATTCCTGGGACACTGGAACCGGTTCTGGGGGAGGTGGGACCAGTACAAACTGGACGGTTTGCACCTGAGCAGGACCGGGACCGATGTCCTAGGTGGAGTGTTTGCTAGTGCTCTGGGGGAGGATTTAAACTAAAATGGCAGGGGATTGGGAACCTGAGCAGGGAGACAGAGAAAAGGGAAACAAGGATAGAAGCAAAAGACAGGAAGGAGAAAAACAAAGGTGGCAGTCAGAGAAATCAAGGGTTTAAATCAAACATGGCCACAGTAAATAATAATTCTAAAAGGTCTAAGAGCATTAAAAAAACAAGCCTGAAGGCTTTGTGTCTTAATGCGAAGAGCATTCGTAATAAGGTGGATGAATTAGCTGCGCAAATAGAGGTAAACGAATATGATATGATTGGGATTATGGAAACATGGCAACAGGGTGACCAAGGCTGGGAACTCAACATCCAGGGGTATTCAATATTCAGGAAAGATAGGCAAAAAGGAAAAGGAGGTGGGGTAGCATTGCTGGTTAAAAAGGGGATTAACACATTTGTAAGGAAGGATATTAGCTCTGATGATGTGGAATCTGGATGGGTAGAACTGAGAAATACCAAGGGGCAGAAAACGTTAGTGGGAGTGGTATACAGACCCCCAAACAGTAATGCGGAGGTTGGGGATGGCATTAAAAGGGAAATTAGAGAAGCGTGCAATAATGGCACAGCAGTTATCATGGGTGACTTTAATTTACATATAGATTGGGCTAACCAAATTAGTAACAGTACTGTGGAGGAGGAATTCCTGGAGTGTATACGGGATGGTTTCCTGGACCAATATGTCGAGCAACCAACTAGAGATCAGGCCATCTTAGACTGGGTATTATGTAATGAGAAAGGATTAATTAGCAATCTTGTTCTGCGAGGCCCCTTGGGTCGGAGCGATCATAATATGATAGAATTCTTCATTAAAATGGAGAGTGAAGTAGTTGACTCGGAGACTAGGGTCCTGAATTTAAATAAAGGAAACTACGATGGTATGAGGCGCGAGTTGGGTAGGATTGATTGGGGAATGTTACTCAAAGGGCTGACAGTGGATAGGCAATGGCAAACATTCAAAGATCGCATGGATGAACTGCAGAATTTGTTCATCCCAGTTTGGCATAAAAATAAAACAAAAAAGGTGACTCAACCGTGGCTAACAAGGGAAATTAGGAACAGCATAAGATCCAAGGAGAGGACATATAAATTGGCCAGAAAAAGCAGTAAACCTGAGGATTGGGAGCAGTTTAGGATTCAGCAAAGGAGGACAAAGGGATTAATTAAGAGGGGGGAAATAGAGTATGAGAGTAAACTTGCAGGGAACATAAAAACTGACTGTAAAAGCTTTTATAGATATGTGAAGAGAAAAAGATTGGTGAAGTCAAACGTAGGTCCCTTGCAGTCAGAATCAGGGGAATTTATAATGGGGAACAAAGAAATGGCAGACCAATTAAATACATACTTTGGTTCTGTCTTCACAAAGGAGGACATAAATAACCTCCCAGAGATGTCGGGGAACATAGGGTCTAATGAGGGGGAGGAACTGAAAGAAATCAATATTTGTAGGGAAATGGTGTTAGCGAAATTGACGGGATTGAAGGCCAATAAATCCCCAGGGCCTGATAATCTACATCCTAGGGTACTTAAGGAAGTGGCCCTAGAAATAGTAGATGCATTGCTGGTCATCTACCAAAATTCGATAGATTCTGGAACAGTACCCATGGATTGGAGGGTAGCTAATGTTACCCCACTATTCAAAAAAGGTGGTAGAGAGAAAACGGGGAATTATAGACCGATAAGCCTGACATCGGTAGTGGGGAAAATGCTGGAGTCCATTATAAAAGATGTAATAGCAGAGCACTTGGAAAACAGTGACAGGATCGGACAAAGTCAACATGGATTTACAAAAGGTAAATCATGCTTGACTAATCTACTGGAATTTTTTGAAGATGTAACTGGTAAAATAGATAAGGGAGAACCAGTGGATGTGGTGTATTTGGACTTTCAGAAGGCTTTCGATAAGGTCCCGCATCAGAGATTAGCGTGTAAAGTTAAGGCACATGGGATTGGGGGCAAGGTATTCACTTGGATAGAGAACTGGTTGGCGGACAGAAGGCAAAGAGTTGGAATAAACGGGTCTTTTTCCGAGTGGCAGGCAGTGACTAGTGGGGTACCGCAGGGATCGGTCCTAGGACCCCAGCTATTCACAATATATATTAATGATCTAGACGAGGGAACGAGATGTAATATCTCCAAGTTTGCAGATGACACAAAGCTGGGTGGGCGTGTGTGCTGTGAGGAGGATGCCGAAAAACTCCAGTATGATTTGGACAGGTTGGGTGATTGGGCAGAATCATGGCAGATGCATTATAATGTGGATAATTGCGAGGTTATCCACTTTGGTGGCAAAAACAGGAAGGCAGATTATTATCTGAATGGCAATAGATTGGGAGAAGGGGAAGTGCAACGAGACCTGGGTGTCCTTGTGCACCAGTCGCTGAAGGTAAGCATGCAGGTCCAGCAGGCGGTTAAGAAGGCAAATGGTATGTTGGCCTTCGTAGCGAGAGGGTTCGAATACAGGAACAAGGATGTCTTGCTGCAGTTGTACAGGGCCTTGGTGAGATCACACCTTGAGTATTGTGTGCAGTTTTGGTCGCCTTATCTGAGGAAGGATGTTCTTGCTATGGAGGGAGTGCAGCGAAGATTCACCAGACTGATACCTGGGATGGCAGGAATGACGTATGAGGAGAGATTGGGTCGATTGGGTTTATACTCGCTGGAGTTTAGAAGAATGAGAGGGGATCTCATTGAAACTTATAAAATTCTAACAGGACTAGACAGACTAGATGCAGGAAGGATGTTCCCGATGGTCGGGGAGTCCAGAACCAGGGGTCACAGTCTAAAGATAAGGGGTAAGCCATTTAGGACAGAGATGAGGAAGAATTTCTTCACCCAGAGAGTGGTGAACCTGTGGAATTCTCTACCACAGAAGGCAGTGGAGGCCAATTCATTAAATATATTCAAGAAGGAGTTAGATATATTTCTTAAGGCTAAAGGGATCAAGGGATATGGGGAAAAGGCAGGGACAGGGTACTGAATTTGGATGATCAGCCATGATCTCATTGAATGGCGGAGCAGGCTCGAGGGGCCGAATGGCCGACTCCTGCTCCTATCTTCTATGTTTCTATGTCTATGTTTCTATGAATGATTGTGTAACAGCAGTTGTATTTTCAGTGGCAATAATGTGTTAAACTTCAGCAAAGATATAAATGTGAGTAGCTTTTCACTTTCTAATGTATATGATCAAACAAAACTGAACCATTTACATCCTTGATATGTCATATTAACATATTATTTTGCAAAATTACACTGGTTTATATGTTGGCAAAGTTGTACATTTTTATTGAAGAGCATTGAGTTGACACAATGAGCCCGATATTTACTGGGGAGGGACTTGAAAGCGGGTGGGGGGTGGGGGGGGGGGGTTGTGTGTGCGGGAGGAGTTCTGGTCCCCGAACGCTGTGGAATTTAACTGCTTCTGACCTGCTCATGTAGCCACTGTATTTATGTGGCTGGTCCAGTTAAGTTTCTGGTCAATGGTGACCCCCAGGATGTTGATGGTGGGGGATTCGACGATAGTAATGCTGCTAATGTCAAGGGGAGGTGGTTAGACTCTCTCTTGTTGGAGATAGTCATTGCCTGGCACTTGTGTGGCACGAATGTTACTTGCCACTTATCAGCCCAAGCCTGAATATTGTCCAGATCTTGTTGCATGCGGGCATGGACTGCTTCATTATCTGAGGAGTTGTGAATGGCGCTGAACACTGTGCAGTCATCAGCAAACGTCCCCATTTCTGACCTTATGATGGAGAGAAGGTCATTGATGAAGCAGCTGAAAATTGTTGGGCCTAGGACACTGCCCTGAGGAACTCCTGCAGCGATGTCCCGGGGCTGAGATGATTGACCTCCAACAACTACAAACATCTTCCTTTGTGCTAGGTATGATTCCAGCCATTGTAGGGTTTTCCCCCTGATTCCCAATGACTTCAATTTTACTTGGGCTCCTTGATGCCACACTCAGTCAAATGCTGCCTTGATGTCAAGGGCTGTCAAGGGAACAGTAGCATAGTGGTAATGTTACTGGACTAGTAATCCAAAGGCCTGGACTAATGATCCGGAGACGTGAATTCAAATCCCACCACGGCAATCTGGAATTTAAAAAAAGCTAGTAATGGTGACCATGAAACTGTCGGATTGTTGTAAAAACCCATCTGGTTCACTCAAGTCCTTTAGGGAAGGAAATTTGCCATCCTTACTTGGTCTGGCCTATATGCCACAGCAATGTGGTTGACTCTTAACTGCCCTCTGAACAAGCCACTCAGTTGTAAAAAAAACACTATGAAAAACAATAAGAATAAAACCGGACGGATCACCTGGCATCGACCTCGGCACCAGCTATGGACACGACAACGGCACACCCAGCCTCCTCACCAACAGCTGGGGACTTTCACCACACGGACTGCAGCGGTTCAAGAAGGTGGCTCACCACCACCTTCTCAAGGGCAACTAGGGATGGGCAATAAATGCTGGCCTTGTCAGCGACGCCCACATCCCATGAACAAATAAAAAAAAAAATTCTCACCACACCCCTGGAATTCAGCTCCTTTGTTCCATGTTTGGACCAAGGCTGTAATGAGGTCTGGAGCCGAGTGGTCCTGATGGAACCCAAACTGCGCATCGGTAAGCAGGTTATTGCTGCTTTATAGCACTGTCGACAACACCTTCCATCACTTTGCTGATGATTGAGTGTAGACTGATGGGGCGGCAATTGGCCGGATTGGATTTGTCCTGCTTTTTGTGGACAGGACATACCTGGGCAATTTTGCACTTTGTCAGGTAGATGCTAGTGTTGTAGCTGTACTGGAATAGCTTGGTTAGAGGTGCGGCTAGTTCTGGAGCACAAGTCTTCAGCACTGCAACCGGGATGTTGTCGGGGCCCATAGCCTTTGGTGTAACCAGTGCGCTCAGCCAGGTACCATTAGCCTGTATATCATTGGCATGGCTCAAGACCATACCATGGAATTATGGATGCGTGAGAAGAGGGAAGAAAAGACAAAGTAGAAACACTAACATGAATGGTAAATCAAATAACAGACTACAGAACGTCATCAGCACATAGACAGATGCTACAGTAATCACCCTTCAAGCCAAAATTTTGAGTGCCAGTAAGGTAGTGCCATGACATCCTTTATAGGCAGCAAACCAATCTGATGTAATCTAGAAGCAAACACCACCTGCACCTCTACAAATAGTCAGCAAAATAGATTACAGAGAAGTTTTTTAAACAATGATAAAATTAGACTGACACACAACTGTGGTGTTATTTCCCTGTAATCCACCAAAAATTAAACTCAGGAAATCTTAGTGATCAATTTGCATGGCATTTGAACTGATTACAGTGCCATGATTATTGTATTACGAATAGAAAAATGTTTCCCCATAAATATACAATGAGAAACCATGTGTGACAGATCATTCCATTGTCTTTCAGATCACACCTCCTTTGGTTTGTACTGCACCTATTAACCGGAATTGATCATTATCCTATTTTTCGCCACCTCTCCATGCTTCTTTCTTCACTTCTCTTTTGTGGGGTGAAAGACTATACAGTGCTTGGTTGTTAGAAGTTTAGGGCAATTGTAACTTAACCAGTCAGGTAGGTTCAGGAAAGGTTCGGGTTGGAAGCCCATTTTACACCCCACCCGATTTTACGTTCCATTGACCTCAAAATTGCTGCCTTAGCTTATTTTATAAATTCATCAGTGGAGTTCCAACCAGAATCACTTGTACCAATTCCTGAAGTTATTTTATAAATTCATCAATGGAGTTCCAACCAGAATCACTTGTGCCAATTAGGTCTGTTCTGAATCTATCCCATTTACCACCGTGCTAAATGGGATAGATTCAGAACAGACCTAACAGCTCAAAACTGGGCATCCATGAGGCGCTGTGGGCCATCAGCAGCAGCAGAATTGTATTCTACCACAATCTGTAACCTCATGGCCCGGCATATCCCTCACTCTACCATTACCATCAAGCCAGGAGACCAACCCTGGTTCAATAAGGAGTGTAGAAGAGCATGCCAGGAGCAGCAGCAGGCGTACCTAAAAATGAGGTGCCAACCTGGGGAAGCTGCAACACAGGACTACATGCATGCTAAAAAGCAGAAGCAGCATGCTATAGACAGGGCTAAGCGATCCCACAATCAACGGATCAGATCAAAGCTCTGCAGTCCTGCCACAACCAGTCATGAATGGTGGTGGATCATTAAACAACTAACAGGAGGAGGAGGCTCCATGAATATCCCCATCCTCAATGATGGCGGAGCCCAGTACGTGAGTGCAAAAGACAAGGCTGAAGCGTTTGCATCCATCCTCAGCGAGGAGTGCCGAGTGGATGATCCATATCGGCCTCTTCCTGAGGTCCCCACCATCACAGAAGCCAGTTTCAGCCAATTCGATTCACTCCACGTGATATCAAGAAACGGCTGAGCGCACTGGATGCAGCAAAGGCTATGGGCCCCGACAACATCCCGGCTGTCGTGCTGAAGACGTGTGCTCCAGAACTAGCCGTGCCTCTAGCCAAGCTGTTCCAATACAGCTACAACACTGGCATCTATCCGACAATGTAGAAAACCGCCCAGGTATGTCCTGTCCATAAAAAACAGGACAAATCCAATCCGGCCAATTACCGCCCCATCAGTCTACTCTCAATCATCAGTAAAGTGATGGAAGGTGTCATCGACAGTGCTATCAAATGGCACTTACTCACCCATAACCTGCTCACTGATGCCCAGTTTGGGTTCCACCAAGACCACTCAGCTCCCTACCTCATTACAGCCTTGGTCCAAACATGACAAAAGGAGCAGAACTCCAGAGGAGGTGAGAGTGACTGCCCTTGACATCAAGGCAGCATTTGACCAAGTGTGGCATGAAGGAGCCCTGAGTAAAACTGAAGTCAATGGGAATCGAGGAGAAAACTCTCCACTGGCTGGAGTCATAACTAGCAAAAAAGGAAGATGGTTGTGGTTGATGGAGGTCAATCATCTCAGGCCCAGGACATCGCTGCAGGAGTTCCTCAGGGCAGTGCCTTTCACCATCATAAGGTCAAAAGTGGGGATGTTCGCCAATGATTGCACAGTGTTCAGTACCATTCACAACTCTTCAGATAATGAAGCAGTCCATGCCCGCATGCAACAAGACCTGGATGACGTTCAGGCTTGGGCTGATAAGTGGCAGGTAACATTCACGCCACAGAAGTGCCAGGCAACGATTATCTCCAACAAGTGAGAGTCTAACCACCGTCCCTTGGCATTCAATGTCATTGCCATCGCCGAATCCCCCACCATCAACATCCTGGGGGTCACCATTGACCAGAAACTTAACTGGACCAGCCACATAAATACTGTGGCAACAAGAGCAGGTCAGAGGCTAGGTATTCTGCGGCGAGTGTCTCACCTCCTGACGCCCCAAAGCCTTTCTACCATCTACAAGGCACAGTAAGGAGTGTGATGGAATACTCCCCACTTGCCTGGATGAGTGCAGCTCCAACAACACTCAAGAAGCTCGACACCATCCAAGACAAAGCAGCCCGCTTGATTGGCACCCCATCTACCACCTTAAACATTCACTCCCTCCACCACCAGCGTACCGTGGCTGCAGTGTGTACCATCTACAAGATGCACTGCAGCAACTCAAAGGCTTCTTCGGCAGCACCTCCGAAACCGCGACCTCTACCACCTAGAAGGACAAGGACAGCAGGCGCATGGGAGCACCACCACCTCCAAGTTCCCCTCCAGGTCACACGCCCTCCTGACTTGGAAATATATAGCCGATACTTCATCGTCGCTGGGTCAAAATCCTGGAACTCCCTCCCTAACAGCACTGTGGGAGTACCTTCACCACACGGACTGCAGTGGTTCAAGGAGGCGGCTCACCACCACCTTCTCAAGGGCAATTAGGGATGAGCAATAAATGCTGGCCTTGCCAGCGACGCCCACATCCCATAAAAACAATTCAAAACAAAATTCTGTATCGCCCTTACCCCATCTGTCTGCTTATCTCATTGTGGAAGCTTCATTGTGCCTCAACCTTGTTGGCGAGGTAGTGAAGGGCCGTAAGGAGTGTTCTACATCTTAGATATTACTGTGGGATGATCTTCAAAGGACTGAAAAAAATAACAGGCACACCTGCCACTTTGTTTGGTGTTATAAGTCCCCATAACCGATGAATAGGGAGATCTCCTGTGTGTAGCCAGACATTATTCCCAGCGCTATGACACATCAGATAGCTCCAACAATGCAGACTGCATTGACTGACAAGTTTTAATAGATTGCAAATTGAAGGCAAGCATGTGTTTGTTCCGTTCTGATTATGACAAAGTTCCTGAAAATGTGGTCAATTTAACTTGGCCTACTGTTTCAGATGTTTTTAATAGGTAGGTCTTATCTAACTGACTGAACATATGGTGAGATCATTATTTTTGGGTGAATTAGTAGCTTTAACACCGTTTCCCTCCCTTTTCTCTTTGAAGATCCTGATCATCTGGTCTTAACTTTGTAAAGCTTGAGCCAAGAACTTTCTTTAGTGCGTGTGATAGATTTTGTACTGTTAGATGTTCTCTGCTGCTACATAAATACAACAAGATTAATTTACTCCCTAGCTTAGGCAGTTAAGCAAAGAGGCAATAATAATACTCATACTGTCAAACATTTAAGTGACAGGCACCCCTTAAGCATTCACTCCCTCCACCACCGGTGCAACGTGGCTGCAGTGTGTACCATCTACAAGACGCACTGCAGCAACTCACCCAGGCTTCTTCAATAGCAGCTCCCAAACCCACTTAGTATCATAACATAAAAAATTAGAAGCAGGAGTAGGCCATACGGCCCCACGAGCCTGCTCCGCCATTCAATAAGATCATGGTTGATCTGCTACCTCAACTCCACATTCCCACCCTATCCCCATATCCCTTGATTCCCTTAGTGTCCAAAAATCTATCAATCTCAGTCTTGAATATAATCATCGACTGTGCATCCACAGCCCTCTGGGGCAGAGAATTCCAAAGAATCACAACCCTCAGTTTTTTTTTTCAACTTCATTCATGGGATGTGGGTGTTGCTGCCAATGCCAGCATATATTGCCCATCCCTAATTGCCCTCGAGAAGGTGGTGGTGAGCCGCCTTCTTGAACTGCTGCAGTCCGTGTGGCGAAGGTATTCCCACAGTGCTGATGGGTAGTTCCAGGAATTTGACCCAGCGACGATGAAGGAATGGCAATATATTTCCAAGTCAGGATGGAGTGTGACTTGGAGGGGAACTTGGAGGTGGTGGTGTTCCCATGCGCCTGCTGCCCTTGTCCTTCTAGGTGGAAGAGGTTCCGGGTTTGGGAGGTCCTGCAAAGAAGCCTTGGCGAGTTGCTGCAGTGCATCCTGTAGATGATACACACTGCAGCCACAGTACACCGGTGGTGGAGGGAGTGAATGTTTAAGGTGGTGGATGGGGTGCCAATCAAGCGGGCTGCTTTCTCATGGATGGTGTCGAGCTTCTTGAGTGTTGTTGGAGCTGCACTCATCCAGGCAAGTGAGAGTATTCCATCACACTCCTGACTTGTAGATGGTGGAAAGGCTTTGGGGAGTCAGGAGCTGAGATACTCGCCACAGAATACTCCATCTCTGACCTGCTCTTGTAGCCACAGTATTTATGTGGCTGGTCCAGTTAAGTTTCTGGTCAATGCTGACCCCCAGGATATTGATGGTGGGGGATTCGGCGATAGTAATGCTGTTGAATGTCATGGGGAGGTGGTTAGACTCTCTCTTACTGGAGATGGCCATTGCCTGGCATTTGTGTGGCGCGAATGTTACTTGCCTCTTATCAGCCCAAGCCTGAATGTTGTCCATATCTTGCTGCATGTGGGCACGGACTGTTTTATTATCTGAGGAGTTGCGAATGGAACTGAACACTGTGCAATCATCAGCGAACATCCCCACTTTTGACCTTTTGATGGAGGAAAGGCCATTGATGAATCAGCTGAAGATGGTTGGGCCTAGGACACTGCTCTGAGGAACTCCTGCAGCGATGTCCTGGGGCTAAGATGATTGGCCTCCAACAACCACAACCATCTTCCTTTGTGCTAGGTATGATTCATGCCAGTGGAGAGTTTTTCCCCTGATTCCCATTGACTTCAATTTTACTAGGCCTCCTTCATGCCACACTCAGTCAAATGCTGCCTTGCTGTGAAGAAATCTCTCCTTATCTCAGTCCTAAATGGCCGACCCGTTATCCTGAGACTATGACCCCTAGTTCTAGACTTTCCAGCCAGGGGAAACAACCTCAGCATCTCTTGTCAAGCCCTCTAAGAATTTTATATGATTCAATGAGATCACCTCTCATTCTTCTAAACTCCAGAGAATATAAGCCCATTCTGCTCAATCTCACCTCATAAGACAACGCTCTCATCCCAGGAATCCATCTAGTGAACCTTTGTTGCACCTCCTCTTGGGCAAAGATATCCTTCCTTAGGCAAAAGTGTACACAGTACTCCAGGAGTGGTCTCACCAACGCCCTACATAATTGTAGCAAGACTTCCTTACTCTTATACTCCAACCCCCTTGCAATAAAGGCCAACATGCCATTTGCCTTCCTTATTGCTTGCTGTACCTGCATGCTAGCTTTCTGTGCTTCTTGCACGAGGACATCCAAATCTCTCTGAACACCAACATTTAAAAAATTTTCACCATTTAAAAAATATCCTGTTTTTCTATTCTTTCCACCAAAATGAATAATTTCACATTTCCCCACATTATATTCCATCTGCCACCTTCTTGCCCACTCACTTAACCTGTCTATATCCCTGAGCAGCCTCTTTGCGTCCTCCTCACAGCTTACTTCCCCACCTAGCTTTGTATCGTCAGCAAACTTGGATACATTCCACTTGGTCCCCTTATCCAAGTCATTGATATAGATTGTAAATAGCTGAGGCCCAAGCACTGACCCTTGCGGCACCCCACTAGTGACAACCTGCCTTCCCGAAAATGACCTGTTTATTCTGTTCTCTGTTTTATGTCTGTTAACCAATCCTCAATCCAAGCCAATATATTACAACCAATCCCATGAGCCCTAATCTTGTGTAACACCCTCTTGTGTGGCACCTTATCGAATGCCTTCAGAAAATCCAAAATATATTATATCCACTGGTTCCACATTATCTAACGTGCTAGTTACAACCTCAAAAAACTAATAAATTTGTCAAAAACGATTTCCTTTTAATAAAACCGTGCTGACTCTGCCTAATCATATTATGATTTATGTCCCGAATAATAGATTCTCGCATTTTCCCTACTACTGATGTCAGGCTAATGGGTCTATAGTTCCCTGTTGTCTCTCTCCCTCCTTTCTTGACTCGCATGGTTACATTTGCTACCTTCCAATCCACGGGGACATTTGTAGAATCTAGGGAATTCTGGAAGATCAAAACCTCTGCAAACACCTCTTTTAAATCCCTAGGATGTCGGCCATCACGTCCAGGGGATTTGTCGACTTTCAGTCCCATTAATATCTCCAGTACCTTTTCTTTACTAATATTAATTACTTTAAGTTCCACATTCTCATCATACCCTTGATTCCCCACTATTTTTGGTATGTTTTTTGTTTCTTCTACTGTGAAGACAGTGACAAAATATTTGTTTAAAGTCTCTGCCATTTCCTTATTCCCCATTGTAATTTTTCCTGTCTCTGCCTCTGAGAGAGCCATATTTACTTTTGCTAATCTTTTCCTTTTCACATCCTTGTAGCTCTTACAATCTGTTTTTATGTATCTTGCCAGTTTATTCTCTCATTCTATTTTCTCCCTATTTATCAATTTCTTGATCAACCTTTGCTGATTTTTAAAACCCTCCCAATCCTCAGGCTTACTACATTTTTGGCAACATTGTAAGAAAGCCTCTTCTTTTAATCTAATACTATCCTTAACTTCTTTAGTTAGCCACGGTTGGACCACTATTCCCGTGGAGTTTTTATTCCTCAAGGGATGTATATTCATTGAAAATTATGAATTATTTCTTTAAATGCTCGCCATTGCTAATCTACCATCATATCTTTTAATCTTATTTCCCAATCTACCTTAGCAAACTTGCCCCTCATACCTACATAATTGCCTTTGTTTAAATTAAAGACCCTAGTTCCGGACTTAACCACACACTCTCAAACTCAATAAGAAATTCTATCATATTATGATCACTCTTCCCTGAGGATCCTTTACTATAACATCACTAATTAACCCTATCTCACTACAGAATACGAGATCTAAAATAGCCTGTTCCCTAGTTGGTTCATCAACATATTGTTCTATCTATAGTTCGGTTCTGCTTTGTACTACTCGTAATAAGGAAAAGCTCAAGCATGAACAACAGTTTGAATACACAGCAGTTTAAAAAAATGTTATGGATGGTTTAGAAAATACAGCAACTATTTAAATACAGAGCTTACTTAATAAATACTGTAGTGACTAAATACACCACAGGGGATGGTATTGAACCGTACAGAACAAAACACCCCAAATTCGACCTTTGCTTGATGTTGTTAGTTAATCTCAGGTTGAGCAGCAGCTGGGGCACTACAATTGGCCTCAAATTCCCTGCAAGCTCCTTGGAACATCGTTCTACATTAAAGAGGCTACATAAATGCAAATTGTTGTTGTTGGGCTGGTTTGGAGAAAACCAGCCACTCCTGATTTCTATCCAATGACCCATGCTATAAAAGTGCAAATGTGTGGGTGTCGGGTGAACATAAGAATTAGGAGCAGGAGTAGGCCATATGGCCCTTCGAGCCTGCTCCACCATTCAATAAGATCATGTCTGACCTTTGACCTCAACTCCACTTTCCCGCCCGATCCCCAAATCCCTTGCTTCCCCTAGAGTCCAAAAATCTATCTATCTATCTCAGCTTTGAATATACTCAACGAATGAGCATCCACAGCCCTCTGGGGCAGAGAATCCCAAAGATTCTCAACCCTCTGAGTGAAGAAATTCCTCCTCATCTCAGTCTTAAATGGCCGACCCCTTATCCTGAGACTGTGCCCCCTAGTTCTAGACTCTCCAGCCAGGGGAAACAATCTCTCAGCATCTACCCTGTCAATCCCCTTCAGAATCTTGTATGTTTCAATGAGATCACCTCTCATTCTTCTAAACTCCAGAACATATAGATCTAATCTACTCAATCTCTCCTCATAGGACAACCCACTCATCCCAGGGATCAATCTAGTGAATCTTGGTTGCACCACCTCTAAGGCATGTATGTCCTTTCTCAGATAAGGAGATCAAAACTGCACAGTACTCCAGGTGTGGTCTCACCAAAGCCCTGTACAATTGTAGTAAGACTTCCTTATTCTTATACTCCAACCCCTTTGCAATAAAGGCCAACATACCATTTGCCTACGTAATTGCTTGCTGTACCTGCCTGCCAACTCCGTGTTTCCTCTATGAGGACACCTAAATCTCTCTGAGCACCAACATTTAATAGTTTCTCACCATTAAAAAAATATTCTGTTTTTCTATTCTTCCTACCAATGTGAATAACCTCACATTTCCACACATTATACGCCATCTGCCACCTTATTGCCCACCCACTTAACCAGTCTATATCCCTTTGCAGACTCTTTGTGTCCTCCTCACAGCTTACTTTCTCACCTAGTTTTGTATCGTCAGCAAATTTGGATACATTGCACTCGGTCCCTTCATCTAAGTCATTAGTATAGATTGTAAATAGCGGAGGCCCAAGCACTGATCCTTGCGGCATACCACTAGTTACAGCCTGCCAACCGGAAAATGACCCGTTTATCCCTACTCTCTGTTTTCTGTCCGTTAACCAATCCTCTATCCATGCTAATATATTATCCCCAACCCCATGAGCCCTCATCTTGCGTAGCAACCTTTTATGTGGCACCTTATCGAATGCCTTTTGAAAATCTAAATATACTACATCTACTGGTTCCCCTTTATCTACCCTGCTAGTTACATCCTCAAAAAACTTCAATAAATTTGTTAAACACGATTTCCCTTCCATAAAACCATGCTGATCATATTATGATTTTCTAAGTGCCCTGTTACCACTTCCTTAATAATGGATTCCAGCATTTTCCTGATGACTGATGTCAGGCTAACTGGCCTGTAGTTCCCTGTTTTCTCTCTCTCCTTTCTTGAATAGCAGGGTTACATTTGCTACCTTCCAATCTGCTGGGACCATGCTAGAACCTAGGGAATTATGGAAGATCACAACCAATGCATCCACTATCTCTGCAGCCAACTCTTTTAGAATCCTAGGATGTAGGCCATCAGGTCCAGGGGATTTGTCGGCTATTATTTTCATTAGTTTCTCAGGATTGGGCTAGGCTGTGATACTTTCCATGGACAGATAGTCTGCTGTCACTCATTAAGCAGACCCATGAAGAATGGCCACTTGGGCGAGGTACTGGAGGGTTGACGGTGCCTAGGAAGAATCAAACTTCAAGAAAGGAGGAAGAGAGAAAACAGGAACAAAATCATGCAGTTTCAACATGGTGACAAATAACTCTAATCATTCAACTTAAATGACAAAATATACTGTTCGACATAGATTCAACATCATTTTACAGAAATAAGTAAATTATCCATGTGCTTTTAGCATGAGCTGTCACAATGTTTTCCTCTGTATACATTTGCATTTTATTTTTAGCCTTTAGTGGTTAAGCAAGTGGCACTTCAGACTGATTTTAACCTACTATGGAATTAGGATCAATGCCACGAGGAAATTGGCTGTATTTGGCCTTTAGTGCCAATCCTGCATAATAAATAGCTAGAAAAAATTAAGAATGCATATTGTGATCTATGTCAGCATGGGCCCTCACTGGAATGAGGAATATACAATGATTTGGCGATGTGGGTGTGAGGCTTCACATGCACCTGTCCAACAGAATGATGGACTCAAAGTGAGAGAAAGAAAGATTTGAAGGACAATATGAAACATGGGTTTTTTTTTATTCGTTTTTATGGGATGTGGGCGTCGCTGGCAAGGCCAGCATTTATTGCCCATCCCTAATTGCCCGTGAGAAGGTGGTGGTGGAGGAGATGGTTAAATCGCAACAAATGCTACCACAAATATTTTAAGAGTACCAGCACTCAACAAAAAGGAATCAGAATACCCAGAAATGCAAGCTATTTCATCATACAAACTCACAAATTTTCCTAACAGGGAAATGCCGTTTAGTCCAACTAGTTCATTTCATTTTGATAGATCTCAATCCCACTATCCACCTTCTCATTAATCAGTGCTCGCACAGGCCTTTTTCAACATCTATACAGTGAACATGCCCTGCACCAAATCCCAGCAGTTCATATATGCCGATGACATAGCACTGCTGACGCAGGCATCAACTCTAGAGGAAGTAGTAGGACACTAACAAGTGACCGGGACCTACTGGAACGCTACTTCCGGACCTGGTGCCTCCGCCCCAATCCAGAGAAGACAGTTGTCGGTGTTCCATCTGAATAACAACGCCACCTGGAAAGAACTCAATGTTTCATTCTGCGGAAGACGACTTACCCATGGACCCCACCCAAAATACCTGGGCGTCACCCTGGACAGGACTCTCACCTATCGGCCTCATCTCACCAACACTGGCTAAAAAAAAAAACCAGGGTGAACCTGGTCCAGAAACTCGCTGGAACGTCACGGGGGAGCACAGCCAGAACGCTTCGCACACGCCAGAACACTTCACACCGCAACTGTGGCCCGAGTCTACACTGCTGCAGAATCCTGCTCTGCCTGCTGGTCCTGCAGCCGCCACACAAAGATCATGGACGTGCAGCCAAACACCACCATGAGAACGGTGTCAGGGACACTCAAGCCCACCCCAACTGAGTGGCTCCCGGTGCTGTCCCACATTGCCCTGCCTGCCATTCGCCGCGACGCCACCGTGCTCCGTGAGATGGAAAAAATCATGAGCAACATTGACCTTCCCATTCACGGAGACCTAAAAAAAAAACACCAAGAAAGCCATTCTGGGAAACAGCAGCCAATATTCATGCAGCTGGTATCAACCCACTATCCAGATGGAAGAATCGTGGGACACGTGCAACATAAAGAACCAAATCCTCATCACTAGCCCAACAGCTGAGGTCCCTGGCTTCGACCTCCCTCGAAGACAGTGAACAGCGCTCAACCGAATCCTCACAGGACATGGACGATGCGGCCACCTGCTTCACAAGTGGAAGATAGGGACGACCCGAAGTGTGACTGTGGCCGTTGAGTCCCAGACCATGGAACACATCACATCAACCTGCCCACTGAGATCTGTTGCGGGAGGCACCTCATTTTCACTCGGCATCTCAAGAGGACATTAAATGGATAGCCAAACTAGACATCCCATTATAAGCTTTACCCATCATACGAAACAACAATTAATCCCTTTCCCTGCAGAATCATGCCTTTATTCCAGTTATATTCTTTGCTTTAATGGCCTTCCCATGTAATTTATTCTCCTTTTCATTAAAAAAACTCCTAACTTCTTAATTTTTAATGTGTCCCTTGATATTGCATTCCTTCACCACAGTGAACAATGAATCTGGACCAACCTCATCAGCCCCTCCATAAACTTTAATCAGATTACTTCAGTCTTTTGGAACCATATAAAGCAGCAGTTTGCAGCTCATGTGAAGAGAGAAGAGCAACAGAGTTCTTGGTGGGGTGAATTCCCAATGCTCTATGTTCACGTCTTCAGAAATAGCTGATGTAGGTTCCACAATCAGAACTATAGCTACACTGAGAAACAGGTAACAAATAAAAATGCTTAAGTTACCACTTTGTTATCTGATGTCTGTTTGTACGGATCCAGGACCTAATGTGTATGTAAAAAAATAACCATGAGCTGGGGAACAGGGTAGCACAGTGGGTTAGATACTGGCCTGTCACCTCTGGGATCAAATCCAATCCAGACTAATGAGATGAAAATGTCTTCTATCTGCTGGCTGCGTGAAACCGAGGTGAAATGAGTCTGACCAGTCTCAATCCAGTTCCTTGTTAGCACGGGTGTACAGGACAAAACTGTTTCTAATTTGCCACTAATTGCCAATCTCAGCTCGGAGAGGTCAGAAGATGGCTGTTGTAAGAAATGGAAATAATGTCACACTGGTGTCTCTGAGCTTGGGGCTGAGGCACATTGTTGGGGTAAAGTACAGGGACCTTTATTCTACAGCTAACCAGGGAGTGCTTGATGCTAATATTTGGTGCCTGAAATAGAAAAAAAGAGTTTTTCTCCCCAGCACTAACATCCTTGCACCTCGATGAGCATAATTTTTTTAAATCACAGCAACCAAAATGGTGGCAACCCAGAACTCCATTTAAGAACATAAAAACATAAGAAATAGGAGCAGGAATAGGCCACTTGGCCCCTCGAGCCTGCTCCGCCATTCAATAAGATCATGGCTGATCTTGGGCTCAAAGCCACTTCCCCGCCCGCTCCCCATAACCCTACACTCCCTTATCTTGCAAAAATCTGTCCATCTCCACCTTAAATGTATTTAATGACCCAGCTTCCACGGCTCTCTGGGGCAGAGAATTCCACAGATTTACGACCCTCTGAGAGAAGAAATTCCTCCTCATCTCAGTTCTAAAAGGGCGACCCTTTATTCTGAAACTATGCTCTTGACTGCATATAAAATATTACCAAAAATGGACAGAATTTCAGGTCAAGCAGGTTTTGTGGAGAACCACATATTTAGGCAGGAAAAAAAGTTACAAATACCCTTACCGGCAACTGACTAACACAGTCAGATTTGCATAAAAACACACTGAGAACACATTCCCCATTCAGTGGCAAAATTCATCAACCAGAGAAGCTATGCAAAGGATAAGATTTTACATCAATCTTTCAATTGTTATGTTTTTACATCTAATTTATGCTGTGATTGGTTAAATGTCTGATACATTCCTTTATTTCAGCTTTTTAATTGTTTATCTCAGCAATTACATTAATTACATTCTGCCAAAATTACATTTCTCCTTTCTGAATCTCAAATCACAATCTAAAAAAAGCAACCAAACGACAAATATATATTTTACCAAAAAGTAAGATACAGCCACCATGAAAGTTCCCCACCCGACTAATGCTCAACTTCAGCCTGGGACCTAAAAAAGAGAGACACAGTCACCATGACATTGCCTGAACCCCGGCATCATGCTCTCTCACAGGACAGAGCACCAGCCACTAGCAACAGTTAAGGGGTTCATTTAAGCACAGAAGATACAGTAGTTTATACAAGATATTGCTAATATTAGGTTGGCTCTGATTTTAACAGACACCAAGATCCACCTTTGCGCAGCAGCAGTCTCCAGTTTAGCGTATATGTCAGTCTACAAGTCTAAAGAAAGGAAGAAATTGCATTTATATAGCTTCCTTCATGACTTCAGGACTTCCTGCTCTTCTTCAAATAGTGCCATAGGATCTTTTATGTCCACCTGAGGGGGCACACGGGGTTTAACGTCAATTCCGAAAGACAGCACCTCCGTCTATGCAGCACTCCCTCAGTACTGCACTGAAATACCAGCCTAGATTATGTGCTCAAGTCTCTGGTATGGGGCTTGAACCCACAACCTTCTGACTCAGAGGTGAAGGATTTTGAGCTTTTTGATATGGAGTTTTTTGTGCCTGTTCTTAAGGAGGACTAAGAAAGGCCTTTGGAGCAGAAACTGTCAGGTCGACGCTCGCCCAGCAACTGCGAGGTGAACAAAGGAATGGACTTAAAACCTTGAATAAATAGAGTGAATACTTGGTGAAAGAGCATATGAGTTAAAGTATGAGAGGCAGAGAAAGAATACCTCATGTGCAGCCAATGCAATTGAAACAAAATTACAGGTAGATGATACCCTACCAAGGAATGGGTCCTTTTTAACGAAATACCAATTCAATAAAGGCTTCTGGTCAATAATGGTCAGCCTAACCAAAATCGAAACAAATTATGAACTTGTTTATTGCTCAAGCTGCCTTTAGAAAGGAGGTATGGTAGATTGACTGGAACCTGCTTTATTATTCAAGGACACTTACTCATTCTGTTGGCAGTGAAAGATAAGGAAAAACAACAGAAGAGATAAGACAGCTGCTATGCTGAACCGTGAGAAATGTAAAAAAGAACCAGCCTCGTCTACCCAGCAACAGACTAAGAAAGAGAAGGTATAAGTCATGCAGAGCTACAGTGATTTTAAGGAGACCACAAGCAGTATTCAAGGAAGACATTGAAGAAGAACCATCCCCCCTCAACTCTCCCAGAACAAGGACCTGATCACCCTTGATTTTGAGTTGTGCTTCCAGGATAAGGTTGTATGACTTTGTTATCTGGAAAACTGTTGTGGCCGAATGTCAATAAAATTATTTAGAGTGTTTAAAACCATTCTAGCGTCTCGCCCTTTTGGGCCTAATAAAAGAGAAAACCCTGCAAAGGCACGAATGCTACCAGAGCCAAGGTTGACATCTTGGCTGATCTTTATAAGTTTTCTCTGTAAACATGCAGCTTTTACCTATTGCTTCTCCTTTTCCCACATACATTCAGGTTGACAAAGATGTGGTGGGGAGATGACAGGCAATCATCTCACAGACTTACCATATAATGCAGCAAGATTAAATTCAGATCATCACAACTGCGAAAGCACTACAGAACTGCACAATAAGCAGGTGATTTTCCTCCATCTTAAATAGGGAGCAACCCCACCCATTTTTACCCTACTATTGGTTGCAATTCAAAAAGCACAAAATCTGACGTATGATATTTATATACAGTATATTTGAATATCTATAGCTGCAGGTTTAAATACAGAATGTGGTCAGTGCTCCCACCCATCAAACATGAAAGGTAGCATTCAGGCTCCTACCGACAGTCCAGCTACCACTCTCCACCTCGTCACCGAAATATGCAGCATCTGCCAGAAGGGTGTATAAACAACAATAACTTGCATTTATATAGCGCCTTTAACGTAGTAAAACATCCCAAGGCGCTTCATAGGAGCGTAATCAGACAAAAAATGACACCGAGCCAAAGAAGGAGACATTAGGACAGGTGACCAAAAGTTTGGTCAAAGAGGTAGGTTTTAAGGAGGGTCTTAAAAGGAGAGCGAGGCAGAGAGGGCTAGGGAGTGAGTTCCAGAGCTTAGGGCCTAGACAGCTGAAGGCACGGCCACCAATGGTGGGGTGAAAGAAGTGGGGGAGTTGTAGAAACGCAAAGTTCTCAAAGGGTTGTAGGGCTGGAGGAGGTTACAGAGATAAGGAGGGGCGAGTTTAGTTTAATTCAGTTAATTACAATTTCATCATTATAATGATTCTACTGCTAGGTTCAAACCTTTTTGCCCTTCCTCAATATCTAGGCACTTAAACTCTGTTTCTGGCATTAACAAGCTACAGTAAGAGGAGCAAGAGGGCCTTTACACACTGAAGTGGGTCAATCAGCGAGCAGCACTTGCTGATTTGAGAATGACATACCTTCCAATTTTAGCTCCTCCCCACTCCACTGAATTCTTGATCAAACTTGTATGGTTCTTGGAAAATGTTGAGCAAAGGCCAGGCACTTCACCAAAAAGAGCGAGCAAGGAAAAATCATCAGTGGGCCACTCCCATTTGTGTCATATTGGGTGGTTTTCATCTGGGATCAACAGAAGCCTAGGGACACATCAACTGCCTCCCCTCTTGGTCACAGATGAATGGCTCAGGGAGACAAGGGGAGGAAAAAAGTGGGAGAAAATACCCTCTGAACTATAAAAAGCTTTTACCAAATAGTGGTTTTCCAGTATTTGTCAGAACAGCATTCTCCTTTTCTGCTTTGTTGTATCTGCAATCAAAGCCATAGCATCTGAAGATTCATCATTTCCTTTCCTCCTTCTGCCTGACCCCTGCATTTTTTTTTAAAGCTTTTAACCTGTAATTTTATCTTGAGCCAAATATAGAGAATGGAATTCTAGGGTGGGCTGCCTGTCTCTCACACAACAAAGCTTCAAAGAGGGTGTTGTCACTTTTAACATCCTCCTTCGTAACCACTGCAATTGGTTGCATGGAAACGTAGTGATTGTGCACAATTTGGCTCCCCACCCTCAGCTGAAAACCAGTTTGCCTCCTGTGCTGCCTCGATACGTTGGTGGTCCAAGGCCAAAAGCATAACATAGCATGACGCAAGCTGTCTCTTTTCAGAACAGGGAGGGAAGGGGAGCTTTAAGAGATTAACCTCTGCATGGCTCTGCAAGACGTTCCCAGTGATTCTCCCTGCAGTGAAACTAACCTTTCTCTGTGGCCTCCTCTGGCTGAGTTTTCATTCTTACTGTATTGTTAGCATGTATCTCTATCTGATTGTAGTGCTTCCCAGACGTAGTGACACATGGTGTAGATTATCCACTCGCAAAGTTTATCATTCAGTCTACATCATTTTGTTTTAAATGAATACCACTGATAAAGATCTGTTAGCAGTGCCTTGAAATTCTCTTAAGTTTTACTGTGGATTTCACCTGTTACCCCTGTGCTCACTTACTTAACTACCAGCAACAGCAAAACTGAAAAAGCTAAATTCAACACCTGGCCACAGGATTCAGTTGCTGTACAATTTTACACATCATGAGGACCCTTATAGAAAAATAGAATTGCAGGCTGGTAAAGGCCTCAAAATGGGTCGTGGACTTACTGCTCTGTTAACACCGACGCTCCACCACTGCCATTTTGAAAGAGGCTCTGCCCATGTGTACTGACGTTGAGCGGCCTAAGCAATGATCTTTAAAGGGACACTAGTGTCAGCTGTGGCTCAGTTGGTAGCACACTCACCTCTGAGTCAGAAGGTTGTGGGTTCAAGTCCCACTCCAGGGACTTGAGCACAGAAAACTAGGCTGACACTTCAGTGCAGTGCTGAGGGAGTGCCTTGGTTGGACGTAAAAGATCCCATGGCACTATTTCGAAGAAGAGCAGGGGAGTTATCCCTGGTGTCCTGGCCAATATTTATCCCTCAACCAACATAACAAAAACAGATTATCTGGTCATTATCACATTGCTGTTTGTGGGACTTTGCTGTGCGCAAATTGGCTGCTGCATTTCCCACATTGCAACAGTGACTACACTCCAAAAAAGTACTTCATTGGCTGTAAAGCGCTTTGAGACGTCCGGTGGTCGTGAAAGGTGCTATATAAATGCAAGTCTTTCTTTCTTTAAAAAACAACACAACATTTTTTCCACTTGTACTTTTGTGGAGGTAGAAGTTACACCGGTTTCAGTGACAAGCTGTTAAAGGTGGAAGTGAGGAGTTCCTTGAATGGAAGAGGCTGGAGATCTTTTATTGAAAATTTTCCCCTACCCAATGTCAATGGCAGTCAGGAAGAGAAATGGCATTCCCATTGAGCTCCTATGCTCACATTTATCCTGGATACTAGGATTACGGGAAGCGGTTGGCTCTTCATGCTGCACAGAATGGTCTTGGAACTGAGGTAGCCCTTGTCCCATACCAGCTGGCTCCTGGCACGGAGCCGCTACTGATGCCTCTCTGGAGGGTGCTCCTCGGCAGCCTGGTCTCACCTCCCACATTCCACTGACACGGCTGGAGGCCTGGCATGTGCTGCTTCTGAAGGATAGCAGTATCATGTAGTTGCGAATCATGGGTACCTTAGTCCTCATCATCCTCTTCAGCGCCAGCTTCCGCCTTCTGTGCTGCCCGTTGCATTGGTGGATCTGCAGGAAGGGAGGGTAGAAGACAAAAATGGGTGACCATCACCCCCTTGGGATTAAAGAGACAGAAGGAGGTGGAAAGTTCCACCTGTGTGCTGCTTCACAGGGAGATCAGGGTGACAGCACAGGTCAGTACTTTGCCATCAGCAAAAGTTGAGCATCTCTCCATGAGGTGCTTGGCCTTGTCCTCAGAGAGGGGGTGAGGGGTTTAAACATGGGTAAACCCCTCCGGTGGTTGTTTTTGGTGGGCATTGTATGCCAATTTTTCCTGCAAAGAGGTTAAGTAAATGAAGGTAAGGCTGGCAGTTAAGGATTGTGTGGCAAGTGATATTGGAGAGATGAAGTAAGAGATGTGGGGGGTGTGAGGGTGCTTATAGCAGAGGAAGAGGTTTTGGGGTTGTGTAAAGCAGTTCTTGTGAATTTGGGGAGCTTTGAAGCCATAGTGCCGGATAGAGAGTTGTAAGCACCCTTAACCAGGGAGCACTGTGAAGGGTTATTTGTGGAAGTGTTGTTTTGAAGAGAGTGAAGAATGTGCTGGTGCCTAGGGTGGACAAGGAAGAAAAGGGAGAAGTGTGCAGTGTGTTACCTTGCCTGCCCTGCTGAGGATGTGGAACATCTTGCACTTCTGTTGTGCAGTCCTAGAGGTGAGCGTGTTGGCAGTCAATGCCAGTGCCACCTGCAACCAGGTGGCACGAGGGATAATTCTGGGTGACTTGACGCAGTCTGTTCATCCTGCCTTCAATGCCCCCAGGAGGACTTGGCGTTGTAAAGGAGTAAAGTTGTGCATTCTTCATCTCTGGAGTCGTGGCATGCCCTGCTGCACTCTGGGCACAGATCACAATTTAATATTCACAATTCTGTCCAAGTGTAATAAAAATATTGGGAAAATATTGGTAAGACATGCAGTGAAGTAATTTGAGACAAAAATAAAGAGCCAAACAGTGTTCCTGCCTTACTTTCTTGTTCCTTCACCGTGCGCAGTTTTGGTCTCCTTATCTGAGGAAGAGCATACTTGCCTTAGAGGCGGTGCAACAAAGGTTCACTAGATTGATCCCTGGAATGAGAAGGTTGTCCTAGGAGGAGAGATTGAGTAGATTGGGCCTATACTCTCTGGAGTTTAGAAGAATGAGAGGTGGTCTCATTGAAACATAAGATTCTGAGGGGGATTGACAGGGTAGATGCTGAGAGGTTGTTTCCCCTGGTTGGAGAGTCTAGAACTAGGGGGAATAATCTCAGGATAAGACTGAGATGAGAAGAATTTCTTCACTCAGAGGGTTGTGAATCTTTGGAATTCTCTACTGCAAAGGGTTGTGGATGCTGAATCGTTGTGTATATTCAAGGCTGAGATCGATAGATCTTTGGGCTCTAGGGGAATCAAGGGATATGGAGGTCGTGCCGGAAAGTGGAGTTGAGATCGAAGATCAGCCATGATCTTATTGAATGGCGGAGCAGGCTTGAGGGGTAGTATGGCCTACTCCTGCTCCTAATTCTTATGTTATGTTCTGCAGTGTTGTGCAGAATACCGCAGGCTGAACACTGCATTTAAAAGGCTACACATAAGTTTACTGGTTCAGTTATTTTAAACCAATGCTTGCACAAATAGATATGTAGATGAGCATAGCCAGGAAACATCCAGGTATCTTCCTCCAGAGGCCAGGGGCAGATAGAATGCTTTTTTGTTGAAAAAGGTACACCTGCAATGTAACTTACATCGAGGAAATTTTGAGTATTGATCGATGAACATCAGGCAAGGTTACAATTGGGCTCACCTGTGAAACTCTCCATAGTTTAGTAGCCATCCGACAGGCACTTTCTAAAGTCACATGAGAAATGGATACCTGGGTGATGTACTGGAGGTTGTCCAGCTCCGAAAGGACTGTACCCTCAGCAAAAGAGGGAGAATAGAAAAATACGGAGAAAAATAGGGATATCTCGGAGATAAAGTTTAATATGACAAGAGTTTCATCAGGCCACTGTGGACATAAAGACAGGCAAGTGGCATACTGTATATTACCCAAGAGCTATAGGAACAAACTAAGAAAACTAATATTTAATTGGGCAAGGTGAATAAGGACAGAATGGTTAGAAGAAATATCTTTACAGAGCGGTTTGTCGGAGCATGAAATGCTTTGCTATAGGGAGTGGTTGTGGTGCAGACTATTGCATCTTTGAAAAGAGTGGTTAAAGACTTGAAGCAGGGGAAAATACAGGACTACGTAGGGTGGTGGGATTAGTTTTAGACTGCTCAAGCAAAAAGCCAGCACAGACACTATGGCCTCTTTATACTGTAAACTTCTATAGATTGAACAATCAAGACAACCCACAGACCTACACAACTGCAGCAACAATAGCAACGATTTATTTTATGGTGGCAGTTAAATTTTTACATCTTTGCTGCCTCTCTTAGTCTGGATACTTTGGTTTCTGTATTTGTGATTACTTTTGTAGGTGCATCTCAACTCCCGTGGTATCAAGAGTGTCTTCACTAGCCTGAAGTTCGAGATAAGTTTCTAATAGCACGCACAGAACAATGAAAAGAAAACCCTTCTGTTAATTAGTTCAGCTACTGGATTTATCCTGTGCCTCCACAGTCATTTTCTACCATTTCTGAAAAGCGTCAGAGCATCACAACATCAGACTCTCATTTTAGGATCAAGCAAATTTATTGAAGATGAAAAAGCAAATATACAACAGTAATATAATACATATATATTTACAACAGATATACTAACCAATTTTCTGAAAGATAATAAAAGGTTTCAACCTATATGCTAAACTATTCTTTTGTATATACAGTTTTCTATTCTTGTAGTCCTTCTCGACTGCGGGAGCTAGTTACTCTAGTTTTTCTCTGAATGTTCCAACCAATTAGACTCAGCTCAACGTGACTTAAGTTGTTGAACAACTTCAGCTCATTAAATATCCCAAAAACAGGGACCACTTGGATTTGAACAGCTAAATTCATAACTAAATGGCTCTCATACACAAACTCAAAAAAATCACACACACTGAACATGGCTTGGCTTCTCCCTCCAGCCTTTCAGTCAGAAAGCCAGACCAGACTGCACTCAACATTTGTTTTGAGTCAGACTGGGATGTGGATTTTAACTGCAGCTGGTTTTTAAACTCCTTATTTCATGTAACCGAGTTAACCAAACTTTACCAAGCTTAAATGCTTCATTTATGTCACAGCGGCATTCTATGAATACTTCAATGTTACCAATGTGAGTTTTCTCATCTGTGGTACAAAGTTGTATGGCCTTGCAGCATGCTGTATCTTGCACCTGAAAAGAAGTACTTCGCAGCCACAGAATATCGTATTGCCGAAGTTACAACAAATATTTCACCATACTAACAAAGAGAACTTGTGACTCATTTACACTGAAGAGTAAGGCATTTAAAGTAAGACTTTTAAGCTCTGGGATTTGTGTGTGTGATATCCTGACATTACCAAGCTTTCCGGAGAACAAACAGACTTGGTACAAAACACTAAATTAGATTTTCCACCCTACAACTTTTTTTTAAATAAACTTGTGTGGTTCTATCAACACCAGTGATTTCCTTCCCCTTGTCCCACTCTTTCTCCCTCCCCCATAAGTCTTGCGGCCCCTCAGCAGGAAGGGCAGGTCAGTTCAAGGGCCAGAGACTTCAAAACCACCACCCATTTTTGGCAGTCTGGAACTTGCTATTGCACAGACTTTATAGAACATTTTTAGTTTTGTCATTCTCTCAACTGTTCACTTCTGCTTCATCATCCATCAATTGTGCCTTAACAAGCTGGGTGAAAGAGCATACAGCTCAGTTTTCTGCACCAGACAGTGTTCTTACCCCAGAGGTACACCAATGGCATCAACATCTAAAACAAAAAAATGGTGTCGCATCCTGCCTGATTAACCACTTGAGACTAATTACAGTTTCGTCAAACTGTCAATTGTAATTTAGCTACTACACAGGTATTATCTTGGTATTTAAAAAAGATAATAAAAAAGACATGTCATCCCAAGCCATTATTATTCATCTTAGAAATTGATTATGGGTTTTGGCAATGATCATCATTAAGTTACCTACATGCCCTCACAATAGAAGCAATTGTAAAGAAACCTCAAAAAGGGTCTCAGTTGAAGAATTAATTTCAGGGCCAGCTTCCCTGATAGCCTTGTGGGGAAAGGCACTGTGCAAAGCAGTTAAGCTAAACAGGCAACAAGGTTCCAGGTTTTATCCCTGGTATCTGTTGAGTTAGCTTATCTAAGCCAGCATGGAATGTTGAGAGAATAGAATTGGTCTCTGTGTCCCTTGATGTTTCGAAAAGACAGGCAGAATGGAAAAGGAAGGGGGTAGCCCTGATAATAAAGGATTACATAAGGACAGTAGAGAGAAAGGATCTCGGCTCGGAAGATCAGGAAGTAGAATCAGTATGGGTGGAGATAAGGAGTAACAAGGGGCAGAAAACACTGGTGGGAGTAGTATATAGGCCCCCTAACAGTAGTTATACTGTTGGACAGAATATTAATCAAGAAATAGTAGGAGCTTGTAACAAAGGTAATGTAATAATCGTGGGGGACTTTAATCTTCATATAGACTGGACAAATCAAATTGGCAAAGGTAGCCTGGAGGACAAGTTCATGGAATGCATTCGGGACAGTTTCCTGGAACAATACGTCATGGAACCAACCAGGGAACAGGCTATTTTAGATCTTGTATTGTGTAATGAGACAGGGTTAATTAGAAATCGCATAGTAAAGGATCCTCTGGAGCAGAGTGATCATAATATGATAGAATTTCACATTAAGTTTGGGAATGACTTGCCTAAGTACGGAACTAGAGTCTCAAACTTAAATAAAGCTGACTACATAGTTATGAGGGGTGAGTTGGCCAAGGTAGATTGGAAAAATAGATTAAAAGGTAGATAAACAGTGACTAGCATTTAAAGAAATATTTCATAATTCTCAACAAAAATACATTCCATTGAGAAACAAAACCTCCACGGGAAAAGAGATCCATCCGTGGCTAACTAAAGAAGTTAAAGATAGCATTAGATTGAAAGAAGAAGCATAATGTTGCAAAGAATAGAAGCCTGAGGATTGGGAGAGTTTCGGAAACCAGCAAAGGATGACCAAAAAATTGATAAAAAGGGAAAAAAATAAGAATGAGAGAAAACTAGCAAGAAATATAAAAACAGATTGTAAGAGCTTCTGCAAGTATGTAAAAAGGAAGAGAGTAACAAAAGTAAACATTGGTCGCTTAGAGGTTGAGACAGGAGGATAATGGGGGATAAGGAAATGGCAGAAACGTTAAACAAATATTTTGTATCTGTCTTCACAGTAGAAGACACAAAAAGCATACCAAAAATGGTGGGGAACCATGGGTCTAATGAGGGTGAGGAACTTAACGTAATTAATATAAGTAGAGAAAAAATACTAGAGAAACTAATGGGACTAAATGCCAACAAATCCCCTGGACCTGATGGCCTACATCCTAGGGTTCTAAAAAAGGTGGCTACAGAAATAGTGGATGCATTGGTTTTGATCTTCCAAAATTCCCTAGATTCTAGAATGGTCCCAGTGGATTGGAAGGTAGCAAATTTAACCTCGCTATTCAAGAAAGGAGAGAGAAAACGGGGAAATACAGGCCAGTTAGCCTGAAATCAGTAGTAGAGAAAATGCTGGAATCCACTGTTAAGGAAGTGGTATCAGGGCACTTAGAAAATCATAATATGATTAGGCAGAGTCAACATGGTTTTATGAAAGGTAAATCATGTTTGACAAATTTATTAGAGTTTTTTGAGGATGTAACTAGCAGGGTAGATAAAGGGGAACCAATGGATTTAGTATATTTGGATTTCCAAAAGGTGCCACATAAAGGTTATTACACAAGATAAGGGCTCATGGGGTTGGGGGTAATATAGTAGCATAGATAGAGGATCGTTTAACGGAGAGAAAACAGAGAGCAGGGATAAACGGGTCTTTTTCCGGTTGGCAGACTGTAACTAGTGGGGTGCCACAGGATCAGTGCTGGGGCCTCAGCTATTTACAATCTATATTAATGACTTAGATGAAGGGACCGAGTGCAATGTATCCAAGTTTGCTGACGATACAAAGCTAGGTGGCCCTTGCGGCTTCCCTCCTTCCCACCCCCTCTCTCTCTCTCTCTTTGTCTCTTGTCTCTCTCTGCCTCTCTCTCTATTAGAGAGGCACCTCATTTACTTCTTAATAACAACCCATTGAGCAGAGGGGAGAAGGCCCCTCTCCTAATCCAATCAAATAAAGGGAGAGGTGTGCCTTCAAATTAACAGCTCCCTCTGCTCAGGGGAAAAAAAAACTACAAAGCAAGGTGGGACAGTAAGCTGTGAGGAAAACACAAAGACCAGGATCTTACCTGAGGAGGCGCGTTGGGGGCAGGACTGCTGTTTCCGGGTTCTAGTCCCGCCCCCAGCAACGTCTGACGACCTGATGCTGTTTTCCCCTGATTGGCCCTGTTAAGCCCGCCCTGCGGGCTTGCCGGCCAATTAAGGGAAAGCCGGTGTCAGATCGTCAGTGCATGACACTTCATCTGCCAGTTTTGTTCAAGTGACAGGCACCATAATTTTTTGACAGATGAATTGTCAGTGTTTGACAGCATTGAGGTGCTGTCAAACACTGACAATCACTGTCCAAAGATGAGCCCTTGCACCCTGGCTCACCAATGACTCTCTCCTTTGGAGAAAACAGATGGCAGCTGCATGTGAGATTGCAGAAGCCATCTGTCAATTCTCCCGATCAGATGAGGCTTAACAGAAACATCAAATCTTGTCACCTGCAGATACATATAAACAGAATAAAAATATTTCTCACTACATTCTCTCACCTGTCATACTTACCTGTGCACCATTGCACCCATCACACTACCTCTGCAGCTCTCATTTGCACACTTACACTGCAGCAGACCCACAGCTCGCCTCGCTGACCCTGGCGGGGTTCCCCGCCGTCAGAAATAGGAGCAGGAGTAGGCCATTCGGCCCTTCGATCCTGCTCCGCCATTCAATAAAATCATGGCTGATCTTCTACCTCAACTCCACCTTCCCACACTATCCCAATTTGGGTGCTCAGCCATGTCAGCCGTGGTTCAGTTGGTAGCACCCTCGCCTCTAAGTCAGAAGGTTGCGGGTTCAAGTCCCACTCCAGAGATTTGAACACAAAAATCTAGGCTGACACTCCAGGGCAGTACTGAAAGAGTGCTGCACTATCGGAGGTGTCGTCTTTTGGATGAAACGTTAAACAGAGGCCCCATCTGCTCTCCCAGGTGGACATAAAAGATCCCATGGCACTATTTCGAAGAGGAGCAGGGGACTATCCCCTGTGTCCTGTGATAGATTGGGGAGCTTCATTAAGAGGCATGACGGTGAATAGGCAATGGCTAACATTTAAGGAACGAATGCATGAATTGCAACAGTTATACATTCCTTTCTGGCGCAAAAACACAAAAGGAAAAGCGGCCCAACCATGGCTAACAAAAGAAATTAAGGATAGTATTAGATCCAAAGAGAAGTCATATAAAGTTGCCAGAAAAAGTAGCAAGCCTGAGGATTGGGAGCAGTTCAGATTTCAGCAAAAAAGGACCAAGAGATTGATTAAGAGGGGAAAAATAGAGTATGAGAGTAAACTTGCAAGGAACATAAAAGTGGATTGTAAAAGCTTCTACAAGTATGTAAAAAGAAAAAGATTAGTGAAGACAAATGTGGGTCCCTTACGGTCAGAAATGGGAGAATTTATATGGGGAACAAGGAAATGGCAGAGCAATTAAACAAATACTTTGGTTCTGTCTTCATGGAAGAGGACACAAATAACTTCCCAGAAATGCTAGGGAACCAAGGGTCTAGTAAGAAGGAGGAATTAAAGGAAATTAGTATTAGTAAAAAAAAGTGCTGGAGAAATTAATGGGACTGAAAGCCGATAAATCCCCAGGGCCTGATAATCTGCATCCCAGAGTACTAAAGGAGGTAGCCATGGAAATAGTGGATGCATTGGTTGTCATCTTCCAAAATTCTATAGATTATGGAACAGTTCCTGCAGATTGGAGGGTGGCAAATGTAACCCCACTATTTAAAAAAATGAGGGAGAGAGAAAACAGGGAACTACAGCCTAATATCAGTAGTAGGGAAAATGCTAGAGTCTATTATAAAAGATGTGATAACAGGACACTTAGAAAATATCAACAGGATTAGGCAAAGTCAACATGGATTTATGAAAGGGAAATCGTGTTTGACAAACCTACTGGAGTTTTTTGAGGATGTAACTGGTAGAATAGATAAGGGAGAACCAGTGGATGTGGTGTATTTGGATTTTCAGAAGGCCTTTGATAAAGTCTCACATAAGAGGTTAGTGTGCAAACTTAAAGCACATGGGATTGGGGGTAATATACTGGCATGGATTGAAAGTTGGTTAACAGACAGGAAACAGAGAGTAGGAATAAATGGGTCTTTTTTGGGGTGGCAGGCGGTGACTAGTGGGGTACTGCAGGGATCAGTGCTTGGGCCCCAGCTATTCACATAATATATCAATGATTTGGATGAGGGAACCAAATGTAATATTTCCAAGTTTGCTGACGACACAAAACTAGGTGGGATTGTGAGCTGTGAGGAGGATGCAGAGGCTTCAAGGCAATTTAGACAAGTTGAGTGAGCAAATACATGGCAGATGCACTATAACGTGGATAAATGTGAAGTTATCCACTTCAGTAGGAAAAACAGAAAGGCAGAGTATTATTTAAATGGTGACAGATTGGGAAATGTTGATGTACAGAGGGACCTGGGTGTCCTTGTACACCAGTCACTGAAAGCAAACATGCAGGTGCAGCAAGCAGTTAGGAAAGCAAATCGTTTTGCCTTCATAGCAAGAGGATTTGAGTACAGGAGCAAGGATGTCTTACTACAGTTATACAGGGCCTTGGTGAGACCACACCTGGAGTATTGTGTGCAGTTTTGGTCTCCTTACCTAAGAAAGGATATACTTGCCATAGAGGGAGTGCAGCAAAGGTTCACCAGACTGATTCCTGGGATGGCAGGACTGTTGTATGAGGAGAGATTGGGTTGACTAGGCCTGTATTCACTAGAGTTTAGAAGAATGAGAGGGGATCTCATTGGAACATATAACATTCTGACAGGGCTAGACAGACTGGATGCAGGGAGGATGTTTCCCCTGGCTGGGGGGTCTAGAACGAGGGGTCACAGTCTCAGGGTACGGGGTAGGACATTTAGGACTGAGATGAGGAGAGATTTCTTCACTCAGAGGGCGGTGAACCTGTGGAATTCTCTACCACAGAAGGCTGTGGAGGCCAAGTCACTGAATATATTTAAGAAGGAGATTGATAGATTTCTAGACACAAAAGGCATCAAGGGGTATGGGGAGAGAGCGGGAATATGGTATTGAGATAGAGGATCAGCCATGATCATGTTGAATGGCGGAGCAGGCTCAAAGGGCCGAATGGCCTATTCCTGCTCCTATTTTTCTATGTTTCTATGTTTCCTGGCCAATATTTATCCCTTAATCAGCATCACTATCACCGTGGGAGCTTGCTGTGTGCAAATTGGCTGCTGCGCTTCCTGCAGTACAACAGTGACTACACTTCAAAAGTACTTCATTGGCTGTAAAGCACTTTGGGACGTCCTGAGGTCATGGAAGGCGCTATATAAATGCAAGTCTTTCTTTTCTTTCTTGCTCATCTCTTCCCCACGGAGTATTTCCACTCTTCATCCCTGCCGACTGAGGGTCAGGACTCAGGAAATCAAATAGAATGAGTGCCTTTTTTGCCATAATCCATGTCAAATAAAGAGCTGTAAATCATGCTAAGACCTCGCTATCTGCTCCCACCAGAGAAAGACTTTTTTGTTCAACTGAGAAGACGTGTAATTTTGGGTCAACTACAGAGTATTGCACTTTAATAAGGACTGAAGCCAACCCAAGGGAGGGTGGGTAGCCAGCACAATTACGGAAACAACGTTTATTCACTATAAACAGCAACAACATTGGCTCAGTAAAATCAAGAGCAGTGACAGAGACATAATTACACCATTTGAACCTACCATTTTCTACATATACAAATAATATATACAAGCACATATACACGGTAAAATTTAAAAAAGACATTTCTGCTGAGTTTTCAAAAGTCGAAACTTCGAATGGAAACCACACTTTTGAAATAATCCGAAGTAAAGCTAACTGATAGCAGCGATCTTTCATTCTGATACTCACAACAAATAATTTGTAGATGGTTTTCTGCTAGCTTGCAAGCCAGCAATTGGACTTCAATGTTTTTTAAATGAAAGTATGCCAACCCTCTTTTGAGACCAGTGCGATAATTGGGGCGTCTATTGTACAGTGGATTACTCAAATTATCTAACCCCTAAAGAGTCTTGATCCTGTAAACTTCTACTTGTTAACCAGTATTGCTGTAATTACCCTGGGTGTCGAGTCAGCAGCACGATTGAAAATCCGGATGGTTGCCACTTGCTTTCCTTTCAATGAAGGTTCAATTTGTTCTCCAAAATTTAACAGCTCCCCCTCCTCCTGGGCTCCCACTACAGAATCAGGGCTCAAAATTAAGGTTACAGAATCACTGGGAAAACAGGATCAGCAACTGCCCAAATATCCTGGTCTCCAGCAAAGATTACTGCTTCAGGGAATGGTACAGCAGCATAGCATGTCGAGATCAAAGTGATGGGGTATGGATTCAATCCCTATTTCATGCTTCTCCCAGCTTTAGACATGCTATAACAAGAGGGCCCTAGGAGCAACCTCACATCTTTCCACAGGAAGAAGGAAAACTGGTGCAAGTGTTGTCCTCTTCTAAATAGTTGCCTACAATGACCACAAGCATTAGCTGAGGCCTAGGAGCAGTCAGTGCCTGATCCTGGGTGACTGGCAAGAAAATAGAAAAGATTCATAACATGCAACTGGCTTGTTAATTTTATACTCACACAACATAATTTTATCTATTTTAATCACTCCTCTCAGCAATTTAAAGACCCAGATTATGTGTCGTCTTTATCTTCTCTTCAACAAAAAGCTAGTTCCATTTTTGAGTCACTTCATAACTTAGATCCTCAAGTCCAGGACTGCACAAAAAGCACCCTGGGTGGAAGCACAATGCTGGGAAGATATGTTGCTGCTGGAATAGATTAATTGTGCTATTAAAGCAATCATATTGCCAGTGGAACACTGGTAAAAACAATGGTCCTGGTCAGGTGGATCGGTGTTAATTTAAACGCTCCTGTTTAGCTCACTGCCAATATCTGACCTTGTTTCACTGAAGTGTTAATCAGCCCACCTTTAAGAAGATTAAAGCAGCACGTGTGGCCACACATGGAGAGAACCGTATCCAGTTCAAAGGGCGTCACGGTTATGACTGCTTGGGTCACGCTATCATAAGAATAAATGTGTGGGCAGTAAAGGTGACACCTGATCATAATGGATGCAGGATCCACTTATGGGAGAGACCAGTGGCAATGCACCCAAGAAACTATCTAGAGCAGCCCCAAAATCTGTAACAGAATTAATTGAGGGATTTGAAGCCAAAATTTTTTAATTTAGTTCATTGGGGGAACAGGAAGTAAATAGAGTTTGGCAAGGACAAGGGTAATAGGGAAGCAGGACTTAGTGTGCAACAGGATGTCAGCAGCAGAGTTTTGGGTGAGTTGAAGTTTCTGTGGAGCAGGGCCTGGGTGGCCTGCAAGGAGAACATTGGAGAACCTGAAGATGATGAAGGTGTGGTTGAGTTCCAGCTGCAGTGGAGGAAGAGCTGGGGTGGAGGCAAATGAAGGTGTAAATTGGTGGCGTTAATGATGGATAGGGTATGGATTTCAAGCTCACCTCAGAGTCAAATAGGACATCAAAGTCGTGCTCTATCAGATTCAGCCTGATCAAATTAACCAGGAAGGGGAATGGAATCATGATCTACAGTTTTTAGTGGGAGCCAAGAAAAATGTCTTCAGTCTTGCCAATGTTACCTCTGATGTCACCTTTTGTAATAAGGATTTGTATATTAAATTTTGCTTCAACACAGTATTGTTATTTTGTACATAGGTCTAGTGGAAATATTAAATGTGGTATTGTCACAAGGGGCAATAGTATACCAATGTATTGGAAAATGGAGCAGCAGGACATGATTGTATGCCCAATCATGTCCACATGGCAATCCTAGGGGGCCAGTGCTAGTCAAATGTTAGGTGCTTCCTCAAAGCAAGAGAAAAAAGGATGAGAGAGACAGAACAAAGAACAGGCATTCAGGTAGCTACTTTCACACACTTTAGAGCAGTTAATCACAGCATTGCTTGCTAGGCTGGCTGCCTGAATGTGCAGCATTGCCATCATTGTTTCCCCTAACCCTCATTAATCAGTCTGCTCCAACATTCAACAAAACTTTCATAATCCAATCAACATTCTTCAACAAATCAGATTTGGTTTTTTAACAGCCCAAAGCATCAGGAAATAAAATGTGGAATATCAGCAATCCAGAAATCAGATCAACACGATGCCAGCAAAATCAGATGGTTCACAGCATTGAAATCAGACACTTACTGCTGGAAGGCCAATTAAAAAAAATCCACAGACAGCAGGAAGCCAACACACTTTGTGGAAAAATTATTACAGTACTTTCTGAAATACAGTAGGCATCATCTACAGTCTTGACAAACAGTATGTGCTTTTACAGCTTCCTCATCAACGCATCACAGTCTTTATAGCTGTCAAAACAGTCTTGTAAGAGAGGGGTTACTATATTTCAGTTATTCCTCTAGGCAGCTTTTCCTGAAAAGTAAACCTCTCTGTGAGCTAATTGTCCTTTAAGTAGGGTTAAAATCCATGTCTTATAAACATCTGCTTCTACCCCTCCTACAAGTAAACATGCATACAGGTTTCTTTACTTTATTGCCTCTTGCCTTTACCTAATGATGCAACACGTGTCTTTTATCCACAGATTTACTTGTGCTGCACAACACATGTTGGAAATGCATAAAATAAAATAAAATTAAGAAAATGGTTGCAATAGCTGCTTCTGTCCACCACAGGCAGCAATGAAAGAAACTAGACAGATGTAATTGCTGGTTCCCAGTGGCTCAAATAAATATTCTAAACAACAAAATAAGCATTTTCTGCACTTTGTTTTCAAATTCAGTATTGGTTAGTTTGAATCAAATTTGGTGTGATCATATAAACACAATCTTCCCAGCACACATTAACGCAGGTTTCAACTACTAAATACAGTGCCAAACTTCTCAGATGTCAATTTGATGTGGTAACAGGAGAATATGATGCACGCGAACTTATTTCCGCCCAAATTCCATTACATTTTAGAAAATACAAAAAACTATCGTTGATAGCGATATCGGCGCGGCCATCCGTTAAACGGAAACGAAAATTGGAAGAGGTGTTTAACGGGTGGCCAAGCATATATTGCGCGTTTTACACTGTCACCCAAAGTCTAAATTTCCCCTATGTCACCTAATGAGATTAGTGAGGGAGCACACTGAAGATGCATTTGTGGCATGGGTTTCAAAAGAGCCTCTTGTGGAATCATAGAGCCCAGTAAGCTGGTGGTGAAAAATACTTGTCTACAACAAACATAGTTGTTTCAGGTAATGTGGGGTAAGATTTCCTCTGTGTGTACTATCTACAATGAAATTGTATTCCTGTTGTTCATAAATATCATCAACTAAAATCACAATCAAAGTCTCAGAAGATGCTACATTTATTGCAATGGAAATGATCATCCATTGAGAGAGCCGTTAATACACTCCCAGTTTTACTGCAGTTGACTGGATAGCAAACAGCTGGATAAAGGATTGAAAACAAGCAGTTTAAGTACAAAAGCCTAGCATTCCAATCAGGGCTTTTTTAACTACTGTACCTTTATGAGAAAGAGATTTGACTCCTACTTCCAGGACAATTAGTTCAATGCTGCCGTTGGCCACAACGGGGCTTAGTTTTCAGAAAGAGCTGTCTACAAGAGTAAATGGCATTAAAGTAGGTGTAACATGATCAGAAACTCTCGGCTGAATTCTGTCAGAACTATTAAGCCTCAGAAGGAACCAAGTCAAGTATAATTTTTTTAAAAGCCAAAAGGACTTGGAACTAAATTCACATGCAGGGTATCACAAATTTCCCCCATGTCACCTAATGAGATTAATGTACAGAATAGTAGCACTTGATACTATGACAACATTATCTGAAAGGTGAGGAAGATTGAAATCCCAAAAAGTGAAACAATCTGGTCTCTGTGATTAACAAGTTCCACTTAGAACTAAGAAACCAGCAGTGGTAACATCAAAACATTTTGTGGGTCTTCATGGTTTCCTCCAGCCATAATGTCCTGCTCAATCCTTGCATCCTCACCTCCTCGTTGCTCCTCTGTCACTTATCTCACCCTTAACCCTTCATCCATTTCCCCCCATGGGTGCGTGGCAAGACACCAGAGACCCCCTCAACCTCAGCCTGTTTCCCTTCTCCCCTTGCCAATCTATCGGTTTTCCTCAAAGAGACTCTGTTTGCCTGAGACCTTGAAGTAAAAATTTTAGTGAAGGCATTAAAAAACAATTTAATTGACAAATATTATTGTGATTTTCATTTAAACCTTTATTTTGTACATTAGATATTTCAGTTATTGAAGGCAAATGGTAGATATTTTTTCTTAGAAAGCATTTTGAGTGATTTGCAAGGTAAATATAGATATGAGTGCCTTGCCAGACACTCACTAAAAAGTGGATGTTATGTGACAGGCAATGCGTGACAGCTATAACATTGAAAGTTTTATCACTGTGCCACCTACAGGGGTTAGAAATTGCGGACACTTTCATAATGAGATTTCCTGTAATAGCTGGTTTACAGAGGAATTTTCAATGGAACGCATGCCTCTCGCAACAAATTTATTATATACATTTTTGGATTTAGTTTGGCTAGAGGTAACCAATAGCAACTTTAACATGACAAAAGACGATCCAATATAAAAGGAAAGTATCTGAAACTGAAAATAATCTCAAAGCAAACAGCAAGATAGTTGATATTTTTGGCTTGATAGTCAACTGGCTACCAGCGACATGTCTTGCTCTCTTCGTCTAGTAATTTTTCCTGTAAACCCATTTTCTTATATAGACACATTTTCACTATTCCCAGGTAGGTGGGGGTGGAGAGGAAAGAACACACATGGAATGAAATATCATGAAACACTGACTGAAACAATGTGGAGCATTTAAAGAATTCTGGCCTCATTTGAAATCTACCACAAATCCTGATACTCAGCAAACACTTAATCAGATACCAGTGCAAGATTTTAATTTGTGGAAAAACATTTCTTTCGTAAGTCACGTTTGCATCCTTCATGAGTTATGGGTCTCTCATGATCCTGGGAGAACTATGCCATTGCACCATTCCTATTAAGATATCCTGCCATATACCATACATAGCCATCAATTAATGTTAAAATTAACTAGAAAAATATTTTTGTTAGGAAGTATATAGCATTCAAGAAGTATTTTACCATTTAGTCAGATTTTCTGAAAAGCAACGCTTAACATAATCACTAGGCCTCAGATCCAACTTCTGCTGTTCAGCATTCCAAAATGTTGTTAGCCAAGTTTACAACTCACTGTCTCAGCATTCTAGCAGTATCTCAGTATCTTTAATTTATCATACTGGTCAATCATTCTACCTAAATAATTTTGATTTGTAGAAAAGAAAAACTTGTTAATGATAGGTGAAATTATATCTATGGGAAAACATTAAAAGAGAAAAAGAGTTCTGAGATAAACATATTCTAATGTGGCAAGTTTTCCGGCCACCTCTCCCTTTAAGAGTACATCATGTCATTCTATCATGCAACCCTCCCCTTTCCCATGCCCTTTATCGTGCCCCATGCAGCCTCACAAGTTATTTTCACCAGAAGCCAACTGAGCATATTTGCCAATCAAAATAAAAAAGGACTGCTCCTTCCCATGCAAATAAAATATATGCCAAGATTTATTGTTTTATTTTTTAAATTTCAAAATGCATGCCTATGTCTACTTTTAATTTCTGGCAGAATCCAAGTCTCAACAATACTTTATTAAATTGTTGGAATTGTTCAATGTGACTGCTTCATCAATATCCAAGGCAACGTGTTTAATATTAGACCAATTTGTGACTATAAATGTAGTTCGTATGTCTTTTAATTTTGCAAAGGGGCTTTCTCTTCCACACACAGCCATTCTTGGCAACACATTGGCCTGAATTTTAATGGGGAAGTGGGTTGGGAGCAGGGAGGCTCCAAAGTGGTCAGGAAAGACAGGAGAACAGGTTTCCCACAGGCCCTGCTGAATTGCATGGGAAACCTGTTTCCCACCTGCAGCCAGCCAGATTGGGGGGGGGGGTGGGGGGGGGGGGTGTCGGGAGCAGTCGGGGGCTGGGGGCAGCACAGAGGGGGGCGGTCGGGTGAAGATTGGTGGCCAGAGGAGCACGGGGCGGAGTGGGGTGGCGGAGCATCCTCTGAGGGCCAGGAGGAGCATGGTGGGGAGAGGGGGTGCCATGGCATGGAGGAGTGCAAGGTATGGGGGGGGGGGGGGAGGGGCGATGACACGGAGAGCCGGAGGAGCATGCAGGGGAGGACTCGGGGAGATCGGAGGCCTGGGGTAGGGATCAGAGGCCTCGTTTGGGGGGGAAAGAGACCAGAGGCCGGGGTCCGATCACGGAGGGTGGGTGAGGTAGGGACGCTGGATCCAGGAGGTAAGTGTAAAGGCACTTACCTCCTGGATTGATCAGTCCTCGCCTTACTTTAACTGGTGTGTTTCACGAGGCCTGCAAAACCCGACCACCTAAAGTTAAATTCGAAATGGAGGTTAAATCAGAGTCTTACAGCCTCATTATAATATTTAAATGGACAACCCGCCTCCTGGGAGCGGGTTGGCTGCCCGCCCCGCACCCCGCCTCCATTAAAACCGGAAGTGGCGGGTTGGGATCGGGATTCAGGTTTTTATCTCTTTAACCTCCCACCCAACCCAACCCATCCGGTTTTTTTTAAGGTTAAAATTCCCCCCATTATCTTTTCTACTACCCTAATCACAGATTGTGCCAAATGAACATTAACACATTCAATCAATTGCAACTACTCCATAGAAACAGTATATATGCACAACACCACACAACTGATATTTTTTCTCCATTCTACATCCCAAAAAACACATTCCTTATAAATTTGCTTATCCCATATACTGTAAAAGTAACCCAATGCACAGTTGCAGCATCTCGGTCTACCCCACATATACAAGAGTAACCTAATGCACAGTTCCTGCAGCTCAGTCTACCCCATATAACCTCCAGTCACCTTATGACCCTTGCTAATACACCTTATCTTAGTTTATTCTATATCCGTCCCCATCAACCGCGATAACCACCAACTTGCTCTTATATTTAAGTATTAACACTCACTCCATGCCTTATCTTGTATAATTCTTAACATCCATGCCAATACAAAATCTTCCTAATAAAATAACCAACTCTTTAGCATATGGTTACTTAATTATTCACAAAATTCTTAACAATTGAAGAACCCCTTAAATAGAAATCGCTGACTAATCACAGGCATGGCTACGGTGTCAACAGTTTAGCCACATGCACTAATTTTAGTAGAAAATGTCTTACAAGTAACACAGGTAAATATACTTAATGTGCACATTTAATTAACAAACATCTACCATCATTCAGTCTTACACCAATGTTGACTCGCACAATGAGACACAACTGACCCGCCCCTGCTCTCCATCCAGAACGCAGTTGGATGTTGCGTGCCCTTTGCCATGATGCTGCTCATTATTGGTTGGGATTGCTTTCTTCTGCTGGAGTGGTTATTCCGATTGGTCGGGCCGGCCATAATGATAGATCCCCTTCCATACTGTGATGTTGGTGTTTCCGTGGTGCTAAAGTCCGGTGTTTTCACCCGTATTACATACCATTTTAGCAAATAACCAATAAGCAGTAACCAAGCGCACAGCGATCAAAAAACACTCGCACATTCTGCTTTTTGTCTTACCATTTTACCAACAAATGCACAAAAAGGTTAAAGTACACACGGATACGCCATGAGAATGAATATTGCCCGACGACGGTGCTTATTACTCATTTTTTATTTACTAACCAAATATGCAATTGGCCACATCTGGATTCCCAATTAACCACGTGGTTAATGGTTAATGTATTGGACAACATTGTCCTAGATCACTGAATGAACCTTGACATAAGCTTGTTTCCCAACCCTTACCATGTATGGTTAACTCAACAAATTTGCTGAATCCTATAGCCAGAACATCAAAGCAAGGACATACCTTCTCTACAGTAAATCTTGACCAGTTTTTCCTCCACTAAACAAATCCCTGATCTCTCCCCTCCCGAAAACCCCTTCCATGTATAATACAATTTCAGGATAAGCTCTCTCAATTCTATCAGTTATGCCATTTAATCAACTCCTCAAAACTCCCTAACTACTAAACCTTTCAGTTCAATCTAATAAAATCCCTTAATATGACTCCAAGTCATTGAAATAAACCCCTAACATACTGCCAACATCATCTTTGTAACATTCATGTACACCTTCCATGTACCATAAGCCGCTGGTCAAGCAACCTCAATTTCACCAAATGATGAAATGGGGCACTGATAAGAGTACTACAATTGACTACAGTGGCTCTAGGTTACAGAAAAAAATGACCCTGGAGACTGTCAATGCTCACACATGATTAATGAAAACCTCCATGAGGTAGCGGAACTACTGGTGCCTGTGGAACTGCACTCCAGCAAGGAGTCAACGCCTTCCTGACATCAGGGGAAGGAAGCAAAACTCAGAGAAAATTTGCAAAGAAAAAAAAATGTATCCTTTAGATTATTGAATCAAACCTTTCATGTAGAATGTTCCCTCAACCTTGTCCTCTACATTACTGGAGGATCCTGTGACACACCCACACCCGCCAAACTCCTCCACATACAACCACCGACGAGCTCCCTTAATCTCATTCCATAGATCACCCCTGAATGGTACACCCCTTCTAACATACACTAACCACTCACAAACTCCCTCACTCCTGTCCCCTAAATCAGTCAATTACCCTACAATTTATAACCCATCAACCATTTCCATGTACAGCAAAGAGCTGGGCAAACTCCCTCAATCCTATCTCCCAGATCACTGAATAACATCTTCCCTTCTCTCAGATACCAGACCTCCTGACAAGCCCCCTAAATCCTGGGGAAGGAGTTACTCCATCTCAAGAAGATGCCTAATCTATCCAACTGTCACGTTTAAAAAAAAAACTCCCTGAACGCAGTTCCTTTAATCCTCCAAAAATAAAGCCCCACCAACCATGACCCTGCCATCCCTGACAACAGAAGTTTACCAACAAACACAGCAACAATTCTCCCACAGAAGAAGCGCACACACAGATAGACAGACAGTACCTGTTGTGTCCTCTCCAGTGTTAACTGTTGTTATTTATTTTCCCCTTCAGATCTTTTTTTTCTCTCTCTTTTAATTTCTCTTCCCTCCATCAGTCCACAATCCCTGCTGATGGTGTGTCAGTGAATCAGGAGCCCGGATGGATATGTCTGTCTCCTCTCCTCTCCCCTCCCATCTCCTGTAATTAGAAAAGATGTGGTTGCTAAGGGAGGGAGAAAACCTTACAAAAAAAAATAGAGGAAAAATATATATATATATATATATATTGTCCTTCCACTCACGTAACAGCCTAACTTCACAGCAGCCACAGACAGGGGAGGGGAGGGGGGAGGGGCAGTCGTCTGGGGCATTTTTGATCGACAGCAGTGAGAGCCAATCGCTGATAGTTCCCGCGTGCACGCCCCTCTCCAACCGTCAGTTGGGGGCGGGGAGCAGCCGCCAATGGGAGAAGGGCAGGCGGCGGCTCTTTCAATGTGAGAAATGAATTGGTGCCCGCCCCCGCCCGCCTCGTGACGCATTAGCAACGGCCGATGATTGACAGGGGTCGGCGGGCGATGGGGAGCGGCCGCCGGCCAATCAGCGGCCGACAGAGGTGGGATTAGGTGCCGGCGTGGATCCCAACTTGACAACAAGCTTCTTGATTGAGGGACAACCTCAAGGACCAATGCAGAAAGAGAATGGGTCGGCGAAGCAGCCCCAGCGTGAACCAATTGATGGACCTCCTGGCCTTCTGATGCCGTGACCTGTTTACCAAAGTCTCCCTCGGGGTGTGATCCATGGATGTTGGTGGTGGTACACCGAAAAAAAAAACCGGTACTAGAAAATATAAAAACAAAATGCTGCCCATGCTGGAAATCTACACTAAAAACAGAAAATGCTGGAAACACTCAGCAGCTCAACAGGCAGCATCTGTGGAGAGAGAAACAGAGTTAATGTTTCAGGTCAATGACCTTTCGTCAGAACTGGAAGATGTTAAGAGATTTAACAGTTTATAAGCAAGTACAGAGCCAGGGAAAAGGAGAGCAAGGGAAATAACAAAAGGGTGAGGTCTGTGATGGGGTGAAGGGCAGGAGTGGTTAAATTACAAATGGAGGTGATAATGGGACAAGTATAGAAATACTGGCGATAGCATATTGATGGAAGCACATTTTTCACAACACCTCTTCAAAAAATCAGAGCTCAAGCCTAACCCCAACCCTAACCTTGACCCAACTCCTAACCTTAACCCCTATCCACAAACCCTAACCCCAAACCAGTAACTTCCAGGAGCTTATGAATTCAGGCACATGGTCCTATGATTTTCTATGCACTGAAAATAATGGACAGAAAATCATAGGGATCATGCGTTTGAATTCCTAATGTGCACTTCTGTTGGGCCAGGTTCCCCACGAGGAACAATTGGGCCAATAGCGTTAAGTACGATCTCTAACGCATATGACCGATGTCCGGTTGAGAATACAAGTGAGAATCAGGCTAAATATAGAAAGTTCAGAGAGGAAGTGAAAAAGAAAATAACAGGGGCAAAGAGAGTATGAGAAAGGGCAAATAATGTGCTCAAAGAATTGGGAGAGGCAGAGAGCACTAAAGTAAGAAATAGTAAGGTATTCGGTGGGGTCCAACTAAGAGTATACAGGATGGTCTAACATGGGTTTACAGTGTACTCTTTTATGTGGGCACAAAACCAAATGAACTGTAAATCAATAAAACCTTAAATGAAACTTAACAAATTAAATTAAAATTTGGTAGCCCGGGGTGACGATGCACTCCAGTCCCCGCAGCGCCCACCGGTCGCGGAAAAACTCAAGCGTGCTGGCGGACACTGCGTGCTCCATCTCCAGGGCCACCCGGGCGCGAACATGGCCGCGGAAGAGAGGCAGGCAATCAGGCCAAACGACCCCCTCGACCGCCCGCTGCCTGGACCAATTAATGGCCTTCTTGGCCAGGCCCAGGAGCAGTCCTACAAGGAGGTCCTCCGACCTGCCCGCTCCCCTCCGCACCAGGTGACCGTAGATCAGGAGCGTGGGGCTGAAGTGCAACCAAAAATCGAGGAGCAGCCTCTTCAAATAATGAAAAAGGGGCTGCAACCTCTCACACTGAGTATAAATGTGAAAGACGGACTCCTCCAGGCCGCAAAAATGGCAAGCAGCCTGGGAGTCCGTAAAACTATTTAAAACCCTATTGCACGGGACTGCTCCATGCAACACCCTCCAGGCCAAGTCCCCAATAGGGTTTACAGTGTATGTATGTGAACACATGAAGCGTAGTAAACAAGGTAAGTGAGCTGCAGGCCAAAATAGCCATATGGGAATATGATGTGGCAGTAACTGAGACCTGGCTCCAAAAAGGGCAGGATTGGGTATTAAATATTCCTGGTTATAAGGTGTTCAGGAAAGATAGGAAGTGGTGTGGCAGTATTGGTTAAGGAGAATGTTACAGTGCTGGAGAGGGAAGATGTCCTGGAGTGGTCAAGGACAGAATTTATATGACTAGAGTTAAGAAATAATAGAGGTGCCATTACACTACTAGGTGTATTCTATAGACCACCAAATAGTGGTAAAGGTATGGAGGAGTAAATTTGCAGAGAAATTACAGAGAGGTGCAAGAACTATAGAGTAGTAACAATGGGGGACTTCAACTATCCTAATATAGACTGGGATCGTAATAGTGTTAAGGGCAGAAAAGGGGAAGAATTTCTGAAGTGTGTTCAGGAGAACTTTCTTGATCAGTATGTTTCTGGCCCGACGAGGCAGGAGGCATTACTGGATTTGGTTCTGGGGAATGAGATAGTTCAAGTGGAGCAAGTGTCAGTAGGTCAATATTTAGGGAACAGTGATCATAATATCATAAGGTTTAGATTAGCTATGGAAAAGGACAGGGAGCAATCTAGAGTAAAAAATGTTTAACTGGGGGAAGGCCAATTTCAGTGGGATGAGAACGGATCTGGCCCGGGTAAACTGGAATCAAAGATTGGCAGGCAAAACTGTAGTGGAACAATGGGCTGCCTTTAAAGAGGAAATAGTTCGGGTACAGTCGAGGTACATTCCCATGAGGGAGAAAGGTAGGGCAACTAAAATCAGAGCTTCCTGGATGATGAAACAGATAGAGAATATGATGAAGCAGAAAAGAGCGCATATGACAGATGTCAGGTTGCAAATACATCTGAGAATCAGGCTATATATAGAAAAGTCAGACGAGAAGTGAAAAAGAAAATAAGGGGCAAAGAGAGGATATGAGAATAGAATGTTAGCCAACATAAAAAGTAATCCAAAAGTCATCTATAGGCATATAAATAGTAAAGGAGTAGTAAGAGGAGGGATGGTGCCGATTAGGGACCAAAAGGAGACCTATGCATGGAGGCAGAGGGTACAGCTGAGGTACTAAATGAGCACTTTGCATCTGTCTGCACCAAGGAAGAGGATGCTGCCATAGACATAGTAAAGGAGGAGGTAGTAGAGATACTTGGTAGGATAAAAATTGATAAAGAGGAGGTATTAGAAAGGCTGGCTGTACTTAAAGTAGATAAATCACCAGGAGCGGATGGGATGCATCCTAGGATGCTGAGGGAATTGAGGGCGGAAATCGCGGAGGTATTGGCCATAATATTCCAATCCTCCATAGATACGGGGGTAGTGCCAGAGGACTGGAGAATTGCAAATGTTACACCATTGTTCAAAAAAGGGTGTAAAGATAAACCCAGCAACTACAGGCCAGTCAGTTTAACTTCAGTAGTAGGGAAGCTTTTGGAAACAGTAATCAGGGACAAAATCAACAGTCACTTGGATAGGGGTGGATTAATTAAGGAAAACCAGCACGGATTTGTTAAAGACAAATTGTGTTTAACCAACTTGATCGAGTTTTTTGATGAGGTAACAGAGAGGGTTGATGAGGGTAATGCGGTTGACGTGGTTTATATGGACTTCCAAAAGGCGTTTGATAAAGTGCCACTTAATAGGCTTACCAGCAAAGTTGCAGCTCATGGATTAAAAGGGACAGTGGCAGCATGGATACGGAATTGGCTAAGTGTCAGGAAACGGAGTATTGGTGAACGGTTGTTTTTTTCGGACTGGAGGAAGGTATACAGTGGTGTTCCCCAGGGGTCGGTTCTAGGACCACTGCTTTTCTTGATATATATTAATGACTTGGACTTGGGAGTACAGGACACAATTTCAATATTTGCAGATGGCACAAAACTTGGAGGTATAGTGAACAGTGAGGAGGAGAGCGATAGACTTCAAGAAGACATAGACAGGCTGGTGAAATGGGCAGACACGTGGCAGACGAAATTTAACGCAGGCAAGTGCGAAGTGATACATTTTGGTCGTAAGAACGAGGAGAGGCAATATAAACTAAAGAGTACAATCTTAAAGGGGATGCATGAACAGAGAGACCTGGGGGTAAATGTGCACAAATCGTTGAAGGTGGCAGGGCAGGTTGAGAAAGTGGTTAAAAAAGCATACGGGAGGGGCATAGAGTACAAAAGCAAGGAAGTTATGATGAACCTTTATAAAACACTGGTTCGGCCTCAACTGTGTCCAATTCTGGGCACCGCACTTTAGGAAGGATGTGAAGGCCTTCGAGAGGGTGGAGAAAAGATTTACGAGAATGATTCCAGGCTTGAGGGACTTCAGTTATGTGGATAGACTGGAGAAGCTGGGGTTCTCCTTAGAGCAGAGAAGGTTGAGAGGAGATTTGATAGAGGTGTTCAAAATCATGAGGGGTCTAGACAGAGTAGATAGAGAGAAACTGTTCCCATTGGTGGAAGGGTTGAGAACCAGAGGACACAGATTCAAGATGATTGGCAAAAGAACCAAAGGTGACATGAGGAAAAACTTTTTTATGCAGCGAGTGGTTAAGATCTGGAATGCACTGCCTGAAAGGGTGGTGGAGGCAGACTCAATCGTGGCTTTCAAAAGGGAATTGGATAAGTACCTGAGGGGAAAAAATTTGCAGGGCTACGGGGAGAGGACGGGGGTGTGGGACTAGCTGAAGAGCTCTTGCAGAGAGCTGGCACGGGCTCAACAGGCCGAATGGCCTCCTTCTGTGCTGTAACCATTCTATGATTCTAGCATACTTTGGGATTGTGGTGGGGAAGTGAAAATCTCATACTTGTACTCATGTCCCATTATCATATCATGGCCCTGTGAAGTATATTTCCATATGAGAGGTGGCCTCCTGATAACTGATCATGTAATGGAGATTCTGTCCCCATAGGAGTTTGGTTCATGATTTTTTGTCTGACTGCCTCGACAGTGGTTGCTTTATTCTGTTTGATTACTGCAAAAGGATTATGGATCTTATAGTGGCCTTTAAAGAAAGTAAGAACTTGCATTTATATAATGCCTTTCATGTCCTAAGGGCATCCTAAAGTGCTTCACACCAAATGAAATACTTCTGAAATGTAGTCAGTGTTGTAATGTATGCAAACGCAGAAGCCAATTTGCACACAGCACGGTTCAACAAACAGCAATGAGATACAAGAGCAGAAAACATGTTTTTGGTGATATTAGTTGAGGGATAAATGTTGATTATAACTCTCTGGAGTGGGCCTTAACCCATGGCCTTCCAACTCAGAGGTGAGAATACCACCACTGAGCCAAAGCTGACACTGGACGACGTGCTCCAGCTGGTATCTCACTCTCCTGTGATGACCCTATGAAGGATACTTAAGACTTGGATCTGGGTGAACCCTTTGAATTGTGAATGATAATTTTGCAAAGTGCAGTGGAAAGTATAGAGTAAATAAAATCCAGCTTTGATGTGTTCTTACACAGAGGGCTGGATTTTGCCATTGGGGGCGGGCTGGTGGCGTGTCAGGTGGTCATCGTGTCAGGATCCCGACTCCGATGTGAAGTGGGACAAAAGTGTGATTTTGCCCGAATTGGGCACTTGATTTCCAGCGTGTGGAAACCCCTGGCCCAATGAGCCTTTTCATACAGAAAATCGCCTCCGATGACATCATCAATGCTGCTGGATTTAAGGCCTGCAAGCAGCCTTGCTTTTTTTAGCCTTTAAACTTTATGCCCATTGTTCTGAGCGCTTTCTTCACCAATTATGTCCACCAGAACATAAGAAATAGGAGCAGGAATAGGCCACTTGGCCCCTCGAGCCTGCTCCACCATTCGATAAGATCATGGCTGATCTTGGGCTCAAAGCCACTTCCCCGCCCGCTCCCCATAACCTTTCACTCCCTTATCTTGCAAAAATTTGTCTATCTCCACCTCAAATGTATTTAATGATCCAGCCTCCACAGCTCTCTGGGGCAGAGAATTCCACAGATTTACGACCCTCTGAGAGAAGAAATTCCTCCTCATCTCAGTTCTAAAAGGGCGACCCTTTATTCTAAAACAGTGCCCCCGCGTTCTAGATTTCCCCACGAGGGGAAACATCCTCTCTGCATCTACCTTGTCGTGCCCCCTCAGTATCTTATATGTTTCAATAAGATCACCTCTCATTCTTCTAAATTCCAATGAGTATAGACCCAGCCTGCTCAATCTTTCCTCATAAGTCAACCCCCTCATCTCTGGAATTAACCTAGTGAATCGTCTCTGAATTGCCTCCAATGCAAGTATATCCTTCCAAAAATAAGGAGACCAAAACTGTACGCGACCCAAACCCGCGATCTCTTCCACCTAGAAGGACAAGGGCAGCAGGCGCATGGGAACACCACCACCTCCAAGTTCCCCTCCAAGTCACACACCATCCTGACTTAGAAGTATATCGCCGATCCTTCATCGTCGCTGGGTCAAAATCCTGGAACTCCCTACCTAACAGCACTGTGGGAGTACCATCACCACACAGACTGCAGCGGTTCAAGAAGACGGCTCACCACCACCTTCTCAAGGGCAACTAGGGATGGGCAATAAATGATGGCATTGCCAGCGATGCCCTGATCCCATAAACAAATTTTAAAAAAGTACCCAAGGTGTGGTCTCACCACTACCCTGTACAGTTGTAGCAGGACTTCCCTCCAACCCCTTCGAAATAAAGGCCAACATTCCATTTGCCTTTTTGATTACTTGCTGTACCTGCATGCTAACTTTTTGTGTTTCATGCACAAGGACCCCCAAGTCCCTCTGAACTGTAGCATTTTGTAATCTCCATTTAAATAATAATTTGCTTTTTTATTTTTCCTGCCAAAGTGTATAACCTCGCACTTTCCCACATTATACTCCATCTGCCAAATGTTTGCCCACTCACTTAGCCTGTCTATATCCCCTTGCAGGTTCTTTGAGTCCTCTGCACAACTTGCTTTCCCACCCATCTTTGTATCATCCGCAAACTTGGCTACATTACACTCGGTCCCTTCATCCAAGTCATTAATGTAGATTGTAAATAGTTGAGGCCCCATCACCGATCCCTGTGGCACCCCACTAGTTACCGTTTGCCAACCGGAAAATGACCCATTTATCCCGACTCTCTGCTTTCTGTTAGTTAGCCAATTCTCTATCCATGCTAATATATTACCCCATATTCCGTGAGCTCTTATCTTATGCAGTAACCTTTTATGTGGCACCTTATCGAATGCCTTCTGGAAATCCAAATACACAACATCCACTGGTTCACCTTTGTCCACCATGCTCGTTACCTCCTCAAAGAACTCCAGCAAGTTTGTTAAACATGATTTCCCTTTCATAAAACCATGCTGACTCTGCTTGACTGCATTATGATTTTCCAAATGCCCTGCTACTGCTTCCTTAATGAAGGACTCCAGCATTTTCCCAACGACAGATGTTAGGCTAACTGGTCTATAGTTTCCTGCTTTCTGTCTCCCTCCTTTCTTAAATAGGGGTGTTACATTTGCGGTTTTCCAATCTGCTGGGACCTCTCCAGAGTCCAGGAAATTTTGGTATATTGCAACCAATGCATCCACTATCTCTGCAGCCACTTCTTTTAAGACCCTGGGATGTAGGCCATCTGGTCCAGGGGACTTGTCATCTTTTAGTCCCATTATTTTACCAAGTACTATTTCCTCAGTGATAGTGATTGTCTTTAGTTCCCCCCTCCCTGTGGCCCCTTGATTATCCATTATTGGGATGTTGTTAGTGTCTTCTACCGTGAAGACAGATACAAATATTTGTTCAGAGTCTCTGCCATTTCCCCGCTCCCCATTATTAATTCCCCAGTCTCATCCTCTAAGGGACCAATGTTTACTTTAGCTACCCTCTTCCTTTTTATATACCTGTAGAAGCTCTTACTATCTGTTTTAATGTTTCTTGCCAGTTTACTCTCATAATTCATCTTCTCTCTCTATTATTTTTTTAGTCATCCTTTGCTGGTTTTTAAAAATTTCCCAATCCTCTGGTCTCCCACCAATCTTGGCAACATTGTATGCCTTCGTTTTCAATTTGATACCATCCTTTACTTCCTTAATTAGCCACGGATGGTGCTCCCTTCTCTTAAAATCTTTCTTTCTCACTGGAATATATTTTTGTTGAGAGTTATGAAATATCTCCTTAAATGTCCGCCACTGCATTTCAACTGTCTTACCCTTTAATTTATTTTTCCAGTCCACTTTAGCCAGTTCTGCCCTCATGCCATTGTAATTGCCTTTGTTTAAGATCAGGACACTGGTTTGAGATACAACTTTCTCACCCTCCAACTGAATTTGAAATTGAACCATGCTATGATCAATCTTTCCTGGAGGATCCTTTACTATGAGATCATTTATTAATTCTGTCTCATTACATAGTACCAGATCCAAGATAGTCTGCTCCCTGGTTGGTTCCATTACATACTGTTCTAGGAAACGATCCCGGATACACTCTATGAACTCCTCCTCAAGGCTACCATGGCCAATTTGATTTGTCCAATCAATATGGAGATTAAAATCACCCATGATTATTACCGTACCTTTTTTACAGGCCTCCATTATTTGTTGATTTATACTCTATCCAACAGTATTGCTACTGTTCGGGGGGCCTGTTGACTACGCCCACCAGAGACTTTTTCCCTTTATTATTTTTTATCTCCACCCAAACCGATTCTACATCTTGATCTTCTGAGCCAATATCACTTCTCACCACTGCACTGATCCCATCCTTTACCAACAAAGCCACCCCATCTCCCTTTCCTTCCTGTCTATCCTTCTGAATTATCAAATACCCTGGAATATTCAGTTCCCAGCCCTGATCACCTTGCAACCACGTCTCTGTAATGACGATCAGATCATACCCATTCGTATCTATTTGTGCTGTCAACTCATCTATCTTGGTACGAATGCTGCGTGCATTCAGATATAGAGCTTTTAACTTTGTCTTTTTACCATTCCTCCTTGTTTTGGCCCCATTTTCTGTTGCACTCTTATTTTTAAACATTCTGTCCCTTCCTGTCACAGTCTGGTTATTATTTCCCCCATCTCTGTCCTGCTCTATTGCTTTCTCATTTCTCATTGACTTTGTAAATTCTCGCTCACCTGGACCCTCCCCCCACTGTTTAGTTTAAAGCCCTCTCGACAGCCCTAGTTATTCGATTCGCCAGGACTCTAGCCCCAGCATGGTTCAAGTGAAGCCCGTCCAAACGGAACAGCTCCCTGTTATCCCAGTACTGGTGCCAGTGCCCCACAAATCGAAACCCATTTCTCCCACACCAATCTTTGAGCCACTCGTTCATTTCTCTGATCTTATTTACCCTATGCAAATTCGCTCGTGGCTCAGGTAATAATCCAGAGATTATTACCTTTGTGGTTCTGCTTTTTAATTTAGCCCCTAGCTGCTCATACTCTCTCAGCAGAACCTCTTTCTTTGTCCTACCTATGTCATTGGTGCCTACGTGGACCATGACAACTGGATCCTCCCCCTCCCACTCCAAGTTTCTCTCCAGCCCAGAGGAGATGTCCTTAACCCTGGCACCGGGCAGGCAACACAGCCTTCGGGACTCACGCTCTCGGCTGCAAAGAACAGTGTCTATCGCAAAGTGTGCTCCAAGATTCGATGAGGCCTCCCTCCAAGCTCTGGTGGAGGGAGCAAGAGTAAATAAGGAGGTGCTCTTCCCTTCCTCAGGGAGGAAAAAGCCTCCCCAGCAGACTAAAGCTGTGTGGCTGCAAGTGGCCCAAGAGGTAAACGCAATTTCTCTGTGCAGCAGAACCTGGCTGCAGTTCAGGAAGAGGTTTCATGACCTTCTCCGCACAGGAAAAGTGAGTATGACATTCCCATCAGCCTCAATCTGATCCCCATCGCCTCTCATCACCAGCACTCTGCTTTGCCAATCTCTTCCTCCACATCCCACTTGACCCTTACATCCCTGCACCCTTACCCATTCCCTCTCTCTCTATGGTCACATTCACTTAACTATTCCACCATGCAGCCCTCACAATCCCTATCACTGTGATGCAATGACAACAACTTACAACACACAGGGAGGGCCCTTTGTCTCCTTCTAAGCATCTATGCTATGGATTCTCTACACTCACTCCTTCATTCTCACTCAAACTCCACTTATGTCCCTCATTGCAGGAAAAGAGAGCCCACAATAAGAGGGAAAGAGCGAGGACAGAAGGAGGGCCACCCTCAGTAGCCCAGCTCACCACTTCGGAGGAGGCGGCCCTGGAGATCGCTGGAGTTGAGGACGATTCGCAAGTGGGGGACAGACAGACGGGCGCATCACAGCAAGCTGGTGACAGAATAGTTTAGCATCTCTCTCATTGACATTGCATGAGTCACTGATAATGATTCTGATGCTCTAACAGATTGACTTATGATCATCTGCACAATTCAATGTGCATGCAACCTAAACCTCACATCTCTAATTCTTTCCTTTACTCCCCCACAGGACCATCGAGAAGCCCCTGTCCCCACTGTCCAGGCGGAAGAGCCTGAGCCTCAAGACTCCTCAGAGGAAGCTGCAACCTCTGAGGGCGCAGCGTCAGAAGAATTCAGCGCACCCAGCACCAGTGCAGACACTCACACCTCGGTGGGACCTTCGCGAGATAGAGTAGTGTTGTCACCTGGTGTATCACAGCTCACAAGTGAGCATCAGCAGATGGTGGAGACAGTAACAGCAGTGGAGAGTCCTTGTTGGAGGGCGCAGGACTCTGCCAGCTCGGCTCAGCTGCATGTCGACCCTGTGCCTCCGGGTCCATCCAGAAGGAACTCCAGGAACAGGTGCAGGAGTCTCTGGCAGGTTTTGTCTCCAGGGTCGCTGCGAGTGTGGAGTGAATGGAGGAGTCCATCGCTAACATGAGCAGAGCCTTTGTGGAGGCATTGGCACATGAACGCTTCACCACAGAAAGGATGGCAACCTCCGTGGAAAGGATGGCTACCTCCGTTGTAAGGCTGGCTACCGTAGAGGAGAGGATGGCTACAGCCATGGAGGAGCTTAGTCGCCAGGGTATTGAAAACATGGTCATTGTTCAGAATAGACTGACATCTCTTGAGGAGCGATGGTCAGCTATTGAGCATAGAAACCAGACCTTCATGGAAGTCCTCTGGAGTCGGACTTCCAGTGCAGAAACGGGTCCTCATGGCCCCCCTGAAGTGCAGCAAGGTGCTGTCAAGCCACTTGCTAGCTCTGAAGTGGGGCTGACCCATGAGAGGGATGTTGGTGGCAGACAACAAGGAAGTGGGGGCTCCTCTCCAAGCGCTCACACGACCATGCCACTGCAAAGCCCTCGGTCAGAGCCCTACCAGATTCCTCACCCAACTGAGATGGGCATCTCAGCCCCTGCACAGCCGCAGGAGCAGCAGACTGTTGCCGAGCCCTCATAGGTTCGCAACCCCAGAGGACAGCCGCCAAAGGTGTCGAGACCGGAGCAGCAAGAAAGTGAGCAAGGGGCCTCCACATCTGCTGAAGCCACAGGTGAAGCACCATGTAGGAGCACGCGTAAGAGGAAGATAAAGCAGAAGTAGTCACAAGGGTAGTCACTTGGGTCTTCTGTTGTATTGATTTTTGACAAGCCATCCTTGTAATGTTATGATAAACAGATTTGATGGCAAACTGTTGAAGTTGTGGCCTGTGTCATTTCGCAAATGGGACTTCCACATTGAGGGCTTAGGGCAACTTGCAATGGTCAATATGGTGGTCAGAGTGATAGGAATCCGCAGGTTCTTGTCCATTGTCGATGCTCTGGTAAGAAGGTGCGAGACAAAAGTGTTTCATTGTGCAGGTTAAGCAAATCTGGCCAACATGAGTGCGTCCCTTGCATCCCGGGCAGCAATGTGGTCGCACGCTGGCGCCTTCTGGCCTGTGCAACTTCAAGTGGGTGAGCAGCAGCTTGGCGCTCCTGTTGCTGCTCCTGCTGTTGGTGGTGCTGTTGTTCAGGGTTCTGCTGCTGCCGTGGCTGGTCTTCGTCCGAATCTGATGTCCAGGAGGAAAGGAAATAAATGGTTCCCATGCTTCTGGTATATGCCTCAGTTGAGGAAGCGCTCAGTCAAGGTGGGGAGAGGGGTTTCCCAGGAGGTCACACTGGAGATGGGTGTCAGGCTCCAAACTTCCACAACAATGAGTAGGCCTGCTAAAAGTTCCCCCAGACCTGAGACAACAAAGTTCTGCCACCTGCAAATGATCATTGGTGAAAACTCCTTTTTAATGGTGGAGCTGCAGCTGTTAGTAAGCAATCCACTTGTGAGGCCGCCAGGATTAACTGGCGTGTTCCAGAGGAGACGTGCAGGATGGGGGAAATGTGTTAAAATCAGAAAGGCCTCTCAAAATGGGATTATAGAGGCAATTAACTGGTTGTTAAGGGCCTATCCCGCCTCTTGGAGGCGGGATGGAAATGGGGTCTGAAACCATGAATGTGGGAAAATTGCTCAGAGGCAGGATGGAGACGGGATCGGACCCACCCGCCATTTTTTGCGATTTTGACAACTCACATGCTTCCAAACCCGCCTCTTCGGGCCTGGCAAAATCGAGCCCAGAGTGTCCAGGGCTATGCAGGTTTTACAGGGGGAATGAGAAGGGCATATCTCCAGCCATGAATAGTGGAGAAGAGAGACTTTAATAGGGGAATGGGAGAAAATAAATAACTTACTAAGGAAAAAAGGATAAAATTTTTCATGCTGTAAAAATATATAAATACCAGTAATCTAGAAAAATAAAATAATATTTTAGAAAAACAAAAATACCTGATATAATTTTTTTAATCAATTTTAATTCAGCTGTGATTTTCCTCATACTCTTCTGTCCATCCCTTTCCTGCTTATACTGGTACATTGACATATTTCCTCACTCACCATCTTTAAACCAGGAACTTCAAATAGGGAGTTTTCCTATACATGGTACACATATGCCATCAGCTTGCAGTAGTCGAGGCACTATGGACAAGCAGTCGTTGTCAAGTCTCAGTTAATGAATAGCTTATTCTGCCAATGAGGAATACTGGAAGTGCAATACTTCCTGTTAACACGGTGACAGTGAAGCTTATCGGTGTTTGTGTAACCGTTGCATCTGTTAAAGCTTCTCCTGCTGTGAAGCGGCAACTGCTGTCCAATAATTCTAGATCAGTAGAGCAAATCTTAATAAAACTTTTAACAATCTGTTACTTTATGATAACAGTAACAAACATAACATGGATTTGAATGAATGCTATAACCTGAACTACTATCCCCATGGGCCAAAGCGTTAATATTTACTGGGCGAGGAGCCATGGCATATAACTCTCCACAGCTGGTGTCAGTGTGCAGCAGTCTTTTGTGAGAAACATCAAGGGCAAACGGGCAAAAAAGTTTCACGTTTTTAAAATAAACTGAGCTTAGGTGGCTGTGATGATACACTATTTTAAAACTCCAATGAGCATGGATTTATAAGATGCTGTATTACAGCTGCAATCCATGACCTTGTCATCACACATGGCCTTGAAACCTCTCCAGCAGGGCACTCTCTAGTCACTTCATTATCTCCTTTATCATATGTATCCACCTGTCTGCCCCTGACTTCTCCACCATCAACTTATGCCCCGGAAAAAGCGACCATCAAAGCACAAGATAATTACAGATGAAAAAAGCCATTCGACCATCTTAATGAATTAACCCAGAGAGATCATATCAACCCCCATTGTAGCATCCAATTGTTTCTTAAATGATTCCAAGGTTTTTGCCTTCACTACTCTATCCGGAAGTTTATTCCACACATTGATTGCTCTTTGTGTTTAGAACAATTTCCTGATATCAGTACTAAAATTACCTGAACCTGTGTCCTCTGGTTCTCCTCCCACAGTTTAATTTGAAGTAATATTTCAGGTTAACGTTTTCTATACCATTAACAATTTTATTTTTCCTACATTACAACAGTGACTACACTTCAAAAAGTACTTCATTGGCTGTAAAGCACTTTGGGACATCCGGTGGTTGTGAAAAGCGCTATAGAAATGCAAGTCTTTTTTGTTATATATGCCTCTAAAAAATCCCCTGTCAGACACCTGTTACTAGAAAAAAAGCTTGTTTCTCCAGTCTTTTCTCATAACAAAGACGCTTGATTGACACAGGGGATCGGACTTGTGGCTCTTGTCTGCACTGCCTCCAGTGATGAAATATCTCTTTTGTTTCTTGATGATCAGAACTGGACACGGTGTTCAAGGTGCGATCTGACCAGAGCACTCTACAGTTTGATCATTACTTCCTCTGAGTTATATCTTGCTGTTTTGGATATGTACTTCGACATCAAGGCAAAGAGAAATTATGAAATGAAAATATCGAATAATATAAAAAGAAATAGTAAAGTATTCTATAAGCACATAAGTAACAAAAGGAGAATTAATATACGGATCGAGCCACTAAGGGCAAGAATACTGAATAGATAATTTGCCTCAGTTTTCACTGAAGAGGCTTACAAAGAGGAAATGACAACAATAGAAGAAGTCAAGAGGGATGTCACAACAGTTAGGATAGAAAGAAAGGAGATACTAGACAAACTAGCAAACTTAAAGAGGACAGAGGTCTGGGTCCAGATGGATTGCAACACGGATACTCAAAGAAACTAGGAGGGACTGGTATCCATAATAAAAATTCAATAGAAAAAGGAAGAGTGCCAGAGGACTGGCAAACAGCAAATCTAATTTGCTAGACCTCTCTTTTGTTTCTTTACTTGTCCCATTACCATCTCCATCGCCTTGCACCATCATCCCTTTTGTCATTTAATCTCTCCTGCCTTCCACCCTATCACAGACTTTCCCTTTTGTTCTTTCCTCCCCTCCCCCCCCACTTGCTTAAAACCTGTTACATGTCTAACATTTTCCAGTTCTGACGAAAGGTCATCGACCTGAATCGTTAACTCTGTTTCTCTCTCCACAGATGCTTCCTGACCTGCTGAGTATTTCCAGCATTTTCTGTTTTTATAGCAAATATAATTCCTCTCTCCAAAAAAGAAGATGGAACTAATCCAGGGAACGACAGACGAATTCGCTTTACGTCAGTGGTAGGAACGATACTAGAATCTTTGCTAAAAGCTCAGATAACAAATCATCTCCCGACAGAGAATATAATAAAAAATAGTCATCATGGATTTCTAAAATGAAAGTAATGTTTCCTGAAAATACAGGAAGACATAAACAGGCATCCAGAGTGGGCGGATAAATGGCAAATTAAATTCAATGTAACGAAGTATGAGGTGGTTCATTTTCGTAGGAGGAATAAGGAGGCCACTTATTCCTTGGAATGTAAGAAATTAAATGGAGTAGAGGAGCAAAGAGATCTGGGAATACAGATATATAAATCACTAAAAATAGCAACTTAAGTTGATATGGCCATAAAGAGTATAAACAAAGTACTGGAGTTCATTTCTAGAGGAATAGAATACAAAAGCAGGGAAGTAATGATACATTTATGTAGAACCTTCGTTAGACCACACTTGGCGTACTGTGTGCAGTTCTGGTCTCCATACAACAAAAATGATGTTGAAGCACTGGGGAAATGTACAGAAAAGATTTACAAGAATGTTACCAGAAATTGTAATGATACAACTATCAGGAAAGAGTGAGCAAGCTGGGGCTCTTTTCTCCTGAAAAGAAAAGACTAAGGCAGCAATTTTATTAATGGAGGCGGGTTGAGAGCGGGCCCGCTGCTCGGCAACTTTCGGACCCGCTCCTGAATGCCGCCGACCAGCAGTTACGATTTTACCTTGATTGGCCTCGTTACAGCCGACGTGCGGGTCCCTCCAGGCAATTCCTTGGAGCAAGTCAGATTCTCGCCTCTGATGACGCGTTGTTTCAGTAAAAATTTAAAGGGGCCATGTCCCCTTTGCAAAAGCATTAGGTTTTTTCTCTTAAAGGGGCTGACTGCTGCAGGAATGGCAGCCCCAAAAACTAAGGCTGCACCCAGGTTCAATGAGGGTTCCCTCCATGCTCTTGTGGAGGAAGTTAGAGGTCGCCAGGAGGTCCTCTTCCCTGGAAATGGAAGGAGGAGGCCTCCTCAGCAAATCAAGGCAGCTTGGCTGCAAATTGCTGAGGAGGTGAGTTCGAGGTCTGTGTGCAGACGCACATGGGTTCAGTGTCGAAAAAGGTGTAATGATCTGCTGAGATCACCTAAAGAGTGTCCTCTGTGTTCTGGGAAATGGAAGTTCAAGAGTGAGGTCTCAGGGTGAATTCCATGTAGAATGTTGGTGGTGACACTGAGCGCAAACCACCATTTATTGGACAGATGATAGACAGGATGTACTAGAAAGGCTGGGTATGCTTAGAGTGGATAAGTTGCCTGGTCCAGCTGGCTTGCATCCCAGGTTGCTAAGGGAATTGGGGGAGGAGATAGCAGAAGGGCTCGCCATAATTTTCCAATCTTCCCTAGATGCGGGGAAGGTGTCTGAGGATTGGAAAGTGGTAAATGTGACACCATTGTTCCAAGAAAGGGTGTAAGGACAATTCTAGTAACTACAGGCCGGTCAGTTTAACATCAGTGGTGGGTAAAGTTTTATAAACAATAATCAAGGAAAAAATTAACGGGCACTTGGAGAGGTTTAAGCTAATTAAGGAGAGCCAACACAGATTTGTAAAAGGCAGATCGTGTTTGACTAATCTAATTGAATTTTTTGATGAAGTAACAGGGAGGATTGATGAAGGGAATGCAATGGATGTTGTCTACATGGATTTTAGGAATGCGTTTGACAAAGTACCACATAGAAGGCTGGTTAACAAAATTGAGGCTCATGGAATAGGTGGGTCAGTGGCAGCTTGGATAAGGAATTGGCTTAAGGACAGAAAACAGCGAGTTGTGGTAAACGGCTGTTTTTCAGACTGGAGGATGGTAGACAGTGGTGTTCCCCAGGGGTCAGTGCTAAGGCCACTGCTTTTTTTGATATATATATATATATAAATGACCTGGATATTGGAATACAGAGTAGAATTTCTAAATTTGCCGATGACACCAAACTTGGGGGTGTGGCAAACAGTGAGGATGATACCAATCAACTGCAACAGGACATAGAAAGGCTAGCAGAATGGGCAGACAAGTGGCAGATGGAATTTAATACAGAGAAGTGTGAGGTGATGCATTTTGGCAGAAGGAACAGGGAGAGGCAATATACACTTAATGGTACAGTTTTAAAGAGTGTGCAGGGACAGAGGGACCTGGGAGTTAATGTGCATAGGTACCTGAAGGTGGCGGGACATATTGAGAGAGTGGTTAGCAAAGCATATGGGATCTTGGGCTTCATAAATCGAGGTATTGAGTACAAAAGTAGAGAAGTTATGCTGAACCTTTATAAAGCGCTGGTTAGGCCACAACTGGAGTATTGCGTCCAGTTCTGGTCACCACACTTGAGGAAGGATGTGAAGGCACTTGAGAGGGTGCAGAGGAGATTTACCAGAATGGTTCCGGGGATGGGGGATCTTAGCTACAAGGACAGGTTGGAGAAGCTGGATTTGTTTTCAGTAGAGCAAAGGAGGTTGAGGGGTGATTTGATAGAGGTGTACAAGATTATGACGGGTTTGGATAGGCTAGACGGGGAAAGGCTGTTCCCACTAGTTGATGGTACAAGGACTAGGGGACACAGATTTAATGTTTTGGGCAAGAGATACAGGGGGGATGTGAGGAAAAACTTTTTTACGCAGCGAGTGGTGAGGACCTGGAACTCGCTGCCGACGGAAGTGGCGGAAACGGAGACTCTCAATGTTTTCAAGGGTCGACTGGATAGGCACTTGAGGGAAATAAACTTGCAGGGCTACAGGGATAGAGCGGGGGAATGGGACTGACTGGATTGCTCTACAGAGAGCTGGTACGGCATTAATGGGCCGAATGGCCTCCTTGTGTGCCCTTATGACTCTATGATGCCTGGAGTTTTGAGAATGTCGGACTTATATTCATCTCCATGTGCCAGTCACCTGTGGTTGAAGCGTAAGCTTACGCGAATCTGGCATGGATGAGTGCATCCCTTGCCCGACGGCCAGCATGTGGTCTGCTGCTGCTGGATTGGCTACTTCCTGCCTCGCAAGGCGTCGCACCCCGTCCTCCTCCTATTCTCCTCCTCGTCCTCTTCTTCGTCCTCTTCCTCCGAGGAGGATGTGTGCTGAGCCACTTGTTCATCCGGCAGCACTAAGCTGCACTGCTGTGTGATGTTGTGCAGGGCACAGCAGATCACGATGATTCTGGACACCCTGGCTGGTGCATACTGCAAGGCTCCTCCAGATCTGTCTCGGCATCGGAAGCGCATTTTGAGCAAGCCGATGGTTTGCTCGATGATGCTTCTGGTGGATATGTGACTCACATTGTACCGCTCCTCAGCATCGTTTAATGGCCTCCTCATCGGTGTCATAAGCCACTTTTTCAGGGGATAGCCCTTGTCGCCAAGAAGTCATTCGGAAAGTTGGTTTGACGGATGGAAGAGCTGAGGCACAGTGGACTGGCGCAGGATGAAGGAGTCATGGCAACTGCCAGGGTATTTTGCGCAAACATGCATGATGATCTTCCTGTGGTTACACACCAGCTGGACATTCAGGGAGTGGAATCCTTTGCGGTTGATAAATACAGCTGGGTTGTGATAGGGGCCCCTAATGGCTACATGTCTGCAGTCTGATGCCCTGCACCATTGGCAAGCCTGCCATATTGGCAAAACCAACTGCACGTGCCTTCACACTTGGACCATCCCTGGAGAAGTGGATGTAATTGTGCGCCTTTGCAAAGAGGGCGTCGGTGACCTGCGTGATGCAGGTGCGTGTGGCCGACTGGGAGATGCCGCTGATGTCTGCAGCTGATCCCTGGAAAGAGCCCGAAGCAAAGAAGTTGAGTGTGGTGGTGACTTTGACAGCCACTGGTAAGGAGTGTCCACACGCTCCTCTGGGCTCCAGGTGTTGGTGCAGCATTGTGCAGATGTCAGCGACTACGTCTCTCGAAAGTCTCAGCCTCCTTTGGCACTGCTGCTCAGTCATGCTGAGGAAGCTGATTCTCTGCCTGTAAACCCTGTGTTGGGAGTATCTCCTGCGGCGAGGTGCAGCCCTGCGCTGAGGCCCTCCTCCCTGTGCATCATCAGGTGGGTGAGAAGGAGGTTGGCGCTCCTGGTGCCGGTGCTGCTGTTGTGGCTGATTGTGGTGCTGCCGCGGCTGCTCTTCCTCCGAATCTGACGACCAGAATGAGAGGATATAAATGGCTCCCATCCCGTTGCTATAGATTTCATTTGAGGCAAGAAGCTTGCAAGCGCACAGTCGAAGTGGCCTGAAATTATTCCAATCAGGTCACACTGCAGATGGCTGTCAGCTTGAACAGTTACAAGGTCAGTAGATTTGCAAAATCTTATCCCAAACCTCCAACAACAAAGTTGTTGTATTTGAATGTCAGCCATGTTACAGGAGCACTTTTAAAGTGCTGCACCAATGACTACAAATCATGTCCTCCAGCAACTCGTCTCCTTGCAGCTGGCCTGTTTTTGACAAGACGGGAAACAGGAGCCAGAAGCACGAAAATGGGAAACCACTATAAAAATAGAATTAGCAAGGCAGTTAACAGGCTGTTAACTGCCTTAACTACCTGTCCTACCGGTTCCAGTCGGGTCAGTTTGGGAGCGGCTGATAGAGGCCTTTAAAAGGAGACCTGATAGAGGCCTTTAAAAGGAGACCTGATAGAGGCCTTTAAAAGGAGACCTGATAGAGGCCTTTAAAATTCTATCGGTGTTTGATAGGGTGGATGTGAAGAAACTGTTTCCACTTTTGGTAAGTCCAGAACAATGGGACAGAAATATAAGATAGTCACTAAAAGATCAAAAAAATAATTTAGGAAAGAATTTTTTACATACGGAGTGGTGAGAATGTGGAACTCGCTGCCACATGGAGTGGTGAAGCAGATAGCATTGCTGCATTTAAGGGGCGGCTTGGTGCATACATGAGGGAGAAGGGAATAGAGGGATATTGCGGTAGGATGTGAAGAGGTAATTAGAATAGGAGGAGGCTCGTGTGGGATATAAACACCATAGACCAGTTGAGCCAAATGACCTGTTTCTGTGTGATTCCATTAGCTTTGTTGATTGCTGCTCTGCATTCATTGCACATGTTTAGTGACAGGTCTGCTAAGACTCCTAGGTCTCTTTCATCTTCATCCTTAGCTGTATGAACACCATTCATGGAATATGTGTGTCATCTCCTTTTCGTTCCTATGTGTAGCACTTTACACTTGTCTGCATTAAATTTCATCTGCCATACCTCATTACTGTTTGTGGGACCTTGCTGTGCGCAAATTCTCTATCACATTCCTCTCCATTCCAACAATGACAACACTTCAAAGGTGCCTCATTGGCTGTGAAGTGCTTTGGAACATCCTGACATTGGGAAAGGGACTATATAAATGCAACTTCTTTCTTTCTTTTAAGTATTGGCATCAAACCAAATTCCAGTTCCATCCTACCCTGCTGTTTACATACACACTTTTCCAGCAGAGATTGCTGGACAGCACAGCCCCTCCTTACTAATCTTTGGGTGCTGGGGCTAACTGTAGCACTGCCACCCTGTATGAGATCAGCTAAATCAGCTGATTGATCTGAAACCTGCTAGGTTTCTGTGGCTTAGTATCCCAGAGTCATTTACCCATTGAACCTTTGTGGCAGCAGTATGCATTTTAAATGGGATCTAAGATGGTGCATGGATTGGGTCGTGGCTCTGCTACCTTACTGTTAATTGTTACCGTCTGACCCGATTTCCATGGAATTTGAAGTATTTTTTGTGAAGATGGTATCATCATGTGTGTTATCGGTATAAACATACATCAGATGAAGCTGGTATTTCCATAGATAGTTTTTTAAACTCAATATTTCCCTTTTTTGATTATTTGTTCTTGGGATCCAGGCAACACTGACAAGGTAGCATTTTTAGTCCATCCCCAGGTACCCTGAAGGATGAGTCAATCACGTAGTGTGAAATTGGAGTCACATGTAGACCAAGTAGTGGTGGTAGGCCCCTTTCCCTGAAGGACATGAGTGAAGAAGTGGAGTCTTTGCAACAACAAAAGAGAAGGCTGAGGGGTGACCTTATAGAGGTCTTTAAAATTATAAAGGGTTTTGATAGAGTAGCCACAGAGAGAGTGTTTCCACTTGTGGGGAAGAGCAAAACTAGAGGCCATCAATATAAGATAGTCACCAAGAAATCAAATAGGGAATTCAAAAGAAACTTCTTTACCCAAAGAGTGGTAAGAATGTGGAACTTGCTACCACAGGGAGTGGTTGAGCGAATAGTGTAGATGCATTTAAGGGGAAGCTAGATAAGCATATGAGGGAGAAGGAAATAGAGGGTTATGCTGATAGAGTTAGTTGAGGAAGGATGGGAGGAGGCTCAAGTGGAGCATAAACATTGCCGTGGACTGATTGGGCCGAATGGCCTGTTTCTGTGCTGTATATTCTATGTAATATATGTAATCTTTTCTGGTGCTAGATATTTTTAATTCAATTTCACAACTTGCAACGGTGAGATTGGAACTACAAATTTTGGGTTGCCAGTCCAATGCCATAACCATTAGGCTACCATACTCTGGGGTCCCTGTATGTCACAGGATTGGGGAATCTAAAGAAAGATGGTGCAGAACGCAGGTTTATTTGGCAGACACAGGCAAATCTACATAAAATAGTTTTGTTTTTGAATATTTCTATACAGCAAATAGTTAGTGAAGAGTTTGAAAACAGTAAGTCTTGCTTACATCTTCCAAAATACAGAAGATTACCCCCATAATACTGAGGAGGTCACGATGAGCCATTGCTGCAATTTGAATCCAGGAACCAAAACATGAACAGCCTACATTATCAAACCATCCAACTGCAAAAAATGATAATTACTGGAAGTCTACAGGCCCTTCTTAAAGCAATTGGTGCAATTTTATTCATTTTCTTTCAATTATGTAGGAAAAAGGCTGGTTTTTAATCTATATACATCTGTTTTCTAATATTGTAACTGCCTTCTCTGATGGTGGCGCCACATTTAATCAAATTCTGCCCACAGAATCCTTGTGTAACCATAATGGCTACCACAATGAAACTGCATTTTAGTAGCAGCTTACTCCATGCCGCTTATGATTGCGGTTGGTCTTTAATGAGAAAGCAAGCACTTTGTCTGTTTAACTATCTGAAACGTACACCTTCACTCGCCCTTAGTGAATCTTGCAGTTAAGTTCAACAAAATTAAACCAACAACCTATCATTAAGGGTGAAAACACACAAAATTTTGGCAATTAACGCAATTTCCTGCTGCTTCAAGTTTCTCTCTATCTGCAGGCTTCCAATAGTTCTGTCATTCATGAAATATGTAGCCGATTTGTTTCTGTAACACAAGTCATGTCTTGGTAACCCTGGCTAATTTGGCATGCCTCTAGTACTGAGAGACAGGCTAACCTATTACAGATCAGCATTCAGATAGGAAATTTACCACTGCGCACATTTTGGCTTTATGGCAAGACAATGGCCCTGAATCTGCGGGGAAATGCCTCCGGTCCGCAAATAAAATGCCTGCGTACCTGGTATTCCGGGAGGTACGGAGATTCGCGGTCCTGGGCCTCTCCGGGTACCCGTGGGTAGAGGCCCACATATCCCAGGGCCACGCGGTTCGCAAGCGCCCCTAGGATCACATGGTCCAGTCCAACGAATGAAAGAAGGGATTCCCTATTCATGCTTATGGGGATTCCATATGTATGGAAACCCCATAAGTATGAATGGGAATACCCCCAAAAATATATCTACACTTCAAATAAATTAAAAAAAATTACATATTTAAAATTAATTAAAATGGCATTTAATTAATATTTAAAACAAAAATGTAATTTTTTGAAAAATAAATTTACATTTTTTAAAGGGGCTAAAAATAAACTTACCTTATTGTACAGGTTTTTTAATGTATAAATGATTGATAAAATTTTATTTTTATGTTTTTTTAAACTCTTACACTGGTAAAAGCAGGCCTTACGCCTGCTTTTACCAAGTGTAAGAATTTCATGGGCTTTCGCTAGGCAGAAGTCTGCCCGCAGATGCCCTTTTCCCAGGGATGCGTTGGATCTGTCAAGAAGATTCTTGACAGATCGCAAGTTCCGGGTTTTCGCGTATGCGCTTCCCATGCTTAAACCCGGAACTTGCGTGGCCCTGACGGGCGCGTATGCACATCGTTTGCGCCCGTAGGGACCACAAATTACGGCCCAATGTAACACAATACAACAACTCACTGGTGCCTTAGGCACACAGGCAACAAATCATTTTCCTTGCCTTCTTTTGCTATTCTTTGGACAGATCCATTTCCTGAAGCATATTTTCATAGTGCGTCACCCACTGGACCCTGGCTAGCTACTCTTTCTCCAGCATGTTTGAGGCTATTTTTCAGGATCCACCACTAAGTGTTTCTCACATGTGGTGAAACCATGTCATCCTCTTTTTATATCATTTTATAAATATAAGCATTTTATTGAAGGAAACACTGGCTACATTTCATTTCCCCTTATTCATTAACATGTCATGCAGCCAACTCGACAGATTTTTTTTACCCGCATCTGAAAACAGAATCATCAAATGTCTGCGTGTATTTGTAAAACAGCATTTTATAATATGCATCTGAAGGCTTTGAGAGTGGCTTCAAGCGAAAATATTATTGACATTTTTACTCACATAAAAATATATATTGATTCCTTTGAATCTGTTTACTACACTGTGTTGCTCATTTAAAGGAGCACTGTGTTCATTAAATAAAAATGTTTCGCAATGTTTTTTGCATGTTTGGTAAAGGAGTAGAGCCAGAAAAGCCGTGTCATTTTTGTCATGATAACATCATACACAATGATGTGTTTTGATCTACTTGATATAAACAAATGGATATAAAGGTTTACAATTACTTCATGAAGATCATGTCCCTTTTATGTTATCATGCACATATGATGAGAATTGCTAACATCACAAAGATTTATTCTGTGTATAATTTTATACCCGGCACTACAAATTCTCATGGCTTTTTTGCACTCTGTGTAATCACCAGCAACATTTTCATAAGACATCTGTCCTTCCCACTGACTGCATTTTGTTGTTGTGCTACCTAATATGCAAAATTTTTGTAAAAAATGTTTTTTAAATTCTCTGCTCCTCTCCTGGTGTTATGTTCTCTTGGTTGTTTGCTTCCCTCTGATCTCCAGCAAAACAACAAGTTGCATTTATATAATACCTGTCCCACGGCATTTCGCAGAGGTGTAATCAGACAAAAATGGATGCCGAGCCAAAGGAGGAAATATTAGGAGGAGTGACCAAAAGCTTGATCAAAAGGAGTGTCTTAAAGGAGGAGAGGTTGGCGGAGAAGTGGAAGGGCTTAGCGAGGGTATCATAGTCAAGCTTGATCCTGTCTTCAACCAACGTTCACACATGCACACTTTCCAGAAGAAGTCACAATAATGATCAGGAGTGGGGTCCCACTCTAATTTTTCCCTTCCCTATCCTCGGGTCATTGTACACATGATAGAATTCCAACTGCTCATCTGAGATCAGCTAACTCAGCATAAATTTTTGAAATCAAAACAGCATCATATCAGTTCTATGGAGCAGCAGGACATGAGTTCATCCTTGGGATTTTCCCACACTTTGATTTTCTCATTTCAGTCTTGTCGCTGTGTGGATCCAGAGAGACAGCCCATGTACACTCAGTTGAATGCTGCCTTGATGTCAATGTCCATCACCAAGAGTTGTTCAGTAGTACCACCACTGATCGAGCTAGCCGAGTCCGGAAGAACATAGCTGTCATGGGCTTGCACTAGGAGGTGGAAGAACCAACACGAGGGAATAACCTACTTGACCTCATCCTCACCCATCTGTATTTTGGTGCAGTCCTCCACATTATTAGCTATACCCCCTAATTTGGCATCATCTGCAAATTTTGACACCATACTTCCACTTTCTGACTCCAAATCATTGATGTATATGATGAACAATACTTCCCACTTTCTTCCAGTTCGAGAAAATTCCCTTAACTCCTACCCACTGTTTTCCATTTTGTAGCCATCTTTCAATCCATTCTACTACCTAGCCCCTGGCTCCAACCAAATACCTTTGTCATGAGTCTCTTATGTGGCACCTTATCAAAGGCCTTCTGATAGTACGTGTATATCACATCCACTCCACTGCCCTTGTCTACTCTTTCTGTTATTTCTTCAAAGAATTCAATAAAGTTGGTTATACATGACCAGAGACTAGGGTCCTGAATTTAAATAAAGGAAACTACGATGGTATGAGGCGCGAGTTGGGTAGGATAGATTGGGGAATGTTACTCAAAGGGTTGACGGTGGATAGGCAATGGCAAACATTCAAAGATCGCATGGATGAACTACAGAATTTGTTCATTCTTGTCTGGCATAAAAATAAAACAAAAAAGGTGACTCAACCATGGCTGACAAGGGAAATCAGGGATAGCATAAGATCCAAGGAGAGGACATATAAATTGGCCAGAAAAAGCAGAAAACCTGAGGATTGCGAACAGTTTAGGATTCAGCAAAGAAGGACAAAAGGATTAATTAAGAGGGGGAAAATAGAGTATGAGCGTAAGCTTGCAGGGAACATAAAAACTGACTGTAAAAGCTTTTATAAATATGTGAAGAGAAAAAGATTGGTGAAGTCAAGCGTAGGTCCCTTGCAGTCAGAATCAGGGGAATTTATAATGGGGAACAAAGAAATGGCAGACCAATTAAATACATACTTTGGCTCTGTCTTCACAAAGGAGAACACAAATAACCTCCCAGAGATGTCGGGGAACATAGGGTCTAATGAGAGGGAGGAACTGAATGAAATCAGTATTTGTAGGGAAATGGTGTTAGGGAAATTGATGGCATTAAAGGCCGATAAATCCCCAGGGCCTGATAATTTACATCCTAGGGTACTTAATGAAGTGGCCCTAGAAATAGTAGATGCATTGCTGGTCATCTTCCAAAATTCTATAGACTCTGGAACAGTTCCCATGGATTGGAGGGTAGCTAATGTTACCCCACTATTCAAAAAAGGTGGTAAAGAAAAAACGGGGAATTATAGACCGGTAAGCCTGACATCGGTTGTGGGGAAAATGCTAGAGTCCATTATAAAAGATGTAATAGCAGAGCACTTGGAAAACAGTGACAGGATTGGACAAAGTCAACATGGATTTACAAAAGGTAAATCATGCTTGACTAATCTACTGGAATTTTTTGAGGATGTAACTGATAGAATAGATAAGGGAGAACCAGTGGATGTGGTGTATTTGAACTTTCAGAAGGCTTTCGATAAGGTCCCGCATAAGAGATTAGCGTGTAAAGTTAAGGCACATGGGATTGGGGGCAAGGTACTGACTTGGATAGAGAACTGGTTGGCAGACAGGAAGCAAAGAGTTGGAATAAACGGGTCTTTTTCCGAGTGGCAGGCAGTGACTACTGGGGTTCCGCAGGGATCGATCCTAGGACCCCAGCTATTCACTATATATATTAATGATCTAGACGAGGGAACGAGATGTAATATCTCCAAGTTTGCAGATGACACAAAGCTGGGTGGGCGTGTGTGCTGCGAGGATAATGCCGAGAAACTCCAGTATGATTTGGACAGGTTGGGTGATTGGGCAGAAGCATGGCAGATGCAGTATAATGTGGATAAATGCGAGGTTATCCACTTTGGTGGCAAAAATAGAAAGGCAGATTATTATCTGAACGGCAATAGATTGGGAGAAGGGGAAGTGCAACGAGACCTGGGCGTCCTTGTGCACCAGTCGCTGAAGGTAAGCATACAGGTACAGCAGGCGGTTAAGAAGGCAAATGGTATGTTGGCCTTCGTAGCGAGAGGGTTTGAGTACAGGAACAAGGATGTCTTGCTGCAGCTGTACAGGGCCTTGCTGAGACCACACCTTGAGTATTGTGTGCAGTTTTGGTCGCCTTATCTGAGGAAGGATGTTCTTGCCATGGAGGGTGTGCAGCGAAGATTCACCAGACTGATACCTGGGATGGCAGGAATGACGTACGAGGAGAGATTGGGTCAATTGGGCTTATACTCGCTGGAGTTTAGAAGAATGAGAGGAGATCTCATTGAAACTTATAAAATTCTAACAGGGCTAGACAGACTGGATGCAGGAAGGATGTTCCCGATGGCGGGGGAGTCCAGAACAAGAGGTCACAGTCTAAAGATAAGGGGTAAGCCATTTAGGACTGAGATGAGGAGGAATTTCTTCACCCAGAGAGTGGTGAACCTGTGGAATTCTCTACCACAGAAGGCAGTTGAGGCCAAGTCAGTAAATATATTCAAGAAGGCGTTAGATATATTTCTTAAGGCTAAAGGTATCAAGGGATATGGGGAGAAGGCAGGGATAGGGTACTGAGTTTGGATGATCAGCCATGATCTCATCGAATGGCGGAGCAGGCTCGAGGGGCCGAATGGCTTACTCCTGCTCCTATCTTCTATGTTTATGTTTATGTTTCCTGTTAGAAATCCATGTTGATTTTTTTAAATTATATTCTCTGTCTCTAGATGTTTTATCTGATCTTTTAGCAAAAATTCTAGTACCTTTCCTACTACTAGCATTAAGCTAACTGTTCTATAGTGCCCTGTATTAGTTCTATCTCCTTTTTTGGAGGTAGGAATTACATTTGTTGTTCACCAGTTCTCAGGCACTCTTCCTTTTTGTATATTAGTGCCTCTGTTATCTCCTCCGTAGTTTCTTTGAGTATCAGTGAGTGCAATCTATCTGAATCCATAGGAACAGGAGTAGGCCATTTAACCCCTCGAGCCTGTTCCACCATTCAATGAGATCATGACTGATCTGTGACTTAATTTTTACCTAAAAACGACTCCAGGTTTTGTCCTTCTTAACTTTGGCTAGTTGTCTAGTATCTTCTTTCTTTCTATCTTAACTGTTGTAATATCTCGCTTGACTTCTACTGTTGTCATTTTGTCTTTGTTAGCCTCTTCAGTGAAAACTAGGGCAAAGTATCTCTTTAGTATCCCTGCCATTGTAGTATAATCTCCAGCGAGCTTATCATGCTTAGCCCTTATATATAAGTTTAGCATCACCTCTTTTGTCCGCTATGCCTCTATTTACAAAACCTAGGATCGCATACAATTATTATGGTTTCATCAACTTGTCCTCTCACTTCTAATGATCTGTGTATCTGAACCTTTAAATCACTCTGACTTTCTTACCATTTCGTGTATATATTTTCTCCGTGTTCTTCCTCTCAAAATATATCGCTTCATGTTTCTCTACATTAAATTTCATCTGACATGGATCTGCCAATCTACTAATCTGTCTATGTCCTAGTCCACTAACCCCACTTTACCGAAAAGCTACACTTCATTTTGGCTCCATATGGGCAACGTCACTTGGAATCAACTAGTTTCAAATAAATGTGTTAGTACCAGCACTGAAATAGCAGTGAAATATGGGCAAAGCAATTTAAATGCACAGTTGGGTGGGTGGTCCTTCAACTTATTCTGTCTGAAAATATGGGGGAGCCGATCACATAACCTTCGCTGAACCCCACTTTAATTAATGGGACACATAAAGTGACCATCACAGCACCCCCTACAGGTGCAATACCAATAGCATGATTAAGCCAGGCAGCATTTTTAAGATATAATAGATAGTTGGAAACAAAGCAAGTCAGCAGAGACACTAATGAGCTAGATTTCATTATTTATTTTTGAATAAAGCTGTGCAAAGCCATTTAGCCCAATTAATTCTTCCATCTTGAAAGATCATAAAGTCCCCCTGTTGCTGCATCGAATTGATTCTTAAATGATTCCAGGGTTTTCACCTCCGCTACTCAAATCTGGAAGTTTGTTCCATATGTTGATCACTCTCTTTGTGAAGAATGTCCTGATATGAATCCAAACTTTGCACTTTATTAGTTTGCACCTGTGTCCCCTTGTCCTACTCCATTTAATTTAAAGTATGGTATGGTATATATTCTGGATATACCATTTCAATTTCCTTAACTATCTCATATACCTCTATAAGATCACCTCTTATATGGCTCCTTTCTGTGCTGAAATGTATAAATTTCTCCAGACTTCACAACTCAAACCTTTGACACAAGGAATCAATCAGCCTTTTGGCTCTTCTCTGCATTGCGTCCAGTGCTTGAATGTCTCCTTTGTTTTATAGTATATGCCTAGAGTTAATTGAGATTATCAGGGAGCGTACCGACATGCCATGTTTACAATTTGTGGCTCTTTGTCGATATACAATTTGTTTTTCTGGCTCTTGAGCTTTGAAAGGTTGGCAATTCCTGCACTAATGAGTCATTTAAAGAAATGTTGCTACAGTTGCTCAATGGAAATGTAAACCACCGCTTTCACCTTCGCGCTTATTGTACAAAAAAAAGTAACAAGGGACACTGATAAAGGGAAAGATGTCTTATAACATTTTTAGGATTACTTGACAGCCATAGAATACACTTTCCCTTTAAATGTTTGCCTGCAAAGATCAATTTTTCAGCGGTGCCCATCCCTAGCAGCACAAAAAAAGTAACATAGAAAATGACCACTCACAACACTGAAAAACATCCATTCATCAGCACCGTCCAGCAACTAAGGTACACAAGCAATAACCCAGCAATAGACTCAATACACACAATCTGTTATTGGAACTAGTACAGTTGATCAGTGCCACCTTGTGGGCATTTACATTATATTCAACTGTGAGAAGCATATTTCCTTTGTTTCCTCCAGTTTTCTCCCTTTATGTCGTGGAGGCACTGATGCCCGCTGGGGTATGATTCCACAGGCATCAGACACACTCTCGACCAAAAAGTAATTCTGTGTGCCTGGTCTAGACATTGAGTAGCAGGAGACTGTTTGACCATGGTGGGCTATCACAGCCAAGCCTGATCTTTCCTAACCTTATATGTCGACACAATCGTTTCCCAGCAGAGGTCACTGAATAGAGATCAGGAACACCACCTCGGTCCAATATCACTATGGCCATTTGTAGAACTGCTGTCATGGCTGAGGGCAAACTCAACAGAGAATAACATTTCATAGAAAACATAGAAACATAGAATCTAGGAGCAGGAGTAGGCCATTCGGCCCGTCGTGTTAAGGAAGGAAGGAAGAAATTGAATTTATATAGTACCTATCACATCAGTCATGATTTCCCAAAGCATTCACATCCCATTAATAACTTTTTGAAGTGCAGTAACTGTTGCCTTGCAGGTAAATTCAAGAGCGATTTTGCGCACAGCAAAGCCCCACAAACCGCAATGAGGTGAATGACCAGTTAATCTATTTTCAGCGGTATTAGTTGAGGGAATAATATTGGCTAGCTGTTGTTAAAATCTTGCCATTCTCATCTATTATGTTGGATTTACATACAGTATACATGCAATGTGTAGATTAGTGGTTTATGTAGGCAATAAGTGACTAATGCTTACTATTTTTGATGTTCTACTGTATCATAGTAGATAAGTCATGAGGCCACCAAATTAGTCATGACAAAAATATCAATCATATTTCATATATACTGACACAAAGCTCATCATGAAACTGGCACAGTATTATAACATAACATAAATAAACTTGTCACAGAAAATACCAGCCTGCTAAAAGGCAATAATTTAATTTTCTCTGTGCTTTGCTGCAGTGTGAAACTTTACTCTCAAAGCTCCAACCTAAACTGACACTTAAAAAGAAAGGGGCCAAAATTCTGATGGCCTTGTTCCAGTGACGGAACTATGGTGGAGTGGGGCCTAAGTCCGCCGAGTTCTAGGACACCAGAACTGGCACAATACACCAGAAATGCACTCAGGCTCAGGGCAGAATTTCGAGCCCAAAATGTGAAGGCCTGGATCATGTTATGTCACAATATGTTTCAGTACGTACATACCTAGGACAGTGTGTGTGACTGAAAATAGTAGATTCAGAAGTATTAATATTAAAGTACTCTGTATGCACTGTGTGTTATGATACGACTGATCCTGACAGAATCCTCCTTGGATATGGGGGTGGTGCCAGAGCACTGGAGGATTGCAAATTTTATACCCTGTTTAAAAAAAAAAGTGGAGAGGGATAAACTCCATTTAGTCATCCACCGTTGACACACACCCCAATCCTTTTGCAATGTGATGCATGTGTCTCAGAGGGAAATCGTGTTTGACAAATCTGTTCGAGTTTTTTGAGGTTGTAACTTGCAGAATAGATAAGGGGGAACCAGTGGATGTGGTGTGGATTTTCAGATGGCATTCGATAAGGTGCCATACAAGAGGTTATTAAACAAAATTAGGGCTCATGGGATTGGGGGTAATATACTAGCATGGATTGAGGATTGGTTAACGGACAGAAAACAGAGAATAGGAATAAACGAGTCATTTTCGAGTTGGCAGGCTGTAACTAGTGGGGTACCGCAAGGATCAGTGCTTGGGCCTCAGCTGTTCACAATCTACATTAATGATTTGGATGAGGGGACCAAATGTAATATATCCAAGTTTGCTGATGATACAAAGCTGGGTGGGAATGCAAGTTGTGAGGAGGATACAAGGAGGCTTCAAAGAGATATAGACAGGCTAAGTGAGTGGGCAAGAACATGGCAGATGGAGTATAATGTGGAGAAATGTGAAGTTATCCACTTTGGTAGGAAAAATAGAAAAGCAGAGTATTTTTTAAATGGTGAGAGATTGGGAAATGTTGGTGTTCAGAGGGACCTGGGTGTCCTTGTACACGAATTACTGAAAGTTAACATGCAGGTACAGCAAGCTATGAGGAAAGCAAATGGTATGTTGGCCTTTATCACAAGAGGATTTGAATACAAGAGTAAAGACGTCTTACTGCAATTATATAGAGCCCTGGTGAGACCACACCTGGAGTATTGTATACAGTTTTGGTCTCCTTACCTAAGGAAGGATATACTTGCCACAGAGGGAGTGCAACGAAGGTTCACCAGACTGGTTCCTGGAATGGGGGTATTGTCCTATGAGGAGAGATTGTGTAGACTAGGCCTATATTCTCTAGAGTTTAGAAGAATGAGAGGTGGGGCCAGAAATTCGGGTCTCCACGGGTGAGTACGCGGTGTGTACTCACCCATAGACCCAACGAAAGTGCCGGTTTCACGCATGCACTGTGCATGCGCTGGAAACCGGAACTTCCGTTCCCCTGAAGGGAGGGGTTCAGAAGTCAAACGCGTGCGCCGGAGAGGCAGTGCGCACGCAGTGAACTTCGTTTTTTTTTTCAGGTTTCTCCGTGAGGGTAAGTACGGAGAAGCTGCGCAGGAAAAAAGGAGGCGCAAGGCCTGCTTTTAACAAGGTAAGTGGTGAATTAAGTACAATTTAAACATTTTTTCAACAGGTTTATCTTTTTTACATACTTTAAAGAAAGGTAAGTTTATTTTTAGCACCGTTAAAAAGTGTAATTAATTTTTTCAAAAATTTAAATTTTTGTTTAAAGTAGTTAATTTATGTAATTTATAGTTATTTTAAAATGCGATTTTTTTTTTTTTAAATTTATTTGAAGTTTTAGTGAGGTTTTGGGGCCGATCTCTATTCATAGATTTGACAGGTCTTCCTGTCAAAATCTATGAATGGAGATTCCCTGCTCCAATTGGCTCTCCATGGCCCACGTGATCCCAGGGGACGCTTCGAACTAACTGCGCCCCTGGGATACGCAAGCACTGCGCGCCGGCAGCTGCAGGAGGCCCAGGAGCCGAATTCCACATGGGCCCGAAGCACAACAGCAGGCGCGCTAGCTAAGTATGCGCGCGATCCTTGCACCCATGGGAAGCCGGAGAGCCGAATTTCTGGCCCCTGATCTCATTGAAACATACAAAATTCTTACAGGGCTTGACAGGGTATATGCAGGGAGGATGTTTCCCCTGGCTGGGGAGTCTAGAACCAGGAGTCACAGTCTCAGAATAAGGGGTCAGCCATTTAGGACTGAGATGAGGAGAAATTTCTTCACTGAGGGTGGTGAATCTTTGGAATTCTCTACCCCAGAGGGCTGTGGAGCTCAGTCATTGAGTATATTCAAGACAGAGATCAATAGAGTTTTGAATATTAAGGAAATCAAGGGATATGGGGATAGTGCAGGAAAGTGGAGATGATGTAGAAGATCAACCATGATCTTATTGAATGGCGAAGCAGGCTCGAAGGGCCAAATGGCCTACTCCTGCTCCTACTTCTTATGTTCTTAAACAGGATGACAGATACCTTATCCGTGGCCTCGCAACGTGACACTGATCTTCACCAAGCTGGTCTGCAGTAGAGTGGTAGGAGTGATGTGGTACAGGCCCAGGATAGGGATGATGGCGAAAGGGGACATGGAAGTGGGAACTCCACTCAAAGTGTTGCCCCCCCCCCCACCCACCGCGCCTCCACCACCACCCCCCCACCCCCTCCGCACCACTCCCCCCAACAGCCTACTTGACATGTGCAGGTGGAGCAGTCTTTGGTGGGGCCCTCAGAGGCTCCAAAACCCAGAGAGTGTAGGCCAAAAGCACCTCGGCAGTCAAGGCAGGGATCTGAGCAGCCTGCCTCTACCTCTGCTGAAGCCACAAGGGAGGCACCATGTAGAAGCGGTAGGAAGCGTAAGTTGTAATTCACCAAGGATATACACATGGGTTTTTGACAAAATGTTATGTTGTCAAGTTTCCTTTTCTTTATAATGCCATATAAAATGTAATGATTTGCACCACTTCCACATCTTGCCCATTATTGCATCCTGAGGGCCAACTTTCACTTCTTTCATGATGAATGTCAATACTTGCCAGGGCCCATTGGGCAGATGTGCAATGGATGGATGAGTGGTTGAAGGAATGTTTACTGCAAAGAGAGGAGTGGGGTGATGCCGCTGGTGGTGGGACCGGACCGCGGGATTTCATTTGTTATGTTTCACACTAGGTGAACCTTTGCGATGTTAGGGCATCCCTGGCATCCCAGGCAGCAATGTAAGCGGCTGGTCTGGCGATGGGTGCCCCACCTTCATCCTCCTTAATGTTCTCCTCATCTGAAGATGAGTCCCTTCGTCCTCCTCCGGCTGCATACCTCTCTCCTGTGCACATGCTGATACCACCACAGCATGTCGTCGCTGCCGTGGATAGTGATTGTCTTCTTCTTCTGATGTACTGTCAAACACATAGCTTACTAAATTGCCTGAAATAGCCAGTGCATTTACTTCATTTGTAAGCGGCACCTTTGTAATTGACTTCTATGGTGATAGAAAATGGTTATGGAAAATTGCCCGGTATAAACTGTTTCCCGCCCCTAAATGTGGGTGGTATAAGTGGTTGGGGCTGTATCATGATCTCTGTGCATGCTTATTTTTCATTAAATTGATTGCAGCATGTTTTATAAACCCACAGGGTGCATTATATCACCATTCAATGCACAAAGAGTAAAAAAAAGTAAAGAGAGGTTGGTGAATTACAAAGTTGCAGGGTGATGTCTCGTTTTATGGAGATGAGATCTGAGATTCAAATCAATTGGAACTTTTCAAATCACTGCACTATTTCATTAAATTTGTTTGTGTACAGCAAACCTGAAACTGCTTTTGTGGTCACTGACTCCAATCCCAAGGTTTACTCAGCCAATTTTACTTCTATTCTCCCAAGTCATTAAGAATTTCAGATCAGTACTTCAGCTCTGCAAGAATATTTACTAAACAAAAATTTCACTAAGTTTCAGTGGTGCCTCAAGTTTTTTTTTTAGGCTGACAACTTGCTTGTTTCTACGGACACCAGAAGAGCATCATCAAATGTCACATCTTTTCACAACATGGCAACGAGGTGGAGTAAAGCTTAGCCCCTCAAAGGCTCAGTTATAACCTATTCAATGTCCTTTATCAACTTCCAAAACAGATTGTGTGAGGCGAGGGAGCCACGGGGGTTAGCTCCGAAGGCAACTGTGAGCATTCCTGTCTCCACTGTCAACCCACTCAGCCTGGACATCACTTGTTTGCAATATCAAACCAAGAACATACAGTCATACGGATACTGCAAGAACACAACAGTGTCTCAGAACTTACAATATCATAATGGTGAATTTTACAATAACCAGAACCAAAGCGTCAGGATAAAGATATGTGAGCGCACCCACAAGAAACATAAATCACCTGGGCACCATCCACCAAAAGGTATCAATCTAGAATCAATACATAGTCTAGCAAACGTCAGGAAAGTGTAGTTAAGAATAGTTAATTAATAGCCTTCTGTTGGAGTTGGTTGTGTCCTTGCCTATATTTAACAAGAATTCGCAGCAAATTACCCAGCTTTCAGGATAACAGCGACCACGACACCACACAACCCTGCCACGGCAACCTCTGCAAGACATGCCAGATCATCAACACAGATACCATCATCACACGTGAGGACACTACCCACCAGGTACATGGTACATACTCATGTGACTCGGCCAACGTTGTCTACCTCATACGTTGCAGGAAAGAATGCACCGCGGCATGGTACATCGGCGAGACCATGCAGACACTGAGACAACGTATGAACGGACACCGCGCAACAATCACCAGGCAGGAGTGTTCCCTCCCAGTCGGGGAACACTTCAGCAGTCAAGGACATTCAGCCTCGGATCTGCGGGTAAGCGTTCTCCAAGGCGGCCTTAGAAACACACGACAACGCAAAATCATCGAGCAGAAACTGATAGCCAAGTTCCGCACTCATGAGGACGGCCTCAACCGGGATCTTGGGTTTATGTCACGATACATGACGTGATCCAGACTCGAGTCGTCGTTGGCTTGTTAACAGATGTGATTCCCAGTAAAAAAGTAAAATTTTTTAAAGTTTATCGTTTCCCATACTGCGGCTTTTGACACATTGGACCCCCTGTGGCTCCACCTCATTGTCTCAGTTGTATCTTGCTATGTTTTTGATGTGACCTGATTGCCTTTTGTCACACCTCGGCAGATAAACAGTCAGGGTGATTTAAATGTGGTCGTCTGCTTTTGTAAGTAACACATGCATTGTTCTCTATCTATATATGCTTTGGCGATTCTGTATCTCTTTACTTCACCTGAGGAAGGGGCGATCGATAGCTCCGAAAGCTTGTGATTTCAAATAAAACTGTTGGACTATAACCTGGTGTTGTGCGACTTCTCATTTTTATATTTAACAATGAGAATATATTTTTCAAGTTGGCCATTACCTGAAAGATTGGGACTATGCAGGGGGAGATTTTAATCAAAGACCTCCAGACCACCCCCCACCCCACCCATGATCTTTCGATAGATTAAAAATTGGACAGTGTATGTCTTGGAAAGCAGGGGAAGCAAGGCATACTGGATGACTGAGTGAGACTGGGGACATTAGGTGAGCACAACAGGTTAACGTGGGAAAACCAATCCGAATATGATAAGATGTACACTTCTACTTACTAACCTTACAATGTTTAAGAGAGTGCTAGTAATTCCTTAGTGTTCAATTGACTGATTTAATGGTAAATATACATTGATCGACTCTTCCACTAAAAATCCCTTATTGTATATTGTGTGTGCATTCTTTTAAAAATAGTGAAATTAAATGCAAAAGTGTGTATGTGTGTGTGTTAGTTACATAAACATGTGAATGGTAGATTGGGGTTGTGCCAGTTTGAAAACAGTGTCAACATTTTGTTAATGCTCCACATAGATTTTACAACTAACAGTTACTAAACTGTGTGCTCATATTCTAAACTCTCGAATTTATTCTGTAATTTAAAGCACATCAGTATTACAGGCCATGAAGGTTAAATATAGGATGCTAATCTAATTTCTTTACAGACTAGTGATAAAACCAAAAAAAATAGAAATGTTAGTGATCAGGTTGCCCTAGTAAGTTGAAGCACATATGTCAGCATTACTGCACTAATTTACTGTTTAAGCAAATTTGCGATAAACTCAGTCTAAAATTTCACATTAATTGTGTCTACAGTTTTCAGGGCCATTTTGACCTGTTGTTGAAAGTACTCTCAGTCCTTCGAACGTGAATGTCTGATTCAAGGTGTTGCAGTCACCAACTTCACACAAGTTGAGTCAATTTTTAAGGCTAATCAGAATGTGTAAAATAAAATTTAAAAATGTTTACAGGAGGGGGATTTCCACAGACACCCCTAGAAAATGTGTGTAGTATCAAACAGCATGGGAAGCAACTTTCTGTAACTTTCTGCCTACATCCCTGTTCACTGGCAGACAATGTTAGGTAATGGTTTGCTATATTTGATAAGATGGCGAAAAGTAAGTCAGCAAATAAGTCAAATGTTGTTGTGAATCTTTGGAATAATCTATCCCAGAAGGCTGTGGATGCTGAGTCGTTGAGTATATTCAAGGCTGAGATCGATAGATTTTTGGACTCTAAGGGAATCAAGGGATATGGGGATCTGGCGGGAAAGTGGAGTTGATGTCGAAGATCAGCCATGATCTTATTGAATGGCGGAGCAGGCTCGAAGGGCTGTATGGCCTACTCCTGCTCCTATTTCTAATGTTCTTATGTCATTCAGTCCCTCCACCCTCAGACACTCTTGGTCTTTCCTAAATGTTCAGAAGGTCAGGAACCACTGTCACTATTCACTTCATACCCAATAAACCTGTTAACAATCCGTGACCCACACACAGTGCCCCATCTATTGGCGGAGGGGGGGTGGAATGTCAGGAACCCAAGGGAGTGGGAGATCATGACCTCAGGGTGGGTGGGTGGGGGGGAAGGTCAAGAACTTAGGCGGGCAGGGAGAAGGTCAGGAACCCGGGGTAGGGGGAGGTGAGGAACTTGGGCAGGGGGAGAAGGTCAGGAACCCAGGTGGGTGGTGGGGAGAGAAGGTCAGGAACCCAGGAGGGGGGGGGGAGTTCAGGAACTTGGGCTGGGGGAGGTGAGGAACTTGGGCAGGGGGAGAAAGTCAGGAACCCCGGGGGGAGCGGGGAGAAGATCTGGAACCCGCGACAGTTGGAAGAGGTCAGGAACTCAAGGGGGGAAGGTCAGGAACTTGTGCGGGGGGGGAGGTTAGGAACTTGTTGGGGGGGCGGGAACTTGTTTGGGGTAAGAAGGTCAGAAACGCGGGGTGGCTGGGGGGGAGAAGGTCAGGAATTTGGGCAGGGGGAGAAGGTCAGGAATCCGGCGGAGGGGGCTGGGGGAGTGAAGGTCAGGAACCTGGGGGGGGTGGGGGTGGTGGGAGATGGTCAGGAACCCGGGTGGGCGGGGAAATGGTCAGGAACCTGGGGTGGAGGAGGTGAGGAACTTGGGCAGGGGGAGAAAGTCAGGAACCGGGGGGAGCGGGGAGAAGATCAGGAACCCGTGGCAGTTGGGGGAGGTCAAGGACCGGGAAGAGGTCAGGAACTTGGCAGGGGGAAAAGTCAGGAACTTGGGGTGGGGGGGGGGGAGGTTAGGAACTTGTTGGGGGGACAAGAACTTGTTTGGGTGGGAGAAGGTCCGAAACTCGGGTGGGGGGGGAGAAGGTCAGGAACCGGGGGTGCGGGGGAGGTCAGGAACTTGGGCAGGGGGAGAAGGTCAGGAACCTGGGGAGGGGGAGTGAAGGTCAGGAACCCGGGGGGGGGGGGGGCGGTGGGGGGGAGTTCAGGAACTTGGGTAGGGGGAGAAGTTCAGGAACCCGGGTGGGTGGGGAGAAGGTCAGGAACCCGGGGTGGGGAAGGTGAGGAACTTGGGCAGGGGGAGAAGGTCAGGAACCCATGGGCGGGGGGGAGGTCAGGAACTCTGGGGGAGAGGTCAGGAACTCGGGAGGGGGGGTAGAAAGGTTAGAAACTTGGGCAGGGGGAGATAGTCAGGAACTTGGGGGGAGGAAGGTTAGGAACTTGTTGGGGGGGCAGGAACTTGTTTGGGCAGGGGAGAAGGTCCTAACCCACGAGGGTGAGCCCTGTCTGTTCTCTGAGTTGTGTCTAGAGCCTGGCAGTCAAAATGAATGGCTCGAATTACACATTGCAAAGTACTTGATTACTTAGGCAGGCAGGATCTAATTACATATTCCAGATAAACTGCTGGGTGTGTCTTGTCCTCCAAGGGGACAAATCAGAAATCTGGTGTTGCGACCTTAATGTTTCAGGTGTGGACCTTTCATCGGGACAAAAAACAGCAGATTTGCCAAACAGTTTTTGCATACTAATGCCCCTTTAAATAGACTGTAGATTATAGTCCCTGTTTCTGGCAATTTGAGCCAGATTGTAAATGCCAGTCATTGGCCCAAAAATTAGTCTTGCTACGCGAGAGTACGCACTGTGTACTCTCGCGTATTCTGTCTCCAATTGCTGGTTTTCTGCATGCACTGCGCATGCGCTGAAAACCGGCACTTGGTGAATGGAAAAGGGGGCGGGTCCTAGATGCACCGCGTGCGCGCTACAGGCTGCGCGCACGCTGTGCACTTAGTGGTTTCAACGCGCAGGTAAGTACGGAAGATTCTACACATAAAAAAAGGAGGAGTAAGACCCACTTTTAACAAGGTAAGTAGTGAATTAAGTATTATTTTGAATTTTTTTTTTAACAGGTATATCTTTTTTAGAGACTTTAAAGACAGGTAAGTTTATTTTTATAACTTTTTAAAAGATTTAAAAAATTTTCAAAAATGTAATTTTTTATTTAAAATGGTTAATTTATTTAACTATACTTATTTTATTAATGTGATGGTTTTAAAAAAAAATTTAATTGAGGTTTAGCGGTTCTTTTGGGGGGCTATAGTATTCATAACTTTCACAGCACTTATGTGAAAGTTATGAATGGAAGATGGTGTGCTGTCATTGGCTCTAACTGAGTCACGTGATCCCACAGCTCGCACGAATTAACTACGCCGGTGGGATACGCAAGCCCAGCACAGCAGCTGTCCAGAACATCAAGTTCGTGCGAGCTGGAACTGAAAAAGCCAACGCGGAGTGAGAGATCGCGGGGAGGCCTTACCCTCGCACGAAGGCTTCCTCACGAATTTTTGGGCCAAATGAACAAACATAACATTTCTAACAAAATTCCAATGTGGAGTTTATAACTTTCTTAGTGTTTCTCCCTCATCACCAGGATTCTTTTTAAGGGGAGGGCTGGCTTGGAGCACGTGTGTTATTTCTCATGCATAAACTATTTCAGCTCCTGCCACTGTAGGAAATGGAAAATTTTATGCTGCAGATTTTTCACATTCATTGCACAAACATCATCACTGGGGTGTGTATGATGAAATCCAGAGATTATATTCAAGAGTAAAACTTCAGGGCCCATATTTTTTTTACGAAGCAATGATTTGTTTCTCTTCCCTTTTTACAAAGGTTTCCTGTGGTACCTACCTTGCCTAGTTGCGAAAACAGTTTGTGGACCTCCTCCAGGCCTCTGACAATGGTGCTCTACTTTTGGCCACACAAAAATTTCTCGTGTCAACTCTCCGACTAACTTTCTCTTGCTGCTTCTCTGTGGATGGCAAGAACCCCATTTGCACTCAATACTTCCCTCACTTTTCCATTGGTTGTGATTGTAAAATTTACTGTGTCTTCTATCACTGTCACCATTCTGTGCCCTGCCGCCTTGCGCAACCTTTAAGGGTTAGTTGTGGCGTATCGCCACCTAAACGGGCATTATCCACTTTTATGTCCGTGGACAATATATCGAGCACCTTGCCTTTAAGGCACCTTGCCTTAAGGCAGGAGAGAAGGAGTGGGCGGGGCCTCAGGATTTTTCCAGAGAATTCTGGGAGCAATCTGTGCAGCCATTTTGGACCATGCAGTTGTATTAAAAAGTCTCTGTTTTTCCACACATGGATTCAGTCTTAATTCGTGTTTCGCGGCAGCCTCAACATTGGTGACCCCGACGCTCAAAACATATTCCGAGCACTGCAATGGCGGACACGAACGCAGGTTTCCGTGAAACTGCCGGAGTTTTGGGAAAACCAGCCCGAAGCCTGGTTTCTCCAAGCTGAATCCCGCTTCCGGCTGCGAAACATCACCACAGATGGGACGCAGTACGACTACCTCGTCACATCACTCGGTAGCGCCACTGTTTCGAAGGTTTGGACAGCGCTGCAGAACCCAGCAGAGGAAGGCAAGTATGCACATCTCAATGCAGCACTCCTTAAAAAATTTACGGCCTCGGCATATCAGCGAAACTGCCACCTCATCGACCTTCCAGGCCTCGGTGATGCCTCACCGTCAGACCTCCTCTCCCACATGCTCTCCCTCACCGACGAGAGCCCACCCGGATCCCTCTTCCGCACGCTGTTCATCCGCCAGCTCCCTCTCAGCATCCGCCCAGCGATCGTGGCGTCCAGCCTCACGAACCTGGAAGCCCTGGCCGATGAGGCCGACAAGCTGCTGTCCGCTCACTCCAGCCGCGACGTCACTCCGGACCTGGCAGCCAATGCCTGGGCGCGCCCCTCACCGGCCACCACGCGGCCACAAGGACCAGCCACCAGGCCCACAGGGCCTTCGCGCCCCACTAACCCGGGCCACTGTTACTACCACGCACAGGTCGGCGCCAGGGCACAACGGTGCACACCTCCCTGCTCTTTCAAGTCCGCCCCCGTACCAGCCCCTGCGATGGCCGTGGGCCACGCGGGCTCCCTGCTGTACGTCATGGATGACAAAACCGGCCTCCGGTTCCTGTGCGACACTGGGGCTCAGCACAGCATCATCCCGGCCTCCTCCCTCGACATCCAAAAGGGCGAACGAGGACCGGCGCTGGCTGCTGCTAACGGCTCGGAAATCCGGACGTATGGCACCCGGACAGTCACCCTCGACCTCGCTGGTCGCCGCTACCGATGGGAGTTCATCACTGCCAAGGTGCTCTCCCCTCTCATCGGCGCAGATTTCCTGTGCGCCCACGGCCTACTGGTAGACATCCCTCGTCACCGCCTTGTGGACATGAACACCATGTCCCCCACCCTGGGCGCCATGGCCCCCCGTCAACCCGCCGACATGGCGTCACAGTGCCACGCCCGGGCCACGGATGACTCTTCAGCACTCCTGGCCGAATTCCCGGCCCTTACCAATCCGACCTTCTCCGCGGAGGCCACCAAACACGGGGTGGAACACTTCATCCCCACCACAGGCCCCCCAGTGTACGCCCACGCCCGCAGGCTGGACCCGGCCAAACTGGAGATCGCGCGGACCGAAGTTTGCCACCATGGAACAGCTCGGCATCATCCGCCGCTCCAACAGTCCCTGGGCCTCCCCACTCCACATCGCTCCCAAACCAGGCGGAGGTTGGCGCCCCTGCGGGGATTACCGCCGCCTCAACGACGCCACCACCCCTGATCGGTACCCCGTGCCGCACATTCAGGACTTCTCGGCTAGACTGGCCGGCCGCTCAGTTTTTTCCAAAGTCGACCTGGTGCGCGGATACCACCAAGTCCCCGTCCACCCCGCGGACGTCCCCAAGACGGCCGTAATCACCCCCTTCAGCCTGTTCGAGTTCCTGCGGATGCCCTTCGGCCTCAAAAACGCGGCCCAGGCATTCCAACGGCTCATGGACTCGGTCCTTCGGGACCTGAAGTTCCTGTTCGTCTACCTGGATGACATCCTGGGAGCCAGTTTCTCCAAGCAGGAACACCTCGAACACCTTCGCATCCTGTTCGGGCGCCTCAGCGACCACGGGCTCATCCTCAGCCCAGCCAAATGCCAGTTCGGCCTGGACAAGATCGACTTCCTTGGCCACCACATCACCCATGCTGGGGCCATTCCCCTGCCCACCAAGGTGCAGGCCGTCCAACAATTTCCCCGCCCCACCACCATCAAAGGCCTCCAGGAGTTCCTCGGGATGGTGAATTTGTATAACCGCTTCATCCCCAAAGCAGCGTCCCTCATGAGGCCCCTGTATGAAGCCCTCCGGGGCAGGAGCGGCAAGATGGCAGTCGAATGGACAGCAGACGCGTCCGCCGCCTTCGACTCCACCAAGACCACGCTCGCCAACGCCACCCTGCTCGCGCACCCACGGCCCAATGCCAGGGTAGCGCTCACCACGGACGCCTCCGACCACGCGGTGAGCGCCGTGTATGAGCAGTGGGTCGACGGCGCCTGGCAACCACTTGCCTTCTTCAGCCGCCAACTATGCCCCCCGGAGGTCAAGTACAGCACCTTCGACCGCGAGCTCCTCGTGCTGTTCCTGGCGGTCCGCCATTTTCGGTTTTTGCTTGAGGGCCACCCCTTCACTGCGTTTGTCGACCACAAGACCCTGACATTCGCAATAGCAAAGACAACCGACCCCTGGTCCGCCAGGCAGCAGCGCCAGCTTGCGGCAGTGTCCGAGTTCACCACGGACATCCAACTCGTCTCCGGCCGAGACAATGTGGTAGCTGACTGCCTCTCCCGCCCCGCCATCCACGCCGCACACCTGGCTCAACTCGCAGCAGACCAGATCACCGACCCTGATCTGCTCTCCGCACCTACCAACCTACCAGGGCTACGCCTGGCCGACGTCGCCTGTGGCCCGACCACAGTCACAGTCAAGTGCGACATATCCCTCTGTCAACCTCGGCCCGTCGTCCCAGCGTCCTGGCGCTGCCGGGTATTCGACATTCTCCACAACCTCTCCCATCCCGGCGCCCGCGCATCCATCAAATTGATAGACAACCGCTTTGTCTGGCGCGGCCTTCGCAAGGATGTGTGTACTTGGGCCAACTCCTGCCTAGCCTGCCAACGGGCCAAGGTACAGCAACACACGAAAGCACCCCTCGAGGAGTTTACCGTCCCCTCGCGGAGATTCGACCACATCCACGTGGACATCGTCGGGCCCCTGCCGCCGTCGCAAGGCCACACGCACTTGCTGACGATCGTTGACCGCACCACGCGCTGGCCCGAGGCAATTCCACTGACCTCTACCACCACCGCCGACATCGCCAGAGCCTTCGTCAGCACCTGGGTCGCACGGTTCGGCGTCCCCTCCGACATGACGTCGGACAGAGGTCCGCAATTTACCTCTGAACTCTGGACCGCCGTCGCACGCAATCTCGGGGTGACCATTCACCACACCACAGCGTACCAACCCCAAGCCAACGGACTGTGTGAGCGGTTCCACAGATCCTTGAAGGCATCTCTTCGAGCCAGCCTCCAGGACGGCGCCTGGACCGACTGACTTCCGTGGGTCCTCCTCGGCCTGCGCACCGCGGTTAAAGAAGACCTCCACGCATCGGCAGCAGAGCTCATGTACGGTCAGCCGCTGCGCGTACCCGGCGAGTTCCTGCCCACCGCCACGACACTCTGGTCAGCCGACCAGCAACGCCACGACTTCGCCTCACCGGCGCTGCAGTTCGCCCCGGTGCCCATTGCCCGACACGGCGAATCCACCTCACACGTCCCACTAAGCCTGCACCAGGCACGGTTCGTTTTTGTCCGGCACGACGCCCACCGCGGACCCCTTCAACCCCCGTACGATGGACCCTACAAGGTGCTACAGGCTGGGGACAAATTTTTCACCCTGCAAGTGGGCGACAGGACCGAAAAAGTGTCGGTTGACCGACTCAAGCCAGCACACTCGGAGCCCGGTGAGCAGGTCCCTGTAGCTCGTCCACCACCACGCGGCCGACCTGCCCTCAAGCCGGTTCACCCGGCGGCTCCACGCCCGGCCATTCCACGTCCACCGGCGTCCTACAAGAGCCGCTCCGGCCGGCCCATCAGACCGCCGCACCGTCTCGTCCACACCTCCTAAGCGGATTCTGGGGGGAGCTGTGTGGCGGATCGCCACCTAAACGGGCATTATCCACTTTTATGTCCGTGGACAATATATCGAGCACCTTGCCTTTAAGGCACCTTGCCTTTAAGGCAGGAGAGAAGGAGTGGGCGGGGCCTCAGGGTTTTTCCAGAGAATTCTGGGAGCAGTCTGTGCAGCCATTTTGGACCATGCAGTTGTATTAAAAAGTCTCTGTTTTTCCACACATGGATTCAGTCTTAATTCGTGTTTCACGGCAGCCTCAACATAGTCTTAGTTTTTTCAGATGCAAGTGCAGCTCTGTGCACTGTGCTACTAAAGATATTCTATTCACAAGTGATCCGAAGCTATGGTGGTTTGCATATGGAAGAAATGGCATCGCATGACAGAGGCTGCTTCAACAGCACCTCCCAAACCCACAACCTCCAACACCTAGAAGAACAAGGGCTGCAGGTACATGGGAACACCATCACCTCCAAGTTCACCTCAAAGTCACAAACCATCCTGACTTGGACATATATCGCCATTCCTTCATCGTCGCTGGGCTAAAATCCTGGAACTCCCTACCTAATAACACTGTGGTAGTACCTTCACCACATGGACTGCAACTGTTCAGAACATAGGAAGGAACATAGGAACAGGAGTAGAATATTCAGCCCCTCTAGCCTGCTCCGCCATTCATGGGTGACCTGTATCTTAACTCCATCTACCCGCCTTAGTTCTGTAACCCTTAATACCGTGCCTAACAAATATCTATCAATCTCAGTTTTGAAATTTTCAATTGACCTAGTCTCAGCATCTTTTTGGGGGAGAAAGTTCCAGATTTCCGCTATCCTTTGTGTGAAGAAGTGCTTCCTGACATCACCCCTGAACGGCCTAGCTCTAATTTTAAGGTTATGCCCCCTTGTCTGAAATAGTTTTTCTCTATCTTTTTTTTTATTCGTTTATGGGATGTGGGCATCGCTGGCAAGGCCAGCATTTATTGTCCATTCCTAATTGCCCTTGAGAAGGTGGTGGTGAGCCGCTTTCTTGAACCGCTACAGTCCATGTGGTGAAGGTACTCCCACAGTGCTGTTAGGTAGGGAGTTGCAGGATTTTGACCCAGCGATGATGAAGGATCGGCGATATACTTCTAAGTCAGGATGGTGTGTGACTTGGAGGGTAACTTGGAGGTGGTGGTGTTCCCATGCGCTTGCTGCCCTTGTCCTTCTAGGTGGAGGAGGTCGCAGATTTGGGAGGTGCTGCCGAAGAAGCCTTGGCAAGTTGCTGCAGTGCATCTTGTACATGGTACACACTGCAGCCACGGTACGCCGGTGGTGGAGGGAGTGAATGTTTAAGGTGGTGGATGGGGTGCCAATCAAGCGGGCTGCTTTGTCCTGGCTGGTGTCGAGCTTCTTGAGTGTTGTTGGAGCTGCACTCATCCAAGCAAGTGGAGCGTATTCCATCACACTCCTGACTTGTGCCTTGTAGATGGTGGAAAGGCTTTGGGGAGTCAGGAGGTGAGACACTTGCCACAGAATACCCAGTCTCTGACCTGCTGTTGTTGCCACAGTATTTATGTGGCTGGTCCAGTTAAGTTTCTGGTCAATGGTGACTCCCAGGATGTTGATGGTGGGGGATTCGGCGATGGTAATGCCGTTGAATGTCAAGGGGAGGTGGTTAGACTCTCGCTTGTTGGAGATAGTGGTCATGATGCGGAGATGCCGGTGTTGGAGTGGGGTGGACAAAAATGAGAAGTCGCACAACACCAGGTTATAGTCCAACAGCTTTATTTGAAATCACAAGCTTGTGGTGAGCAGCAGCAGCAGAGTGGTGGTCTCTGTGAGCAGGAAGAGGAGAAGGAGAAGGAGACCAGACAGCAGACCACCACCAACAACCAACAACCACAACTGAGGTGCCTGGAGAGAGAGGACAGGAGAGGAGAAAGAAAAGAAGGAAAGGAAGGCCAAGGCCATTAACAACAGAGGAGAGGCCTTTCCCACACTGCCTCCTCAATTGGCCTCCATTTTAGGAGAGGGAGAGAGGGGAGAAAACAACACAACATCCATCATCTGTTTGGAAGGAGGAAGGAAGGAAAGAACAGCTACAGGTGGGTGTTATTTCTGGGGCACTCTCCCAGAGACTTTGTTTTGTAGGTGGGGGGAGGAAAGAAGAAAAAGAAGAAGGCCGGAACATCCAAGGGGTGTGTGTGTGTGGCTTCTGTAAAAGCTAGGCCGCACACACCATATTAAACACTCCTTTCCCATTGCCTGACCTGGGACAGCTGGAGCTGCCTAGGTGAAGTCCCCAATTAATTTGATCTTATTGGGCATCGTTAAGACCTGGTGCAGGACTGAGCCTGGGCATCTCCAGCTATCCCAGGTGAAGACATCTTCTCCACCCACCAGAAGACCACCACCAAAGACTTTTATTACATCGGAGAGTGCACCCCCCCTGTCAACACCCACCCACCCACCATCCTGAGTGGCGACCCTGCCCTTGCGGCTTCCCTCCTTCCCACCCCCTCTCTCTCTCTCTTTGTCTCTTGTCTCTCTCTGCCTCTCTCTCTAAGAGGCACCTCAATCTATTTTTAATTAAGTACCCATTGAGCAGAGGGGAGAAGGCCCCTCTCCCAATTAATTCATATAAAGGGAGAGGTGTGCCTTCAATTTAAGAGCTCCCTCTGCTCAGGGGAAAACAAAAACAAAAAAAACCGAGGCCATTAACACCTTCAGGCCTGTGACTTGGGGTGAGTGTAGCCCTTAAAGAACCCTCCATTATGGCGAGTACATCTTCGTCGGTGGCGGGGGCAGCGAGGACGTATGCGAGCGTGGCAGCCGCGGCCACGGCCGCAGCCACGAGTCCTCCTGTTACCCCGTCACCTTTTACCCTCCTTACGAGGAAGAATGGGGTCAAGAGCTACACTCACCCCAATATGACAATAGAGGCGTGCGTAAAAGCCATGGCTGGGGTTGTCGGCCCTTCAGCCATCGTCGCCGCCTCTAAAATGTACGGCAAGGCTGTGTTCTTCCTGGGGTCGGAGCGGGCGGTGTCCCTGGCCATCGAGAAGGGGCTCACCGTGGGCGGGACCTTCCTGCCGGTGGACCCCCTTGAGGCCACCGCGCAAAGGATTGTGTTTTCCAACGTCCCGCCCTTTGTTCCGGGTGAGCTCCTCCTCCCCCACCTACGTCAACTGGGGGAGGTGAGGTCGGGGATCACACCCATCCCGCTCGGCTTCCGGGAAGCCAGCCTTCGGCACGTCTTCTCCTTCCAGCGCCAGCTTTTCGTCCGGCTGGCGCGGGAGGAGGACGCGGATGGCTCGTTCACGGTGCTCCACGGGGGGACCGCCCACCGCGTCTTCTGGACCTCGGACGGCGTGCGGTGCTACGCCTGTAAGGAGGTGGGGCACGTCCGCAAAAACTGCCCCGCCTCCAAGGCCGCCACGACACCTGGCGCGGCCAGGGTTGGCGCCGCCGCCCCCCCTCCCCCTGATACTGTCCGCGCGTCGACGGCGACGGATGCGCGGTCGAAATCGGAGGCCAACACCACCACGGCCTCCGGCGGGGGGGAGGGAGAGCGTCCGGGGGGAAGGAAGGCGCGTAGGAAAAATAAACACCTAGGGGCGGATCCCCTCGTGGAGGAAACATCGGAGTTGACCGAACTCACGCCCGAGTACATCGCGGAGTTGGTCGGGACGCATGAGACTGGGGGGGTCCTCGTGCCCGGGCCCGTGACCGTGACCGCAACTGCTGAGGCAGCTAAATCAAGACCTGCGGCCGGGCTCGGGCCCGAGGGGCCCAAGAAACCCAGTCGTCGGAAGGGGGCAGAGAGGGAGGCCCCAGCAGACATGGAGGCCTCCCCCTCTCCGGGCCCCAACTTGTTAAAAAGAAAGCTCCACCCCCAGCAGGAGGACTGCGAGGAGGAAGGTCCCTCCGCAAAAGGGGGGCAGTCGCCCGCCGCGGGTGCTGCGCCCCACCCCACCACCGTCATCGTCGCGTGCGATCGGCAGGGGTCGTCTGTCCCTCGGGAGGGTGAGACAGCCGAGTCTGTCCGACCTGTGCCTCCCGGGGATGGGGAAGAGACCCTGCCCGTGGGGGGGGGCGCGGAACAACCCGCGGAGGGAAATGTAGTTCCGGAACCGTTGCTCCTCGCCGGGTCGGGCGTCCTGGGGACTGGGGCGGGCGAGGCCAAAGAGGCTGAAGCCGAGCCCGCCTTTTATAACCCAGACATCTCCCAGGGACTGCTCGACCTGGTGGAGGAGTGTAGCAATCCCCAGCCCGCTGGGTCGGAGGTTGGTGGCGGGGAGACGGAAAGCCCCCTGACTCCGTCTCTGTTGTTGGCGCCGGACGTGCTGGAGGAATTTGGGATTATTTTCTCCCCGGTTTCTCCGGTCGCCCCGGCGCCTGAGGCGGGGGGGGGGGCCCCGAACCGCCGCCGCCGCCTCCCGGCCCGGCGCCCCTGAAGGAGCCCAGGGTAGACTCCTCTGCCACCGATCCTGGGGGTGGGATCGTGACGGAGGCGGGGCCGGCCGGTGCGGCCGAGCCGTTCGCTGCACCCCGTGCGACGGACGGGTCGGCCGCCGGTGACGACCTCCCGGAGGAGGACGGGGACTCGGTGGTGGGCTTCGAGGACGATTTGGAGTCCATCGGCAGCGAGGCGATGGACGCCCTCGTGCCCTTCACCGACTCTCCCCTCATCCCCGTAGGGGAACTCCGGGATTTTATGGCCGTGAGCCAGGGTCGTCACAAGAAGATCCGGCTGGCCCTCGACAAGTGGTCGGAGCTGGCGCTGCTCGTCGTGTCCGTCCGCGCCGCCGTTAAAATCATGGGCGCGGACAAGGACGTTGGCCGGCTCGAGCTGCGTCGGCTCAAGAGTTTCCACACTGGGCTGCTGAGGGAGTGGCGGTCGTCAGTGACCGCCCTCCCTCCCCTCCGTTAGGTAGAGGTTGCACTATGCTTCTGAGATGAAGATAACCATAGCCAGCCTCAACATCAACGGCAGCAGGGAGGCGCGCCGTAGATTCAATAACTTCTCGGTCCTTCGGGACGGGAAATATGCGGTGTGCTTCCTGCAAGAAACCCACACCGTTCCGGGAGACGAGGCCACGTGGCTCCTGGAGTGGCAAGGAGGGGTCAGCATGAGTCACCTCTCTAACAATTCCTGCGGGGTGGCTGTCTTGCTGGCCCCGCATTTTCAGCCGGAGATCTTGAGGGTCAAGGAGCACGTGCTGGGCCGCTTGCTCCAGGTCACTGTTCGCCTGGGAGGCGTGCCGCTCCATTTAGTGAACGTGTACGCCCCCCGGACCGGTGCGCAGCAAGTGCGCTTCTTCGGAGAAGTGTCCGCTCTTCTGGGCTCCATCGACGTGGGCGAGTGCGTCATCCTCGGGGGGGATTTCAATTGTACCCTCGAGGCGCGGGACCGGTCGGGTCCCCCGCGAAGCCCGGCGGCGATGGAGAAGTTGCGGGACCTGGTCGGGTCCTTCGACTTGGTGGACGTCTGGCGAAATCTCCATCCCGACTCCAGCGCCTTCACGAGCGTGAGGTCTGGAGGAGGAAGGTCCAGAATCGACCGCCTTTATATTTCCCGGGCGTACGTCTCCTGCGTTCCGGCGGCTTCCATGCGGCCGGTGCCGTGCACGGACCACCACCTGGTGTGGGCGGAGCTCGCTCCGCTGCGCGCGCGGGGGGGGTCCGCGTACTGGCATTTTAACAACCTGCTGCTGGAGGACGCGCGGTTCCGGGATTCGTTTCGCCGGTTCTGGGCCGACTGGAGAAGGAAGCGGGGAGGCTTCCCCTCCTTGAGGCTATGGTGGGACGTGGGCAAGGCTCACGTCCGCGTCTTCTGTCAGGAGTATGCGAAGGGGTCGACCAAGAGGCGGGAGGCCCGGGTCGGGCGATTGGAGAAAGAAGTGCTCGACCTGGAGTCCCGTCTCGGTCAAGTCGTCGAGGACCCGGCCCTGCGGAAGGTGTACGAAGAGAAGAAGGGCGCGCTGAAGGACCTGCAGCTGGTCGGGTCCCGAGGCGCGTACGTGAGGTCGCGGATCCAGTTCCTGCGGGACCTGGACCGCGGCTCCCCCTTCTTCTACTCGCTGGAAAAAAGACGGGGGGTCCGTAAGCAGCTCTTGGGGCTGCTGGCCGACGACGGATCTCTGGTCTCGGATCCGGAGGGCATCAGCGCGGAGGCCCGGGCCTATTACGGGGCTCTGTTCTCTTCGGATCCGTCCAGCGAGGATGCGCGCAGAGTTTTGTGGGAGGACCTGCCGAAGGTCGGCCCGGAGGGCGCCGAGAATTTAGAAGCTCCGCTAAGCCTGGCGGAGCTGACCGGCGCCCTGCGCCAGCTCTCGAGGGGCAAGTCCCCGGGGCTGGACGGGCTGACCGTGGAGTTCCACAGGGCGTTCTGGGACGTCTTGGGGGACGACTACGCGCGGGTCCTGGGGGAAAGTCTGGCGACCGGGGAGATGCCCCTCTCTTGGCGCAGGGCGGTCATCGTCCTGCTGCCCAAGAAGGGCGATCTCCGCCTACTTAAGAACTGGCGCCCGGTCTCCCTCCTCAGCACGGACTACAAAATTTTCGCCAGGGCTATGTCTGCTCGCCTTGGCACCGTGCTGGCCCGCATGATCCACCCCGACCAGTCCTACACGGTCCCGGGCCGGAGTATCCACGATAACATCCATCTGGTCCGGGACCTGGTCCACCATTCCCAGAGGGCTGGTCTGTCGGTCGCCTTCCTTTCCCTGGATCAGAAGAAGGCGTTCGACAGGGTGGATCACGAGTATCTTTTCGGGACTCTGCGCGCATTCGGGTTCGGGACGCATTTCGTCGCCCGGATCCGACTTCTGTACGCCGCCGCGGAGTGTCTCATTAAAGTTAACGGGTCTTTGACGGCGCCCCTTCGCTTCGGGAGGGGGGTGCGTCAGGGATGCCCCATGTCCGGTCAGTTATACGCCGTTTGCGTGGAGCCTTTCCTGCGCCTCTTGCGGAAGAGGTTGACGGGACTGGCTCTGCAAGGGCCGGGCGTGGAGGTGGTCCTCTCGGCTTACGCCGATGACGTGCTCCTCGCGGTCACGGATCCCGTCGACTTGCGGAGGATGCGAGAATGCCAGCAGATTTACTCGGACGCATCCTCCGCCAAGATCAACTGGGAGAAATGTTCTGGACTCCTGGTGGGCCCATGGCAGGTGGACTCCCTGCCGGAGGAGCTCGGGCCTTTCGCCTGGAGCACCACGCACCTCCTCTACCTGGGAGTCTACCTCAGCCCGGCCGAGGACGCCTGGCCGGCGAACTGGCAAGAGCTGGAGGCCAAAGTCACCGCTCGCCTAGGGCGCTGGACAGGATTGCTCCGAGTGTTGTCCTACAGGGGTCGAGCGCTGGTCATAAACCAGCTGGTGGCCGCCATGTTGTGGTACCGGTTGGTCACTTTGATCCCTCCCCCTGCGTTTGTCGCCAAGATGCAGAAGAAGCTCGTCGACTTCTTCTGGGACAAAAGGAAGCACTGGGTCTCTGCCGCGGTTTTGAGTCTCCCGCTTAGGGAGGGCGGTCAGGCGCTGGTGTGCCTTCGCACCCAGGCGGCGACTTTCCGTCTTCAGACGCTGCAGAGATACCTGTACGTGGAGAATCCTCCTAGGTGGCGTGCGCTGGCGACGTATTTCTTCCGCCAGCTGCACGGCCTCAATTACGACACGCAGCTCCTGTTTGTGAGAGTGGGTGGCACGCGTGCCAGCCTGCGGGAGCTGCCTGTCTTCTACCAGGAACTGCTATGGGTTTGGAACAGCGTCGCCTCCGAGCGCAGTTCTCCCCCGTCAGGAGCGGCGGCCGTCCTTCGGGAGCCGCTGTTCAGGAATCCGCACCTCCACGACCGCGGGTTCGGCTGGCTGGCGGAGGGCAGGGCTGTGCCCGGTAAGGTGACCAGAGTCGGGGACCTGCTCGATGGCGGAGGAGCGGGCTGGATGGCGCCGGAGGAGTTGGCGAGGCGCATGTCCTGGGTCAACGTCCGGCTCGCGGTCAAAGCCATCGAGTCGCTAAAAGTGGCACTGGGCCCCGTCTCCACTAGGTGTGTCGAGGAGGCTCAAGCACGTGGGGCGATCCCGTCCGAACTGACCCCCGTTCGGACGGAATTCCTTATCGGCGCCCGGCCCCGAATCCTCCCTCGGGAGCCGCCGCCTCACCACTTGAGCCTTCTCGGAGAAATGCCCTCCGTGCCCTTTCAATCCGCACGGAGGCGTTTCCTGTACGGGCTGCTCCTGCACACTCTCCACTTTGCCATCTTCGTCTGCCGTCCGGACACGCCTTGGCGTACCATCCTGCCGTCCGGCGGAGGCGAAGGTCCCCATTGGAAGGCTCTCTACGCGGGAGTCTTCCCTTGTTCTATTGGGGACTTGGCCTGGAGGGTGTTGCACGGAGCAGTCCCGTGCAATAGGATTTTAAGTAGGTTTACGGACTCCCAGGCTGCTTGCCATTTTTGCGGCCTGGAGGAGTCCGTTTATCACATTTATGTTGAATGTGAGAGGTTGCAGCCCCTCTTTCATTATTTGAAGGGGCTGCTCCTCAATTTCTGGTTGCACTTCAGCCCCACGCTCCTGATCTACGGTCACCCGGTGCGGAGGGGAGCGGGTAGGTCGGAGGACCTCCTCGTAGGACTGCTCCTGGGCCTGGCCAAGAAAGCCATTAATTGGTCCAGGCAGCGGGCGGTCGAGGGGGTCGTTCGGCCCGATTGCCTGCCTCTCTTCCGCGGCCATGTTCGCGCCCGGGTGGCCCTGGAGATGGAGCACGCGGTGTCCGCCGGCACGCTTGAGTTTTTCCGCGACCGGTGGGCGCCGCGGGGGCTGGAGTGCATCGTCACCCCGGACTTCCAAATTTTGATTTGATTTATTAAGTTTCATTTAAAGTTTTAATTGATTTACAGTAAATTTTGATTTGTTCAACCAAAAAGAGCAACACCAGGTTATAGTCTACACTATCAAATCCTTTAATCATCTTAAAAACTTCAATTGTGGTTATATTACTGGACTAGTAATCCAGAGGCCTGGACTAATGATCCAGAGAGACATGTGTTCAAATCCCACCATGGCAGCTGGGGAATTTAAATTCAGTTAAATAATTAAATCCAGAATAAAAAGCTAGTATCAGTAATGGTGACCATGAAACTACCGGATTGTTGTAAAAACCCATCTGGTTTGCTAATGTCCTTTAGGGAAGGAAATCTGCCATCCTTACCCGGTCTGGCCTATATGTGACTCCAGATCTGTGGTTGTGGTTAACTCTTAACTGCCCTCTGAAATGGCACCACCACCTTCTCAAGGGCACTTAGGGATGAGCAATAAATGCTTTCCAGCGACGCCCACATCCCGTGAATGACTAAAAAAGAAATCATTAGCTTTTAGTAATTTCTGTACTTGGACCCCTAAATCTCTCTGCTCATCCACAGTTCCAAACTTCTTGCCATTTAGTCTGATCTATCTTTCTTAGGTCCAAAGTGGATGACATCACACTTGCCCACAATGAACTCTATTTGCCACAATTTTGCCCACTCACTTAATCTATCAATGCCCCTTTGCAACTTTCTGCTCCCATCTACATTATTTACTGTGCCACCTAACTTAGTGCCATCAGCAAACTTAGATTACACAGCTCTCTATTCCTTCATCTAAGTCATTGATAAATATAATGAAAAGCTGTGGCTTCAGTACCAATCCCTAGGGGACACCACTGGTCACATCTTGCCAATTTGAGTACATGCCCATTATTCCTACTCTCTGTCTCCTATCGCCTAACCAATTCACAATCCAAGCCAATAGGTTGCCTTCAATTTAATGCATTTAATTTTTGTTAATAGCCTTTTATGTGGAGCCTGGTTGACTGCCTTCTGTAAGTCCATATAAATAACATCCATAGATACTCCCTCATCTACAAGGTTTGTTCGACATGTCTTACTCTTTACAAATCCATGCTGACTCTCTCTGATCAGCTTATATTTGTTTAAATGCTCTGTCACTCTGTCCCTAAGAACAGATTCTTGTAACTTCCCACAACAGACGTTAGACTATAATTTCCGAGTTTATCTCTCTTACCCTTCTTAAAAAGTGGAGTGACATTGGCAATTTTCCAATCCAAGATTCAATTCCTGAATCGAGAGTTTTGGAAGATCGTGGCTAACATGTCAACAATTTCCTCACCTGCTTCTTTTAATACCCTGGGGTGGAAACCATCAAGTCTTGGAAATTTGTCTATCTTTAATAACACTAGTTTCTCCATCACCATGTTTTTACTTATATTGAATCTAGTTAATTCCTCCCCTTGATTTAGTTTTAGCTTGCCTTGTATCTCTGGTATTTTATCCTCATCCTCTACTGTGAAGACCAATACAAAGTAACTATTTAGTAAGTCTGCCATTTCCTGATTTCCAATTATATTATCACCTGTGTCTGTCATTAAGGACCCCCACATTACTCTTAGCCACCCTCTTTCTCTTAATATATTTGAACAAACCTTTAATGTTGTCCTTGATATCCCTCACAAGTCTTTTCTCATACTCCCTTTTAACGGCTATTACCATTTTCTTTCTTTCCCTTTGCTGTTCTGTATATCTCTCCCAATCCGCGCAATCTCTACTGTTCTTTGCCTTCATTTAAGCCCTATCTTTTAGTTTTGTACTATCTCCCACTTCCCTTGTTGACTAAGGTTGTTTAATTGCACAAGTAGAGCTCTTACCCTTTAGGGGTATGTACAGATCTTGTATTCTATCAATGGGGATGTGAAGATGAAAATAAGATTGGCAAAGAGAGAATATGAGAGTATAATGGCGGTTAACATAAAAGGGAACCCAAAAATCTTCTACCGGCATGTAAATAGTAAGCGGGTAGTAAGAGGCAGCTTGAGGCCTATTAGAGACAAAGAAGGTGATATATGCTTAGAGGTGCAGGACAAGGCTAGAATACTCAATGAGTACTTTGTATCGGTGTTTTCTAAGGAGATGGATGCTGACAAAATATCGGTAGAAATGGAAAAGGTAGAAGCAATGGAAGGGGTGAAAATTGATAGACAGGATATACTAGAAAGGCTGGGTATGCTTAGAGTGGACAAGTCCCATGGTCCAGATGGCTTGCATGCCAGGTTGCTAAGGGAATTGGGGAGGAGATAGCGGAAGGGCTTGCCATAATTTTCCAATCTTCCCTAGATGCGGGGGAGGTGCCTGAGGATTGGAAAGTGGCAAAGGTGACACCATTGTTCAAGAAAGGATGTAAGGACAATTCTAGTAACTACAGGCCGGTCAGTTTAACATCAGTGGTGGGTAAAGTTTTAGAAACAATAATCAAGGAAAAAATTAACAAGCACTTGAAGAGGTTTAAGCTAATTAAGAAGAGCCAACATGGATTTGTAAAAGGCAGATCGTGTTTGACTAATCTAATTGAATTTTTTGATGAAGTAACAGAGAGGATTGATGAAAGGAATGCAATGGATGTTGTCTACATGGTTTTTCGGAAGGCGTTTGACAAAGTACCACATAGAAGACTGGTTAACAAAATTGAGGCTCATGGAATAGGTGGGTCAGTGGCAGCATGGATAAGGAATTGGCTTAAGGACAGAAAACAGCGAGTTGTGGTAAATGGATGTTTTTCAGACTGGAGGATAGTAGACAGCAGTGTTCCCCCAAGGGTCAGTGCTGGGGCCACTGCTTTTTTTGATATATATATAAATGACCTGGATATTGGAATACAGAGTAGAATTTCTAAATTTGCCGATTACACCAAACTTGGGGGTGTGGCAAACAGTGAGGATGATACCAATCGACTGCAACAGGACATAGAAAGGCTAGCAGAATGGGCAGACAAGTGGCAGATGGAATTTAATACGGAGAAGTGTGAGGTGATGCATTTTGGCAGAAGGAACAGGGAGAGGCAATATATACTTAATGGCACAGTTTTAAAGAGTGTGCAGGGACAGAGGGACCTGGGAGTTAATGTGCATAGGTCCCTGAAGGTGGCGGGACATATTGAGAGAGTGGTGAACAAAGCATATGGGATAACAACAGAAAACGCTGGAAAAACTCAGCAGGCCAGGCAGCATCCGTGGAGAGAGAAAGAGAGTTAACGTTTCAGGTCGATGACCTTTCGTCAGAACTGTGAAGAGCTGGAAATCAAATAGATTTAAGGCCAGAGTGGAGATATTTGTATATGGGATGTTGGGCTTCATAAATAGAGGTGTTGAGTACAAAAGAAGAGAAGTTATGCTGAACCTTTATAAAGCGCTGGTTAGGCCACAACTGGAGTATTGCGTCCAGTTCTGGTCACCACACTTTAAGAAGGATGTGAAGGCCCTTGAGAGGGTGCAGAGGAGATTTACCAGAATGGTTCCGGGGATGGGGGATCTTAGCTACAATGACAGGTTGGAGAAGCTGGATTTGTTTTCATTAGAGCAAAGGAGGTTGAAGGGTGATTTGATAGAGGTGTACAAGATTATGACGGGTTTGGATAGGCTAGACGGGGAAAGGCTGTTCCCACTAGTTGATGGTACAAAGACTAAGGGACACAGATTTAAGGTTTTGGACAAGAGATACAAGGGGAATGTGAGGAAAATCTTTTTTACGCAACGAGTGGTGATGACCTGGAATTCGCTGCCGACGGAAGTGGTGGCAGCGGACACACTCAGTGTTTTCAAGGGGAAACTGAATAGGCACTTGAGGGAAATAAACTTGCAGGTCTATGGGGATAGAGCAGGGGAATGGGACTGACTGAGTTGCTCTACAGAGAGCCGGAATGGACTCGATGGGCCGAATGGCCTCCTTCTGTGCCGTTATGACTCTGTGACTCTATCAAATACTTTTTTGAACACTCCCATTGTTCATCCGTAGTTTTATCAGTTGGTTGTTCTGCCCAGTCTGTTGTTGTCAATTTTTGCCTCATTCCTCCAAAGTCAGCCTTACCTGAATTTAAACCCTTCGCCCTCTCCGCCCTCTCAAACCTAATATCAAATTCTATCATATTATGGGCACTGTTAGCTAGGTGTTCCCTTACCATTAGATTATTGACTAATTCAGGCTCATTACTCATTATTAAATCTAAGGTGGCCTATTCTTTTGTTAGTTCAAGAACATATTGTTCCAGAAAACTGTCCTGAATACACTTAAGAAATTTGCTGCCTTTGGGACTCGAGCTGTTCTGCTTCCCCCAGTCTCTGTGAAAATTAAAGTCTCCCATTATAACTGCTCTGTTTTTGCAACAAGCTTCGCTGATCGCAGAGTTTATATATCCCACTATTTTATCACTGCTATCTGGAGGTCTATAAACAACTCACACCAAAGTCTTGCATCCTTTTCTATTCCTCACTTCTATCCATAGCGTTTCTACTGCCTGCTCACCCTTACTGATATCCCCTCTTTCTAATGCTGTAATAGTGCCCCTTATCAATATTGCTACTCCTACTCCTCTTCCAATTTTCCTGTCCTTTCTAAAGACCTTTATAACCTGGAATATTTATCTCCTAGTCATGCCCAGCTTGTAGCCAGGTCTCAGTTTGGCCACCAGGTCATAGCCTTTTAGCTGAATTTGCACTTATAATTTACTTGTTTTATTTCTTATGCTACGTGCATTGGTGTATAGAACTTCTAATTGGGCAACAGACTGTGAAGGAATAAGCCATATAACCTATTCAGAAAAATACACTATCTTATGAAAGAATTCTGGCCTTATTAAAACATGACAAACTGGGTTTGGAAATTTAGAAACCTAACTGTGAAATAGCTATGAAAGAATTCTGGCTATTGAGAAGACAGTTGTTGACTCTGAATGAATAACCTTATTGAAACAGAAGGTGCATGGCTCCAACAGGCTGACCTTTGGGAACAAAAACAATGGTTCACCCTGGATAAGGTGTTCTAATTTAAACTTCGTAAAGATGGCACATAAGATAAGGAACATCTGCCCTCGTAAAGATGACATAAAATAAGGAACACCTGCCTTTCACACCGTTCGACATGGTGACCCTAGAACACCTGGAGATGAGACAAGATTCTGGCTGATGTAGCAGTAAGAATTGCAGAGGTCAGCAGAAAGATGAATAGGGATAATTGACTTGCATCAGCAGAAACTTTAAAGGAAATACCACTGAAAAAGGGTATAAATATTGAATTTTCAAATGGGATATCAGACTCGCTTTAATCGGGTAAAGTGATTCTCGGCTACAGAGGCAGCTCTGTAGTCTCCAACTCTTTGTACCTCGGGGATCAAAGGTATTTGATATTGATAGATATCCTGTATAGAAACCTTTAAGAACTGTAATACTGTAGCGAAGTTAAGATTTAAAAGTAAGATTCTCTGTTAAAAAGATAATGGCCCATAAATTCCGTTCCCTACGGGTGTGTACGCGCTGTGTACTCACCCGTAGGGCCAACGGAAGTGCCAGTTTCATGCATGCACTGCGCATGCGCTGGAAACCGGAACTTCCATTCTCTGAAGAAAGGGGTGTGTAGGTCAAACGCCTGCGCCGGAGAGGCAGCGCGTACGCCTGGAACTTCCAGTTTTTTTCGCAGTTGATGCAGTCCGGGTATGTCGGTAGCAGCTGCACCTGGAAAAGTAGGCACAAGGCCTGCTTTTAACAAGGTAAGAGGTGAAGAAAGTAAAAGAAAAAAAAATTTCCACTTATTTATCATTTTAAAATCCTTTCTGCAGCCCTATTTATCCTTTCAGCTAGGACCTTGGTCCCAGCCCGGTTCAGGTGAAGCCTGTCCCAGCAGTACAGCTCCTCCTGTCCCAGTACTGGTGCCAGTATCCTATGAAATATAACACCTCTTTCCCACACTAATCCTTCAGCCACATGTTAACTTTCCTGAAATAACAACAGAAAATGCTGGAAACACTCAGCAGGCCAGGCAGCATCCGTGGAGAGAGAAACAGAGTTAATGTTTCAGGTCTGGGACCCTTCATCAGAACTGGAAAAAGCTGGAGATGTAACAGATATTAAGCAGGTGCAGAGACAGGGGGGGGGGGGGGGCGGGTGAGTGGGAGGGGAGGAAGGAATTGAAGGAATATAAGGTAAGAGGTAGGAAAGATAAAATGTTGCAAATGGGGATGGCAAAATCATACAGCATGAAAAATGGCTGCAGGGCTTATAGTTTGAAATTGTTGAACTCAATGTTGAGTCCAGAAGGCTGTAAAGTGCCTCATTGAAAGATGAGGTGCTGTTCCTCGAGCTTACGTTGAGCTTCATTGGAACAATGTAAGAGGCTGAGGACAGAGAGGTCAGAGTGGGAGTGAAGCGGAGAATTAAAGTGACAGGTGACCGGAAGCTCAGGGTCACCCTTACTGACTGAACGGAGGTGTTCCGCAAAGCGGTCGCCCAATCTGCGCTTGGTCTCCCCAATGTAGAGGAGAGCCGCATCGTGAGCAGCGAATACAGTATACTAAATTGCAGAAGCACAAGTAAATCGCTGTTTCACCTGGAAGGGGTGTTTGGGGCATCCGCAGTATTTTGCTATTGTGTTAACTTTCCTGATCTGTTTGACCCTATGCCAATTTGCACGTGGCTCAGGTAATAATTCTGAGATTATTACCCTCGAGGTCCTGCCTTTTACTTTAGCTCCTATTTCCTGGTACTCCCTCAGCAGGACTTCCCCTCTTTTCTTCCCATGTCATTGGTCCCGAAATGGACCATGACAACTAGACCTTCCCCCTCCCTTTCCAAGTACAAGAAGGCGGCCCACCACTACCTTCTTAAGGGCAACTAGGGAAGGGCAATAAATGCTGGCCTTGCTAGCGACACCCATATCCCGAGGATGAAGTTTTAAAAAGGAATATGAAAGAGGATCATTACCCGTGAGCCCAAGGCAGTGTACATCAGCAGGCAATTTGAGCATGGAGGGGTAACACAGTTGAGTATGACCCCATTGACACACAGTTTGGAGAAAAAATAATTGGTGCTTATAAACTATTTTACATTTTCCTTTCCTTCTCTTTAATTTCAGGTCTCCCTGCAGCACACAGATCCTGAGCCAACAGGTTAAGCAATTGCTACATAAGCAACCACACAAAGAAGCAGGAGAGCGCTCAGATGTTGTCTATCTCACTGCCTCTGAGAAAATGCCTGGCTTCTGGCCAATATGGTGGAGATTGTGAATTCACACTGACCTGCAATACCACTACTTCATCCAATTTAACTACTCAGGGACTGGGACTAACAGGAGCAGAACAGTGTAACTTAAAAACAATAAACACTGGTAGCTGTGTAGAAAAATACAAACACAGGCATGGGAGTACAAAATTGCCAGACTGAGAGCGAGATTAAAAGTAACAGGAACAGTGTGAGAGGTACTTAAAATAAACATCAGTGCTGTACTCAAAACACAAATGCCAGGAGTGACACTAAAAGAAAATTAACAAACACTGAGATTGAGACTAAAAATGAACAGCAGAAAATGTACAGCTAAAAATGAATACACCGGAAGCAGAAATGAAAAGGAAACAGTAGAGCTGTACTTAAAACCATGTACAGTGGGCACAACACGAAAAAAATGCTCAAATAATGGCATCCAAACTAGTGAAAACACAATTATCAGGAGTAAAACTAAAAAAACGTTTATGTGACTTGGTGTGGCGAATCCAGACAGAACAGAGGCCACAAGGAGAAGCATAATGTCCCAAGAATCTGCCATAACCAGGGGAGCCCGAAGCCTGCTTAAACTGGTGAAATGGGAGCGGGACAGTAATGGCAGGGTGAGACCTGCAGGTTGGTGAAGAAAGAGAAGGCTGTTGAGAGGGAGAGTACAAGTACAATGGTCTGAGGCCTGCAAAAAAAAGAATTTAAAATAATAAAGGTGAAATTATTAAGATAATTGAATTTAAGAAGATAAAAGTTTAAAAATGTGTTTTAAAATAATAAGTTAAAAGTTTAAAATAAAATTAAGAAAGTTACTCTCTGCAAGGAGAAAAAGATAGCAACCTGGTGGGTCAAGAAAACGCCACCTGGTGGCCATAGGCTGCAAATATAGTGTGATAGTTGACATTGCAAAGTCGAAATGAAAGTGTTGATATATCAATTCACAATAGAAAATATTGACCAAAAGCATGACCTAAAATTGTGACAACAGGAATTAAGGTTCGTGGACAGAAAGTGCATGTCCTATGTAAGACTTTTATAATATATAGATAGAATTAGAATATCAAAACACGGCTTCTGGAAAAATAGGTGTGACTAACAAATTTAATGGAGTTTTTTGAGGAAGTCACTAAGGTAGTGGATGAAGGAAATCTGGCAGACATTGTCTATCTGGACTTTCTGAAAGCTTTCGAATCTTACACTAGGTTACTTCACAAGGTAGAATCTTGTGTTATCAGTAGAAATTTGAAACGCTGGTTTAGGAATTGGCTCCAATCCCGCTACCAAAAAGGTTGTAGTTAACGGGTTTGGATCAGCCTGGAGGCACATTACTAGTGGTATCCCACAGGGATTGGTCCTGGGCCTGCTACTGTTCACTGTCTTTATTAATGACCTGGGCAGTGGTGCTGGGAATATGGCCAGTAAGTTTACAGTTGACACCAATATCTGTGCAAGGGTTAAGACGGTAGAGGCGTTCAATCAAATGCAAAAAGATTTAGATGTTCTAGGAGAGTGGGCCACTCAATGGCAAATTACATTGAATTTAGATAAATGTAGTGTCATGCACATTGGTATGGCCAACACAGAACCTCTGATAGGCTCAAGGACCTTTGTCTATTTACTTTAGAGCAGTGTAGACTTAGAGATAGAGGTCTATACAATAATTAAAGGGCTGGATACATAAGAAATAGGAGCAGGAATAGGCCACTTGGCCCCTCGAGCCTGCTCCGCCAGTCAATAAGATCATGGCTGATCTTGGGCTCAAAGCCACTTCCCTGCCCGCTCCCCATAACCCTTCACTCCCTTATCTTGCAAAAATCTGTCTATCTCCACCTCAAATGTATTTAATGACCCAGCCTCCACGGCTCTCTGGGGCAGAGAATTCCACAGATTTACGACCCTCTGAGAGAAGAAATTCCTCCTCATCTCAGTTCTAAAAGGGTGACCCTTTATTCTGAAACTATGCCCCCGAGTTCTAGATTTCCCCACGAGGGGAAACATCCTCTCTGCATCTACCTTGTCGAGCCCCCTCAGTATCTTATATGTTTCAATAAGATCACCTCTCATTCTTCTAAATTCCAATGAATATAGGCCCAACCTGCTCAACCTTTCTTCATAAGTCAACCCCCTCATCTCTGGAATTAACCTAGTGAATCGTCTCTGACTGCCTCCAATGCAAGTATATCCCTCCCTAAATAAGGAGACCAAAACTGTACGCAGTACTCAAGGTGTGGTCTCACCAATACCCTGTATAGTTGTAGCAGGACTTCCCTGCTTTTATACTCCAACCCCTTTGAAATAAAGGCCAACATTCCATTTGCCTTTTTGATTACTTGCTGTATCTGCATGCTAACTTTTTGTGTTTCATGCACAAGGACCCCCAGGTCCCTCTGAACTGTAGCATTTTGTAATCTCTCTCCATTTAAATAATAGTTTGCTTTTTTATTTTTCCTGCCAAAGTGGATAACCTCGCACTTTCCCACATTATACTCCTGCTGCCAAATGTTAGCCCACTCATCTAGCCTGTCTATATCCCTTTGCAGATTCTTTGGGGGAAAAATTCAGTCGCGCCCCGTTTGGGGCGCAAATATCGTCCGGGCGCAAAAATTAGCGCCTGGCGCTAATTATCGCCACTAACTGGAAACTTCACTTTTAACGCCCCGGGAGGTGATTGGAGCGCTAAATCAGGCGCTGCACACCTGTCTTAAGGCGCAAAGGCCGAGGAGTGAGGCGCTAACTCAGAGCGCTGGCGAAGCTCATGTAATGTCAGTCAGCAATGGAACACACACACTATGGCACGGGCCAGTTCTTAAAGGGGATGGTTGATCTTGCTTTCCATCCACATCCTGCTCATTGCAGCCTTGAATCTCGGCCTGGAGAGACCTGCACATCAAATCTGCTGGAAAGAACAATGGAGAGTACCAGGCAAAGAGCTCAGAGTGCAGCCCCCACAGTCTCTGCTAAATCGATACAAGGAATGGCAACTCAAAATGAACCTGCAAAGTGCTGCTCAGTACCCAAAACTCCTTCACACAACGTTGAATCTCTCCAGAAGTCTCTCCCTCTCTGTCTCAGAATGCGTAGTTCAAAAATGGCACCGACAATAAAAGGCAGGAAGTGGTCACCTTTAAATAGCGCTCCCCCTTTCCCTTCATGACTGCAGAACGCTCCCCTCAACCTGTCGTTGCTCGCGTCAGGCGGTAAGGCAGGGGGCGCCACTCAATATCCGCTCCGGGGCGATACCGGGGCGTTGCACACTCGAGTGACGTCATGATCAGCCAGCGCAGGAGATCGTGGCGGTAGTGTTTAGCGCCGCCGCAAAATGTCTAGTTAATTTCGCGAGCGGCGCAAACTTCGCCGTGCCTGGGCGCTAGATGTTTTGCGCCCCATTAGCGCCCTCTTAAGGCGCTAACGGGAGGCGCAACCAACTGAATTTTTCCCCCTTTGTCTCCTCTTCACAACTTGCTTTACCACCCATCTTTGTATCATCCGCAAACTTGGCTACATTACACTCAGTCCCTTCATCCAAGTCATTAATGTAGATTGTAAATAGCATGCCGATTGATAGATTATTCCATTTAACAGGTTGGGGAAGATCAGGGGACACAAATTCAAACAAATGAGCAGGAATAGACTGGACGCTACCCGGTTCTTCTTTTCCTAAAGAGTAGAGAGCCTCTGCAATACATTGCCGGCTGGTGTGGTGGGTGCTGACTTTCTCCCTCGAGGGATCTGGACCGGTTCTTGACTGAGGCAGTGATCGCATCATATAGAAGGTAAGTGTCTTTATAGATAACACTTGGTCCATGTGATCTCCTGGACTGGTTTTGATTGCCTGAGGGGGGTAGGAGAGGAATTTTCCAGTGTATTTTTTCCCTTATTGGCTATGGGTTTTTTCTCTTTTTTTCCTCTCTCAGGAAATAATGGGGGCTAAGTTCGATAGCTCCCGAAAAAGGGCGCGGGTCAACTTCATGCTACCTGCTCATTTCAATGATTTCAGCGTGCAGCCAGCGCTAACTGTGCTGTTCATTGGCTACATGCATCAGCAGGGGGCCCAAAACTGTGAGAGGCTTGCACCGGAAGTGGTGGAAGCAGAGACACTCGATGTTTTCAAGGGAGACTGGATAGGCACTTGAGGGAAATAAACTTGCAGGGCTACGGGGATAGAGCGAGGGAATGGGACTGGCTGGATTGCTCCACAGAGAGCTGGCACGGACTCGATGGGCCGAATGGCCTCCTTCTGTGCTGTTATGACTCTATGACCAGTTAAATCTAGCCTGCACTGCTTAAAGCTAGCCTGCACCTTTAAAAGGGAATTGCATTGTGGCTAGAGCAGCTGCTGGAAGTTGTTCAGGAAGTGAATCTGACCTGGAAAACAGTAAAGAATGGCATAATACGGGAAAGAGCGGGCTCGAAGGTTTTCGGACGCCGCACTGGAGGCCTTGGTGGAGGAGGTGGAAAGGGGGAGAGATGTCCTGTATCCGCGGGGGGCCAGGTGGGCCTCCAGACACACGCCCAGAAGGCAGTGGGAGCAGATAGCCGTGGAGGTCAATATCAGGAGTCAAGCCCCGAGGACCTGGATGCAGTGCCACAAGATGTTCAATGACCTCACATGAGTGGTCAAGTCAGTGAATGCATCTTCACATGCCATACCCTACCAACTGCACCAAAAGCCTCAGCCACTGCTCAATGCACCACACCCCCATCACTGACCTACCAACAATCTCTATCAATCAGGACTCATACCTAACATTCATAGCTTCACCTCACCCTCACACACTTAGCACTGCTGCAAACCTCACACCCACATCTCACAGCTTGCACACACTGCCAGCTATTCAACCATGAAAGCCACATCACCCAAACAGATTGCACGACACTCACTGAAAAACTTCCCTCTCTCTTGCAGGATAAGGTGGTGCACAACCGGAGGCAGCAGGAGCTAACTGACAGGGGACAGGCGCACCTGCATGTCCTAACCCCCATGGAGGAGACAGTGCTGGCCATTATTGGAACGGCCATTGCTAAGGACATGGCCAGCGGCAGGACTGAAACCATCAAAGATGACGGTATCCTCATACCTAATCTTCCTTCTCACATCTCACTTCCCCCTCATTCCACAATCTCTTCTGATTTACAAGCTGCAGATGGTTTAAGCATGCACCTCTTGCTTCCCCTCCCCCCACCCCTCACTACAACCATGCCCTTGGGCTGAATGGCCTCCTTTTGTGCTGTGAATTTCTATGATTCTACTTTCGGATACCCAAGAACTGCAACCTGACCAGGCAGTGGTGGAAGAGTAATAAGACAGTGATGATGAAGACAAACCGTTGCACGATTTAACACTCGCAGCTACCAGCTCAGATACTGACACTGCGTGTAATTTAGAGGATAACATAGAGGCGGAATCTGCACGTGGTGAGACACAGGGCATGAGTGGCCTGCAGCCTGAGTAGGGGGCAAGGATAGTGCAAGTACCAACTCACTGGAGGGCGAGAGCGCACACGAGTTCTGCTGCGGAGGACTCAGACGAGCACTTCGATGGGGCAGGCTACAGAAGAAGGCTGATGGGTATGCTTGGTGCATTGGGAAGCCTGCCAGAAGCCTGTGCGCAATGTCAAGGAGCATGGAGGAGTCCGGCACCAACTTGGCACAGGGCTTTGCGCAGAGCTTGGAGCCTATCCTTTCCAGCATGGAAGTGGTGGCCAACTCCATTAGCACACTTGTGGACCCAACCATCATGCAGCGTCTGATGCCTGATGTCTCATCTTCCATTGCAGCACAAGCAGCAGCCACCCAACATCTGAGTGCTGCAGTGGAAGCTCAGACTGCTGTCATGCAAGGTCAGCTTACTGCCATACAAGCTCAGACTGCTGCCATCATGGGTCTGGATTACAGTGTTCAAAGGGGCTTGCAGGATGTCACAGCAGTCCAGCAATCTGTCCTCCAATAGATTACTAGGATTGCTGAGGTGCCACCCCAGGGGAGTGGCAGTGGCTCCATGGAGCACGAAACTGCTGTCCTCTCTCGATGACAGCATTCATCCTCCCACCACTGCAACTCCGCCAGTGCCCTTGCTATTGGAGTTGAGGTCGATGATCAGTCATGATCTTATTGAATGGCGGAGCAGGCTCAAGGGACCGAATGGCCTACTCCTGCTCTTATTTCTTATGTTCTTATTGCCTGTCAGCCAGCCAGCCCAGACTGCTGCCGCCCATGCCGAGATGGTGCAGTCCGCAGCTGGGACTTCCAGGGCCAGAGCTGATCGAGGTCATCCTCCAAAGCCATCTGCAGTCTCCTCCACTGAAAGTCAGCAGCTTTCCACCAGCCACGCTGCAGCCACTGGGGTAGCACTGCGTAGGAGCACTAGGACAGGCAAAGGCACACAGAAGACAGGCTCCAAGGGAATGCACAAGGGTGATTAGTTTACATTTGTATGCAGTATGGCATGATTTGATTTATAAATTTGGTTTGGAATGTTTATTTTGTGGAGGCTTTTATTTTTGCATTGTGGCCACGCGGGTGCTGTGATGGTCAGTGACAGAGGGAAGGTAAGGAGTGGACTGTTGGTGAATGGAGAATTGGGGTTGTGGTTACTGGTATTGCACTCGAATGAGTTCTTCACGGACAGTTCGGGCAGAAAGGGGCTGTCTAGGTTGCCTCCTCTCTTCCTCTTCCTCCTACTCCTACTCAGCTGGTCCCCATATGGCTGGTGGCAAGGGCTGTGCCCTCATGATGACAAGGTTGTGCAGCATGCAGCGAACCACCACTCATTTTTACACCCGCTCTGCCGAGTACTGCAGGGCTCTTCCAGAGCTGTCCAGGCAGCGGAAGCATTGTTTCAGCATGCCAATAGTCTGCTCTATCACATTTCGTGTGGCAGCATAGCTTTCATTGAATGCGTGCTGCGCACGGAGTCATCAGTCATGCGGTCAACGGATAGCCCTTGTCGCCCAGTAGCCACCCTTTGATTTGCCGTGGTGGCTCAAATACACATGGCACAGCAGCCTGCCACAGAATGAAGGCATTAACCGGCATGATTCACTGCCTATGGTTGCACATCAGCTGGACGTTGAGGGAGTGGAATCCCTTTCAGTTCCGGAATATGGCAGAGTTGACATGCGGCTCCCGCAAAGTGATGTACATGCAGTCAATGGAATACTGCACCATGGGGATGCCAGCAATCCTGGTGAAGCTGCGTGCTCATTCCTCCTGCTGGTCTCTGGCAAGAGAGAATGAAATGTAGTCAGCTCTCATTGAATACAGAGCCTCAGTGACCCCCCTTATGCAACAGTGGACGGCAAACTGCGAGATGTTGCAAATATCTCCAGCTCCAGCCTGGAAGGAGCCCGACGCGTAAAAGTTCATCACCACGGTCACCTTCACAGCCACTGGTAATGCGGTCCTTGCCCTGCTCTGAGGTTGCAGTTGTGGCTGCAGCAGGTGACAGATTTCAGTGAACACATCCTTACTGAAGCACAGACATCTCACACATTGTTCTTCGCTGAGATTCAGGTAGGAGAATTGCTCCCTAAACACCCTGGGTGGATATGGCCTCCTGCTGAGAGCCCTTCTCCCCCTCCTCCTCCTCCTCCTCCCCCTCCTCCTCCTCCTCTCTCTTCCAGCAGCTTGTCCTGCTCTGAGTGACCTCTGTTCATTCTCCAAGTCATTTTTTAAATTTATTGATGGGATGTGGGCATGGCTGGCAAGGCCAGCATTTATTGACCATCCCTAATTGCCCTTGAGAAGGTGGTGGTGAGCTGCCTTCTTGAACCGCTGCAGTTCGTGTGGTAAAGGTACTCCCACAGTGCTGTTAAGTAGGGAGTTCCAGGATTTTGACCCACTGAGGATGAAGGATCGGCGATATACTTCCAAGTCGGGATGATGTGTGACTTGGAGGGGAACTTGGAGGTGGTCGTGTCCCCATGCGCCTGCTGCCCTTGTCCTTCTAGGTGGAAGAGGTCACGGGTTTGGGAGGTGCTGTCGAAGAAGCCTTGGCGAGTTACTGCAGTGCATCTTGTAGATGGTATACACTGCAGCCACGGTACGCTGGTGGTGGAGGGAGTGAATGTTTAAGGTGGTGGATGGGGTACCAATCAAACGGGCTGCTTTGTCCTGGATGGTGTCAAGCTTCTTGAGTGACGTTGGAGCTGCACTCATCCAGAATGAGTACCATGTTATATTCCAAGGGGAATTCCTACTCATGCACCCATGTCTGGCAGCAAGTGGTTTGTGCAGAAGCCTTGAAGTCAGGAAAAATCCTTCAGCACCTGCCACACCACTCTCTGTAGACTTTTGCAACTTGAAACAACTATAGAAAGCACCAAACACCTGTAGAATCGTAGCAACAGCCAGAAGGAATCAACCAGCAACTAACCTGTAGGTAGTTGATTATCCCTTTAAATAGCACTTTTGGGGGTCCTTCCTGCTGCTGAACGTGTGTTCAGCTGTGCGAGGGTAAGAGAGGGCGCTAGCTGGAGCATTGAGCTCCAAAATGGCAGCGCCAGTGTCAAATTAGTGTTGCACGCTGATTGACGTCATGACCTGCATGCTTCAAGTGGACATTCACTGCACATGTTAACCAATATGGCATCTGGTGCAATTTGCCCCACAAGCGCACCGTGGACGGCATTTTGGAGCTCAATTGGCACTCATAGCACCCAAAAAATGGGCACCCAAAAAAAAGTTGGGTTGTCCCATAAACATCAGTAGTCGCCCCTGTATATTGAGACAAGTTGCATTGTCTCAGCGATACAAAGACTGTGCATGCGCAGTCAATTCAGGTACTTACTGTTGGACACCATTTGTATGTTAGACAAGTCACTTTGCGTGTCACTGACTTTTACAGCAGTATTTATCTTGGTAAGTTTTTTTTTGATCCAGCCCTATTTGCTTCCACGTTCATAAACCACTCACCGCTTTTAACTATTAAATAAAATACTTGCGGCGCAGAGGTAAACCGTACCAAAAACCCCTCCTAGTTAGGAGTCACGCTCGATCACACCCTGTCGCATAGACAGCATCTCCAGAACCTTGGGAATAAACTAAAGAGTAGGGTCAACTTGATCCAGAAACTCGCCGGATCCACATGGGGAGCAGACACGCAAACCCTCCGTACGGCAGCACTCGCCCTGGTGTACGCTACAGCAGAGTACTGCTCTCTGGCATGGCTATCAAGTCCGCATATCAAATCCGTTGATGTCTAGCTGAACTCTACTATGAGAATTATTACCGGTACGCTTTTATGGACACCAATACCTTGGCTGCCCGTGCTTGCAAGCATTGCACCACCACACCTACCCCGCGAATATGCAGTCTCCAGGGAATACAACTGCTACACCAGCAAAGACATGTCAATCCAGGCCGACTTGACCAACCTACCACCAACCCGTCTCAAATTTAGAAGGCCAATTTAGACCGTTGCCGAAGCCCTTCAGCGATCTCCCCTCACCCTTGATGACGGTTGGCAAAATGCTTGTAAGAACTGCGACATACCAAATGGATTCCTTATAGAGGACCAACAGGATCAAACCTCCCTTGCAAACAGTGGACAACCATCAACTACCTCAGAACTGGTCATGATAGATGCTGTCACCTTATTCATTGGTAGATTAAAGCATCCCCATCATGCGACTGCAGAGCTCCTAATCAGACCCTGGAGCACAACATTGAACACTGCCCTCAAAGGAAATTCACAGGCAGCCTACAAGAAATCCACACTGTTACATTTGGCCTGGATATCTGACTTAGACATTGATATTTAATTTGTTATTTGCTACTACCATACGAAAAAAGAGAGGTTGAATAAAATAGTGGGAGTTATAACTTCTCTTCCGGGGGAGTAAAACCTCAGCTGGGGGTGGGGAAATCCGTTGCGTGGGCCGAGGTAGCGCGAGCCTTCCTTTCAACTTTTTTCTTTCCCCTTGTGCGGAGCCGCCCTGTGCCAGTTGGAAGCCATTCATGTAATGTATTATCACATGGTTTGTCACATGGCTTAATATGAGCATGGCCTAATAAAGCAAGCACATGGAGTAACAACTCATCGTGTCTCTGTCCTTCATTTGTTCTACCCATATATATTACATTTTGGCGACAAGAATGGGATCCCAAAGCCATTTTTAGTAATCATGGAAGGACACAGTGTTCAACCTTCGAGTGAACAAGTTTAAGGTGAATTTGTGACACCTAAACTGAATTTTTGTGATGTTTTACTGTTAATGCTCATGCAGAATTGTCTGTGCTTCGCCTTCACATGTATATATACACAGCAACAGCAGCGCTGATTCTCACAGGTACACAGATAGTGTGCTGAGTCACTGTTCGATGGGATCGGGACAATGATGGCTGCGCCTATGGGATTCATCGGAAGCCTCAGCATGTATGACCGAGCTCGCGAACCATTCAGTTCTTACATTTTTTTTAATTCGTTTATGGGATGTGGGTGTCGCTGGCAAGGCCAGCATTTATTGCCCATCCCTGGTTGCCCTTGAGAAGGTGGTGGTGGTGAGCCGCCTTCTTGAACTGCTGCAGTCCGTGTGGTGGAGGTACTCCCACAGTACTGTTAGGGAGGGAGTTCCAGGATTTTGACCCAGCGACGATGAAGGAACGGCGATATGCTTTCGTGCTTTCGTACTTGTTCAGCATTGTGTCGAGTCGCTTCTTTGAAGCATCCACACTGAAGATGTTTTTAAGTCTAGTTTTTACTTTCTCAACCAGTCTTTGCCCATGAGAGTTGGCCTGTCGTTGTAGCTCGCTACAGTAATAGGCAGCTTTACTGACTGGCCATTGTGTTGAACTGTACATTCCATTTGTCCACATGTCTCTAGGATTTCTCCGGAGTAGGTTTTTAACTCTACGGTACTCTTTGTAAGTGGTATTTGATTAAACTTACTCTCATATGTGTCGTTACTCATGATAGAGCAGTCTGCTGCCGTGTCGACACACATATCAATATATTGCTCGTTGATCAAAAGTTTTGTACGGAAGTCTTTCTCATTACTGCTAGTGTTACTGCTAGTGGCATAGATACTGTAGATGCCTAGTTCTTCAACATCAGGTGTGTTCACTTCAATATTGTGAACTCTTCCCTTTTGTTGTCGCTGCTTTGCATTGCCACTAGAATGATTCTTACTTCCTGCTTCAGATCTAGCTCTGCAAGCTGTTGAAATATGGCCTTGCTTCTGGCAGTAAAAACATTTCGCATTTCTGTAATGGCAGGACTGTGGTGAGTGATTTCCATTGCAGCGATAACAAGTCACTGAACTGCTCTCACCGACATGCTTTTGACCCAGTCTCACAGCTTTAGGTTCGGTGGTGGCTTTGTGACTGTAGACCTCAGCTGCACTGGTCACTTGAGTTGGACGGAGCTCCCTAGCATTCTTAGATGCCATCTCCATAGATGGGGCAATTTTGCATGCTATGTCAAACGTTAGGTTCGGAGTGTTCAGTAAATTGGACTGTGTGCGCTCATCCACCAGTCCACACACAAACTTATTTCGCAATGCACGATTCAAAAATGTGCCGAAGTTATAATACAAAGACAGGTTCTGAAGAGCTACAATGTACTCACTGATGGTTTCACTTTGTTTTTGGTTCCTGGTACCAAACTTATAGCTCTCTGCTATTTCTAATGGCTTTGGGTCAAAATGGTCCTCGAGTTGCTCGACAATGTCTTCAAACGACCCATCCTTTGCTTTCCCTGGTGCAAGTAGGTATGTCAACGTTCTGTAGACATCTGGCCCGATCACGTTAGAAAAATTGTTTTTTTCCGTTCACGAATTACTTTATTTTGAGCTTGAACATTCTCTTCTGCACCTGCGGTCTCAAAAAAAACATCTCCATCCGCTCAGGTGGAGGAAGAGCTAGCGAAGCTCAGAGAGAACGAAGTGCTAGTAAAAACTGATAAGAGTGAATGGGCTACCCCGATTGTGGTAGTGTCCAAAGCAGACAAAACTGTACGCTTGTGCGGTGACTACAAAGTTACTATCAACCAAGCGGTTGATGATGAGCAGTACTCATTACCTACATCGCAAGATTTGGATGCAGCACTCTCTGGGTCAAAGGTTTTCTCCAAGTTTGACCTGTCGCGCGCTTATGCTCAGCTGAATGTTGACAAAGAGAGTCAACAGTATCTCACCATCAACACACACAAGGGACTGTACTCATACACCAAACTGCTGTATGGTGTAAAGTCCTCCCCCAAAATCTTCCAGGCTACGATGGATAAGATTTTGCAAGGAGTTCCAAATTGCTTATGCAATCAAGACGATGTGCTGATCGCAACAAGCAGCGAGGAAGAAAATCTAGAAGTGTTAGATATTGTGCTTCAAAGGTTGAATGCTCACAATGTCAAATTGAAAAGGAGCAAATGTGCTTTTGTGCAACCCAAGGTTTTGTACCTTGGTCTGAAAGTTGATGCAAATGGCTTGCAACGAGTGAAGGAAAAGGTTGATGCTGTCATCAATGCTCCAAAGCCACAGAACGTGTCTGAGTTAAGATCTTTCCTTGGAATGGTCCAGTACTACACACGTTTCTTACCTGAGTTAGCGACCACGTTAGCTCCATTGCATGAGCTCCTCAAGAAGGATGTCCAGTGGAAATGGACGCAACCACAACAGGAAGCTTAAGATGCTTGTAAGAGAAGTCTCTCTAGCGATGCTCTACTTGTGCACTATGACACAGAGCGTGCGCTTAAGTTAGCGTGTGATGCTTCCAGCTACGGTGTGGGAGCTGCCATAAGCCACGTAATGGATGACGACCAAGATAAACCAATCGTGTTCGCATCACGAACCCTCACAAAGAGCGAAAGAAAGTATGCGCAAATTGAAAAGGAAGCACTTGCCATAGTGTTTGGAATCAAGTAATTCCAACAGTTCCTGACCGGTAGAAAGATAACCCTGATAACTGATCACAAACCGCTCATAGCAATATTGAGGCCCAAATCTGCCATCCCTGCAATGGCCGCATCAAGAATGCAACATCGAGCAGTGTTGTTGTCACAATATGGCTACACGATTGAATATCGCACTTCAAAGCAAAATGCAATCACAGATGCCTTGTCCAGGTTGCCACATGAAGACTCGTGTTGGGAGTGAAGGTGAGATTTTCACGCTAGGTGCACTAAACAAAGACTTTCCCACGAATGCAACTGAGATTGCAGATGAGACTCAAAAGGACTCAGTACTGAAAAGAGTGTATGAAAACACCTTGAATGGATGGACTGATCAGTGTATGGACACAGAATTGAAACCATTCCATAACCATCATACTGAATTGTCTTGTGAGCAAGGTTGTATCAAGTGGAGAAACAGAGTGGTGGTACCTACTTCTTTGAGAGATAGAATTCTGGCCGAACTTCATACTGAACATCCAGGGATCATCAGTATGAAATGAATTGCAAGAAGCTTTGTTTACTGACCTGCATTGGACAGTGATCTTGAACCACTCGATCATGAACTCATACATGAGTTTGACTCAGTTCAGACTTCAGTAACTGAAGTATCAGATTCAAACAAGTCTGAGATAGAAACAGGATCATATTTGAGTTCAGGACCAAAAGAAAACAGCCCGAAAATTGGTTCAACACCAAAACCGTCTGTAAGGAGATCAGGAAGGCTCCGCAAACCTGTTATTAAACTGAATTTGTAGTTAATTTGTAGGATATGTAGTTCACTTAAAAGAAAAAAAGCCAGGAGTTTTTGTTATGTGGTACATGTAATGCTGGGTAAGGTTGTATTTGAGAGGGGAATACATACATTTTTTTTAAGGGGAAAGCAGTGTAATGTATTATCACATGGTTTGTCACATGGTTTAGTATGAGCATGCTCAGCTCGCTCTGGCCTAATAAAGCAAGCACATGGACTAGCAACTCATGGTGTCTCTGTCCTTCATTTGTTCTACCCACATATGTGACAACTTTTGCGTTTGAAAAGAGACCATTTTTTCCTGTTTAAACTGGTGTTTGAGACGGGGAGGGGCTGCCATCAACGGAGAGAGTGCACGCGCCACGTGGCCTTGGAGGGGGGGAAAAGGGGACGGAAAGAAAGAGACTTTCCAGTCCTTGGGCCTGAGGCATGGCCGTAATAATCGGGATCCGGTGTGACTCTCTTCTTCAATGTCTTCAGTCTGAGTTAATGAAATAGCTGAAGGTGTTATCATGATTTTCCTCGTACCTCAGACTTGGAGCTTTATATTCATGGCCATGTGCTTTTCTGACGGACAGATAGGCCTAATCTAGGCACTCGTGTCCTTTGAGATACCGCCAGCTATTTGTGAAAGGGTTGGGGAGGAGGAAAGAGTGGGGGCTGCCTTTGTCGGCTGATTTATGGCGATGAGGTCGGGTGGGTAAAGTCGCTCAGAGCCCTGTTTATTTCTCCATTTCTCTCATGTGCCATCCACCTCTGCCATTACTGGTGCTGTTAATTCAAGTCACTGGCTTTCACCGCCGTGTTGGGGTTTGGTATCGAAATAAGTACAACCTACTTATGCACAGCTGGATTTTCAGCAATGAAAACAAATTACCGAGCCAGGATGGACATTGACCAGAACTAGAACATTTCATTCACTATGCTTCCAATTTCCACCCTTCCCTCATCTTCACATGGTCCATCTCCGACTCTTCCCTTCCCTTCCTCGACTTCTCTATCTCCATCTCTGGGGATAGGTTATTGACTAACATTCACTACAAGCCCACCGACTCCCACAGCTACCTGGACTACACTTCCTCCCACCCCGCCTCCTGTAAGGACTCTATTCCATTCACCCAGTTTCTCCGTCTCCGCCGCATCTGCTCTGATGATGCCACCTTCCATACCAGTGCTTCCGACATGTCTTCCTTTTTCCTCAACCGAGGATTCCCCTCTACCGTGGTCGACACGGCCCTCGACCGTGTCCGTTCTATCTCCCGCACATCTGCCCTCACCCCTGCCCCTCCCTCCCGGAACCACGATAGGGTTCCCCTTGTCCTCACCTTTCACCCCACCAGCCTCCACATTCAACGGATCATCCTCCGCCATTTCCGCCACCTCCAGCGTGATCCCACCACCAAACACATCTTCCCCTCACCTCCCCTTTCAGCATTCCGTAGGGACCGCTCCCTCCGCGACACCCTAGTCCACTCCTCTACCACCCCCAGCACCCCTTCCCCTTCGCCCGGCACCTTCCCGTGCAAGCGCAGGAGATGCAACACATGCCCTTACACCTCCCCTCTTCCCACTGTCCAGGGCCCCAAACACGCCTTCCAGGTGAAACAGCGATTTACTTGTACTTCCTGCAATTTAGTATACTGTATTCGCTGCTCACGATGTGGACTCCTCTACATTGGGGAGACCAAACGCAGATTGGGTGACCGCTTTGCGGAACACCTCCGTTCAGTCCGTAAGGGGGACCCCGATCTCCCGGTGGCCTGTCACTTTAATTCACCGCTTCACTCCCACTCTGACCTCACCGTCCTCGGCCTATTACACTGTTCCACGGAAGCTCAGCGTAAGCTCGAGGAACAGCACCTCATCTTTCGTTTAGGCACGCTACAGCCCTCTGGACTCAATATCGAGTTCAACAATTTTAGATCATAACCTCAGCTCCAATCACATTTATATTTTATTTTATCCACCCTTTTATTTGTCCCCCCCCACCTTTTTTTTCCTCCTAGAAGCTGGCAGCTGTCCTTCATTCTGCCAGTGGATTTCACACTTCATTCAGCCTTAATCTGTCACATTAACACCACCTCTAGCCTTGCATATCTCTTAATGTCTCAATGTCTCTTCATCTCCCCCTTTGTTCCTTTATCCCCTCCCCCTTTTCCCAGCTTTACCCTGGCCTTAAATCTATTTGATTTCCGGCTCTTCCCAGTTCTGATGAAAGGTCATCGACCTGAAACGTTAACTCTCTTTCTCTCTCCACGGATGCTGCCTGGCCTGCTGAGTTTTTCCAGCGTTTTCTGTTGTTATTTTGGACATTGACCAGGACGTGCGTGTCGAAGATACCTCCTCATCTTGACAGAATTGTTGCTCAGCACCAGCAACAAGTTTCAAATTAAAACAAAATTCATAATATATATATATGTTTAATTGTATAACTAATTTCTATGCAGAAAAATACCTGTGATACTGGGGTTGCGTGGATTTTTTATAACACAGGAGGGAGAGCCTCAGATGCAAATAGGTTGAGAACCCCTGCTGTAGATCATTGTTAATACATGATTTATCTCCACATATCTAATGTTGAAAAATAATCATCAATAAAGCATCAAGTGACTCGAACATTATTTTCCTTTTTCTAATTTTCTTCTTTCGCCTGCTGAAGATGATGATGCTTCTTGCTGAGATTTGGCTCAACAGGAACAGACAGCCTTCCTTTATCTTGCCCAAGAGGCCATTCTTTATGTGTATGTCCTGGCAGTGAATGTCAACAGCCTACTACTCATCTCTGTTGGATCCCTGCCAAGCCCAATCTTGTCCTCACTCAATATGTAAACACAGATGCACTTTTCAATAGCTATCCAGTCTGCAGCTGCGGCTGCAACTGCAACTCAGGCTGATTTTCTGTTCCCTAGCCCAGGGACATATGGTGAATTGGAATCACACCACTGCATTGCCGGCTGAGATCAGCTAACTCAGAACAAACCAAGGATCAGAATTAGCTCTTTCGCGATCTGTATGGGCCAGTGTCATCTCATGTAATACATTTATCCACCGAGATATTGGTGAGTTCCAAGAAATCCAGTTTCATTATTAACATTACACATAGGGTATATCACGTTGCAACCTTTAGAAGGTTGGCACGTACAGTACATTGCACCTTGTTGCAGCCTGCACAATGTGACAACAATCCAAGGCATTATTGTGAACCGGTCACAGGCTCACATGAATATCTTATTGTCAATTGTTTAGTTGACAGGCCTGAAGTTGCCAACATTGTAAACAACATTAATCCTGCCCACTTACATGTAAGTCATCTGCTGTTGACTGGTTCTCTGTCATTACAATATAGAATTACACAGAAGATACAACATTGAAACAGGCCATTCAGTCCATGTTGGTGTTTATCCTCCACACAAGCAGTAGTACTAATCTCATTTGCCCTCTATAGAATTACATAAAAATTACAGCATGGAAACAGGCCATTCGAGCTCACAGTCCCAATGCCTCTTCTTTCCTGATGGTGTTAAATTCCCTAAGCTAAGCATAGTAGGGCACACATTATCACCATGTGATAGTTAGTAGATAGTTAAACCAGGTTTTTTTTTATTTGTTCATAGGATGTGGGCGTCACTGGCCAGGCCAGCATTTGCTGCCCATCCCAAACTGCCCTTGAGAAGGTGGTGGTGAGCCACCTTCTTGAACCGCTGCAGTCCATGTGGTGAAAGTACTCCCACAGTGCTGTTAAGGAGGGAGTTTCAGGATTTTGACCCAATGAGGATGAAGGAATGGCGATATATGGTGTGTGACTTGAAGGGGAACTTGGAGGTGAGCACATACATTGGGACTACCAACAGCTTGTAGTCCTGGCAGCAGTAATTATGTCATATAAGGTAACAATAATTACTTACAGTGAGCCTCAAATCTAAAGTGCAGTAAGATGGTTGGGTGATTCTATAATCCTTGCCCCATATGATTTATTTAAGGCAAGCATTCTAGATTGTACTGGGAGGCTATCCTCAAGCTGCTGTGAGCTGGCAATGAGACATCTCTCTTCCTCTCTTGGGAAGCGGAAAAGAACCTTCCACACAAATAGTGGTAATTATTCTAGAATAGCCTGGGATAGTACCACCACCAAGCCTCACAGACACTAAGTCCAACATGATATTTCAGTGTTCCTGAGTGCCTGTCAGACCTTCCTTTTACCATTTATTCTGTGAGTGAGCAATGTTTTCGGTAACAACTTGCTGAAGGTAATTTGGTCTGGACTCCAGTAAACAATGGTTTCGTCTCTAGAAAATAGGCAAGCATCAGTCTGCAGTCTGAATCTAATTAAGTCAGTAAATCAAAGTAAGTCAGTTTTGATCATTTGGAAAGAATACCATTATTCTTTTATGCTAGAGTGGACATCAAAGCAAAGTGAAACATATATCGAGGTTGGGAGCTCCACGTTCTTCAGTTTTCTATTTTGCTGTGGCACTTATCAGCTAAGGGCTTCTGGGAGCTATACGAAGGTCATTTCTCACATACCCTGGCCAAAAGTTATTGAAGAGAACAGATAATATTTTGGACTGTTTATTGTTTTGGAACAGATATTACTGTAAACCATCTAATCTGTTGATTTTCTTTTGTTTCTATATAATTTTACCTTTTAGTAAATCTGATCTGTAGTTTTTAACCTGTGCAACTCTGTCTGGCAATGTGGTGTGATTCAGACAGAACTGAAGCAGACGGTGGTTAGGCCGCATTATTTCTGCTGCATACTTCAGCAACATGCCTCAGAAATAATGCAGATACCCTGTTCACCCTGTAGCAGTGCGATGAAGATCATACAAGGCACAAGTCAGGAGTATGATGGAATACTCTCCACTTGCTTGGATGAGTGTAGCTCCAACAACACTCAAGAAGTTCGACACCATCCAGGACAAAGCAGCCCGCTTGATTGGCACCCCATCCACCACCTTAAACATTCACTCCCTCCACCACCGGCGTACTGTGGCTGCAGTGTGTATCATCTACAAGATACACTGCAGCAACTCGCCAAGGTTTCTTCGGCAGCACCTCCCAAACCCGCGACCTCTTCCACCTAGAAGGACAAGGGCAGCAGGCGCATGGGAACACCACCACCTCCAAGTTCCCCTCCAAGTCACACACCATCCTGACTTAGAAGTATATCGCCGATCCTTCATCGTCGCTGGGTCAAAATCCTGGAACTCCCTCCCTAACAGCACTGTGGGAGTACCTTCACCACACGGACTGCAGTTATTCAAGAAGGCAGCTCACCACCACCTTCTCAAAGGGCAACTAGGGATGAGCAATAAATGCTGGCCTTGCCAGCGACGCCCAGATCCCATAAGCGAATAAAAAAAAAATACGAAGCGTGAACTTGCCGACGGAAGGTGACTTTTGTGAAAATTATTAGGATCAAGCCTCACTTGTAACAATTGTTGGAAACTAAAGTGGGATAAGTAGAAACATAGAAACATAGAAAAATAGGAGCAGGAGTAGACCATTCGGCCCTTCGAGCCTGCTCCGCCATTCAATATGATCATGACTGATCCTCTATCTCAATACCATATTCCCACTCTCTCCCCATACCCCTTGATGTCTTTTGTGTCTAGAAATCTATCTATCTCCTTCTTAAATATATTCAGTGACTTGGCCTCCACAGCCTTCTGTGGTAGAGAATTCCATAGGTTCACCACCCTCTGAGTGAAGAAATTTCTCCTCATCTCAGTCCTAAATGTCCTACCCCGTATCCTGAGACTGTGACTCGTCGTTCTAGACCCCACCCCCAGCCAGGGGAAACATCCTCCCTGCATCCAGTCTGTCTAGCCCTGTCAGAATTTTATACGTTTCAATGAGATCCCCTCTCATTCTTCTAAACTCTAGTGAATACAGGCCTAGTTGACCCAATCTCTCCTCATACGACAGTCCTGCCATCCCAGGAATCAGTCTGGTGAACCTTTGTTGCACTCCCTCGATGGCAAGTATATCCTTTCTTAGGTAAGGAGACCAAAACTGCACACAGTACTCCAGGTGTGGTCTCACCAAGGCCCTGTACAACTGTAGTAAAACATCCTTGCTCCTGTACTCAAATCCTCTTGCAATGAAGGCCAACATACCATTTGCCTTCCTAACTGCTTGCTGCACCTGCATGTTTGCTTTCAGTGACTGGTGTACAAGGACACCCAGGTCCCTTTGTACATCAGCATTTCCCAATCTAGCACCATTTAAATAATACTCTACCTTTCTGTTTTTCCTACCGAAGTGGATAACTTCACATTTATCCACGTTATACTGCATCTGCCAAGTATTTGCCCACTCACTCAACTTGTCTAAATCGCCTTGAAGCCTCTTTGCATCCTCCTCACAACTCACAATCCCACCTAGTTTCATGTCGTCAGCAAACTTGGAAATATTACATTTGGTTCCCTCATCCAAATCATTGATATATATTGTGAATAGCTGGGGCCCAAGCACTGATCCCTGCGGCACCCCACTAGTCACCGCCTGCCACCCCGAAAAAGACCCATTTATTCCTACTCTCTGTTTCCTGTCTGTTAACCAATTTTCAATCCATGCCAGTATATTACCCCCAATCCCATGTGCTTTAATTTTGCACACTAACCTCTTATGTGGGACTTTATCAAAGGCCTTCTGAAAATCCAAATACACCACATCCACTGGTTCTCCCTTATCTATTCTACCAGTTACATCCTCAAAAATCTCCAGTAGGTTTGTCAAACACAATTTCCCTTTCATAAATCCATGTTGACTTTGTCTAATCCCGTTGATATTTTCTAAGTGTCCTGTCATCACATCCTTTATAATAGACTCCAGCATTTTCCCTACTATTGATGTTAGGCTAACCGGTTTGTATTTCCCTGTTTTCTCTCTCCCTCCTTTTTTAAATAGTGGGGTTACATTTGCCACCCTCCAATCTGCAGGAACTGTTCCATAATCTATAGAATTTTGGAAGATGACAACCAATGCATCCACTATTTCCATGGCTACCTCCTTTAGTACTCTGGGATGCAGATTATCAGGCCCTGGGGATTTATCAGTTTTCAGTCCCATTAATTTCTCCAGCGCTATTTTTTTGCTAATACTAATTTCCTTTAATTCCTCCTTCTCACTAGACCCTTGGTTCCCTAGCATTTCTGGGAAGTTATTTGTGTCCTCTTCCGTGAAGACAGAACCAAAGTATTTGTTTAATTGCTCTGCCATTTCCTTGTTCCCCATTATAAATTCTTCCATTTCTGACTGTAAGGGACCTACATTTGTCTTCACTAATCTTGTTCTTTTTACATACTTGTAGAAGCTTTTACAATCCGCTTTTATGTTCCTTGCAAGTTTACTCTCATACTCTATTTTTCCCCTCTTAATCAATCTCTTGGTCCTTTTTTGCTGAACTCTAAACTGCTCCCAATCCTCAGGCTTGCTACTTTTTCTGGCAGCTTTATATGACTCCTCTTTGGATCTAATACTATCCTTAATTTCTTTTGTTAGCCATGGTTGGGCTGCTTTCCCTTTTGTGTTTTTGCGCCAGAAAGGAATGTATAGCTGTTGCAATTCATGCATTCGTTCCTTAAATGTTAGCCATTGCCTATCCACCATCATGCCTTTTAATGAAGCTCCCAATCTATCATAGCCAACTCACTCCTCATACCATCGTAGTTTCCTTTGTTTAGATTTAGGACCCTAGTTTCGGATTGGACTTCTTCACTTTCCATTTTAATGAAGAATTCCTTCATGTTATGGTCACTCTTCCCTAAAGGACCCCGCACAACAAGATTATTAATTAACCCCTTCTCATTGCACAATACCCAATCTAGGATAGCCTGTTCCCTAGTTGGCTCCTCAATGTACTGGTCTAAAAAACTATCTCGTACACACTCCAGGAATTCATCCTCCACAGTATTATTACTAATTTGGTTTGGCCAGTCTATATGTAGATTAAAGTCACCCATGATTACTGTAGTACCCTTGTTACATGCATCTCTAATTTCCTGTTTGATGCCATCCCCTACATTACCACTACTGTTTGGAGGCCTATAAACAACTCCCACCAATGTTTTCTGCCCCTTGGTGCTTCTTAGCTCCACCCAGACTGATTCTACATCTTGATTTTCTGAGCCAATATCCTTTCTCACTATTGCTCTGATTTCATCCTTTACTAACAAGGCCATCCCACCTCCTTTTCCTTTTCGCCTGTCCTTCCTAAGTATTGAATATCCTTGGATAGTCAGCTCCCATCCTTGGTCACCCTGCAGCCATGTCTCGGTAATCGCAATTATATCGTATCCGTTTACATCTATTTGTGCTGTTAATTCATCTACCTTATTACGAATGCTTCGTGCATTCAGATACAGTGCCTTTAGATTTGTCTTTTTAACATTTTTAGACATCTTAACATTTTTTTGTACTATGGCCCTATTTGTCTTATTACCATTTTTTCTTACCCGGACCCTATTTGTTAGTGCACTCCTTTGTTTGTACGCTCTGTCCCTTCCTGACACAATCTGGTTATCCTTACCCCAGTCACTATCCTGCACTGCTTCCTTGTCTTTTCTCTTTAGCATTCTAGATTTCTCTCTCCACCAGGACCCTCCCCCCCTCCCCACCCTCTTATTTAGTTTAAAGCCCTATCTACCTCCCTAGTTATTCGATTCGCTAGAACTCTGGTCCCAGCATGGTTCAGGTGTAGTCCGTCCCAACGGAACAGCGCTCTCTTTCCCCAGTACTGGTGCCAGTGCCCCACGAATTGAAACCCACTTTTCCCACACCAATCTTTGAGCCACGCATTCATCTCCCTGATCCTATTGACCCTATGCCAATTTGCTCGTGGCTCCAGTAATAATCCAGAGATTATGACCTTTGTGGTTCTGCTTTTTAATTTAGTCCCTAGCTGCTCAAACTCTCTCAGCAGAACCTCTTTCTTTGTCCTACCTATGTCGTTGGTACCTACGTGGACCACGACAACTGGATCCTCCCCCTCCCACTCTAAGTTCTTATCCAGCCCGGAGGAGATGTCCTTTACCCTGACACCAGGTAGGCAACATAGCCTTCGGGACTCACGCTCCTGGCTGCAGAGAACAGTGTCTATCCCCCTAACTATACTGTCACCTACTACAACCACCTTCCTTTTTACTGCCCCCACTTGAACAGCTTCCTGTACCACGGTGCCGTGGTCAGTTTGCTCGTCCTCCCCGCAGTCCCCGCATGGGTCCACAAGGGTTGCAAGAACCTCGAATCTATTGGACAAGTGCAGGGACTGAGGCTCCTGCAATACTACCTCCTGGATCCCCGTACCTGCCTCACTCGCAGTCACACCCTCCTGTCCCTGACCACGTGTCAGTTCTAAAGTATTTAATCTAAGGGGTGCGGCTGCCTCCTGGAGCAAAAGGTACAGGTAACTTTCTCCCTCCCTGATGTCTCGCAATGTCTGCAGCTCGGACTCCAGCTCCTCAACTCGGAGCTGCACACTTACCGCAGATGTAGTCGCCCTGGACAAAAATGTTCACAAGCTCCCACATACTGCACCAGCAACACATCTGCTGTTCTCCCATTATTTTATTTGTTTAATTAATTAGTTTAGTATTAATCAAATTATTTAATTTGTTTAGTTTATTAAATTAATTAAATTAAGTTTAGTTTTTAAAATTTAGTTATATGTTATATGTTAACTTAAAACTTAGCCCACAGTCACTATCTTAACACTTAGCCCACAGTCACTACCAATCACTTACCTGCCTTACCTGTAACGTCACACTGCCGCTTTCTCTTGTTGATGCAGGTCTGTTGCTGCTTTTATCCCCGCTCTCGGGCCTCGGTCTGCTCCCGCTCAGGTCCGCCGCCGCTCTGCAGGAGAAGTTAAGAAAAGCAAGCACCTCCTTCCCGCACTTCACCGAACTCCCACACTTACCAAACTCGCAGTTGTTCACTCTGTGCTGGCTGCACTCACAGGCCCCTGTGTTTATACTGTTTGTGACTCAGTTGAGTCACCACTGCTCTGCTACTGTTTCAGGAACCAGTTTAATCCAGTTAGCTAATTAACTAACTACAGCAGCTCTCCAGCAGGAGAGCTTGCTTGTTTGTCTCTGCTTAAGCCTGAAGAAACTTAAAAATTTAAAGTTTAAATTTTAACTTAAACAGTGGATCTTACTTAAGAGCTACTAGCAACTAACACTAGATTTTAAAAGAGATTAGCCCTTAAAACTCCCACACTTACCAAACTCACAGTTGTTCACTCTGTGCTGCTGCACTCAGTACCACGAAGTACCACCTACAGACCAATTTTTAAAAATCTAAGTAAATTCCCATCAACGTCAGAAGTTTTGTAATAGCAAGACTGGAAACCAATGTCAAGCTGAAACTGGTTCAGCAGCATATGGAAGAACGAGCATTCCAGCTGTAGCAGGAAATATAGGAGGAGGTCTATGCACACCAGTTAAAAATGCTTAAGCTGAAAGCTTCAAAGGAATGGTGCAAGATTGAGAAAGAGCAGTAGCAGCATCAGAGAAAAGAAAGGATTTGCATTTATATAGCACCTTTCATGACCTCAGGATGTCCAAAGTGCTTTACACCCAATTAAGTACTTTTGAAGTGTAGTGACTGTATATATTGTGGGAAACACAACAGCCAATCTGTGCACAGCAAGGTCCGACAAACAGCAGTGAGATATATGACCAGATAATTTGTTTAGTGATGTTGATTGAGGAATAAATATTGGCCAGGGCACCGGGAGACTCCCCTGCTCTACTTCAAATAGTGTCATGGGATCCTTTATGTCCACCTGAGCATGCAGATGGGGCCTCGGATTAACATCTCATCTGAATGACAGCACTTTCGACATTGCAGCACTCTCTGGAGTCGGTCCTAAACCCGCAACGTTCTGACTCAGAGGTGAGAGTGCTACCACTGAGCCAAGGCCAATACCAAGGGAAATATACAATTGCCTGTGGCAATAATATCCCAGGTATTTTGTGCATTCGGTCAAGTTTCATAGAATTTGAGTAAAAATTATTTGGAAGAAGTCCAAAATCCTCCCCTCTTCTCATCCTTATAACTCCCAAATTTGGCATCATCTAATCACTTTCTGATTTGCCTCATCTCCTTTGCTTGTTTTTTTAATTTGGTGGTGTCCTACACCATAGGATTTGATTCTTGGTTGCTCAATTTTTAAAATATTACATATTAGAGAGGTGTGATGTGGCTTACTTTAACACAGCAATAATTGTAGAGAGGTATAAGTGGACTTACACATTCATAACAGTCATCATAGAGCCACATACAACATTTCAAAAAGAGGGGTCAGATTTCACAAGGAGCAGATCGTACCTCAGCCCAAGAAACTGACCAAATACTTTGTTGTCCATTGCATCATTTGCAACATGGCAACACTATCAGATAGTGGTGTTGACCTGGCTCAAGTCCAATAATAACGTTAATATAGTCAAGGCAGGTGGATAAGGTAATGTGTTGAAACAAGGTTATACAGGGGCATCCATAATGCTGTCATAAGTACTCAGTTTCCCAAAGGGTTATTGAGTACACCTATCATATGCTCATATGTGGCACATTGTGTTGGACAAAAGTCAAGGGCATTTCTACACATGATCGCTTTGCTACAGTTGCTGAGGAGATATGTGTTATCCATGATAACAGTGAAAACCTTAAAATACAGAAGAATGTCAAGAAAGATACAATAATGGGAAAGGAATAGACTGAAGAAACACAGCTTTCTGGAGCCTAAAGCGTTTTTTTCTGAAGCCTCCCAAATCCGTGCCCATCTTTCCCGGATCTCGCCTGGTTCCATTGTTATTTATCCAGTCGTAGCCAGAGAATCACCTGCAATGACATCTCTTCCCGCTCCTGCACTGTTACCTCTGGAGTCCCCCAAGGATCTATCCTTGGCCCCCATCTATTTCTTATCTACATGCTGCCCCTCGGCGACATCCTCCGAAAACATGTCAGTTTCTGCATGTACGCTGATGACACCCAGCTCTACCTTACCACCACTTCTCTCGACCTCTCCACTGTCTCTAATTGGTCAGACTGCTTGCCCGACATCCAGTACTGGATGAGCAGAAATTTCCTCCAACTAAATATTGGGAAGACCGAAGCCATTGTCTTTGGTCCCCGCCACAAACTCCGTTCGCTAGCCACCGACTCCATTCCTCTCCCTGGCAATTGTCTGGGGCTGAACCAGACCGTTCGCAACATTGGTGTCGTATTTGACCCTGAAATGAACTTCTGACCACATATCCACTCAATCACCAAGACCGCCTACTTCCACCTCCGTAACATCGCCTGACTCCACCCCTGCCTCAGCTCATCTGCTGCTGAAACCTTCATCCATGCCCTTGTTACATCTAGACTTGACTATTCCAACGCTCTCCTAGCCGGCCTCCCATCTTTCACCCTCCATAAACTTGTGCTCATCCAAAACTTTGCTGCCCGTATCCTAACTCACACCAAGTCCCGTTCACCCATCACCCCAGTGCTTGCTGACCTACAATTGGCTACTGGAATGGTAACGCCTCAATTTAAAATTCTCATCCTTGTTTTCAAATCCCTCCATGGCCTCGCCCCTCCCTATCTCTGTAACCTCCTCCAGCCATACAATCTTCCGAGATCTCTGCGCTCCTCCAATTCTGCCCTCTTGAGCATCCCTGGTTTTAATCGCTCCACCATTGGCGGCTGTGCTTTCAGCTGCCTGGGCCCTAAGCTCTGGAATTTCCTCCCTAAACTCTCCGCCTCTCTACCTCTCTCTCCTCCTTTAAGATGCTCCTTAAAACCTACCTCTTCTGTCCTAATAACTCCTTATGTGGCTCGGTGTCAAATTTTGTTTGTTAACGCTCCTGTGAAGCGCCTTGGGATGTTTTACTATGTTAAAGGTGCTATAGAAATTCAAGTTGTTGTTTGAAATTACTTGTCAGAAGACTAGGCATTTGGTCATTGTATAAAACAAAACAAATATAACCAAGAATGTAAAACTATATTAACTGTTCACTTCATGAGTAAAACATAAGGCACTTGTACAAAATTTATTGATTACTATTTATGCAGCACCTTTAAAGTAGAAAAACATCTCAAGGCACATATCAAATATCAACATGGGCATTGGCAACATGTAATTAAAAGAAAGCAGTTATTTCACTGTTACCAATCAGATTTCAACTAAACGTTAGATGGTTACCCACTTGTTTAATGCAATCCTGCAATGACCTTATCTCCCTCTCGCCTCATCTTCTGTGGCCTGGATTATTTGATCACAGCCAGGTTCATCAACAAGCTCTCCCAATAAGATTGTCATGATGCGGAGATGCCGGTGTTGGACTGGGGTGGACAAAAATGAGAAGTCTCACAACACCAGGTTATAGTCCAACAGTTTTATTTAAAATTACAAGCTTTCAGAGCTGTTGCCCCTTCGTCAGGTAAAGGTACAAATAAGATTGTCATACAGCTTAAGATGAGCACAAGGCCAAAGAGTCTGGCCATCGAATTATGACAGTGACGAAAATCTAAATTATCACTAGATATTTACTTCTCATAATATTTGTAACCTCCCTCATGCTTTCCATTTCATCGATTCTATAGTGTTCAACTCCATTGCCAATTCCTCCAAAAATGAAGCAGCCCGTACCAGCCCTGAGCAGGATCTGGATAATGTCCATGCTTCGGCTAACCAGTGGCAAGTAACATTCATGCCAAATAAGTACCATGCAAAGGCCATCTCCAAAAGGAAAAAGCCCAACCACTTCCTCCTGATGGCATCACCATCGTAGAGTACCACATCATCAACATCCTGGGAGTCACCAGTAATCAGAAGCTTAATGACCAGCCATATCAAAAACTTGGCCCCTGGAGCAGGACAATTGTTGGGTATTCTGTGACAAGTGGCTCACCTCCTGACCCCTCAAAATCTCTCCACCATCTACAAGGTTTAATCCAATCTTCTGCTGCCTGTATCCTAACTCACACCAAGTCTCTTTCACCCATCACCCCTGTGCTCGCTGACCTATATTATCTCGCGGTCCAGCAATGCCTCGATTTTAAAATTCTCATCCTTGTTTTAAAATCCCTCCATGACCTCACCCCTCCCTATCTCTGTAATCCCCTCCAGCCCTACAACCCTCTGAGAGCTCTGTGCTCCTCCAATTCTGGCTACTTGCGCAACCCTGATTTTAATCGCTCCACCATTGGTGCCTGTGCCATCAGTTGCTTAGGCTCTATGATCTGGAATTCCCTCCCTAAACCTCTCCGCCTTTCTACCTCTCTCTCCTCCTTTAGACACTCCTAAATAAGAACTACTTCTTTAGCCAAGCTTTTGGTCATCTGTCCTAATATCTCCTTATGTGACTCAGTGTCACATTTTGTTTGATAACGCTTCTGTGAAGCACCATGGGACGTTTTACTATGTTAAAGGCGCTATGTAAATGCAAGTTTTTGTTGTTGTTGTGATACAATACCTACCTCTCACCTGCATGGGTGCAACTTCACCAAAACTCAAGAGGCTTGACACTATCCAGGACATAGCAGTCTGCTTGATTTGTGCACCCATCAATGAACTTAATATCAATTCCCCCAATGCCGTTGGCATGCTGTGACTGCAGTATCTACTAGCTGCAGGATTCAGTGCAGCAACTCACAAAGCTTCTTTGACAACATCTCCCAGCCCTGTGACCTCTACCGCCAAGATGGAAAAGAGTAGCGCGATCATGGGAACACCATCACTTCCAACTTGCCCTCCATGTCACATACCATCTTCACGTAGACATATATCAACATTTCAAAATCCTGGAATTCCCTATCTCATAGAATCAGAGAAATTTACGGCACAGAAGGAGGCCATTCAGCCCATTGTGTCTGTGCTGGCAAAAAAAGAACTATTCAGCCTAATCCCACTTTCCAGCTCTTGGTCCGTAGCCTTGTAGGTTATGACACTTCAAGTGCATATCCAAGTACTTTTTAAATGTGATGAGGGTTTTGGCCTCTACCACCCTTTCAGGGCAGTGAGTTCCAGACCTCCACCACCCTCTGGGTGAAAAAGTTCTCCTCTTAGAGAGCTAGGAAAGAGATTAATAAGCAGGACCTCAAAGGTAGTAATCTCTGGATTACTCCCAGTACCACGCGCAAATGAGTACAGAAATAGGAGGATAGAGCAGATGAATGCGTGGCTGGAGAGATGGTGCAAGAGGGAGGGCTTTAGATTCCTGAGGCAGTGGCACCAGTTCTGGGGAAGGTGGGACCTGTACAAGCCAGACGGGTTACCCCTCACAGAGCCGAGACCAATATCCTCATGGGGAGGTTTTACGAGTGCTGTTGGGGAGGGTTTAAACTAGCTTGGCAGGGGGGTGGGAACCCGAAAGTAGATTCAGAAGGGAGAGAAGCAAAGCTGGAAATGGAAGGCAGTAAATTAGTAAGTGAGTTTGGAAGGCAGAGAAACAAAGGCTAGAAAATAGACAACAAAGGGGTTTGGCAGTGCTTAACGGTATATACGTCAATGCAAGGAGTCTAGTGAATAAGGCAGATGAGCTGAGGGCACAGATGGACACTTGGAAGTATGATATCACAGCTATTACTGAAACATGGCTGATAGAAGGGCAGGAATGGCAGCTCAACATTCCTGGTTACAGGGTTTTCAGACAAGATAGAGAGGGGGATAAAAAAAGGAGGGGGAGGTCGCAATATTGATTAAAGAAACAATTACAGCTGTGAGGAGGGAGAGTATGTTAGAAGGATCATCAAATGAGGCCATATGGGTTGAACTGAAGAACAAAAAAGGGGCAATTACACTGCTGGGAGTGTACTATAGATCCCCAAATAGTCAGAGGGAGATAGAAGAGCAAATATGTAGGCAAATTTCTGAGAAGTGCAAAAACAATACTGCAGTAATAGTAGGGGATTTCAACTACTCTAATATTAACTGGGATCGAATTAGTGTAAAAGGTTAAGAGGGCATAGAATTCTTAAAATGCATTCAGGAGAACTTTTTTAGCCAGTACGTAGCAAGCCCAATAAGAGAGGGGGCGGTTCTGGACTTAGTTTTAGGGAATGAAGTTGGGCAAGTGGAAGGGGTAGCAGTGGGAGAGCATTTTGGTGGTAGTGATGGGATGGCAGGAATGACGTATGAAGAGAGATTGGGTCGATTAGGCTTATATTCGCTAGAGTTTAGAAGAATGAGAGGGGATCTCATTGAAACTTATAAAATTCTAACAGAACTAGACAGACTAGATGCAGGAAGGATGTTCCCGATGGCGGGGGAGTCCAGAACCAGGGGTCACAGTCTAAGGATAAGGGGTAAGCCATTTTGGACTGAGATGAGGAGGAATTTCTTCACCCAGAGAGTGGTGAACCTGTGGAATTCTCTACCACAGAAGGCAGTTGAGACCAATTCATTAAATATATTCAAGAAGGAGTTAGATATATTTCTTAAGGCTAAAGGGATCAAAGGATATGGGGAGAAAGCAGGGACAGGGTACTGAATTTGGATGATCAGCCATGATCTCATTAAATGGCGGAACAGGCTCGAGGGGCCGAATGGCCTACTCCTGCTCCTATCTTCTATGTTTCTATGTGATCATAATTCAGTTAGACTTAGCATAGTTATGGAAAAGGACAAAGATAGATAAGGAGTAAAAGTTCTTGATTGGGGAAAGGCCAATTTTACTAAGCTGAGATGTGATTTAGCAAAAGTGGACTGGAAACAGCTACTTGAAGGTAAATCAGTGTCAGAGCTGTGGGATGTATTCAAGGAGGAGATAGTGAGGGTTCAGAGCAAATATGTTCCCACAAAGAAAAAGGGTGGGACTCCCAAATCTAGAGCCCCCTGGATGTCAAGGGGCATACAGGGTAGGATAAGGCAAAAAAGGAAAGCTTATGTCAGATACCAAGAGCTAAATACTGCAGAAAGCTGAGAGGAGTATAGAAAGTGCAGGGGTGAAGTTAAAAAGGAAATTAAGAAAGGAAATTAAAAAGGAAATTAGAGTGGAGTTGAGGAGAACTTTTTTCACCCAGAGGGTGGTGGGGTCTGGAACTCACTGCCTGAAAGGGTGGTAGAGGCAAAAACGCTCATCACATTTAAAAAGTACTTGGATAAGCACTTGAAGTGTCGTAACCTACAAGGCTACGGACCAAGGGGCTGGAAAGTGGGATAAGGCTGGATAGTTCTTTTTCGGCCGGCACAGACTCGATGGCCTCCTTCTGTGCCGTAAATTCCTATGATTCTATGATTCGACTCCCCTCTAATCCTTCTACCAATTAGTTTGAATCTCTGCTCCCTGGTTATTGACCTCTCTGCTAAGGGAAATAGGTCCTTCCTATCCACTCTATCGAGGCCCCTCATAATTTTATACACCTCAATTAAGTCTACCCTTAGCCTCCTCTGTTCCAAACAAAACAACCCCAGCCTATCCAATCTTTCCTCATAACTAAAATTCTCCAGTCCTGGCAACATCCTCGTAAATCTCCTTTGTACCCTCTAGTGCAATCACATCTTTCCTGTAATGTGGTGACCAGAATTGTACGCAGTATTCTAGCTGTAGCCTAACTCGTATTTTATACAATAGCAAAATACTGCGGATGCTGGAAATCTGAAACAACAACAGAAAATGCTGGAAACACTCAGCAGGTCAGGCAGCATCTGTGGAGAGAGGAACAGAGTTAACGTTTCAGGTCGATGACCCTTCGTCAGAACTGGAAAAGGTTAGAGAAGTAACAGATTTTTAAGCAAGTGTAGGGGCAGGGAAAGGGAGGAGGGGAGGAAAGAACAAAGGGAAGGTCTGTGATAGGATGGAAGGCAGGAGAGATTAAAAGACAAAAGGGATGATGGTGCAAGGCAAAAGGAGATGGTAATGGGAGAAGTTAAGAAACAAAAGATGACTCTAGATGAGGTGTAAATGGCGATGGCAGAATCATCAACAGCTGCCATGAGAGAGAAAAAAGAAAAAAAAGAAAAAAACATAGGGGCCGAGGTTATGGTCTGAAATTGTTGAACTCGATGTTGAGTCCAGAAGGCTGTAAAGTGCCTAATCGAAAGATGAGGTGCTGTTTCTCGCGCTTACGTTGAGCTTCATTGGAACAGTGTAAGAGGCCGAGGATGGAGAGATCAGTGTGGGAGTAGAGCAGAAAATTAAAGTGACAGGCGACCGGAAGCTCAGGGTCACACTTACAGACTGAACGGAGGTGTTCTGCAAAGCGGTCACCCAATCTGCGTTTGGTCTCCCCAATGTAGAGGAGACCACATCGTGAGCAGCGAATACAGTACACTAAATTGCAAGAAGTACAAGTAAATCGCTGTTTCACCTGGAAGGAGTGTTTGGGGCCCTGGACAGTGGGAAGAGAGGAGGTAAAAGGGCAGGTGTTGCATCTCCTGCACTTGCATGGGAAGGTGCCGTGGGAAAGGGAAGGGATGTTAGGGGTGATAGAGGAGTGGACCAGGGTGTCATGGGGGGAGTGGTCCCTTCGGAATGCTGAAAGCGGGGGAGGGGAAGATGCGTTTGGTGGTGGGATCACGCTGGAGGTGGCAAAAGTGGCGGTGGAGGCTGGTGCGGTGAAAGGGGAACCCTATCGTGGTTCTGGGAGGGAGGGGAAGGGGTGAGAGCAGAAGTGCGGGAAATGTCAACCACGGTAGAGGGGAATCCTCAGTTGAGGAAAACGGAAGACATATCGGAAGCACTAGTATGGAAGGTGGCATCGTTAGAATAGATGTGGCAGAGACGGAGAAACTGGGAGAATGGAATAGAGTCCTTACAGGAAGCTGGGTGGGAGGAAGTGTAGTCCAGGTAGCTGTGGGAGTCAATGGGCTTATAGTGGATGTTTGTTGATAGCCTATCCCCAGAAATGGAGACAGAAAAGTCGAGGAAGGGAAGGGAAGATTCGGAGATAGACCATGTGAAGGTGAGGGAAGGGTGGAAATTGGAAGCAAAGTTCGAGCATAACCTCCCTGCTCTTAAGCCTCTTCTATGCCTCGGCTAATAAAGGAAAGTAACCCAAATGCTTTCTTAACCACCTTATCTACCTGTCCTGCAACCTTCAGGGATCTGTGGGCATGCACTCCATGGTCCCCCTGTTCCGCTATACTTCTCAGTATCCTACCATTTATTGTGTCTTTGTGAGCGCAACATCAGCATAAGGGTTGCAGTAGTTCAAGAAGAAAGCCCACCACCACCATCCCCTTCTCAGGGAAACTAGAAATGGATAATAAATGCACCTTGCCAGTGTCACCCAAATTCCAAGAACAAACATCCATTAATCTGTTTATTACCTCCCAGATATGTTCTCCAATCTCCTTTCCATCATCTCAAACCTCCTGTTACAATCCGAGCACTTCCCAACTCTTTTCCCTATGATCTGAAACTTACAATTTAAAGCCTGCAGTGAACAGGATAAAGGTACACTGGGGTTAATAATATACTGTGGCGGATCGCCACCTAAACGGGCATTATCCACTTTTCCGTCCGTGGACAATATATCGAGCACCTTCCCTTTAAGGCACCTTACCTTTAAGGCAGGAGTGGGCGGGGCCTCAGGATTTTTCCAGAGAATTCTGGGAGCAGTCTGTTCAGCCATTTTGTACCATGCAGTTGTATTAAAAAAGTCTCTTGTTTTCCACACATGGATTCAGCCTTAATTCGTGTTTCGCGGCAGCCTCAACATTGGTGACCCCGACGTGATGAACGTATTCCGAGCACTGCAATGGCCGACACGAACGCAGTTTCCGTGAATCTGCCGGAGTTTTGGGAAAACCAGCCCGAAGCCTGGTTTCTCCAAGCTGAATCTCGCTTCCGGCTGCGAAACATCACCACAGATGGGATGCAGTACGACTACCTCGTCACATCACTCGGTAGCGCCACAGTTTCGAAGGTTTGGACAGCGCTGCAGAACCCACCAGAGGAAGGCAACTACGCACATCTCAAGACAGCGCTCCTTAAAAAATTTACGGCCTCGGCATATCAGCAAAACTGCCACCTCCTCGACCTTCCAGGCTTCGGTGATGCCTCACCGTCAGACCTCCTCTCCCACATGCTCTCCCTCACCGACGAGAGCCCACCCGGATCCCTCTTCCGCATGCTGTTCATCCACCAGCACCCTCTCAGCATCCGCCCAGCGATCGTGGCGTCCGGCCTCACGAACCTGGAAGCCCTGGCCGATGAGTCTAACAAGCTGCTGTCCGCTCACTCCAGCCACGACGTCACTCCGGACCTGGCAGCCAATGCCTGGGTGCGCCCCTCACCGGCCACCACGCGGCCACAAGGGCCTGCCACCAGGCCCACGGGGCCTTCACGCCCCACTAACCAGGGCCACTGTTACTACCACGCACGGTTCGGCGCCAGGGCACAACGGTGCACACCTCCCTGCTCTTTCAAGTCCGCCCCCGTACCAGCCCCCGCGATGGCCGTGGGCCACGCGGGCTCCCTGCTGTTCGTCACGGATGACAAAACCGGCCGCCGATTCCTGTACGACACTGGGGCTCAGCACAGCATCATCCCGGCCTCCTCCCTCGACATCCAAAAGGGCGAACGAGGACCGGCGCTGGCTGCTGCTAACGGCTCGGAAATCCGGACGTATGGCACCCGGACAGTCACCCTCGACCTCGCTGGTCGCCGCTACCGATGGGAGTTCATCACTGCCAAGGTGCTCTCCCCTCTCATCGGCACAGATTTCCTGCGCGCCCACGGCCTACTGGTAGGCATCCCCCGTCACCGCCTCGTGGACATGAACACCATGTCCCCCATCCTGGGCGCCATGGCCCCCCGTTAACCTGCCGACATGGCGTCACAGTGCCACGCCCGGGCCACGGATGACTACTCGGCACTCCTGGCCGAATTCCCGGCCCTTACCAATCCGACCTTCTCCGCGGAGGCCGCCAAACACGGGGTGGAACACTTCATCCCCACCACAGGCCCCCCAGTGTATGCCCACGCCCGCAGGCTGGACCCGACCAAACGGAGATCGCGCGGACCGAGTTTGCCACCATGGAACAGCGCGGCATCATCCGCCGCTCCAACAGTCCCTGGGCCTCCCCACTCCACATTGCCCCCAAACCAGGCGGAGGTTGGCGCCCCTGCGGGGATTACCGCCGCCTCAACGACGCCACCACCCCTGATCGGTACCCCGTGCCGCACATTCAGGACTTCTCGGCTAGACTGGCCGGCCGCTCAGTCTTTTCCAAGGTCGACCTGGTGCGCGGCTACCACCAAGTCCCCGTCCACCCCGCGGACGTCCCCAAGACGGCTGTAATCACCCCCTTTGGCCTGTTCGAGTTCCTGCGGATGCCCTTCGGCCTCAAAAACGCGGCCCAGGCATTCCAACGGCTCATGGACTCGGTCCTTCGGAACCTGAAGTTCCTGTTCGTCTACCTGGACGGCATCCTGGTAGCCAGTTCCTCCAAGCAGGAACACCTCGAACACCTTCGCATCCTGTTCGGGCGCCTCAGCGACCACGGGCTCATCCTCAGCCCAGCCAAATGCCAGTTCGGCCTGGACAAGATCGACTTCCTCGGCCACCACATCACCCATGCTGGGGCCATTCCCCTGCCCACCAAGGTGCAGGCCGTCCAACAATTTCCCCGCCCCACCACCATCAAAGGCCTCCAGGAGTTCCTCGGGATGGTGAATTTCTATGACCGCTTCATCCCCAAAGCGGCGTCCCTCATGAGGCCCCTGTATGAAGCCCTCCGGGGCAGGAGCGGCAAGATGGCAAGCGAATGAACAGCAGACGCGTCCGCCGCCTTCGACTCCACCAAGACCGCGCTCGCCAACGCCACCCTGCTCGCGCACCCACGGCCTAATGCCAGGGTAGCGCTCACCACGGACGCCTCCGACCACGTGGTCGGCGCCGTGTATGAGCAGTGGGTTGACAGCGCCTGGCAACCACTTGCCTTCTTCAGCCACCAACAACACCCCCCGGAGGTCAAGTACAGCACCTTCGACCACGAGCTCCTCGCGCTGTTCCTGGCGGTCCACCATTTCCGGTTTTTGCTTGAGGGCCACCCCTTCACTGCGTTTGTCAACCACAAGCCCCTGACATTCGCAATGGCAAAGACAACCGACCCCTGGTCCGCCAGGCAGCAGCGCCAGCTCGCGGCAGTGTCCAAGTTCACCACGGACATCCAACACGTCTCCGGCCGAGACAATGTGGTAGCCGACTGCCTCTCCCGCCCCGCCATCCACGCCGCACACCTGGCAGTCGACTACGCTCAACTCGCAGCAGACCAGATCACCGACCCTGATCTGCTCTCCGCACCCACCAACCTACCAGGGCTACGCCTGGCCGACGTCGCCTGTGGCCCGACCGCAGTCACGGTCAAGTGCGACATATCCCTATGTCAACCTCGGCCCGTCGTCCCAGCGTCCTGGCGCCGCCAGGTATTCGACATTCTCCACAACCTCTCCCACCCCGGCGCCCACGCATCCATCAAATTGGTAGCCAACCGCTTCGTCTGGCGCGGCCTTCGCAAGGATGTGCGTACTTGGGCCAACTCCTGCCTAGCCTGCCAATGGGCCAAGGTACAGCAACACACGAAAGCACCCCTCGAGGAGTTTACCGTCCCCTCGCGGAGATTCGACCACATCCACGTGGACATCGTCGGGCCCCTGCCGCCGTCGCAAGGCCACACGCACTTGCTGACCATCGTTGACTGCACCACACGCTGGCCCGAGGCAATTCCACTGACCTCTACCACCACCGCCGACATCGCCAGAGCCTTCGTCAGCACCTGGGTCGCACGGTTCGGCGTCCCCTCCGACATGACGTCGGACAGAGGTCCGCAATTTACCTCTGAACTCTGGACCGCCGTCGCACGCAATCTCGGGGTGACCATTCACCGCACCACAGCGTACCACCCCCAAGCCAACGGACTGTGTGAGTGGTTCCACAGATCCTTGAAGGCATCTCTTCGAGCCAGCCTCCAGGACGGCGCCTGGACCGACCGACTTCCGTGGGTCCTCCTCGGCCTGCGCACCGCGGTTAAAGAAGACCTCCACGCATCGGCAGGAGAGTTCGTGTATGGTCAGCCGCTGCGCGTACCCGGCGAGTTCCTGCCCACCGCCACGACACCCTGGTCAGCCGACCAGCAACGCCACGACTTCGCCTCACCGGCGCTGCAGTTCGCCCCGGTGCCCATTGCCCGACACGGCGAATCCACCTCACACGTCCCACTAAGCCTGCACCAGGCACGGTTTGTTTTCGTCCGGCACGACGCCCACCGCGGACCCCTTCAACCCCCGTACGATGGGCCCTACAAGGTGCTACAGGCTGGGGACAAATTTTTCACCCTGCAAGTGGGCGACAGGACCGAAAAAGTGTCGGTTGACCGACTCAAGCCAGCACACTCGGAGTCCGGTGAGCAGGTCCCTGTAGCTCGTCCACCTCCACGCGGCCGACCTGCCCTCAAGCCGGGATCACCCGGCTGCTCCACGCCCGGCCGTTCCATGTCCACCGGCGTCCTACAAGAGCCGCTCCAGCCAGCCCATCAGACCGCCGCACCGTCTCGTCCACACCTCCTAAACGGATTCTGGGGGGAGCTGTGTGGCGGATCGCCACCTAAACGGGCATTATCCACTTTTCCGTCCGTGGACAATATATCGAGCACCTTCCCTTTAAGGCACCTTACCTTTAAGGCAGGAGTGGGCGGAGCCTCAGGATTTTTCCAGAGAATTCTGGGAGCAGTACCGTGCAGTTGTATTAAAAAGTCTCTTGTTTTCCACACATGGATTCAGCCTTAATTCGTGTTTCGCGGCAGCCTCAACAATACCTTGGAATATATGAAATTTAAAACAGATCTTCCTGATCTCTTCAACAGGTATAAAAACACCATGCTGTCAGGCTAAAACTGTAAATTAAAGAAAGAAAATCAAAAGGAAGCAACATGACAACAGCAGAAGTATATTAGACAGACACAATTTATTCCTTGTCTAGAAAATAATAAAGGATTACAGTGGACGATAGTTGTGTGCACTGCAGCATGTGTGCTCTGCTGTTTATGTGCAATAAAAGAGTTTGTATGGAAAAGATTACCTTCCTGAAGGTTTTGAAGGGACTTGCAGCTTATAAATTTTATTTGGGACATGAAGCCATGCTCATCAGTAAAATAATGTCTGGAAAGATAGGTTGACTTAACTTGGACCCTTTCTAATACCAAAAACTTATTCCTTATTTGTTCCCAGATCCTATGGACTATGGAGGTAGAAAGGCATCAATTCAGGCTTGGGCTGATAAGTGGCAGGTAACATTCGCGCCACACATCTCCAACAAGCGAGGGTCTAACCATCACCCCTTGCCATTCAATGGCATTACCATCACTGAATCCCCCACCATCAATATCCTGGGGGTCACCATTGACCAGAAACTTAACTGGACCAGCCACATAAATACTGTGGCAACAAGAGCAGGTCAGAGGCTAGGTATTCTGCAGTGAGTGTCTCACCTCCTGACTCCCCAAAGCCTTTCCACCATCTACAAGGCACAAGTTAGGAGTTGGATGGAATACTCTCCACTTGCCTGGATGAGTGCAGCTCCAACAACACTCAAGAAGCTCGACACTATCCAGGACAAAGCAGCCCGCTTGATTGGCACCCCATTGACCACCTTAAACATTCACTCCCTCCACTACCGGCGTACCGTGGCTGCAGTGTGTACCATCTACAAGATACACTGCAGCAACTCACCAAGGCTTCTTCAGCAGCACCTCTCAAACCCGCGACCTCTTCCACCTAGAAGGATAAGGGCAGCAGGCGCATGGGAACACCACCACCTCCAAGTTCCCCTCCAAGTCACACACCATCCTGACTTGAAAGTATATCACCGTTCCTTCATCATCGCTGGGTCAAAATCCTGGAACATCCTCCCTAACAGCACTGTGTGAGTACCTTCACCACATGGACTGCAGCAATTCAAAAAGACAGCTCACCACCACCTTCTCAAGGGCAACTAGGGATGGGCAATAACTGCTGGCCTCGCCAGCAACGCCCACATCTCATGAACGAATTTTTTAAAAAGCAGAAAGGTAGGTCTCATGGAGTAAATGAGTCTGGTGAGGGCTGGGTTGGAGATAGGTTAGCAGTTATAGAGTATTGTAAGGTTGGAGCTTGGGTAAGGGATGAGACGTGAATGGTCAGAGAGCAAAGAGACCTGATGAACCTGATGTAGATGAGCAGATCAGCTCAGTTTTGGAGATAAAGAGGTCTGTGAGTACCTCGTGAGTACCTCGCAACTAGTAGTAGATGTGAGGATCGAGGAGGGAGGACACAGGAATGAGAAAGGTGGCAAGTGGACAGATATTGGCTGGCTTCAGGTGTGGTGCCAGAGGACTGGAGGACTGCTAATGTGGTACCCTTGTTTAAAAAGGGAGAAAAGGATAGACCGAGTAATTACAGGCCAGTCAGCCTAACCTCGGTGGTGGGAAAATTATTGGAAAGAATTCTGAAGGACAGGATAAATCTTCATTTAGAAAGATACGGATTAATCAAGGATAGTCAGCACGGATTTGTTAAGGGAAGGTCATGTCTGACAAACTTGATTGAATTTTTTGAGGAGGGTAGATGAGGGTAGTGCGTTTGATGTAGTGTATATGGACTTTAGCAAGGCTTTTGATAAGGTTCCACATGGCAGACTGGTCACGAAGTTAAAAGCCCATGGGATCCAGGGCAAAGTGTCAAGTTGGATTCAAAACTGGCTCGGAGACAGGAAGCAGAGGGTAATGGTTGATGGGTGTTTTTGTGACTGGAAGGCTGTTTCCAGTGGGGTTCCGCAGGGCTCAGTACTAGGTCCCTTGCTTTTTGTGATATATATCAATGATCTTGACTTGAATATAAGGGGTATGATTATGAAGTTTGCAGATAATACTAAAATCGGCTGTGTGGTTGATACTGAAGAAGGAAGCTGTAGACTGCAGGAAGATATCAATAAATTGGTCAGGCGGGCAGAACAGTGGCAAATGGAATTCAATCCGGAGAAGTGTGAGGTAATGCATTTGGGGAGGGCTAACAAGGAAAGGGATTACACATTAAATGGTAGGACACTGAGTAGCGTAGAGGAACAAAGGGACCTTGGAGTGCATGCCCACAGATCCCTGAAGGTAGCAGGCCAGGTAGATAAGGTGGTTAAGAAGGCATACGGAATGCTTGCCTTTATTAGCCATGGCATAGAATACAAGATCAGGGGGTTATGCTTCAACTGTATAAAACACTAGTTAGTCCTCAGCTAGAGTACTGTGTGCAGTTCTGGTCACCACATTACAGGAAAGATGTGATTGCACTAGAGAAGGTACAGAGGAGATTTACAAGGATGTTGCCGGGTGTGGAGAATCTTAGCTATGAGGAAAGACTGGATAGGCTGGGTCTGTTTTCCTTGGAACAGAGGAGGCTGAGGGGAGACCTTATTGAGGTGTATAAAATTATGAGGGGCATAGATAAAGTGGATAGAAAGGACCTATTTCCCTTAGCAGAGGGGTCAAAAACCAGGGGGCACAGATTTAAAGTAATTGGTGGAAGGTTTAGAGGGGATTTGAGGGGAAATTTCTTCACCCAGAGGGTTGTGGGGGTCTGGAACTCACTGCCTGAAAGGGTGGTAGAGGCAGGAACCCTAACCACATTTAAAAAGTACTTGGATGTGCACTTGGGATGCTGTAACTTGCATGGCTACGGACCAAGAGCTGGGAAGTGGGATTAGGCTTGATAGCTCTTTGTTGGCCGGCGCGGACACAATGGGCTGAAATGGCCTCCTTCCGTGCTGTAACTTTCTATATTTACTTTCAGCATAGGTGTTATCTTAAATCTCTGACTTTTGCTGATGTTCCCAGTACCCTGCATCACGTCTGTTGTCATTCTCACCTCTTTTTCCTTTGCCTTATTCAAACCCATTCATCACTTGTCACTCAACAACCTCATCTGATTTGCCACATCACGCACCAGATGGTCCAGCTGCTCTTGCTGTGAAATTCAAATCAGACAAAGACACTGGATGGATGGGTGACCAGTTGCTGTTCAACAATTTTATTCATCCTGTGGAATACATCTAACCACTAGACTTACTTTATCTTCTCACCTACTGTTTTCAACCTAAATGGTTTCCTGCGCAATATACCTTGCCCTTCACATAGGATTTTCAATGCTGGCCCTAAATTTCCTTGATGTCAGTTACACCGTAGTTACTCCATAGTCATGCTAGAAAGTTATATCATTCACCAGCAGAGGGAGTTACACGCAAGTTGCCTGGGGTAAGTTAATTTAAATATTCTTAGTGCAATTTTGGTGTAACTTGAATGTACAAACTATGTAAGTTACTGACACACACACACCCAAGAAACTTCCATGCAACAATGACCTAACTCTTTAAATTGCACTCTGCAGACACGTGGTAGCAGCAAAACACTGTCCAACATCAGGTTAAGCAGCCAACAAATGATTTTGCTAGCAACTTTCCCCAAATCACTTGACGAGGTCTGACCCACAGCATCAGCCCAGATTGGCACCAGCTTGCTTACTTAGGTGCCGCTGTTCCCACTAGGCACCACACCATAGCAGCAGGCGGAAGAAGAACAACTGGCTGCTCTGATGAAGATCGCCAAGAGGTACAAGACAGGAGCCTCACACTTCTGGGTCTTTATTCCACCAAGCCAGATACCAACATCAGCCATGCCACCTGCAGGCAGATAACACTGGCACTGATTCCCAACTCCCTGAAACCCAGGACTGATCAACAGTGCAGAATGAAGTGAAAACACTTAACAAGGGCAGGCAAAGGTAATGTGTCACCACACTCTCCCTTTCCTCCCTGCCCACTGTAGGCACACTGCCACACTCTTTACCCTCTTAAAGCAGCACTCACGCTACTAACACTTTGCACTGCACTCTGGTAAGGGCTACAACTCCCCTAACACATACCAACTGCCAGGTGTAGCCCCAAAACACTATCATCCATCTTAACATAAAAGAAAGAAAGAAAGACTTGCATTTATATAGCGCCTTTCACGACCACCGGACATCCCAAAGTACTTTACAGTCAATGAAGTACTTTTTGGAGTGTAGTCACTGTTGTAATGTAGGAAATGCAGAAGCCAATTTGCACACAGCAAGCTCCCACAAACAGCAATGTGATAATGACCAGATAATCTGTTTTAGTGATGTTGATTGAGGGATAAATATTCGTCAGGACCCCGGGGGTAACTCCCCTGCTCTTCTTCGAATATCCTCACACCCCACATCTCTCATTTCACCTCTCCCATCACAATTGCCACACACTCCTTAACTGACAGTCTTATCCTCATATATACAACTTTCCACCTCCTTAACTTGCCATAAGAGAAATGTGTGCTTGTTATTGATGAATATTACAATAAGTTAGGAAATAGACCATTCAGTAAGTTTGGACTTTACACAGGTGATGATTCCCAGTAAGATCCTCTGGGCCAAAGAGATCTACTTTTAAGTCATCTGGTAGGGTACATAGAAGAATGTAGGGCAGAGGTGCTGCCATTGTAGTTGATCAGTCGATGGCATCCTACTGAATCTGCCCTCTGATACCCCTTGCAGTGGTGAGTGAGGGCACGGCCTGGTTTGCATCACAAACGAGCTGGCTGTCCTGGGAATGGAATCCCTTCCTATTTACATGTCAGTGGGTGGTTGGTTGGCACCTTCAGTGCTACAGGCTTGCAATCACGCCACCCTGCACCCTGGGGAATCCAGCTATCCTATAGAAGTCCCTGGCTCTGTGCCTCTGCTGTCTGGAGGTGATGAGAGATGAATTTCGCTGCTCTATGAAAGAGGGTGTCCATCCTCTTTCATGGATGCATGTCCTGACAGCTCCCTGGTTAATGTTGCACAGAACCCCTATGGCAGCCTGGAAGTTATCCAGTGCTGTAGAAGTTGAAAGCTGCTGTCACTTTAATTGCCACAGACAGAGCAGCTGTGGCAGTGGAGCAAGTCTGCAAATCTTTGTGCCCGATGGTATCCTTGGAAAGATGCAGCCGTCGGATGCATAGCTCCTCAGAGAGGTCCTCGTAAGACTGGTGTGCACTTGTTGGGGAGGGTAGTACCTGCTATCCTCAGCCATGCTGCATATATCCTCCTGGCCTATGCACACTGCTGCTGTAACTCCTCTTCCATTATGATGGCGTGGAGTGGTATGCCCATGGGTAAAGCCATTCCTTGTCCAGAGTCGATCTGAGTATGAGTTTAAGGTGGTTGAAGTCAAAGGGTCCCAAAAATATATTCTGGGAAGAGAGGAAACCACTACTGTAAAATAAAGTACAGGTCAATGATTAAAAAATGTGAAGGAATAGGTTAAAAAAAACCTCAGTAACCTGTCATCAGTAAGTGAAGCTACATAGAATATACAGCACAGAAACAGGCCATTCAGCCCAACTAGTCTGTGCTTGTATTTATACTCCACATGAGTCTCCTCCTATTCCATCTATCTCATCTCAGCCTTTCAGCATATCTTTCTCTTCCCTTTTCTCTCATGTACTCGATTAGTTTCCTTTTGAAAGCATCTAAGCTATTTGCCTCAATCACTTTCTGTGGTAGCGAGTTCCACATTCTAGCCACTCTCTGAGTAAAGAAATTTCTCCTTATTTCCCTATTGGATTTATTAGTAACTATCTTGTATTTATGGCCCCTATTTTTATATTCGCCCACAAATGGAAACATTCTCACCACATCTACCCTGTCCAACCCATTCATAATTTTAAAGACCTCTATCAAATCACCTCTAAGTCTTCTCTTTTCTAAAGAAAAAAGCCCCAGCTGTTCAATCTTTCCCAATAACTGTAATCTCTCAGTTCTGGTAACATCCTTGTAATTTTTTTTTGCATTTTCTCCAGTGCTTCTATGTCCTTTTTGTGGTATGGAGACCAGAACTGTGCACAGTACTGTAAGTGCGGCCTGACCAGGGTCCTATACAAGTTTAGCATAACTGCACTACTTTTGAATTCTATACCCTTAGAAGTAAATCCCAGTGCATTTTTATTTGCTTTGCTGACCTGCCATGTTGCTTTTAATGATTTGTTCTTCTGCCCCATTCAGTTTCTTATTTTCTAAGGTGTAGGTGATTTTTCTTCCCAAAGTGCATCACCTTACATTTATCTATATTAAAGTTAATTTGCCACTTACATAAGAACATAAGAAATAGGAGCAGGAGTCGGCCATTTGGCCTTTTGAGCCTGCTCCGCCATTCAATAAGATCATGGCTGATCTTCTACGTCAGCTCCACTTTCCTGCACTATCCCCATATCCCTTGATTCCCTTAATATCCAAAAATCTATCGATCTCTGTCTTGAATATACTCAACGACTGAGCCTTCACAGCCCTCTGGGGTAGAGAATTCCAAAGATTCACCACCCTCTGAAGGAAGAAATTTCTCCTCATCTCAGTCCTAAATGGCCGACACCTTACTCTGAGACTGTGACCCCTGGTTCTAGACTCGCCAGCCAGGGGAAACATCCTCCCTGCAACTACCCTGTCAAGCCCTGTGAGAATTTTATATGTTTCAATGAGATCACCTCTCATTCTTTAAACTCTAGAGAATATAGGCCTAGTCTACTCAATCTCTCCTCATAGAACAATCCCCCCATCCCAGGAATCAGTCTGGTGAACCTTCGTTGCACTCCCTCTATGGCAAGTATATCCTTCCTTAGGTAAGGAGACCAAAACTGTACACAATACTCCAGGTGTGGTCTCACCAGAGCCCTATATAATTGCAGTAAGACGTCTTTACTCCTATACTCCAATCCTCTTGTAATAAAGGCCAACATACCATTTGCTTTCCTAATTGCTTGTTGTACCTGCATGTTAACTTTCAGTGATTCGTGTACAAGGACACCCAGGTCCCTCTGAACACTAACATTTCCCAAATTCTCACCATTTAAAAAATACTCTGCTTTTCTATTTTTCCTACCAAAGTGGATAACTTCACATTTCTCCACATTATATTCCATTTGCCATGTTCTTGCCCACACACTTAGCCTGCCTATATCCCCTTGAAGTCTCCTTGCATCCTCCTCACAACTTACATTCCCACCTAGCTTTGTATCATCAGCAAACTTGGATATATGACATTTGGTCACCCCATCCAAATCATTGATATAGATTGTGAATAGCTGAGGCCCAAGCACTGATCCTTGCGGTACCCCACTAGTTCCAGCCTGCCAACCCGAAAATGACCTATTTATTCCTACTCTTTGTTTTCTGTCTGTTAACTAATCCTCAATTCATGCTAGTATATTACCCCCAATCCCATGAGCCCTAATTTTGTTTAATAACCTCTTGGTGCGCCACCTTTTTTTATATTCGTTTATGGGATCAGGGCGTCGCTGGCAATGCCAGCATTTATTGCCCATCCCTAGTTGCCCTTGAGAAGGTGGTGGTGAGCCGCCTTCTTGAACCGCTGCAGTCCGTGTGGTGATGGTACTCCCACAGTGCTGTTAGGTAGGGAGTCCCAGGATTTTGACCCAGCGACGACGAAGGATCGGCGATATACTTCTAAGTCAGGATGGTATGTGACTTGGAGGGGAACTTGGAGGTGGTGGTGTTCCCATGCGTCTGCGGCCCTTATCCTTCTAGGTGGTAGAGGTCGCGGGTTTGGGAGGTGCTGCCGAAGAAGCCTTGGTGAGTTGCTGCAGTGCATCTTGTAGATGGTACACACTGCAGCTACGGTACGCCGGTGGTGGAGGGAGTGAATGTTTAAGGTAGTGGATGGGGTGCCAATCAAGCGGGCTGCTTTGTCCTGGATGGTGTCGAGCTTCTTGAGTGTTGTTGGAGCTGCACTCATCCAGGCAAGTGGAGAGTATTCCATCACACTCCTTACTTGTGCCTTGTAGATGGTGGATAGGCTTTGGGGAGTCAGGAGGTGAGACACTCGCCGCAGAATACCTAGCCTCTGACCTGCTCTTGTTGCCACAGTATTTATGTGGCTGGTCCAGTTAAGTTTCTGGTTAACGGTGACCCCCAGGATGTTGATGGTGGGGGATTCGGCGATGGTAATGCCATTGAATGTCAAGGGGAGGTGGTTAGACTCTCGCTTGTTGGAAATAGTCATTGCTTGGCACTTCTGTGGCGCGATGTTATCTGCTACTTATCAGCCCAAGCCTGAATGTCGTCCAGGTCTTGTTGCCTGCGGGCATGGACTGCTTCATTATCTGTGGAGTTGCGAATGGCGCTGAACACTGTGCAGTCATCAGCGAACATCCCCATTTCTGACCTTATGTTGGAGGGAAGGTCATTGATGAAGCAGCTGAAGATGGTTGGGCCTAGGGCACTGCCCTGAGGAACTCCTGCAGTGATGTCCTGGGGCTGTGATGATAGACCTTCAACCACCACAACCATCTTCCTGTGTGCTATGTATGATTCCAGCCAGTGGAGCATTTTCCCCCTGATTCCCATTGACTTCAGTTTTACTAGGGCTCCTTGATGCCACACTCAGTCAAATGCTGCCTTGATGTCAAGGGCAGTCACTCTCACCTCACCTCTGGAATTCAGCTCCTTTGTGCATGTTTGGACCAAGGCTGTAATGAGGTCGGGAGCTGAGTGGTCCTGGTGGAACCCAAACGGGGCATCAGTGAGCAGGTTATTGGTGAGTAAGTGCCGCTTGATAGCACTGTCGATGACACCTTCCATCACTTTGCTGATGATTGAGAGTAGACTGATGGGGCGGTAATTGGCCGGGTTGGATTTGTCCTGCTTTTTGTGGACAGGACATACCTGGGCAATTTTCCACATTGTCGGATAGATGCCAGTGTTGTAGCTGTACTGGAACAGCTTGGCTAGATGTGCGGCTAGTTCTGGAGCACAAGTCTTCAGCACGATAGCCGGGATGTTGTTGGGGCCCATAGCCTTTGCTGTATCCAGTGCGCTCAGCCGTTTCTTGATATCACGTGGAGTGAATCTGAATTGGCTGAAGACTGGCTTCTGTGATGGTGGGGACCTCGGGAGTAGGCCAATATGGATCATCCACTCGGCACTTCTGGCTGAAATTGGTTGCAACGCTTCAGCCTTGTCTTTTGCACTCACATGCTGGGCTCCACCATCATTGAGGATGGGGATATTCTTGGAGCCTCCTGAATGCCTTCTGAAAATTCAAATACACCACATCCACTGGTTCCCCGTTATCTATTCTGCTATTTACAACTTCAAAAACCACTAACAGATTTGTCAAACATGATTTCCCTTTCATAAATCCATGTTGACTCTGCCCAATCCTATTATTATTTTCTCACTGCCCTGTTACCACGTCCTTAATAATAGATTCTAGCACTTTCCCTACTACTGATGTCAGGCTAACTGGTCTGTAGTTCCCAGTTTTCTCTCTCCCTCCTTTCTTAAATAATGGGGTTACATTTGCATAATGGGGTTACATTTGCATAGTGGGGTTACATTTGCAGTCTGCCCAGTCTGCAAAGTTTTCTAATGTCTTCTTGTACTATGTCGCTTTCTTCCTCAGTGTTAGCTGTATTCTCCCCGCCTCCCTCCGCGCCCCCCCCCCCAATTTCGTATCGTCTGCAAATTTTGATATTGAGTTACTTGTTCCTAAATTCAAATCATTAATATAAATTATGAATAACAGTGGTCCCAGCACTGATCCTTGTGGAACACGGCTTTCTACCTTCGTCCAATCTGAATAATTACCCTTTACCCCTACTCTCTGCTTTCTATTTTTTAGCCAATTTGCTATCCATTCAGCTGTTTGTCCCCGACTCCAAATGCCTTTGTCATGAGCTCACCAACTGCTCACTTACACTTTTCTGAAGTAATGGGGGAGCCGTTACATCATTTTTTTGGGTGTAAACGTACACCAAGTGCAGGTGTGGCATAAACCCAGGCAACCTCCGTGAACTTGAATAGTGCAGCTATGCAAAAGAGCCCTGAGGGGCTTGCGCTGTTAAAAAAGATCGAGTGTAATGTATCCAGGTTTGCTGATAATACAAAGCTAGGTGGGAAAGTAAGCAGTGAGGAGGATGCAATGAGGCTGCAAAGGGAGATAGACAGGTTAAGTGAGTCGGCAAGAACGTGGCAAATGGAATATAATGTGGAGAAATGTGAAGTTATCCACTTTGGTAGGAAAAATAGAAAAGCAGAATATTTTTTAAAAGGTGAGAGACTAGGAAATGTTGGTACTTAGAGGGACCTGGGTGTCCTTGTACATGAATCACAGAAAGTTAACAGGCAGGTAGCAAGCAATTAGGAAAGCAAATGATATGTTAGTCTTTGGAGTATAAGAGTAAAGACGTCTTACTGCAATTATATAGGGCCTTGGTGAGACCACACCTGGAGTATTGTGTACAGTTTTGGTCTCCTTGCCTAAGGAAGGATATACTTGCCATAGAGGGAGTGCAACAAAGGTTCACCAGAGTAATGCCTGGGATGGGGGGATTGTCCTATGAGGAGAGATTGAGTAGACTCGGCCTATATTCCCTGGAGTTTAGAAGAATATAAAACATATAAAAACATATAAAGTTCTTAAGGGGCTTTACAGGGTAGATACAGGAAGGATGTTTCCCCTGGCTGCGGAGTCTAGAACCAGGGGTCACAGTCTCAGAATAAAGGGTTGGCCATTTAGGACTGAGATGAGGATAAATTTCTTCACTCAAATGGGAGTGAATCTTTGGAATTCTCTACCCCAGAGGGCTATGGATGCTCAGTCGTTGAGTATATTCAAGACAGAGATCAATAGATTTTTGGATACTAAGGGAATCAAAGGATATGGGGATAGTGCGAGAAAGTGGAGTTGAGGTAGAAATCAGCCATGATTTATTGGATGGCAGAGCAGGCTCGAAGGGCCGAATGGCCTACTCCTGCTCCTATTTCTTATGTTCTTATGAAAAGCATTTAACGCAATAACGGTGTAAATGTACCCAGATGCGCTAAAATGCAAATTTCCTCCATCTTTTCACTGCAATAATGGCATAAAAACAATATAAATTCTGAATATAAGTGAGGAAATTCAGGGCCACTGTCATGCTGAGGAAAGCAACTGGCCAAAGATATATAATGCAGGATGCAAGGTTAGCTGGATATTTTGGAGTTCGTCCCTTTAGAAATAATAGTTCATGATGGGCTAGACTGTTCATGGTTTATAGAAGGTTTGGCTTCATAGGCCATAGAGCTTTTTTCTCATTCCAAGCTTTCTTATTTTTGTTTGTTTATTTATCACCAATTTTCTCTCTTCCTCTCCTGAAGATGTTAGCATCCTGTCCTGCTTTGGTTGCATTGTTACCATTGTTTAGCAACATTTAAGGTTTGCAAACATTTTTTCCTATGATCATGGTACATTTGCAAAAATTGTTCTTTTGGGGCTCTTTGTAACAATATTTGGATTAAGACCCTCACAAAAATATTCATCAAGGACACCAGACCTTAACCCTTCACCTTAACTCAACATCAAGGAACCATCTTGGGTTAATGGTCCAATTTATGCTTAGGAATTAATCGCACCTAAATTTGGTTTTCCAAACTGTCTTACATCAACCAGTTTGGATTATATTATAATACCAACCTCCCATCAGGATTCACACAAGCTACTGAGTGAATTAATTAACCCTTTCTTGCCAAGAAATCAGACAACACAGTCATGAAGTAACAATTCTTTATTAACCATAGTTGGAAAACTTAAATATTGAGTATGCAAGTAATTAGTAGATAGGTTTAATTGACGAGATAAATAACAAGGGCAGTTCAGTTATGTTACAGTAATTCAGCACAAATTGCTTTCTGATTATAAATTTACAGTTGAGACCAGTGTCTGAGATTGATATAAATTGGTGAGATTAATTTAAGGTTAGACTCCTTAGAGCTGATAAGTTAACAGCATTAGTTAGCCACTCTATTGAATAGATTAAAGTCTAGATGCTTGTAGTTAACAATGTTTCCAGAGCTTATACAACCTCATCCTTATGAGCTGGCATGGATGAACTAGTTGCCTTGCCTTCCTCTGGGAGGATGGTGTTAGCCTTTTGAGATGTCAGAGTGATAAATTTCATCTGTAGAGGTGCTATCCGTTCCTCCTGGAGCCTCAGCTCCTGGGTAAATTCACCTCGGAGCTGTATCTAGACTAGCTGTCTTAAATCGCACCTCATTTGATCTCAGGGAAACTTGTGCATCTAAGTGACACACTAATGTCTGCCTATATCTGGCTGATACACTCTTAACTTTTGTAATCTTTCTCTCTCTCAGTCGGAGATGGACTTTCCGATTTTACTGAGACACCTTCTACATATTTAGATAAAGAACTTCTACTACAAAGACTACAAGAACTAAAACTGAGAACTGAAATCACTATATATATCCCTAATTTCCAAAAACACTTTCTCAATTCTATTGAAAAATCTGAGTGGCATATGTGTTAGAGGAATTCAGCCCTTCTGGTGTCAATCACCCTATACTGAAGGGATATTTACTAGTCCTAGGCCCTTTAGGGCAACCCCAGATCAGGCGTATTTCTCAGACATTCACTTTCAACTAAAGTTTGAGGTAGCCGAATCCTAAAGATGGTTAATTAGGTCTAAAGGTCCGGGCTATCTCTCCCTAAAGGAAAGGAACAACCCGAGAATGTTACCGTCCCCCAGATAGCGCTTTTAATAAGTTTAGCTAGACTGTAATGTCCTGGATATTATGAGGGTCCGGAAAACTCCCTCAGAATTCTGCAACTCTTCACCAAAGACTATACAGAGATTGAGTTTGCAAGTTTTTTGATACAGAAGACTTGAGACAATTCTAAAAATATATAGAGATTTATTAAAAGAACCGACATGCAATTTACAGTTGGTGAATCAGTCAATCGCAACATTAACAATTCTAAAAAGAGAAAACATACGATCTTTTTAACTTCGCTACAGTATTACAGTTCTTAAAGTTCTCTTATACAGGATATCCATCAATATCAAATACCTTTGATCCCCGAGGTACAAAAAGTGGTAGAATACAGAGCCGCCTCTGAAGCCAAGAATTGCTTTGCCCGATTAAAGCGAGTCTGATATTCTATTTGAGAGTTCAATATTTATACCCTTTTCCAGTGGTATTTCTTTAAGGTTTTCTGCTGATGCAAGTTAATTATCTCCATTCATCTTTCTGCCGACCTCTGCAATTCTTACTGCCACATCAGCCAGAATCTTGTCTCATCTCCAGGTGTTCTGGGTTGACCATATAAAAACGGTGTGATGGGCAGTTGTTCCTTATTTTATGTCATCTTTATGAGGGCAGATGTTCCTTATCTTATGTGCCATCTTTACGAAGTTTAAATTAGAACACCTTATCCAGGGTGAACCATTGTTTTGTTCCCAAAAGTTCAGCTTGTCGGAGCCATGCACCTTCTGTTTCAATAAGGTTATTTATTCAGGGTCAACAACTGTCTTATCTAAATAGCCAGAATGCTTTCATAGCTATTTCATAGTTAGGTTTCTAAATTTCCAAACCCAGTTTGTCATGTTTTAATAAGGCCAGAACTCCTTCATAAGATAGTATATTTTTCTGAATAGGTTATATGGCTTATTCCTTCACAATACAACCCTGTTAGTACCCTTGATAACCTCCAAATCAATTAAATACTGGCCCCTGGATCATTTACACCCTAGCTTCTCAGGTCTTTTCTAACAAAGCGGTCTCACACCGGTCCAGATAAGACAGGACATCTTTATGTCCTCCTCAGCAAGCCATCTCTGGACCTGTGGTTTTTATGGCTTTTTATAATCTCACTGGTAATGAATGTTGTGATTGTATCAGTCTTGATGGTTTAATTAGCATTAGCCCTTTCCTTTCCGAGCATTCCGTCTTGTCTACTGACTCCATATTGAGGACACATTTAAGGCAATTCTCCTACATACCCTGTTAGCTCCGTGGGTAAATGAATAAAGAAAGAAAAGAAGAATGAAAAGAAAAAAGGAAGAAAGAACTTCCCTGCTCTTCTTTGAAATAGTGCTGTGGAATTTGTTTCCAAATCCCTCCATGGCCTCACCCCTCCCTATCTCTGTAACTTCCTCCAGCCCTACAACCCTCCAAGATCTCTGTGCTCCTCTATTTCTGGCCTTGTGGGCATTGCCGGTTTTAATTGTTCCACCACTGAAGTTCCACCGTGCCTACTGTTGCCTAGGCCCTAAGATCTGGAATTCCCGGCCTAAACCTCTGCACCTCGCGACTTCTCTCTCCTCCTTTAAGACGCTCCTTAAAACCTATCTCTTTGGCCAAGCTTTTGTACACCTGCCCTAATTTCTCCTTATGTGGCTCGGTGTCAATTTTTGTCTGATTACGCTCCTGTGAAGCGCCTTGTGACGTTTTACTACTTTAAAGGTGCTATATAAACACAAGTTGTTGTTAAAGAGAGGAAGAAAGACTTGCATTTGTATAGCGCCTTTCACAACCACCGGACGTCTCAAAGTGCTTTGCAGCTAATGAAGTACTTTTTGAAGTAGAGTCACTGTTGTAATGTGGGAAACGTGGCAGCCAATTTGCGCACAGCAAGCTCCCACAAACAGCAATGTGATAATGACCAGATAATCTGTTTTTGTTATGTTGGTTGAGGGATAAATATTGGCCACGACACCAGGGATAACTCCCCTGCTCTTCTTCAAAATAGTGCCATGGGATCTTTTACCTGAGAGAGCAGACGGGGCCTCGGATTAACGTCGCAGCCGAAAGACGGTACCTCTGACAGTGCAGCACTCCCTCAGCACTGCACTGGAGTGTCAGCCTAGCTTTATGTGCTCAAAGGTCCCTGGAGTGGGATTAGAACCCACAAACTCTTCTGATTTAGAGGCGAGTGTGCTACCAACTGAGCCACAGCGAGGTTTAGAAAGGGAATTCCAGAGTTTAGAGCCTCGGCAGCTCATTCATGCAGTGGAAAAGTGATGTAGTCGTTATTGTACTCACAAAATGTCTCCAGAAACTATCAATTGGCCGTTTTAACAATGTGGAACTAGTGGGAATGAAGAACGTGTTCAGCTCTGAAATGAACTACAACTCCCAGAATGCCCGAGTGCAGCAATGCCCATGTCCAGAGGAGGGTGCCGGGCCCGCGTCACATTCCCGCATCATTGCGTGTATTTTGTGGCACCAGGATCTTGCTCACAAACCCCTGAGCCTGGGCTTCAGGAGAGCCATACTCTCCCAGGAAGGGGTGGGGTGGTTGGGGGGTGGGAAAGCAAAAGTGTTTAGTCTGAGGAGACATCCAAGATCCCCTGCCAAAGCGGCCCCAGAGATCTTTCAAAGGTCAGACAATGATTTCTCGAACCTTAAGCTGGAGTTTGCTGTGTCTGGATACTGTGTATCATTAGATTGCGACTGTGAGACTGGTTAACGTTGTAGTTTCGATTTGTTACCATGAGGGGATTTAAAATGCTACAAAAGTAACGTAAGATTTCCGATGTTTTATTGCGAGAGAGGGGGTTGCTCTCGTTTTGATGCCGCCTGTGTCATTATTGGGAGAGTTCAGAAGCGCCAACCGTGTCAACTCGGGGTAGGTTGTGAAATTGCCACAATCAGATCAATGGATGGGACTGTCGGCTGCCGAAACGCAGCAACCGGCAACGTCTATATCTTGCGTATTGCAGTGATTTTTGTGTGTGTGTGTGTGGTAATGCACACCTTGCAGTGTATGTATATAATATATATTCCAAATAAGAGCACGCTGACTTTTTAATTCGCTTTGTGGAATCTGCTCGGTTTGTGTGATTCTTGCTCAGTCTTAATGTGATGAGCGGTCTGTGGGGATCAACGACAAAGGGGATCGATCTCGTTATTTAATTAAATATAAACAGCAGGCAGCGAAATATTTAGCTACGTACACTATTCCAGTTTCTAAATCGAAATGTTGGCAGTGTCAGTGCCATTAGAAACTGGACAATTTCCTCCTTCAAGATACTGTAACGTAATTGTCGACGTGTTGTATTCCTGACACTTCTTCAAAGGTTGCTTCGCACATCGGTCATTTTGTAACGAAGACTCATCCTAATGAGCGTGCTGTGGGTGTATTTATATCCGTCTGGAGTAATTCCGATTTAACATTTGCGATCCGCAATGACAAACGGCCCTTAAAAGGACTGGGCGCGGCTGCTAGCCCGAGAGCTTTTTGTCGATGATCCTCCTCCTCCCTCTCCCTCACTCCACCTCCTCCTCCTCCTCCTCTAATAAGGAGCCGAGTCCAAGGGTCCCGGCAGCGACCCCTCTGCAGGCCGGATGAGCCTGCCTACCTTGAGTTGAGGCAGCCCGACTCCAGACAGTCTGGAGGTGGGGACGAGAGACCGGCTTTGGCCTCCTTGTAGATCCGAGCCGGCTTTGGCCTCCTTGACCAACTGCTGCCACGTGACACGCGGGCCATTCCTTCAATCCAGGCTTTTTCTGCAACAATCGAGATGAGGTCTGCCTCACCCAAACCCATCAGTTTTAGGCTACTTGCCATTAAGCACTGTGTGTGTGTGTGTCTGTGTTTTTGTCTGGATTTGGTGCCTGCTTAAGCAAAAAGGTCTTCAACCTAATTTGATTTATCCCACTCCCAGTTTCCCCCCCCCCTTACTCTTCTGAAACCTGGGGTGTGGTTCCAGGGTTGCGGGAAGCTCTCCTGTGCCCCCTCCAGAGTCTTGCTTGATGTGTAAGGCTAGACAGCAAGCGTGAGCTGGTTATTTGAGCAGGTGGGTGGGTGGTGGTATCACAGCTGAGTCTGATCCTGTCCATGCCCAGTATCTGCCCATGCAGTAAACAGGCGCCATCAGGAGCAGGTTTGTTGCCTGATTTCTCCAGGCAGGCATGTGCAGGCCAATGCAGCATCCTGTCGCTGCTCAACATTAGGTCAGCTAACTCAGCACAAAGCAGGATTGAACCTGGGACTTTGCCTATTTGTATTGCTGAGTACCTCATGGTGCATTTATCCCTGACCCATTGAAGGCATTTTAATTGCTTTGGGTTACATCAGAATGAAGAAAAAACACTTTGCTTAATACTCTATTTTAAATGCTTAACCCTGAGCTACCAAAAGTAACATCCTGTGCTTGTTGATGTTTCATGTAAAAAATGACAATGTTGTATGTGATAGACTTTTGTAATTTATTTTAAGTTGTTTTCACTAGAACAGTAGAATTATACAAAGTATAATGCGCTTTGGGCATTTGTGACTGTCAGTAATGGTTTTGTGACTTTTTGAATGGGAGGTGCAGGCGGAGGAAATTATTTTTCTTGCCCAAGTTTTCTCCCTTCCAATTCATTGACTTCTTCATTGGGCTATGTTTTCAAGGACAACAGTTGTCCTCCAATACCTTGTCCAAATGGCCGTTATTTACATGAGTCTTGGCATAGTGTTGGGCCATATCATTTCCTTACCTGATGTCTCCGCATGCGCACTGTGCAGTGTTCAGAATTGGGAAACCTGCTGGACTTTTCATTCCTTAACCCAATGATTGGGGTGGCCCAGTCAGATATGTATACAGCATGACCCCTGTTATTCTCCCGTTGCAGTTAGCTATGGGAGAAACCAAATCTGACAACACTCACCGAGACCGCAATAGAAGACGTAGACACGGATATAAATGTAGTTTTGGAGTGACAAGCTATGATGATGACAACTCCAAAGATACTGTGACTGATTATAGCATCACCCAGGTTAATATCAGCTAATTCGGCACAGATTGGGGATGGAATTCAGGTTCTTCCTGATCGGTGTTGCTTGGAGATGGAGCCATTACATCTGAACTACTGGAATGGCTTTGGCCTTGTGTGTCTTAATTTGACAATCAGCAGTTTTATCACTAGGATTTTTAGTATTCTCATGGTGGCTGAGTGAATTTTTATACTCTGTCCACTTAACAGTGGAAAAACACAAGGCAGCACAATTAGAGGTCTGTCCCTTCAAACTTGTCAGGAGAGAGGACATTTAGCTATATAACGTTAGGGGGTAGGAAGAATTTGAGATAGTATATCAACAGTAATCCAGAAAATTGAAGTATATGTAGGCATAAGTGTGACCCCCCCCCCTCCCCGCCCCCACCACTGTGTGCTGATAGTAGTGTAACAAATCAGTGTATTCAAACTTTTCTGTGCATGTAGACCCCTGCAAAAACAAACACACTCTCGGAGGTCTCCAGTCCAACTTCTAAAGGACTGTCAGGCACTGAGAGGAAAAGTGTTATTATTATAGAATTTTTTAATGTAAAGCAACAGAAACAATTTGCTTGTTGTCACTGGGTCAAAATCCTGGAACTCACTCCCTACCTTACAGCTAGTAGTAGCACCTTCACCACACAGACTGCAGAAGTTCAAGAAGATGCCCCACCACCACCTTCTCTAGGGCAATTAGAGATTGGCAATAAACTGGCCTTACCACATCCTAAGAATGAATTAAAAATAACAGGAATCTGATGACTTGCAGGCCTCGCAGTGGTGCAGAGATCCCAGTTTGAAAATGTGTGCCGACTATTCCAATGCTCTCCTGGCTGACCTCCCACCTTGCACCCTCTATAAACTTGGAGCTCATCCAAAACTCTGCTGCCCGTGTCCTAATTGCACCAAGTCCCATTCACCCATCACCCCTGAGCTGGCTGACCTACATTGGCTCCCGGTCCAGCAACGACTCAATTAAAAAAAAAATTCTCATCCTTGTTTTCAAATCCCTCCTTGACCTCACCTATCTCTCTAACCTGCTCCAAGATCTCTGTGTTCCTCCAATTCTGGCCTCTTGCCCATGCCCGATTTTCATCGCTCCACCATTGGTGGCCGTGCCTTCAGCTGTCTAGGCCCTAAACTCTGGAATTCCCTTGCTAATCCTCTCCGCCTCTCTCCTCGTTTAAAACGCTCCTTAAAACCTACCTCTTTGACCGAGCTTTTGGTCACCTATCTTAATATCTGCTTATGTGGCTTGGTGTCAAATTTTGTTTGATAAAACTCCCGCGAAGCGCCTTTGACCGTTTTACTACTTTAAAGGTGCTATATAAATGGAAGTTGTTGAAATATACTGACTCTGATAATTTGTTCACTGTCATCGTATTCACTAGATTGACTTGTATTTGAGGCCCAGTCATTGTTAGATTTTTCTGTTTTGGTTCAGAATTGCTTTTTTTAACAAAAATAATGAGGGGACTCTCATTTATCAACCTTCCTTCATGATGGTATTTAAAAAAAATAAAAATTTTTGTATTTAAAAATGGGGGGGCAGGAATTTCTTCTCTTCTCCCTCGGGTATTCCTTGTATTTTTGTGGCAAATAACGAGTTATGCACGACTCCCTTCATTTTATGTTAGACTGGGGAATGCCCTATTTAGCCACAATGGTTGGATTACAAATTGGGCCTGTCAGCAAAATAAGAGGCACACTAGACTAATGGCATTTAAAGCCTCACGACAATGCCGGTTTCTCTTGTCATTAATTGTGTGTGGCTTCCAGCTCTTGTTTGGTATGTAGAACAGAGGGATGCCTTGCAGGGAGCAAAAATGTACAGGAAGGTGTGAAAAATATTTTCACTGGATGGATGACTGGATAAAATGTGAGGAATGCTATTGCAAGGTCAGGTTGCTGGTGATACCTGTTTTTATTTCACACCCCTGTCTCACATGGTATTCCTTATCACACACTGACAAATAACTACTTGCTTTAAATATTGATTCCTTTCTTTTTTGGTAACTTTGGGGTAAAATTGTCTTTTTTTAATTATTTCGGCCCTTTTGTCTGTTTATTCATTTACTGGATCTGATGAGCAGGAGTTTCTGGTAGGTTTTTTTTTTCAGCGCAACTTGCCCGATATCGGTCAATCTAGCGCAAAAGATCGCGGAATTTAAACGCAAATCGAGGTTCCGCGATCTTTGCACTAGTTTAAAAAAAAAACAGCGCACTAGAAGCTGGCCCTGCCCCCAAAGCAAGACCGAATTAAGCGCCATTGCTAGTTTCCGCTAATTGTATTAGATTGTGGACCTTCGAGCAGGCTCTAAAAATTAAGCTTTTTTTAGGCGCGAGGACACTAATAGGCATGTTTTAAAAGCTTTTGAACATAACTTTTTAAAAATTTACTCGGAAACTGACTACTGTACGCCAATATAACTAGCAAATGGTTCTGTATAGTTTTTTTTAGTCACTTTCGGTTATTTAAAATTGGGTTACTCACAGGTGGTGGACTAGACACTCCAATTGAAATGCTTATTTTTTGTGATAAGCCCATTTTCAGCTGTATTAGTCAAACTTGCACCAATTTACCACTCTTAAATATAACGAGGAATATTTTTTAAAGCAAAAACATCAAAAAAATTACATTCTGAAACACTGCCCAATTGCACTGGTTCTTTTTTTTATTCGTTTACGGGATGTGGGCGTCGCTGGCAATGCCAGCATTTATTGCCCATCCCTAATTGCCCTTGAGAAGGTGGTGGTGAGCCGCCGCCTTGAACCGCTGCAGTCCGTGTGGTGAAGGTACTCCCACAGTGCTGTTAGGGAGGGAGTTCTAGGATTTTGACCCAGCGACGATAAAGGATCGGCGATATACTTCTAAGTCAGGATGGTGTGTGACTTGGAGGGGAACCTGGAGGAGGTGGTGTGTTCCCATGCGCCTGCTGCCCTTGTCCTTCTAGGTGGAAGAGGTCGCGGGTTTGGGAGGTGCTGCCGAAGAAGCCTTGGCGAGTTGCTGCAGTTCATCTTGTAGATGGTACACACTGCAGCCACAGTACACCGGTGGTGGAGGGAGTGAATGGTTAAGGTGGTGGATGGGGTGCCAATCAAGCGGGCTGCTTTGTCCTGGTTCATGGCAGATTTTGCATTCAGCGATATGCAAATGAGTGAGTGGAACCTTGAGGGGAAAAAACACTTCTCAAAACTAGTGCAATTTGCACCCAAAGCGGAAACTCTACCTCAATGTCTCTGCAGCACAGCCTGTCCCAAGCTGCCACCTATGCCTACAACACGTTCGACATTCCAGGTATGACTGTTTTCCAGACCCCTCCTCCCTGCTGTGAGAAGCTGTAGCCTGCAGTTGTTATCTTCTCACTTAATGTGGCCAAATTTGGAACTGAGATGATGAGTTGTATGCGGAAATCCACTGTTGCTCATGACGTGTGCAGTTTTTATTCATTTGTAGAATATATACATGGTGTTCAGTAAGTTCCTATCTAATGTTTATTGTGGTTCTGGAGCATTAGTTGAAGATTGGCCAAGTTTCGCCAGCTAAATTTAGAGCTGTTTGGTCATGGAGAGTAAAGGACTATGGAGTAGCTCCCTAGAATGAAAGAAAGACTTCCATTGTATGGGACCTTATCGCAGTTCTCAAACATCTCTACGCATTTCATATAGAGTAAACGTGAATGGTGGTGGACCATTGAACAACTAACGGGAGGAGGAGGCTCCATCAATAGCCCCATCCTCAATGGTGATGCAGCCCAGCACATGAGTGCAAAGGATAAGGCTGAAGCGTTTGCAACCATCTTCAGCCAGAAGTGCCGAGTGGATGATCCATATCGGCCTACTCCTGAAGTCCCCACCATCACAGAAGCCAGTCCCAATTCGATTCACTTCACGTGATATCAAGAAACGGCTGAGTACACTGGATACAACAAAGGCTATGGGCCCCGTTAACATCCCGGCTATCGTGCTGAAGACTTGTGCTCCAGAACTAGCCGTACCTTTAGCCAAGCTGTTCCAGTACAGCTACAGCACTGGCATCTATCCGACAATGTGGAAAACTGCCCAGGTATGTCCTGTCCACAAAAAGCAGGACAAATCCAATCTGGCCAATTACCGCCCCATCAGTCTACTCTCAATCCTCAGCAAAGTGATGGAAGGTGTCATCGGTAGTGCTGTCAAGCGGCACTTACTCACCAATAACCTGCTCACTGATGCCCAGTTTGGGTTCCGCCAAGACCACTCGGCTCCCGACCTCATTACAGCCTTGGTCCAAACATGGACAAAGGAGCTGAATTCCAGAGGTGAGGTGAGAGTGACTGCCCTTGACATCAAGGCAGCATTTGACTGAGTGTGGCATCAAGGAGCCCTAGTAAAACTGAAGTCAATGGGAATCAGGGGGAAAACTCTCCACTGGCTGGAGTCATACCTAGCACAAAGGAAGATGGTTGTGGTGATTGAAGGTCAATCATCACAGCCCCAGGACATCGCTGCATGAGCTCCGGGCAGTGTCCTCGGCCCAACCATCTTCAGCTGCTTCATCAAGGAACTTCCCTCCAACATAAGGTCAGAAATGGGAATGTTCGCTGATGACTGCACAGTGTTCAGTGCCATTCACAACTCCTCAGCTAATGAAGCAGTCCATGCCCGCAGGCAACAAGACCTGGACGACGTTCAGGCATGGGCTGATAAGTGGCAGGTAACATTCGCACCACAGAAATGCCAGGCAATGACTATCTCCAACAAGCGAGAGTCTAACCACCGCCCCTTGACATTCAACGGCATTACCATCGCCGAATCCCCTGTCATCAACATCCTGGGGGGGGTCACCATTGACCAGAAACTTAACTGGACCAGCCACATAAATACTGTGGCAACAAGAGCAGGTCAGAGACTGGGTATTCTGCAGTGAGTGTCTCGCCTCCTGACTCCCTAAAGCCTTTCCACCACCTACAAGGCACAAGTCAGGAATGTGATGGAATACTCTCCACTTGCCTGGATGAGTGCAGCTCCAACAACACTCAAGAAGCTCAACACCATCCAGGACAAAGCAGCCCGCTTGATTGGCACCCCATCCACCACCTTAAACATTCACTCCCTCCACCACCGGCGTACCGTGGCTGCAGTGTGTACCATCTACAAGATGCACTGCAGCAACTCGCCAAGGTTTCTTTGGCAGCACCTCCCAAACCCGCGACCTCTTCCACCTAGAAGGACAAGGGCAGTAGGCGCCTGGGAACACCACCACCTCCAAGTTCCCCTCCAAGTCACATACCATCGAGACTGAGAAGTATATTGCCGTTCCTTCATCGCCGCTGGGTCAAAATCCTGGAACTCCCTCCCAAACAGCACTGTGGGAGTACCTTTACCACACGGACTGCAGCAGTTCAAGAAGGCGGCTCACCACCACCTTCTGAAGGGCAATTAGGGATGGGTAATAAATGCTGGCCTTGCCAGTGACGCCCACATCCAGAAAAACGATTAAAAAAAAAAATGACCTTGAAGTGCAGTGACTATTTATGTAGGCAAGCAGCCATTTTACGCACAGCAAAACCCCACAAACAGCTAGTTAATCTTTTTTTTTGTGGCAGTTTTGTTTGAAGGAGAAATATTAACAAGGATACTGGGAGAGCTCCTTGCATTTCAAATTGTGATTAGGCATTATCAATGTCCACCTGAACTACAGGAACAGGCGACTTTAATGGCAGCTCTTGCCTCTACTGCATTGGAGTGTTGATCTAAATGATTTGCTCATATCCTGGTATGGGGCTAAAACCCATGTTATTACCTGAGCCAAACTGGGATTTCCCAGTGAACTGAAGTTTAGTGCTCGTCACTGTATGCAGGTAATGTCATCAATAGTTGCCCAAGAGAGTGTGTGCGTGTCTGCTATTTATTAGAAAGGAGATGTGCTGTAGGGTTGTTGGGAAGTCCAGGTAGGTACCCGCTGCAGGAAGCAACAAGTGAGTTTATAGTAGGTGTCCAAATGGGATATTATTATCTGTAGAATGTATTCTTTTAGCAGATTAACGCTTTAACATGTCAATAATTAGGTGAAGAGGCAAGCATGATTTACGTTCCCAATGTTTCCTTCTGTAACGGCTGAGGTATGGCTCCCACAGCTGTTGGACATTTTCTGAAATATAATGTGGATAAATGTGAAGTTATCCACTTTGGTAGAAAAAACAGAAAGGCAGAGTATTTCCTAAATGGTGAAAGATTGGGGAATGCAGATGTTCAAAGGGACCTGGGTGTCCTTGTACATGAGTCACTGAAAGTGAATGTGCAGGTGCAGCAAGCCATTAGGAAGCCAAATGGTATGCTGGCCTTCATTACAAGAGGATTTGAGTACAGGAGTAAAGAAGTCTTACTCCAATTATATAGGGCCTTGGTGAGACTACACCTGGAGTGTTGTGTGCAGTTTTGGTCTCCTTACCTCGGGAAGGATGTACTTGCCATGGAGGGAGTGCAACGAAGGTTCACGGGATTGATTCCTGGGATGGCAGGACTGTCATATGAGAGGAGATTGAGTGAACTAGACCTGTATTCTCTTGAATTCGGAAGAATGAGAGGGGATCTCATTGAAGCATGCAGAATTGTTACAGGGCTTGATGATAGGCTGGATGCTGGGAGAATGTTTCCATTGGCTGGGGAGTCTAGAGTCGGGGGCCGCAGCCTCAGGATGGGGGGTGGGCCATTCGGGACTGGGATGAGAAGAGATTTCTTCACACAGAGGGTGGTGAATCTTTGGAATTCTCTACCCCAGAGGGCGGTGGAGGCTCAGTCATTGGGTATATTCAAAACAGAAGTCGCTAGATTTCTGACTAGTAAGGGCATCAAGGGATATGGCGATAGTGCTGGTGAATGGAGTTGAGGCAGAAGATCAGCCATGATCTCATTGAATGGCGGAGCAGGCTCGAAGGGCCGAATGGCCTACTCCTGCTCCTATTTCTTATGTTCTTATGGTGCTTTGCCAAGTGTCCATTCCTCATGTGTGGCAGACTCTTCCATTGTGGGGGGGCAGCACAACCAAGCTCAATCCTGTCCGCATCCAACATCCACACATGACGCTTGCGGCAGAGGTCTTTGGACAGTGATCAGGAGAGCAAACTGGACGGTTTTCCTCCTTCCCTATCCCTCTTCAATCAATAACGATGGATTTATTAGTGCATATATTTTTTAGCAGACTATTTCCAGTGCAGCTGCAGGCAGGTTAAGTGCTAGTTACTCTGCTGTCTGATATGGATTCAGAATGCTTGTTTTAAATATTCCCCAAGTGAAAAATAGTTCTTCAGATGTGGTATTTCTAATTTTTAATTACTTAATGGATGTAGTATTACCACATGTGGTATAAACAGAAATTATTGTACTGTTTATTTTCCCACATTACTGACGTCTGAGGTGACCGTGTTGTTATTGGCAAAATGGTAATCTAGATTTGGGTCGGGAAGATGCGTAACGTGGACAGTTAAGGTAGCTGGGGGTTGAAGAGTTATCAGGAAATGAATTTGTAATTTCCATTAATCAGGCCTTACATAGCAATGACTTAGAGGAACCTCATTGTATTTTTCACTACCAGCTCAAATTTGCACCTAGTTTTGCCTCAAGTGTTGACAGATTTTTTTGCTATTCTTCTGCTTGTCCAACCTTTCTGGACCTGATAGAGGACTAAGGAATATATTTGTGTCTAAATGCTGTACGTGTTGTACTGAGCTGCAAAGAACAGAAGGTCCAGGTTTGTATTCAATCTGTGTCGTTAGCTGAGATCAGCTGGGGCCGCAGTTGGCCTTGGTGGACCCTGGGCTGGGGAGGAGAAAATTCAGGCAGGGTTTCCAGTCACTGCTGCTGGTAAGTGCTTGTGTGTGTATTGGTTGTGATAACCTCCAGTCAAATCACCTGCTGAAGCTCGCTGTTCAGCCTTGTGCATGATAAATGGCCACTCGGGAGAGGTACCCCAGCATGAGTGGGGGATTGGGACAAGATCGAGGGGAGAAAATTGAAAAATAGAAAAACTGGGGCTAAAGCTTTAATACTGTATAATCACATCTATCACACAATCAATTATATTCTGAAAGCCTTGGATTGTTTACCTGCCAAATCCGATCTTGGGACTGTTAACTGAAATATTCTGTAACTGAAGTAAGTAGCAGTTCCAGTAAACAATACCTATTAATATTAACTCCTCCCTCCTCTCACTGCAGTAAACAGTACTTGATAGCAAACTGTATTTTATATTGAATGGATTACTCATGTATCCGGAAATGTCCAACAGTTAATGTTGATTTGCCGAGAATGCGACCAACCCATTCCTGTTTAACTGTTTGTGGTCTCATTGAGGAGCGCTACATAATCAGACCATTCGCACTGTCACAATCACCTCTTCGGGCCCACCGAACAGATTTTTGCCTTTTTATGTATGTACTTCCAATTGACAAATGATAGGAGTACAGTCCACTTCTGATCTGATAATTCTATTTTGTTCTTAAAAAAAAATTAAATTTTTCAATAATTCAAATTAACCAATACAAAGAACACAGCAAAAAATGTCATATCAGATCATTTGAATTCAGCAACATTGAATTAAGGAATAGATAATTTATTAGGGATGATGGTGTTATTTCTTGATCAGAGTGCATTATATAATCTTTATTCAGAAGAGATATATCTATTAATACTGTGTGATGTTGTATAATAGTGTTGTGCCTATTAACAGGAATGTTGTATAATAACTACAAGGGTGTTTCACTTGAACAGTGTGCACGAAATGTATCCCTGATTGTTGGACCGTAATAACACTTTTCATTATTATCTATGAGTGTTACACCACTGACATGTTGTAATAATGTGTAGGAGCCATGATATTTTCCAGCACCAGCCAGTAAAACAAGTTCTGATAATCAGTTCTAGTCTACTTGCGTGAGTCCAGACAGTGAGTATTAGCAGATGATGAGAGCCATCATAATTGGCTCAGATTCTGTATTCACTCAAATCCACACATTATGTACTTTCTAGCAGGAGTCGCTCAATAGCAATCAGGAGTAGGAAGCCTGTCTGATTTTTATCCCTTGTCCGTAGACACTAGTGACATTTGTCTTCACTGAAAAGTACTGCAGATTGAACTAGGGCCCTTCCAAGTCTATGTGGCTCAATACTGCAACAATCCATTACATAGCGGACAGTGCAAGTCTATGGTATGAGGACTCTGGAGGCAAGTGACATCTCAGTGAATACACTGCATAATGTACGTAAAGTCAACAAGGATATCTCATCTGATGGTAAACAGGATACAGCTGTGCCTGGTGTCCGTGCTTCAGAAATCCAGGAAGGTGGGAGAAGGAAGAGAGAAAATGAACACATTTGAATGGTTCAAGCCTCAGTTTTCTCGTCTTAATGGTAGGCGTTAAGAAAGCCTCTGATTAGTTATCTGCTGGAGTGGTTACAGCAGAAGCATGGTGTTGGTTTCACAGTGGCACTGATAACTCCGATAATCTGCCAGCGTTCAGTGTTTATGCTTGCACATGAAGAATGGCCACTTGGGTGAGCTACTCGCAGGCTTGCCAATTCTCTGATTTGGCAGGAAATCGTGATCTTGTTGTGCCTGAGAATCGAGGTGTCATGTTTTCTGGAATTTCTTTCTCCTTCTCACTAGAGGATGAGAGAATGCAAAGATAGCAGGGCTATCTCAGCAGTTATGTTAGTAAAAGATATGTATTAAAACTAAAGATGTTTTAGTGTTTGTGGAGAGCTTTCACTGTTCTTGACCAAGAACTATGGTGGCCTGGCTGCCTCCTGAAGGCCTCCTCCATCTCTCCATGTGGCAATTGCAGTGGTTTTATATTACTAGCCCTTCTTTCTGACAATATAAAACTGCTTCAGTGCAAAAAAATATATTTTTTGCTGCAAACAAGCACAGGTTGACTCTTGCAAATAAAATACCTAAATAACGCACTATAAAATCATCACCTTTTCATAAACTTGTGAATCATAGTTCTACTTCACAATGAAAATACTGTTCACTCCCATTAATGGAGAGAAAACCTGATGAACCATCTGGCACCTCTCCCTGAACAGCAACGATCCGCAAAGCAGTTCACAAAACATTGACATCCTGCCCTGCCCAGGAAGAACTTCGATGTTGGTTGATTATATGAAGAGTGAAATTTTTGCACTGTTCTAACAATTCTTTTTTCTCTGTATAATCATTATAATAGATACAGCTGAGTGTGTTTATCCACAGTTCAGCCAGTAATATATAAAAAATACCTAATTTTCTACATGACCTTGCGTCACGCAGGGCTGCTTCTAACATGTTGGCAACTGACTCTGAGGAAAACATTTGCTACTTAAAAAAAATTCCCTGTTGCCGAGCTCCCCAATGTCCACAGCTGGTAAATGCCGAGTGTAACCTCGAACTGTACAGATCAGAAGGGTCGACATTCTGTGGTGATCTCCGTGGAGGGACGGAAGTCGGTCTTGGTGTCTCAGGCTAGAAGGCGAATCATTAGCCAAGATGTCTGCTCCTGATCACTTTCTTTTTAGAAAGTTTGCATCTGTGGAGGTCGAGTGAGGACAGGAGTTGGTTATGATGGTGCCGGTGATTAAATAGCCTTCTGCCACTGATTGTGTAGATTCACGCATGAAAAGTGGTTACGTGGGCAAGAGACTGGAAGGCACGTGGCCTTGTCGCAAAGCAAAAGTCGGAGCTTTCATCAAATAACTTTTGAGAAATAATCGAATCGATGAGAAGGGGATTCAGGTGACAATTGTAAATAACAATTGCACAAGTTTGCAGTTTACGAACCCTTGCTTGGATTACTGGTTAATTCGCACTTGCCCAATGTCCTGTATGTGTTCGTGTAACACTTAGCAATCACTCAGCCCTTTTTAAATTTATTTCAAACCTATCCCTTTTCTGTTCTTGCCCAACCCCACACCAAATGTTCAGTTATTTTGTTCCCCTCGCTGTCTTCCATGTCCCGTTTCAGTGCTGGTCATGAGGTGGTTGTTACTGGACATACGAGCAGCCGAATGGTCATGTGATCAGTGTCGTTCCCCCTTTTGGAGCCCAGCGTGGAGCCTCTGTTTGGTTCCTCTCCCAAAGAAGAAGCAATATTAGGAACTGAGCATTTTATATTACTGGTGTTGCATAGCAAATTGGGTTACTGACACTGTACACTGTCCTACAGATTGAATTTGCCCATGTCTCCTCCCCCTGGTAAATAAGAAATAGGAGCAGGAGTAGGCCATTTGGCCCATCGAGCCTGCTCCGCCATTTAATAAGATCATGGATGATTTTCTACCTCATCTCCACTTTCCTGAACTATCCCCATATCCCTTGATTCCCTTAATATTCAAAAAAAATCTATCAGTCTGACTGTCTTCTGTATGACAAACTTTTTGGTCAAATCAAAATTTCACACTTAATGGCTGTCAGTAGCTTGAAAACTGAAAGTTTGACAGAAATTTTAACAAAGGCAAAATTGCTGTCATCTCAGTCAAACTACATTGGGACACAACACTTAGCCCAGGGGCACTGCGGCCATGGAGGCAGGCAAGAATTAACGCCGGTTCCTGCTGCCGATCACTATCCATTGACTCTTAACTGGAAACTGCACCTGTGTGGATATTGGATAGAATCATACAGCACAGAGGGAGGCCATTCGGCCCATCATGTCTGTGCCGGCTCTTTGAAAGAGCTATCCAATTAGCCCCACTCCCCTGCTTTTTCCCCATAGTTCTGCAAATGTTTTCCTTCCTATCCACAATCGCCCCTCTTCCTCCTGCTTCCCTATTCTGGAGACTGGTTCCTGGGATGGGGGGATGGTCCCATGAGAGATTGAGGAGACTAGGCCTATATTCTCTCGAGTTTAGAAGAATGAGAGGTGATCTCATTGAAACATACAAAATTCTTACAGGGCTTGACAGGGTAGATGCAGGGAGGATGTTTCCCCTGGCTGGGGAGTCTATAACCAGGGGTCACAGTCTCCGAATAAGGGGGCAGCCATTTAGGACTGAGATGAGGAGAAATTTCTTCACTTGGTGGTGAATCTTTGGAATTCTCTACCCCAGAGGGCTGTGGAGGCTCAGTTGTTGAGTATATTCAAGACAGAGATTGATAGATTTTTGGATATTAAGGGAATCAAGGGATATGGGGATAGTGTAGGAAAGTGGAGTTGAGGTAGAAGATCAGCCATTATCTTATTGAATGGTGGAGCAGGCTTGAGGGGCCAAATGGCCTACTCCTGCTCCTATTTCTAATGTTCTTATGAGAATAGCCTGCCACCACTGCCTGGGCTTGCGTGAAGAATGGGCAAGGTATGGGAGAGTGGCTGGTGCCAAACAGTGGGATGATGCCCTGCCCTGCCCTTGTATGGTACTGAGTTGCACAGAACAAAGAAGCCCTAGATTCCATCCCTGATTTGTGCTCAATTGATCTTAGCTGGGATGGGGCTATGATTGGCCTTAGTGTTCCTGGGTGAGGGGGGAAATCTGCCAAGTGTCTTGCTCTTGATTGCTAACCAGCTGTAAAGTAAGTGTGTGTGATGGTTGAGGATAGGATTGTGATATCCCCTGCCCCTTATTGTTGAATAGTCTGCTGCCACTTGCTGTCCGGGTTTATGCAAAAAGAATGGGCACATCGTTGAGATAGTGGCAGGGAGCCAGGTCTCACGGAATTGTACCTAGGCCTGTTCAGTCTCGGTTAATTTGGTTTGAAAATGTGACCTATATTGGCATATCTCATTTTAAAAAACACACAGTGCAATGGGTTTATGAGACATCTCAGGAGAACAGGGGGGAAAAAAACTTTCAAACTTATCGCAGTATCGGCATCGCTGATTGATGGGACTGATCAGAATCAGGGCCCCGATTGTAAAACCTGATTAACTGTGCTGTGTTTCTCTCCACTAACAAGAACATAATCCTTCAGCCCTTCTGTGACTGAACCTGTGAAGAACGCAGCCAGCCTGCTTACTTGTTAGTGGAATAAAAACAAGGAGCTAGCTAGTGCCAAGAAATAAAAGAAAGCAGAAAACTTACAGTTCTCCTGTTTCTTGTTCCTCCAGAAAACAGGATCTGTAAGATGATCCTGAAAGTCATGCATATTTTAGTGATACTGCCTCTTTAGGAGGGAGCCTGCCCCTACCCCCAGGGCTATGAATTCTCTTTCTTATATTCTTGTTTGTTGTGATTTCTTAATTTTTATTTTGCTTGCTGGTTCCACTTGAGCATCAGTGGAACACTAACAAACATTGCTAAACACCACATTAAAAACTAACACGCACACTTCCCTGATGGCCCAGTCGGTAAATGTCCTACACCATGAGCATCCCAGGTTAAATACTTTGCCTTGTTGAGTTATGTGGTCTGCCACAATTGTGGGAGCCACAATTGACCTCCGTGTTCCAGAGTTAGGGTCAGGAATATTTGGCCAAGGCCCTCGCTCCTGATCACCATCGAGTGAGCCCCACCCTTGCCCAGAAAGTGCACGTGCGGACAGTGGGAAGGACAGGTTTGGACTCGTGTTATATGCCCCCCCCCTCCCCAAACGCCCATTGTTGAGAAGCCTGCTGACACTCACTGTCTACGCTTGCATATAAACAATGCCAAGTTAGGTAAGGAACTAGAGGGCAGTTGGAGCTGAGGGAGAAAAGGAAAGAAATTGTGGTGTTGGGGAGAGGGGATTGAACCTTTTATTTTTTTAAAAAAGGCACAGTTCTTCCTTTAACAAAATAGGTACTAGGGCCAGCTGCCAATAATTAGGACGCAGCATAACTGCATTGTCCGCTTTGGGGAGTGCAGCTAATGCAGCCTTCAAATTATGAAGGGCCTAGTGTAGTGCTGAATCATCACGCAGGACTCTGTTTAGCCACAGCAGTGCTCTAATAAGACTTTAAAAAATGACTTGCATTTATATAGCACCTTTCATGACCTCTGGACGTTCCAAAGTGCTTTGCAGCCAATGAAGTACTGTTGTAATGTAGGAAAATCAGAAGGGAAAGACAGCAATGGTGACATTAATTGGCACAGGCAGAGCAACTGTAAAATCACCTGTTTAAGGTAGCAAGGGATTTTAATAAAAAATGTAATAATTGTGCTTATAGTCACAGATAGATATCTAGTGAGTCTCTTCTTAGGCAGTCCCTCGGAACCGAGGATGATTTGCTTCCACACTAAAAATGAGTTCTCAGGTCACTGATGAGTCCAATCCGGGTCCTACAGTCTCTGTCACAGGTGGGGCAGACGGTGGTTGAAGGGGCGGGTGGGTGGGGTGCTTGAGTTGACGTGCGCTCCTTCCGCTGTTTGCGCTTCGCTTCCACTTGCTCCCAGCAGAGAGACTCGAGGTGTTCGGCACCTTCCCGGATGCTTCTCCTCCACTTTGTGTGGTCTTGGGCCAGGGATTCCCAGGTGTCGGTGGGGATGTTGCACTTTTTCAAGGAGGCTTTGAGGGTGTCCTTGAAACGTTTCCTCTGCCCACCTGGGGCTCTCTTGCCGTGTCAGAGCTCCGAGTAGAGCGCTTGTTTTGGGAGTCTCGTATCGGGCCTGCGGAGAATGTGGCCCATCCATCGGAGCTGATCGAACGTGGTCAGAGCTACGATGCTGGGGATGTTGGTCTGAGCGAGAACACTGACGTTGGTGCGCCTATCCTGCCAATGGATTTGCAGGATCTTGCGGAGGCAGCGTTGGTGGTACCTCTCTAGTGCTTTGAGGTGCCTGCTGTACATGGTCCATGTCTCTGAAGCATACAGGAGGGCGGGTATCAGTACGGCTCTGTAGACCATGAGCTTCGTGCCGGGTTTGAGGTCCTGGTCTTCAAACACTCTCTTCCTCAGGCGACCGAAGGCTGCACTGGCACACTGAAGGCGGTGTTGGACTTTGTCATCGACGTCTGCCCTTGTTGACCGTAGGCTCCCGAGTTATGGAAAGTGGTCCACATTGTCCAAGGCCTTGTCATGGATTTTGATAATCGGGGGGCAGTACTGTGTGGCGGGAGCAGGTTGGTAGAGGACCTTTGTCTTATGGATGTTTAGTGTAAGGCCCATGCTCTCGTACGCTTCAGTGAAGGTGTTGACGATGGTTTGGAGTTCGACCTCCGAGTGAGCGCAGCCGCAAGCGTCGTCTGCATACTGTAATTCGACGACAGAGGATGGGACGACCTTGGATCTGGACTGGAGACGACTGAGTTTGAACAGTTTCCCGTTTGTTCTGTAGATTAGCTCCACTCCAGCGGGGAGCTTACTGAGAGTGAGATGGAGCATTGCAGCAAGGAAGATCGAGAAGAGCGTTGGTGCGATGACACAGCATTGCTTGACCCCGGTCCGTACGTGAACTGGGTCTGTGGTGGATCCGTTGGTCAGGATCACGGCTTGCATGTTGTCGTGAAGCAGGCGGAAGATGGTGACAAACTTTTGAGGGCAGCCGAATTTGAGGAGGACACTCCATAATCCCTCACGGTTGACGGTGTCGAAGGCCTTTGTGAGGTCAAAGAAGGCCATGTACAGCAGTTGATGCTGTTCCCTGCATTTCTCTTGTAATTGACGTGCGGTGAAGATCATGTCCATTGTGCCCCTTAGTGGGTGGAATCCGCATTGCGACTCTGGGAGGAGCTCTTCAGCCACTGCGAGAATGCGATTGAGGAGGATTCTTACGATGACTTTCCCTGTGGCAGACAGCAGGGAAACTCCTCTGTAATTACCGCAATCGAACTTGTCACGATTACGGCGTCTCTGAGATCCCCTGGCATGCTCTCCTCCTTCCAGATAAGAGAAATGAGTTCATGTATTCGTGCCAATAGTGCTTCTCCGCCATGCTTTAGTGCCTCGGCGGGGATTCCATCTGCTCCTGAGGCCTTGTTGTTCTTCAGTTGTCGGATGGCCTTTTCAGCCTCAAGCTGGGCTGGGGTTGTGCTGAGGTGGTGGCGGGTAGCATGCTGCGAGATGGAGTTGCGTACACTCACATCGAAGACAGAGTCTCGGTTAAGGAGATCTTCGAAGTGCTCCTTCCAGCGGGCACTGACTGCCTCTCTGTCCTTGATGAGTACCTCTCCGTTCTTGGCCTGCAGTGGGGTAGGATCTTGGGTGCTTGGGCCGTAGGTGATCTTGACTGCGTGAAAGAATCCACGCACGTCGTGGTTGTCAGCTAGCTGCTGGATCTCCTGCGCCTTCTCCACCCACCATCTGTTCTTTAGGTCGCAAGTTTTTTGTTGGATCTCTGCCTTCAGGCGTCTGTAGAGCTGCTTTCTTGCTCTCGAGTTGTGTTGCTGTTTCCAGATCAGGAATGCCTTGAGCTTGTGGCTTATTAGCTCCTGGACTTCTTGGTCGTTCTCATCGAACCAGTCTTGATGTTTCCTGGTCGAGTGACCGAGCGTCCCTTCGCAGGTGCTGATTATGGAGGCCTTGAGTGCAAACCAGGCGCTGTGGACACTCTGTGTCTCTGAAACACTGGGAGGAGTCAGGTTGGTTGTGAGGCGCAGGCTGAATAGGGCTTTCTTAGCAGGGTCTTTGAGTGCTCCAGCGTTGATTTTCCTGCGGCATTGTTTCTGTTGCCACCGCTGTTTTGGGGCTACGTTGATGGAGATGACAGAGCGGATTAGGCGGTGGTCTGTCCAGCAGTCGTCAGCTCCTGTCATGGCGCTGGTGATGCGGACGTCCTTGCAGTCCCTCACTCGGACGATGACGTAGTCCAGCAGATGCCAGTGCTTGGAGCGAGGGTGTTGCCATGAAGCCTTGTACTTGTCTCTCTGACAGAACAAGGTGTTGGTTATGACAAGGCCATGTTCTAAGCATTTCGTCAGGAGGAGGGTGCCATTGGAGTTGGCTTTCCCTACCCCCTCTCTGCCAATCACACTACCCCAGAGGTCTGTGTTCTTTCCAACTCTGGCGTTAAAGTCACCAAGGAGGAACAGCTTGTCGTCCGTTGGGACTTGGGACAGGGATTATTTGAGGCTGGAGTAGAATTCCTCTTTGGTCTCATCTGTGACTTCCAGTGTTGGGGCGTACGCACTGATGACCGTAGCGCACTGGTTCCGGGCTAGGGTGAGCCGAAGAGGGCGTTCGTTTATTCCGCAAGGGGAGTCTCAGACGTCCAACTAGCTCTTTTTTTATGACGAAGCCTTCCCTGGGCCCCGACCCCGCTGCTGGTCTACTGAGTATCTCTGCAGTGCCATTTGTATGTGACCTCATTTGGACAGATGACTCGCAGCTTCTCTCTCTCGGGCGAAACCAAGTGCGCCGAATATTTTATCTCATGAGGCTGGCACCTTTAAGCACCTGAGTGGCGTGTGCCCTCTGTGTGCTCGATTGGGCCGTGTAATGGCTGTCCTTCATATGACCTGTGCATTGACCCTTGCAGGAGTAAAGGATCCTATTATTCCAGTGTGCCATATTGTGATTTGTTTGTTATGGCAACCTGGAGGATTTGACCTGAATTTGCATCAAATTAAAATGCACAATCTCCTGGCTTTATCAAGTTAGCTGATCTTCGGTGGGGTGAGTGGTTGGACTGCTACAATTGGGCTCCATGTTCCCTGACTAGGGAAGGGCAAAACGCAGCCAGTCACTTCTGATCAGTCTCCAGTGTTGGAAAGTGCCTTTGTGAGGATGTCGGGTGAAGTCGGGCTGTAATACCCTTTTTGTGGTAAAATAGGCTTCTGATGCTCAGGAGGGCATTTTAAACCCTCTTTCCTTCCCCCTCCCCCACCCGCTGGAAACTGGGTGGATGGCAGTTAAATACTGGCAGTAACATACAGCCGGGGATCCCATGGGAATGGATTTTAACCTGTTTTCAGCAGGCACGCAGAAGACCCACTGGAAGGTGGCGGGGTCCTGCTTTAAATATGCAGATCGGGCCTCAATGACGTCATCGGTGCCCAACTGCAATTTTAGTCCGAGGCCTGAGCGGAGGGCCAGACCTGCCGGGAGCTGCATCAAGGACCCGAAGAGGCCCAGTAAGATGAGCTCGAATTTCTTTTTAGGTTTCCTTGTGGGCCAGGAGAAACAGGGGGTGTTCCACAAGGAAACTTTGAGCCAGCCTGCCCCCCTCCTCCTCCTCCTCCAACCGCAATCGCCCGCCAATTCTCCCCCCCCCCCCCCCCCCCCCCCCAATCCGCGATCCAGGACCATTCCCATGGGCTCGGTGGGTCAGAAAAGCTGCTCCTGCCTGCTGGAAGGCTGACGAGCAACAAGATCCAACAACAACTTGTATTTATATAGCGCCTTTAACGTAGTAAAAGGTCCCAAAGCCCTTCACAGGAGTATTTTAAGACAAAAAATTTGACACCGAGCCACATAAGGATGAATTAGGGCAGGTGACCAAAAGCTTGGTCAAAGAGGTAGGTTTTAAGGAGCGCCTTAAAGGAGGAGAGAGAGGCGGAGAGGTTTAGGCAGGGAATTCCAGGGCGCACTCTGTCTCGTGCTCGCTCGGTCTGTCTGTGTCTCTGTTTTGCTCTGTCACTGTTTTTCTCACAAACATGGACTCTCTCTCATGCTGTCTTATTTGCTCCTCTTCCTCTTTCTGTCTCGCGCTCTTGCTGTATCACACCTGCTCATCTCTCCCGTGTGTGTCGCTCCCTATCAGTGTTTCTCCTGCTGCTCTTTAATTGATCAGAAGTATGTGGCTAGCTTTCTTTTTTACTTATTTACAATGACTCAAATAGCATGAGAACGTATTGTGTCAGTGGCCAGTTTCCCTGCAGGCAGTGTACTTATGAAATGGGGCACATCTTTTTCCCCCTCCTCCAGCAGTTTGGCAAACATTTTTTTCCAGGAAGGAAAGCTGTGCCCCTTTAATTGCACCATGCCACCTGCAGGCTGGGTCCTTACTTTTATGTATATAATAAGTGTGCCCTTTAAGGGAAGGGGAACTTTGATCTTTCGGCATTCTGTGCTTGTATTGCATACGCACTTAACCAGAACAGATCATATTATAATGCTGTGGGTGGGTGTAAATCTGGTCAGTTATTTAAATACAAGTTAAGTTCCATTTAAGGAAATGTCTGCTTGTAATGAACGTCTGGGTTTAAAAGGGGTTGGTGCTGAAATTGGACCCTCCAGCCACCCCCACAATAAGCACATACTGGAGTGAAATGCAACATTTTTTTTGTTGTCTCTACAATAAACAACTCTTGAGATCCCATAAAAAGACGGCAGATGCAGAACGCAGTCCTGGCGCCTCCATCTTAATATTGTTCACTATCAACTAGTGCTGTAGCGGAACGTATTCTGGAAGTTTGGAACGCTCTTAAAATGTTCAATGTGGCAAGATAATACACGGTCAATACATAGGTTTTCAAACTGGCATCCCTGGGCCCGAGTGGGTCTGCTAGGGGATCACGAAAGGCTTCCCGTGGTCATTAGATTTCTATATTTGATGACCTATTGGCTCAGTTGCCATGCACTAATAGCGTTTTCTGTACCATTGCCACTGAATAGCTGACATTACATTTTTTTCAGAAAGAGACATTTAACTTTTGAACGTGTGGAGAGTCTCAGACATACACCTGCAGGAGATTGTCTATAATGTGTAATTTCAATAGTTATGAATGTCTCTAAATACTTACATTCCCAGAGAGTGGCCACTATGGGATTGGAAATACATTTCCTACATTACAACAGTGACTACACTTCAAAAGTACTTCATTGGCTGTAAAGCGCTTTGGGACATCCTGAGGTCATGAAAGGTGCTGTCGAAATGCAAGTTTTTTTTTTCTTTTTTCTTTTTTTCTTTTTCTTTCTTTTCCTTCTCTCTTTCTCTTTGGGCTAAAAATTGAGTAGCGCCCCTGCGCCGGAAATTGAGTGGTTACGCCCCAAGAGGGAGGAGGGGCGCTGCTGGAAGTGCCCCGCCTCCCTCTTGGGGCGCTGCGAGTCAATATCACGGCGCTACATGGTGCTGCGGCCCGTCACGTCGCGGTATTGCAGGCCTTCCTCCTCCTCTTAAAGGGGAGGGGCCTTGCGCAGCGCGACCCGGGGCCCAGCTGGGCCCCCAGGGATCGGGAGTGCCGGCAAAAGAGCCCGGCACTCGAAGTGCCGGGCTCTTGGAGCGCAGCCAGCACTTCGCGGAGGTCCGTTCAGGAGGCCGGGGATGGGCGCGCAGGCAGGTGCTGGCAGGCGGCCAGCAACAAAAATGGCCGCCCCGCACCTCGTCTTTAAATAACGCCTCCCCGGCCGCAGGTAGGCCCCCCCTGACCCCGTCGGACATAGCGTCCGGCGGTAAGGCAGGGGGCGCTCCCGAAGATCGCGGCCGGGGCGCTGCGCACAGTGATGACGTCATCGCCGGCGGCGCAGCACCGCGGGGCGCTACCGGTTAGCGCTTCTGCTAACCATTCGCTGAATTTCGCGGGAGGTGTGGGCGGCGCCGCACCCGGGCGCTAGTTGCTTTGCGCCCCGTTAGGGCGCTAACGGGAGGCGCAAAGCAACCCAATTTTTCCCCCTTTCTCTTCTTTCTCTCTCTCTCTCTCTTTCTCCTCTCTTTCTCTTTCTCTTTCCCTTTTTTCTTTATAAATTAACCTGCAGTAGGGTAGCAGTGTGGTGAATCATTGGAGGGTCCACTGGTAAATTCCAGCCTTATTACGATGGTATTTTGGGCTTCTGTTTTGATCAAGCATTCAACCCCACTTTCCCCTGGTATAATGTGGTCAGTGTGGGTGCACTTTTAAACTTTCTTCATCTTTAATTAAAGGAACCCAAATGTTCAAGATTATTTTTCAACTGTTTTCCTCTATGTTTGCATCACACTGGTAATTTTTCTTTTATTCATTCTCAGGATGTGGGCATCACTAGCGAGGCTGTTTTTTTGCCCATCCCGAGTTGCCCTCAAGAAGGTGGTGGTGAGCCGCCTTCTGGAACCGCTGCAGTCCGTGTGGTGAAGGTACTCCCACAGTGCTGTTAGGGAGGGAGTTCTAGGATTTTGCCCCAGCGACGATGAAGGCACGGCGATATACTTCTAAGTCAGGATGGTGTGTGACTTGGAGGGGAACTTGGTGGTGGTGGTGGTGGTGTGGTAGTGTTTCAATGCACCTGTTGCCTCTGTCTTCCAGATGTTGGAGGTCTCTGGTTTGGGAGGTGCTGTCGAAGAAGTCTTGGCGAGTTGCTGCAGTGCATCTTGTGGATAGAACACACTGCAGTCACAGTGCGCCGGTGGTGCAGGGAGTGGATGTTTAAGGTGGTGAATGATGGGCTGCTGATGAAGTTGTCTGCTTTGTCATGGTCATATATAATACGTCACCATGACCTTTGCTTGAAAAAAGAAGCCTTGAGGCTATGTCTTTTGCCGTTGACAGTTTCACATTTAAGTCTGTTCTGAAACATTCATTGCAAATCCCTATTAGCATGGTTATAGTGATTATTACAAGATGCAATGATTAAACAGGGTTTATAGGGCACTGTACAGCTTTCAATTATTCCTCATTGCAGGCTGTGTGGATTCCACACACTGATGTCAATAGCTCTTTATTTAAAAAGTTTATAATTTTGCATGACTGATCTGTTCACTATAAGATGTACCTTATAAACACAACTTAACTTAACAACCTGCATTTATATAGCACCTTTAATGTAGTAATTCAAGCCTACTTTGGCTGAATGACTCAAAGTGTACCCATTAGTAATTGGCAGACTCGAGATCTCTTTTTTAAACAATGTTTTATGAATTTTTTTCTTGCCGTATAAATTTACAGCAGTCTTGTCCCAAATGCATGATGGAATAGGCTAACCATTTTGACTTCTGACTCCGAAATGGTGGCTCTGACACTGTTCGGAGGGGAACATTTTATGAATAAAACAGGTTTGTTTAAAGATGCTGCTGGCATTAACGTATTTTCACTTGCATTGTCTCGGCCGGTTAATCAACTGATACTTAAAAATGTGCTGAAAGTCACGCCATTGTTGTTGTACCGGCACGTGCACTGGCATTATGGGTTGATGTTAATGGAGTGTTATCACCACTTTGTGGAAATGGGAGCCAAGGCTTTTCAAAAGCACTTTCATCATGGCGTTGTCATGTGCAGAGACGTAAATGGCGGGTTCATGAGACGCTTGTCAACCTCGACCAATGCCCTTTTTAACGGAGACGTTAACGACATTTTTTGTGTTTATGGGGGTGTTTGTGTATGGTTGACTTATTTTATATTCGTATTTTTATCCCAATTTTTCACCCACCAGGCTTGACGTGCGGCCAAGAGGGTGGGTGTGCAGCCTATGTCACGGCGGCTGCCTGTGCCCTCTACTGGCAGCCAGGTGGCACTAGAGACTGCCCAGGTGTGAGTGTCTCCTCTGATTTTCAACACACTCCACTGCCTTCCCCCCCCCCACCCCCAACCCCATTCACTGGGAGATGCATTTGTCCTCCTGTGCGACTGAGATCGTGGAGTGAGACTTGTACCAGCATCTGTACAGTTAGTATTTTTGAAACAAGTTGTTCAGGAAAGACTGACGTGAAATAACTTACTTTAAATTAGATGCATCTCTTCTTTTAAAGGGGTAGGAGTAAGTGTTGGCATACAGAAACTTTTCATCTCTCTTTTGGCTTTATGCTGTTCTGGTTTTAAGGGTTTTACACAATGCTGCATCACTAGGGTTGCCAACTGTAGTTCAGTGTATTCCTCGAGATTTCATCACATGATTTCTTGTCTCCAACCGGCCTGCCCAGTCAAACAGCCTTTTATCATATCTCCAATATTTTAATAATTAATACGTGGAAGTGTTCAAAGAGAATTGGGGGGGAAGCACATTTAAAAAAAAATGCTCTTTTGATTTTTCTCCCAGGTTGCTCGCAGCCGTGTCCAGGAGATTAATCATTAATTCCTGGAGACTCCAGGACAATCCTGGAGGGTTGGCAACTCAATGCATCACAGAAAGGTTGATTGTTATCATATGAGAAATACAGTTTCATAAATTGACTGAACACTAGTTATGGTCTGGCCAAAGGAAGTAGATTTCCTTATTACTTTGTCAATTTATACTGATTATATGACACATTTTACTTTTTAAGCAGGCTCAGTCTTCTTGAAAAAGTTTTTGACCAACCTTTTATTGTCTGGAAGGGAGAAGAGCCATGTGTTATGTTTGAAGTACACAAGTCACATGATGATGGATTTAGATACAGTTTACGAAACACTTATGCAAACAGACTGTTAAAATCAGGCCCCCCGAGGTCACTAGTAGCCATCTTGAAAATGTTCTAGGTGGTGTTCAAGAGACTTAAAAATTGGGAGACTGAGAGACCAGCAGAAAATGGACTCCTGCAGCTAGACTGATATGTGCCAGATTGTAAGATTTTTTGCTGCACTCACTCATTGATGCCGGAGGTCCCAAGGGGGAGTTAATTGGCAGTCTTGGAAAAAGGTTTTGATGACTAAGAATGATGGTTGAAGTGTGCATTTCCCCACTGATTCGCCCACTGTTGAGGAGTTGCTGCTGCTTTCTGCCTAGAAACTCTCATCAACAGCATGCCTATCTCGTGGAAATCCACAACCGGTTTGCTACATGTCTTGGCCCTTGGTCCTTGTTCCAGCATACCAGGACCACATTACAGGATATTCCCCTTCTAAAAAGCCTTGCTTGGCCTGTCTCATACATGCCAACTGTCCTGCGTTTTACACAGTCAGTCAGTGCTTCGGGTCTAGTGTCTGATTTGTCGACATGTGTTGATTTAAGAATTGCCTTGGAGCAGACATCTTATAGACCACCTTAACTGTGACTTGATTCTTTTGTGTAAATGCTGTTGGCCAAATGGTGTCTGCCCTTGGTAAGACAGACTACTGGTCATTGGTGGAGAGGGAGAGAGCCGGAAAGGAGAATCTACTGGACTCTGACTGTGCCAGAAGCTTTTATAAGGCAGTAGCTCTTTCTAGTGTGATTCAACTGATAATCTGAAATGTGTCACTAAAAATCAATAACTAATTAAAATTGTTCATTTAAAAGAACAAAAATGGTCATTGTAGTGTGACTAATAACTGCACTATGACTAAAATCAATAATCACAGCAATGTGCTTAATGTAATGATTAAAAGAAAGTAACTCAGATGAAAATTTGTCTCATGAAAGCTTTTGGGGTGGTTTGTATCCAATTAAATCCCCTTCCTCCCATTTTCCACCTATTAATGAGTAATCTGTCCTGCCCAGCACAGGTGACATGACATGGCAGCAGATGAACAGAATAACTGAGCTATAGTGGCTCAAAAGCCAACCTCAGGAGTACGAGGAGCAATGACCTGTGCTGTTGTTGCGGTGAATGTGTAAAACACAAGTGGTTGCCATGTATGGGTTAAATCTCCAGTGAAGGGACTTAATCCAGTAAAGTTGTGTTAAAAATCTAACTACTTTTTCATATTTAAAATATGAGATCCGGGATAGATTATTTTTTGATGTGAAAGGCAGAATAGGAGTTTCATGTTTACAGTGCTCACATTCCCTTTTAGAAATGTCTAACTTAGTCGATGCAGAAAATGTACCCTCTCTTCCCTCAGTAATGCATGTGATGAACAATTGAGCATATCTATAGGTTGGTTTATGATGTCCCTGTTTTCCTTTGCACTCTCAGTACAACTACTTGTTTTCCTATTCTATCGGCCTGTATTAAAGGCTGTTTTTTGAGTTGTCAGTTTTTATTGAAGTTATTGGCCAAGTTTTTCTGGTTTCCCAGGTCGCTTACGTCTGCTCACTAAAGGAATGTTTGGAATATTTAATCCTTGCAGCTTCTAGGAACAGGATTTTTTTTTTTTTAACCAGCTGTTCATTTTGGAATTGGTCTGTTGCGATATGTAAGACTGGTGGTCTTTGACTAGCTGGAGAAGCCTCAAGTGTATGGGGACTGTTTCCGGGAAGCATTGTTTGAGCTTCTGCTGCCCAATCACTCATCAGCTCCTTTGTTTTTATCTGGACTTCTTTCTTTCATTCTCCCAGTGTTTCAGACCAGAGCTTCTCTTCCCCTTGCAGCTTTCTTCCTTCAGTTGGAGGTTGAAGAACACATTGTGCTACAGGCCACTTATGGTTGCCATGGATGCGGCTCTGCAGGCATCCACAAGTGGGCCAAAGTGAACAATCCTGATTCATTTGATTATCACAAGATAATTATGGATGAGCAAGGCCTTTTGGTCGGTCTTGGTTCACCCATCCAGAAAGACGCGAAAGTTCACCTCTTTCTCCGACCCCTCCCCCCCCGTAGCATTGGGTCTTCACTCCACTGCTCTATGCAGGAGTCCATTTTATGTATTGATCACTCTGCGTAGTTAAGAATTAGAAACAGGAGTAGGCCATATGGCCGCTCGAGCCTGCTCTGCCATTCAATAAGATCATGACTGATCTTCGATCTCAACTCCACTTTCCTGCCCTATCCCCATATCCCTTAATTCCTCTGAAATTGAGTCCAAAAATCTATCTCTCTAGGCCTTGAATATACACAAAGACTCTGCATCCACAGCACTTTGGGGCAGAGAATTCCAAAGATTCACAACCCTCTGAGTGAAGAAATTCTTCCTCATCTCAATCTTAAAAGGCCCCTTATCCTGAGACGATGTCCTCTAGTTCTAGACTCTCCAGCCAGGGGAAACAACCTCTCAGCATCTACCCTGTCAATCCCCCTTAGAATCTTGTGTTTCAATGCGAGCACCTCTCATTCTTCTAAACTCCAGAGAGTATAGGCTCAATCTCTCCTCATAGCACAACCCTCTCATCACAGGGATCAATCTAGTGAACCTTCGTTGGACCGCCACGAAGACAAGTATATCTTTCCTTAAATAAGGAGACCAAAACTGTGCACAGTACTGCAGGTGTGGTCTCGCCAAAGCCCTGCACCGTTGTAGCAAGACTTCCTACTCTTGTACTCCAACCCTCTAGCAACATGCCATTTGCCTTCCTAATTGCTTGCTGTACCTGCATGCTAACTCTGTGTTTCTTGTAGTTATGCATCGAATGCCCCGATATCAGTCCTAAATTTGTCTCTTGCTGTTTTCAGTTTGTTTCTCCTTGTCATGTTCTTGCAAATTATTTTAAAGTAGTACCTTTTTCCATACTGTTTACTATCTTCGCTATCTAGTTAAACATTTATAATCACACTAGAGCTACCCACTGGGATAGTGCATGAAAACAGCCCCTTAATTATTTTCCCCCTCTGATATTTTATCGTAACCCTTCACTCAGTGGTCCTTTTCCATCTGCTTGCCTCCCCCTCCTCTCCCAAGCACCCTTGAATGGCTCTATTGGGAGTAGTTCTCGGAGAGGGGTTCACTGCTTTTCCCCATCTCTCCTGAACGTGTTGACACACACTGGGGTACAGCACCAGACGGCCACCAGGGCTTCAGTGCCTTGTCCATGTGACTGTTCTGAACATGGAAGTCCGAGTGATGTGTCAGCCAGCCATTTGAGCATAGGGGGTAACTGCAGCTGAGCTTAATCCTGCTAAACTTGCTATCTACACTTGCATTTCCAACAGGGAGTCACTGGGTAGTGATCAGGAGTAGGAATTCTGCCTGATTATGTTTTCCTTCACATTTTATTTTCTCTTTACATTTCCCCCCCCCCCCCACCCTTACCCCCTCAATGCCCCAGTCGCTACTTTAGAGGTACTAAAGTCAACTGCCCTACTACCCTACGCTCAGCTGATTAGGCACAGACTGCAGACCCTCGTCCTTTCCTGACCTACATATGCATTTGTTTTCCATCAGAGGTCACTGATTAGTGATGAGTAGAAATCCTGATTGATATTCCCCCCCCCCCCCCCCCCCCCCAATCTTGGAAACATTGGCCCTGAAATTCTGCAAGGGTTCTTCAAGTCTCCCACTATAACTCTGAGAGGAGACCAGCGAAGCCCCAAGGAAATGGTGGAAAGGGATAGAAATGGCCACTTACACCATTTCTCTGGGAATTCCACCTGGCTTCTGCCAGAGTTGAGGCGGGAGACTGGAAGAGCCCCTGTGGAACTTTAGGGGCATTGAGACCAATTGTAGTGTCTTCACTGGTCCCCTGGTTGGAATCAGCTGACTCAGCATAGACTAGAGATCACATGATTCCCTTCTCCAAACAGTGCTAATTTTAGGGGATTGTTGCTGTTTTGGGAGGGAATCTGCTCTTAAGATATTAGTGGTTCATTGCTTTTTAACCGTGGATCACAGTGTATCAAAAAACACTTGAATTTACATTAAACTTTGGAAATCAAACGCAGGGTATGGAGATATATGTCTGCATTTTGCACATGGAGCTGTTAAATAGTATCGTCATAATAGAAAGAAGTTGGTTTGTTTGATATTGGCTCTTGGCTGATGATGACGATAATAATAAAAACTTGCATTTATATAGCATTGGGTATGTAGAAAGACTTCTCCAAGCACTTTACACATAGAAAGTGAAGGACATTTTGGGCAGCTGGGAAAGGGAATGGGGTCAGGAAAAAGACCTGATTGAAAAGACAAGGTTCATGGAGGCTTTTGGAAGCAGCAAGCGAGATGGTGAGACCAAGTGATTTTCTTCAACAACAACAACAACTTGTATTTATATAGCGCCTGTAATGTATTAAAAAGTCCCAAGCTGCTTCACAGGAGTATTAAAAGACAAATATTTGAAAGAGAATTACAGAAGGCTGGCATATAATGCTCTAAGATTAGCTTCCAATGGTACAGTGGGGAAAGCGGGAACAAGCAGTGATCCACTCAGGAAAAGCAGACAGTGCTGGTTCAGACGTACAGTTGGCAATGATTTACAAGTGGAACAAGCACATGGGGGTGGGGGGCAGGGGAATTTGTAAGTTTTTCAGGAACAGCAGAAGTGAGGCAAGGGCATAAGTGGACATTATTGCAGAGGTGGAAGAAAGTGATCTTGGCAATGGACTGGATGTGAGCTAAGTGCTCATCTCGTATTTGAACAGAATGCTGAGGTTACAACCCCCAGCCCCAGCCCAAGCACGCAGCCAGAGAAGTTGATGGAATCCGTCAAATAAATGCTGACACAAGCCAACAGTGTAGCTTCATTTCCACCCATTATTGCGCCGTAGGAAATTTCGACAGATTTTCGTGGTGGATGTAATGGGAAGGGAGGTGGAATCAGTTGTGGTCGTGGTGGAGATTAGAGTTTGGTGTCGTCACCAAGACCACCTACTTCCACCTCCGTAACATCGACTGACTCCACCCCTGCCTCAGCTCATCTGCTGCTGAAACCCTCCTCCATGTCTATGTTGCCTCTAGACTTGACTATCCAATGCTCTCCTGGCCGGCCTCCCATCTTCCACCCAACATAAACTTGATCTCATCCAAAATTCTGCTGCCCGTATCTTAACTCGCACCAAGTCCCGTTCAGCCACTTGCTTACTGACCGACATTGGCTCCTGGTCCGGCAATGCCTCAATTTTTAAAATTCTCATCCTTGTTTTCAACTCCCTCCATGCCCCCCCAGCCCCATCTCTGTAACCTCCTCCAGCCCTACAGTTTGCCCAGACTGGCCTGTAATTACTCGGTCTATCCTTTTCTCCCTCTTTAAACAAACACTACTTGGTCACGACATGCCATCTCGCCTTGCAACCTGTAGTGAGGAGTGAAATGAGGAGAATCGGGCCCACCACATCAGTTTGCAAAAATCAGGGGATGTTGCACTGTGACCAAGCACTAACTCGATTCATAGTGACATTGAAGGTGGGATGGGGTGGGGGCGTTGAGGGCGTCGTGTTCTCTTTCTTCCCCTCACCCTTATCTTACTTTCGCTAAGTAAATAACCTGAATTATATGAACAGCCCCAAGATAAAGATCAGTGCAATTAAACAAGCTGCTCACGATAATTGGCCTTACTTGTTACCGTTGGCAACAAGAAACATGTTGCAGCGAAAATCTATCTAGTTTCTAGGCTCAGTGCTGTCCAAAGCAACGTAGACTTGATGCTGCCCCTGCACTTGCTTAAAACCTGTTACATCTCTAACTTTTTCCAGTTCTGATGAAAGATCATCGACCTGAAACGTTAACTCTGTCTCTCTCTCTCAGAGGCCGCCTGACCCGCTGGGGTCACTAGATCGTAATCCCGGTCTGGCCTATATGGGACTCCAGACCCACAGTAATGTGGTTGACTCTTAACTGCCCTCTGAAATGGCCTAGCAAGCCACTCAGTTGTAGTGCTGCGAAAATTTACAATAAGCGGCTCACTACCCCTTCACAAGGACAATTAGGGATGGGCAATAAATGCTGGCCTTGTCAGCGACGCCAACATCCCATGAATGAATAATTTTTTTTTAAATTACCCACGAGACCATAGGAAATTTAAAAAGATGGATTATAATTTTTACTATAGTAGATACTGAATCACCATGGTGAAAAACTTGATGCATCAGTAGTTTCAGTACAAGCTATTGCTCTGTTATCCTGCTCCTTTAAGTAATATCAAGCTGCTTTTAAGTTTTATTTGAGGTTTATCAAACAGGATATAATGTGGTAAACATTACTGATAAAAAAGCATTGTGTTCAGATTAACATACTCAATTTATCAGCACACTGATTACAGATAACAACAATGTGGGTTTTTAAGCCCGAGTTCAAATTTGAAGCAATACCCCCCAAGCCCAATGGTGATCATGGCCTGAATCTCAGTATTTACCTGTAAAATTTATCATTTGAAAAAAGCCATTTTTGTGAGGCTGTTCTATTGGGGCTGCCAGCTGTGTGGAGGCAGAAATTTGCTCCTGATCCTCTGGCCCTGATTTTTCAGGGGGTACAGTGCGCTGGGGCTCCGAAGTGGGCGGCTCACCCAGGGAGTCTGGGGATGTGGAGGCCTGCCTGATCTTAATGGCCCAGGCCTCATTATGACAACTTTCATTGGAGTCCCGCCCTGAACCCGGCCAGATGCCATACCTGGCCGGAGGGCAGCAGTGGAAGGTTACAGGCAGGAGGTTGCAGCCTGGGACCTGCAGAACCAGTCCCCGGCATTCTGTTAAGTGGCGTGGTGGGGGGGGGGAGCCCAGGGTAAGGGAAGCCCAAGGCTTCGTTGTGGGGCCTGGAGGAGCACTCTTGCTCCTCCTGGCCCACAGGGAAACCTAAAATTAAGTGTTAAAACTAAGCTTTCTGGGTCTCTTCTGGCCCACGTTGCCCCTCCCGGCAGATCTGGCCTGATGGAGAAGCCGTTGCTGCTCCCCCACTCGGGCCTCCGACTAATATTACAATCTCGATGACCTCATCATGGTCTTCTTTAAATATGCAGATTGGGTCCCGATCTGCATATTTAAAGAAAACTCCCGCTTCCTTCCTGTGGCTATCCCACCCATCTGCTCTAAAGAGCAGGTTTACATGGGGATATGGTGGGAAGGCAGGAGGGTCAGACGGGGTAAGTGACTGCCCTCATTTTAACTGCCATCTTGTTCGGTTTCCGCCAAGTGAGGGGAGTTAAAATCGGGGCCTTTGTTCCTAGCAAATGTGTGTGATGATGTCTACAATGAAGGAATAACGATTATATTGTATTATAAACACTGGAATTTTATCAATTGATCAGTAGTTGATTACTAGAATTCTAATGCGTGTGACCATTGTAATAATGTGATTCAGTACTTTCTCCCTCTGCTTTTCCCCCTGCACTTCTGGAAAAAACGGTCTCGTTCTAGGGTACGGCTCTGCTGGGACTAATACTTGCCCAAGTGACCATTTTTCATGTTGTCAAGCTTGATAGCAAGAATCAACGGGTGAGGGACATGGGAGGAGAACATGACCCTGTCTTCATCTGACATCCAACATGAACCATTGGCTAGGAACAAGAATTGGCCAGTTCAACCCATTGAGTATTTTGTTAGCTATGGCAGTTCTTTTTTTCTATTTTTAATCCCATGTTGCGTATTGTCAAAAATCTTCATAAGACATTTTTCCTCGATTTTCCTTCAGCTGGCTTAACTCGGAAGTCCTTTTACAGCAACAGCTTGCAGTTATATGGTGCTTTTAACATCGGAAAGCATTCCAAGGCATTTCACAGAAGTGAAAACGGATGCTAAGAAAGTATAGCAGGGGTGTTGAGGAAGATGACTGAAGATGCTTTGAAAAAGTATTCCAGAGTGAGAGACCAAGATGTCTAAAAGCTCTGCTGCCAATGATGGACTGGAGTTGGTAGTTGGAAGAGCAGAGGGCTCGGGCTGGCATGTAGAGTTGGAGGAGTTAACCGAGCTAGGGGAGGGGCAGCGCTATGAAGCCATTTGTAAACCAAGATAAGGAATTTCCATCCAATGTGTAGTTGTCTTGCTCCTCCAGCAAATATTTCTCCTGGTACTTATCCAACTCTGCACAGTGGATTTGTTGAGAAGGTCATTGGGAGAGCTGTATGTATAGCAGCCTGTCTGTCTACCTATCTATTGGCAACTAATCTCTTCCCAGTTCCTTACCGTCCACACATTCATACTCACTCGTACCAAGCACTGGAAACAGAACATAACCTGAGCTACTGACCGAAGAGGTGTTTCCATTTGCTTGAGACCCGTGACATCGGGTTCCCCAAGCGTGGGTTATGTGAAATAAAAACCGAAAATGCTGGAAATACTCAGCAGGTCAGACAGCATCTGTGGAGAGAGAAACAGAGTTAATGTTTCCGGTCGATGACCTTTCATCAGAATTGGAACAGGTTACAGATTTAACAGTGTATAAGCAAGTTCAGAGCCAGAGAAAGGTGGGGGGAAGAGCAGGAAGACAGAGGGGAAGGTCTGTGATAGGGTAGAAGGTAGGAGTGATTTTAAAAAGGGATGGTGGTGCAAGGCAAAAGGGGATGGCAATGGGACAAGTAAAGAAACAAAAGATGGGTCTAGAGGAGTTGTAAATGGCAACAGCTGAATCATTACCAGCACCTGCTGTCCGAAAATGGGAGCAGTGGTTACGATCTGAAATTGTTCAACTCAATGTTGAGTCCGGAAGGTTATAAAGTGGCTAATCGAAAAATGAGGTGCTGTTCCTCGAGCTTATGTTGAGCTTTATTGGAATAATGTAGGAGGCTGAGGACAGAGAGGTCAGAGTGGGAGTGGGGCAGAAAACTAAAATGGCAAGCGGCTGGAAGCTCAGGGTCGTTCTTGTGGACTGAATGGAGGTATTCAGCAAAACGCTCACCCAGTCTGCGTTTGGTCTCCCAAATGTAGAGAAGACCGCATTGTGAGTAATGAATTCAGTATATTAAATTGAAAGAAGTACACGTAAATCGCTGTTTCACCTGTTTGGGGCCCTGGACGGTGGGAACGGTAGGTGTTGTACCTCCTTCGCTTACATGGGAAGGTGCCAGGGGAGGGGGTGTTGAGGGAGTGGACCAGGGTGTCGTGGAGGGAGCGGTCCCTTTAGACTGCTGAAGGGGGAGGGGAGGGGCAGATGTGTTTGGTGGTGGCATCGCGCTGGAGGTGGCGGAAATGGTGGAGGATGATCCGTTGAATGTGGAGGTTGGTGGGGTGGAAGTTGAGGACAAGGGGAACCCTATCGTGGTTCTGAGAGGGAGGGGAAGGGTGAGTGCAGAAGTGCGGGAAATGGGAAGAACATGGTCGAGGGCCATGTCAACCACAGTGGAGGATTTGAGGAAAAAGGAAGACTTATCTGAATCACTGGTCTGGAAGGTTGCATCATCAGAACAGATCTGATGGAGAAACTGGGAGAATGGAATAGAGTTCTTACAGGAAGTGGGGTGGGGGGAACTATAATCAAGGTAGCTGTGGGAGTCGGTGGGCTTATAGTCGATATTGGTGGATAGACTATCCCCAGAAATGGAGATAGAGAAGTTGAGGAAGGGAAGGGTCAGAGGAAAGTGAAGGGGAAGATGGATCAGGAGGGGCGTTGGTATCAAGAGTTGTTGAAGCTTGTGATCCTTAACACCTGAAAGGAAGAAAAAAAAGTTTTTTGTTAAAGCGCCGGATGAGGCTTATGTGGGCTGCGTGCAGCCGGCTCGAAGCCAAATACAAAACTCCTGTCCGTTTCTAAGACTGGCCACCTGATTTTTTTTTTCTCATCTTATTGACCTGCAGTTCTACATTTGGCCTGCACTTGGGGAGCTTGATGATAGCAGCACAATATAAAAGTGCCTAAAATGTCACATCAGAAGACAGTAACCTGGTGATGAACAGTGGTTTGAAAGCACAAACCAGAACCACTCTTGGGGTATTTCAGAAGACTGGTTGAATTCAAAACAGTTTCAGGCTCGGATGTGGTTTGGATTGATTGGGGCCTATTTGTTTTTTAAAATCAATGCAATCCAAATTTTCTTTTTCTGAAATATCCATGATAACTGTTGACCATTGACACTGGGAGTTGCTGAAAGAGGATGTTGTTGTTTTATTGTCTGTTTTTACTTGCATATATCCTTTTTCTTAGTTTTTCAGTGTGTCATGTTAAGATGGGAACGTGTTTGGTGCCTGAACCTATATAGTCTCATGGGGTTGAATGATTTGTTCTCTCTCCACCACCCCGACCCAACGCTCTCTGCCCGTTACTTTTCCAGTGCATGTTATAGTCCAGGATTTTATGTTGGGAAGCAGGTTAAGTGATTTTCTGGAACAGTCTGATGCAATACTGTTTTGGTTGCTAGGAAACAGACTGTACTGCAACAGGCAGTTGCATAAATCATAGAATCTTACGGCACAGAAGGAGGCCTTTCAGCCTGTCACGCCTGTGCTGGCTCTTTGGAAGAGTTGTCCAATTTGGTCCCACACCCCAGCTTTTTTCCCCATAACCCTGTAAATTAGTCCTCTTCAAATACACGTCCAATTGCCTTTTTAAAAGTTTCTATGGAATCTGATTCCACCGCCCTTTCAGGTAGTGCGTTCCATGACGAATTTCGCCTCGTTTTTCCTCGAGTTCTTTTGCCAATTATTGTAAATCTGTGACCTCTGGTTACCGGCCCACTTGCCAGAGGAAACAGTTTCTCCCGACTTGCTCTATCAAAACCCCTCATCATTTTGAATACCTCTATTAGGTCTCCCCTTAACCTTCTCTGCTCTAAGGAGAAGAATCCCAGCTTCTCCAATCTCTCCACAGAACTGAAGTCCCTCATCCCTGGATTCATCCTGGTAAACCTCCTCTGTATCTTCTCCAGGGCCTTGACATGCTTCCTAAAGTTTGGTGCCCAGAATTATACGCAATACTCTAGCTGAGGTCTAACCAGTGATTTGTAAAGGTTTAGCATGACTTCCTTGTTTTTGTATTCAATGCCCCTTTTTACAAAGCCATGTATCCAACACGCATTCTTACCACCTCATCAACTTGCCCTGCCATCTTCAAGGATTTGTACCCGCCTCAAAATAGTGCCATATAGTTTATGCTTCCTCTCCATGTTGTTTCTCCCAAAGTGCATCACTTCACACTTATCTGCATTAAATTGCATCTGCCATGTGTCTGCCCATTTCACCACTCTGTCTGTGTCCTTCTGAATTCTGCTACTGACTTGCTCACTATTTACTACATTACCAAGTTTTGTATCATCCGCAAATTTCAAAATTGTATTTCCCTATACCCAAGTCCAGATCATTTATATATAAGAAAAAGCAATGATCCTAATACTGACCCTGGGGGACCACACTGCGTACTTCTCTCCCGTCAGAAAAATATCTGTTCACTACACTCTGCCTCCTATCTCTTAGCCAATTATGTACCAAGGTTAACAGCGTCCCTTTAATACCATGTGCTTCTATTTTCCAAATAAGTCTGTTATGTGGTAATTTATCAAGTGCCTTTTGAAAGTCGATATATACATCTACTGCATCAATCCTCTCTGTTACTTCATCAAAGAACTCAATGAGGTTAGTCAGACACGATTTGCCTTTAACAAATCCATGTTGGCTGTCCCTTATTAACCCATGCTTCTCCAAGTGACTATTAATTTTGTCCTTGACAATGGTCTCCAGCAGTTTTCCTACCACTGACGTTGGACTGACTGGCCTGTAGTTACCAGATTTATCCCTCCCCCGTTTTTTGAACAGGGGTGTAACATTTGCAAACTTCCAGTCCTCTGGCATCAATCCCATATCCAAGGAGGATTGAAAGATTGTGGTCAGAGCTTCTGCTAACTCCACCCTAGCTTCCCTCAGCAACCGAGGATGTATCCCACCTGGACCGGGTGAATTGTTAACTTTGAGTGATGCCAACCTATTTAGCACTATATCTATTTTTATCCTATCCAACATCTCTACCCACCCTCACCCACTGCGACATCAACTTCATCCTCTTTATTTGTGAAGACAGATGCAAAGTACTCATTCAGTAACTCGGTCATGGCGTCTGCTGTCACAAGAAGGTTTCCTTTTTTTGTCTCTAATTGGCCCCATATATATTATAAAAAGTAAAAGTATAGTTAAAGAAATGGTGGGGCCAATTAGAGACAAAAAAAGGAAACCTTCTTGTGACGGCAGACGCCATGACCGAGTTAGTGAATGAGTACTTTGCATCTGTCTTCACAAAAGAAGAGGATGAAGATTTTTGGGTTCCCTTTTCATCTTTTCTCATAATCATGGTCTGATTAGCTGGGGTTAAAATGTTTCACCCACAGAATTACGTTTGTGAACGTTCTTAATTTCATCAAGTGTTCATTTATTCGGGCACATGATTGAGGAGGCTACACATCTGTAATGTGATTGTGTTCTCCACCCTGAGCAGATACCAGCAGCAGCTTGTATTTATAAATTGTCCAAAGGTGCTTCACAGGAGCGTTGTCAAACAAAGTGTTGACACCGAGCCACGTGAGATATTAGGACAGGTGACAAAAAGCTTGGTCAAAGCGGTAGGTTTTAAGGAGCGTCTTAACAGAGGACAGAGAGGTAGAGAGACGGAGGTTTAGGAAGGCAGGTCCAGAGCTTAGGGCCCCGGCAGCTGAAGGCACGGCTGCCAATGGTGGAGTGATGAAAATCCGGGACGCGCAAGAGGCTAGAATTGGAGGAGCTCAGCGATCTCAGAGGGTTGTAGGAGAAGGTTAGCGAGATAGGAAGAGGTGAGGCCATGGAGGGATTTGTAAACGAGGATCAGAATTTTAAAAATGAGTCGAGGCTGGACCAGCAGCCAGAATGTGTCAGCGAGCACAGGGGTGATGGGTGAACGGGACTTGGTGTGTGTTAGGGTACGGGCAGCAGAGTTTTGGTTGAGCTCAAGTTTACAGAGGGTGCAAGGTGAGATGTTGGCCAGGAGAGCATTGGAATAGTCGAGTCTAAAGGTAACAAAAGCGTGGATGAGGATTTCAGCAGCAGCCGAGCTGAGGCAGGGGCGTGAGACCTTCTCAAAACAGTATGATCCTGTGGGACACCGACCTGAACCCCACAGCGGGAATGGTAGCATAGTGGTAATGTCACTGGGCTAGTTATCCAGAGGCTTGGACTAATGATCCAGAGATGTGAGTTCAAATCCCACCACGGCAGCTGGGGAATTTAAATTCAGTTAATTAAATAAATCTGGAATAAGAAACTATCGGATTGTCGTAAAAACCCATCTGGTTCACTAATGTCCTTTAGGGAAGGAAATCTGCCATCCTTACCTGGTCTGGCCTATATGTGACTCCAGACCCACAGCAATGTGGTTGACTCTTAACTGCCCTCTGAAATGGCCCTAGCAAGTCACTCAGTTGCAACAAACCGCTACGAAAAACAATAAAAAGAATGAAACTGGACGGACCACCCGACATCGACCTCGATACCAGCTACGGCACACCCAGCCCAGTCGACCCTGCAAAGTCCTTCTCACTAACATCTGGGGACTTGTGCCAAAATTGGGAGAGCTGTCGCACAGACTAGGCAAGCAACAGCCTGACATAGTCATACTCACAGAATCAATCCTTTCAGCCAATTGTCCCAAACTCCTCCATCACCATCCCTGGGTATGTCCGGTCCCACCAGCAGGACAGACCCACCAGAGGTGGCGGCAGTGGTATACAGTCGGGAGGGAGTGGCCCTGGGAGTCCTCAACAATGACTCCAGACCCCATGAAGTCTCATTGCTTCAGGTCAAGCATGGGCAAGGAAACCTCCTGCTGATTACCACCTACCGCCCTTCCTCAGCTGATGAATCAGTACACCTCCATGTTGAACACCACTGGGAAGAAGCACTGAGAGTAGCAAGGGCACAGAATGTACTCTGGGTGGGGGACTTCAATGTCCATCACCAAGAGTGGCTCGGTAGCACCACTACTGACCGAGCTGGCCGAGTCCTGAAGGACATAACTGCCAGTCTGGGCCTGCGACAGGTGGTGAGAGACACCAACACGAGGGGAAAACCTACTTGACCTCGTCCTCAACAATCTACCTGTCACAGATGCATCTGTCCATGACGGCATTGGCAGCAGTGACCACCGCACAGTCATTGCGGAGACGAAGTCCCGTCTTCAGACTGAGGACACACTCCATCGTGTTGTGTGGTACTACCACCGTGCTAAATGGGATAGATTCAGAACAGATCTAGCAGCTCAAAACTGGGCATCCATGAGGCACTGTGGGCCATCAGCAGCAGCAGAATTGTATTCCACCACAATCTGTAACCTCATGGCCCGGCATATCCCTCACTCAACCATTACCATCAAGCCAGGAGACCAACCCTGGTTCAATAAGGAGTGTAGAAGAGCATGCCAGGAGCAGCGCCAGGTGTACCTAAAAATGAGATGCCAACCTGTTTTGTGTTTTATTTAATTCTGGAGGGGAAGGGTGAACAGCCAGTTGTCGTGGTGCATATAGGTACCAACGACATAGGTAAAAAACGGGATGAGGTCCTAAAAGCTGAATATATGGAGTTAGGAGGTAAATTTAAAAAATAGGACCTCAAAGGTAGTAATCTCAGGACTGCTACCAGTGCCACGTACTAGTCAGAGTAGAAATAGAAGGATATTTCAGATGAATACGTGGCTAGAAGAATGGTGCAAGGGGGAGGGATTCAAATTCCTGGGACATTGGAACTGGTTCTGGGGGAGATGGGACCAGTACAAACTGGACAGTTTGCACCTGGGCAGGGCCGGGACCGATGTCCTAGGGGGAGTGTTTGCTAGTGCTGTTGGGGAGGGTTTAAACTAAAATGGCAGGGGGTTGCGAACCTGTGCAGGGAGACAGAGGAAAGGGAAGCAAGGATAGAAGCAAAAGACAGAAGGAGAAAAGCAAAAGTGGAAGTCAGAGAAATCAAGGGTGTAAATCAAACATGGCCACAGTAAATAATAATTCTAAAAGGTCTAAGAGTGTTAAAAAAACAAGCCTGAAAGCTGTGTGTCTTAATGCGAGGAGCATTCGTAATAAGGTGGATGAATTAGCTGCGCAAATAGATGTAAACGGATATGATATAATTGGGATTACGGAGACAGGGCTCCAGGGTGACCAAGGCTGGGAATTCAACATCCAGGGGTATTCAATATTCAGGAAGGACAGGCAAAAAGGAAAAGGAGGTGGGGTAGCATTGCTGGTTAAAGAGGAGATTAACACAATAGTAAGGAAGGATATTAGCTCTGATGATGTGGAATCTGTATGGGTAGAGCTGAGAAATACCAAGGGGCAGAAAACGTTAGTGGGAGTTGTATACAGACCCCCAAACAGTAATGCTGAGGTTGGGGATGGCATTAAATGGGAAATTAGAGACTCGTACAATAAGGGCACAGCAGTTATCATGGGTGACTTTAATCTACATATAGATTGGGCTAACCAAATTAGTAACAATACTGTGGAGGAGGAATTCCTAGAGTGTATACGGGATGTTTTCCTGGACCAATATGTCGAGGAACCAACTAGAGATCAGGCCATCTTAGACTGGGTATTATGTAATGAGAAAGGATTAATTAGCAATCTTGTGCGAGGCCCCTTGGGGAGGAGCGATCATAATATGATAGAATTCCTCATTAAGATGGAGAGTGAAGTAGTTGACTCAGAGACTTGGGTCCTGAATTTAAATAAAGGAAACTACGATGGTATGAGGCGCGAGTTGGCTAGGATGGATTAGGGAATGTTACTTAAAGGGCTGACGATGGATAGGCAATGGCAAACATTTAAAGATCGCATGGGTGAACTACAGAATTTGTTCATCGCTGTTTGGCATAAAAATAAAACAAAAGCGGTGACTCAACCATGGCTAACAAGGGAAATTAGGGATAGCATAAGATCCAAGGAGAGGACATATAAATTGGCCAGAAAAAGCAGCAAACCTGAGAATTGGGAGCAGTTTAGGATTCAGCAAAGGAGGACAAAGGGATTAATTAAGAGGGGGAAAATAGAATATGAGAGTAAAATTGCAGGGAACATAAAAACTGACTGTAAAAGCTTCTATAGATATGTGAAGAGAAAAAGATTGGTGAAGTCAAGCGTAGGTCCCTTGCAGTCAGAATCAGGGGAATTTATAATGGGGAACAAAGAAATGGCAGACCAATTAAATACATACTTTGGTTCTGTCTTCACAAAGGAGGACACAAATAACCTCCCAGAGATGTCGGGGAACATAGGGTCTAATGAGAGGGAGGAATTGAATGAAATCAGTATTTGTAGGGAAATGGTGTTAGGGAAATTGATGGGATTGAAGGCCGATAAATCCCCAGGGCCTGATAATCTGCATCCTAGGGTACTTAAGGAAGTGGCCCTAGAAATAGTAGATGCATTGCTGGTCATCTTCCAAAATTCTATAGACTCTGGAACAGTTCCCATGGATTGGAGGGTAGCTAATGTAACCCCACTATTCAAAAAAGGTGGTAGAGAGAAAACGGGGAATTATAGACTGACATCGGTAGTGGGGAAAATGCTAGAGTCCATTATAAAAGATGTAATAGCAGAGCACTTGGAAAACAGTGACAGGATTGGACAAAGTCAACATGGATTTACAAAAGGTAAATCATGCTTGACTAATCTACTGGAATTTTTTGAGGATGTAACTGGTAGAATAGATAAGGGAGAACCAGTGGATGTGGTGTATTTGGACTTTCCGAAGGCTTTCGATAAGGTCCCGCATAAGAGATTAGCGTGCAAAGTTAAAGCACATGGGATTGGGGGTAAGGTACTGACTTGGATAGAAAACTGGTTGGCAGACAGGAAGCAAAGAATTGGAATAAACGGGTCTTTTTCCGAGTGGCAGGCAGTGACGAGTGGGGTACCGCAGGGATCGGTGCTAGTTATTCACTATATATTAATGATCTAGATGAGAGAACTAGATGTAATATCTCCAGTTTGCAGGCAACACAAAGCTGAGTGGGTGTGTGTGCTGTGAGGAGGATGCAGAGAAACTCCAGTATGATTTGGACAGGTTGGGTGATTGGGCAGATGCAGTATAATGTGGATAAATGCGAGGTTATCCACTTTGGTGGCAAAAACAGGAAGGCAGATTATTATCTGAACGGCAAAAGATTGAGAAAAGGGGAAGTGCAATGAGACCTGAGTGTCCTTGTGCACCAGTCGCTGAAGGTAAGCATGCAGGTGCAGCAGGCGGTTAAGAAGGCAAATGGTATGTTGGCCTTCATAGCGAGAGGATTCGAGTACAGGAGCAAGGAGGTCTTGCTGCAGTTGTACAGGGCCTTGGTGAGACCACACCTTGAGTATTGTGTGCAGTTTTGGTCGCCTTATCTGAGGAAAGATGTTCTTGCCATGGAGGGAGTGCAGCGAAGATTTACCAGACTGATACCTGGGATGGCAGGAATGACGTATGAGGAGAGATTGGGTCGATTAGGCTTGTATTCGCTAGAGTTTAGAAGAATGAGAGGGGATCTCATTGAAACTTAAAATTCTAACAGGACTAGACAGACTGGATGCAGGAAGGATGTTCCCGATGGCAGGGGAGTCCAGAACCAGGGGTCACAGTCTAAGGATAAGGGGTAAGCCATTTAGGACTGAGATGAGGAGGAATTTCTTCACCCAGAGAGTGGTGAACCTGTGGAATTCTCTACCACAGAAGACAGTTGAGTCCAATTCATTAAATATATTCAAGAAGGAGTTAGATATATTTCTTAAGGCTAAGGGGATCAAGGGATATGGGGAGAAAGCAGGGACAGGGTACTGAATTTGGATGATCAGCCATGATCGCATTGAATGGCGGAGCAGGCTCGAGGGGCCGAATGGCCTACTCCTGCTCCTATCTTCTATGTTTCCACGTGATATCAAGAAACGGCTGAGCGCACTGGATACAGCAAAGGCTATGGGCCCCGACAACATGCCGGCTATCGTGCTGAAGACTTGTGCTTCAGAACTAGCTGCACCTCTAGCCAAGCTGTTCCAGTACAGCTACAACACTTGCATCTATCCGACAATGTGGAAAACTGCCCAGGTATGACCTGTCCAGAAAAAGCAGGACAAATCCAATCCGGCCAATTACTGCCCCATCAGTCTTCTCTCAATCATCAGCAAAGTGATGGAAGGTGTCATCGACAGTGCTATCAAGCAGCACTTACTCACCAATAACCTGCTCACTGATGCCCAGTTTGGGTTCCGCCAAGATCACTTGGCTCCAGACCTCATTACAGCCTTGGTCCAAACATGGACAAAGGAGCTGAATTCCAGAGGTGAGGTGAGAGTGACTGCCCTTGACATCAAGGCAGCATTTGACCAAGCGTGGCATCAAGGAGCCCTAGTAAAACTGAAGTCAATGGGAATCGGGGAAAACGCTCCATTGGCTGGAGTCATACCTAGCACAAAGGAAGATGGTTGTGGTGATTGAAGGTCAATCATCACAGCCCCAGGACATCGCTGCAGGAGTTCCTCAGGGCAGTGTCCTAGGCCCAACCATCTTCAGCTGCTTCATCAATGACCTTCCCTCTAACATAAGGTCAGAAATGGGGATGTTCGCTGATGACTGCACAGTGTTCAGCGCCATTCACAACTCCTCAGATAATGAAGCAGTCCATGCCCGCATGCAACAAGACCTGGATGACGTTCAAGCTTGAGCTGATAAGCGGCAGGTAACATTCGTGCCACAGGAGTGCCAGGCAATGACTATCTCCAACAAGCAAGAGTCTAACCACCTCCCCTTGACATTCAACGGCATTACCATACTGAAATTGCTAGTTTTTTTTTAAGTAAGGTTATTAAGGGATATAAATGACAAAGGCAGGTAAATGGAGTTGAGGTACAGATAAGCCATGATCTAATTGCATGGCAGGTCACGAACAGGCTCGAGGGACTGAATGGCCTACTCCTGTTCCTATGTAATTTAAAAAAAAATTCTAATAGGAGATACTCAGAAACTATATTCCAGTAATCTGGAAGTAGGTCTGTGCTGCTGAATAATGGCCATTATCTGTTGAAAGATTTATGATCTGGTGAATGTTCCATTGTAGTGGGGCGGATTCAATGGGAGCAGTGTCAGTGGAGTGCCCATCGAGCCTCACTCAGCTGGCACCTGACACGGTTTTAACCATGGACTGCTGGAAGTCTGCTCAAGGGAGTAGTGATGCTGCATCTGAAGCAGCCATGTGCTGAAGTGTGGTTGGTGCTATTCCCTGATTGTGGAAGTGAGCAGCTCAGTTTTCTGCCCTTGGAGTCCCTCAAGAAATGACTGAAGTTTCTCAGCAGTTCAGCTGTATAAATGATACATCCCATAGCTATGGTGATTTTGATGTTCTCGTGTTACATGGCTGAGTTCTGTTTCGGCATGCTGAGGTCATGTCGAGTCGTCGTTAACCCAACAATGTAACGGCGCAGTTGGTGACTGGCAATTACTAGGTGTTTGTTCACAGTAGGTTGAGCCGGATGTTTGATGGTAATGAATAGAAGTTTAAAAATACAGGAAACTCTTTATTAACCGGCACCGACGGGACCGGCGTGATGCCGGTTAATCAAAAAGTCCGGATAACGGAGAGTTATATCTCCCAACGTACGAGAGCCCCGTACACATTGACATGCGCCTGCATTCGGAGCTCCGTCTCCCCGGGGACCGCCAGCTGACCATCTGTCGTGTCCGCTGCCTACCCGGGCTGCACATTCCCCTCCCAATCTACACGCTCCGATACAAGGCAAACGCCTCGGGGTTTTTTTTCAAAGTTAATTTTAAACGAGAGATGAAGGAAAACCCCGGTTACCTACTCAAGAATTTTGCCGGTTAAGAGAGATTTCCGGATATTTGGGTGCCGGTTAATAAAGAGTTTCCTGTAGCAGACAGTATTTACTTATTATTCTGCACCTGGAGCCAGTCGCATCCAACTAGTCCCCTGTTCCCAGGAGTATGTGCTCAGGAATCAGCCCGAATCTTGAATCAAGTAACAGTAATGGAGTAACAATTGAGTTAGTGGGTCTTTTTGGGTGAAAGGGGCACACTTCTTTTCTGGGGTAAGTAACTGGGGCCTGGCCAATTCCCGATTCTCATCGCTCGTCCATTGCCGGCCGTGCTTTCAGCTGCCTTGACCCTAAACTCTGGAATTTTCCTTCTCAAACCTCTCTACCTCCCTCTCTCCATTTAAGACAGTCTTTAAAACCTACTTCTAAGCAAGCTTTTGGTCACCTCCTAATATCTCTTTGTGGCTCAGTGTTGAACTTTGTTTGAGAACGCTCCTGTAACCCGCCGCGGGATGTTTTACTCGGTTAAAGGTGGACTATTAATGCAGGTTGTTGTTGTGGCGACTTGCCTCTGATGCCTCAGCTGAAATTGTCACAGCACATTCCACTGAATACACAGGATCCATTCCCAGTCCCACGTGTAGAAAGCAGTGTGCTGAAATCTGATCTTGTGCGCATGTACAATCTGTGATTTTTGGGTGCTCCGTTCATACAACTAACAGACAGGAACAGCTTCTGTGAAAGCTGCCGTGACACCACTGAAGACAGTCCACCCAACTCCGACACCATGTTTGCTGCCATTGCAACTTGTTCAGTGCCATTTTCTGGTTTGTTTTTGTGCAAAATCTGTCAAAAATAACTGTCAAAATAACTTGTACAAGACTTCACAGAAGGTGAGTGGGTATGACTATGTACAGGCTGTGCTGAATTAGCTGTTCTCGGTCAGGATAGAATCTGGGTGCACTACAACACTGGCCTGGCCACCCCTGAGCTGGGGAAGAGAGGAAATCAGCCAGTGTCCCCGCTTGTGTCCAAACATGCGATCTTTCCAGCAGAGTCACTGGATTGTGATCATCAGGTGAGGACAGGATTAGGCCCCGCTGTACTGCTAACACTTGCTGTCGAGGTGCATATATGAAAACCTGAGCACTTGTATGAGGTACAGGAAGGTTATGAACGAACATACGAATTAGGAGCAGGAGTAGGCCACTCGGCCCCTCGAGCCTGCTCCGCCATTCAATAAGATCATGGCTGATCTGATTACTCCACATTCCCACTTACCCCCGATAACCTTTCACCCTCTTGCTTACCAAGAATCTATCTATTTCTGCCTTAAAAATATTCAAAGACTCTGCTTCCACCGCCCTCTGAGGAAGAGAGTTCCAAAGACTCACGACCCTCTGTGAGAAAAAATTTCTCCTCATCTCTGTCTTAAATGGGCGACCCCTTATTTTTAAACAGTGACCCCTAGTTCTAGATTCTGTGCCAGCTTCCTTGGAACAATACTTTTCACAAAAAAAACAGTGAGCACAGAAATCAGCAGAGGTGTTACATGGCTGAGTTCTGTTTCGGCATGCTGAGGTCATGTAGAGCCGTTGTTAACCCAACAATGTCACAGCGCAGTTGGTGACTGGCAATTACTAGGTAGTTGTTCACAGTAGGTTGAGTCGGATGTTTGATGGTAATGAGTAGAAGTTTAAAAATAGCACAGTATTTGCTTATTATTCCACATCCAACTGGGCACTTCAGCTTCGACTACAGATAGAAATATCTTGAATTTATGTAACATCTTATCACATCCGCAGGACCTCCAAAGGGCTTCCTATCCAATGATTTAGTGTGTAGTTACTGTTCTTGTGTAGGCAAACTGTATATGGAATACAGCTCCCTTGCATTGTTGATGATTTGATGATTTCATCAGTACTTGCAGTACCAACAAAAGTCATTCAATAATAGCAAGTTAAAATTAAGGATGATCTTTATACTTTCTTGTATTTAGTCGGGTGACTCAGTCTAAGTTCGTTCATTTCTAGGACCTAGATCTCGGCATTTGCATGCTGCTGAAGCAGACGTTGATCCTTCTGTTTTTAGGCTACATGATGCAAACGATTTTAAATGTAACTACGCAGGAGCCAGGACTCCATACCGTTTCAGGAGCTGTCTATTATTGCCGGCCTGCAGTCATGACATATGAGTATAGCAGAGGCTTTTCATTTGGTTAAACATTGCCTATAGCGATCGTGTCATGGGTGATCAGCTGTTTGGAATTCACGTGTCCAGCACCTTTGCTCACAGTTTTGTGTTTTATTTAAAGGAGCGACATTCACCAAATGCTACCAGGGTTCCAAAGAATGAGAGAAATGAAAGATATCCAGAGGTGGTTATTAGGTGGTCAAAGCCTTTTTGATTAAAGAAGTGGCTCAGCTATGCACACCAACCATGGAAAGCTGACCAATAGCTAAAAAAAAATGGCTGAGGCAACCCCAAAAAAAAAGTGACAACTGAAACTGTCTTACTTTACCGCAACTAGATATAAAAGCTACACTAATTCCCAAAATAGACCAAGAGCTGCAATGGGTAGTTTATCAGTGTCGGTGCAAGCAGAGCATGTCAAACCTAGCTTGTGTTCTCTGTGGCATCTCCACGGTTTCTGTGGCTTTAGAGTGCTGGAACAATGGCGCGTGGCAGCGTGCATACATTCTACCGTAAACAGAATGATGGTGACCGATGGGACAGCTCCACACAATGTGCCTGTTGCCACTGAATTTCATTCCTAAGTGGGGGAAAAGGGTTGGTGGATTGTGATTGGTAAGGTAGAAATTGGGGAGAAAGATTTGCATAAATGGTGAGCATCAACAGTATAAAGAAAGTGTAAAATAATTCATTAGAAAGGAGAAAAACACAGATATAAGCACTCAACTAATAAAGAAGAAACAACATGGATGACACTTTTTTAAATGTGAAGGTGTACATTTTGGTGAATTTCTGTACTCAAAGGTGATGATTATTATTACTGGAAAACTGTTCCACTCGGTGCCCATCATCAAATCAGGTACTGGACCAGCCAGATGCAGATAGACCTTTCTTTGCACTTTCTTCCAACAATCGTAAAGCACCCTCTTTTCTCCTGAACCCCTCCATGGCATCTGGGATATTTTTGATTCCCACAATCAATCCTATGACCTCCTGAAATGAGACTGCCAACTAAGTGCCAGTGTGCCCCAAGTAGTGGGTAGTTTTGTGATGCAGACTAGATCTCAATAGATTCTGACTTGAGGCTGTCCGAGACGCTTTGACTTTTGGACCCCTCTAGCCTTAATCTCCCTCCTTCTACAATACATCATCCTTGTTTGAGCAGGCAGGCAGCCAAATCCCAGGCCTTGCCAGCAGTACTGTTCTGAAATGGGATGCTAGGAGGTTAAAACCATTCTCAGGACGTCTCTTTCCTCAAGTTTTGCTTCCCTCCCTCTGGGGAAGTGCCTGGATTCAACTTTTCCTTACAGCCACACTGCTGAGATCGGGAACACAATGTATGGAGGAACACAATGTATGGAGGAACACAATGTATGGAGGAACACAATGTATGGAGGAATTGTAACATTGAGCCTTGGACTGTGTTGAGCTCTATAGTGCTGATTCAACACTTGATGCCACCACGCTAATCCATGGTGCCTCCTTTTTAGTAGGAACAACTGAATTAAGGGATATGCACCCCATCTCTGTAGGCATCACCAATGATATCCTTTGGCATGGTAATTGTGGTGCACTCGCTCTCTTCCTCCTTGACCTCTCCATGGCATTCGACAGGGTCAACCATTCCATTCTCCTGCATTATATCTCTTCTGTGGTTCCCCCTCTGTGACACTGCTCTTGCTTAGTTCCACTTCCACTGGACATCTCCTGCAATGATTTCTCCTTCTATCCTTGGCTCACATGTTATCTTTGACCACGTGCTGGCCTTGGTGATTTCATCCACAGACTTAAGTTAGTTGCATATGTATACCGAAGGCTCCCAGCTCTATCTTTCCACTGATCTGTTTGAATCTGTGACCAGCACTGTGCTGTCCAACTGCTTGGACAACATCAAGTTTTGGAGTAGTAACAACTTTCACCAACATAATCTCGACAGGACTGAAGTCACCCTGTTCAGCTCCCACCAACAACTCACATGTTATCCCCTTCTTCCTTTCTCTCCCCAGCTCCTCACTTGGGCTGAGGCCAATGTTACACATCCGCACTGTCCTGTTTAACCTTGAGCTTAGCTTCAAACCCCAAATCCTAGCTACCAGCAAGACTTTCACGACATTGCACGCAACCTCCTAGACCCTACTCCTACTGCTGTGCAAATCCTTATCTGTACCTTTGTCACCTCTTGGGTTCAACTAATCCAATGATCTCCTTGCCAGCCTCCCAAATTTCATCCTATGTAAAGTACAAGTCATCCAAATCATCAACATCCCATCTTGCACTAAGCCTGGTTCCCCATTATCCTTGTCCTTGCTAAGTTCCATTGTCTCCCTGACCCTCGAGCATTGAATTTGAAAACCTTATGCTTGTCCATAAAATTTCTTCTGTGGCATTGCCCCTTTCTTTGTAGAATCATAGAAATTTACGACACAGAAGGAGGCCATTCGACCCATCGTGTCTGAACCGACCAAAAAAAAGCGATCCAGCCTAATCCCACTTTCCAGCTCTTGGTCCGTAGCCCTGTAGGTTACGGCACTTCAAGTGCATATCCAAGTACTTTTTAAATGCGATGAGGGTCTCTGCCTCTACCACCCTTTCAGGCAGTGAGTTCCAGACCCCCACCACCCTCTGGGTGAAAAAAGTTCTCCTCAAATCCCCTCTAATCCTTCTACCTATTACCTTTTAATCTATATCCCCTGGTTATTGACCTCTCTGCTAAGGGAAATGGGTCCTTTCTGTCCACTCTATCTAGGCCCCTCATAATTTTATACACCTCAATTAAGTCTCCCCTCCGCCTCCTCTGTTCCAAAGAAAACAACCCCAGCCTATCCAATCTTTCCTCATAGCTAAAATTCCCCAGCCCAGACAACATCCTCGTAAATCTCCTCTGTACCCTCTCTAGTGCAATCACACCTTTCCTGTAATGGGGTGACCAGAACTATACGCAGTACTCTAGCTGTGGCTTAACAAGTGTTTTACACATGCACTCCAAGGTCCCTCTGTTCCTTTACACTTCTCAGTATCCTACCATTTATTGTGTATTCCCTTGCCTTGTTAGCCCTCCCCAAATGCATTACCTCACATTTCTCTGGATTGAATTCCATTTGCCACTTTTCTGCCCACCTGACCAGTCCATTGATATCTTCCTGCAGTCTACAGCTATCTTCCTCAACCACACGGCCAATTTTTGTATCATCTGCAAACTTCTTAATCATGCCCCCTACATTGAAGTCTAAATCATTGATATATACCACAAAAAGCAAGGGACCTAGTACTGAGCCCTGTGGAGCCCCACTGGAAACAGCCTTCCAGTCACAAAAACACCCATCAACCATTACCCTTTGCTTCCTGCCACTAAGCCAATTTTGGATCTAACTTGCCACTTTTCCTTGAATCCCATGGGCTTTTTCTTTTCTGACCAGTCTGCCATGTGGGACCTTGTCAAAAGCATTGCTGAAATCCATGTACCGTTGTTTAAAAAGCAAGAAAGGGATAGACCGAGTAATTACAGGCCAGTCAGCCTAACCAGATCAAACATGCTACCCTCATCTTCCCTCCTTGTTACCTTCTCAAAAAATTCAATCAAGTTAGTCAGACACGACCTTCCCTTAACAAATCCATGCTGACTGTCCTTGATTAATCCGTGCCTTTCTAAATGACGATTAATACTATCCCTCAATTTTTTCCAATAATTTGCCCACCACCGAGGTTAGGCTGACTGGCCTGTAATTACTCGTCTATCCCTTTCTTGCTTTTTAAACAATGGTACAATGTTAGCAGTCCTCCAGTACCACAACTGTAGAGAGAGGGAACTGGAAAATGATGGTCAGAGCCTCCGCTATTTCCTCCCTTGCTTCTCTTAACAGCCTGGGATACATTTCATCTGGGCCTGGCGATTTATCTACTTTCAAAGATGCTAAACTCCTTAGTATTTCCTTTCTCACTGTTTGTCTCATCTAATATTTCACACTTCTCCTTAACTACAATGTCTGCATCGTCCCCTCTCTTTTGTGAAGACAGACGCAAAGTATTCATTAAGAACCATACTCATGTCTTCCACCTCCACTCACAGGTTACCTTTTTGGTCTCTTAATAGGCCCTCCTCTTTCTTTAGTTATCCTCTTGCTCTTTACGTACTTATAAAACATTTTGGGTTTTCCTTGATTTTACTTGCCAATATATTTTCATGCCCTCTCTTTGCTTTCCTAATTTCCTTTTTAATTTCACCCCTGCACTTTCTATACTCCTCTAGGCTTTCTGCAGTATTTAGCTCTCGGTATTTGATCTAAGCTTCCCTTTTTTGCCTTATCCTACCCTGTATGCCCCATGACATCCAGGGGGCTCTAGATTTGGGAGTCCCACCCCTTTTTCTTTAAGGGAACATATTTGCTCTGAACCCTCACTATCTCCTCCTTGAATGCCTCTCACTGCTCTGACACTGATTTAGCTTCAAGTAGCTGTTTCCAGTCCACTTTTGCTAAATCACTTCTCAGCTTAGTAAAATTGACCTTTCCCCAATCGAGAACTTTTACTCCTGGTCTATCTTTGTCCCTTTCCATAACTACGATAATTTAAGGCCAAGAGAAGAAAATGACTGCACAATTGGAGCTGCTAGTACTCTTTCAAATATACACCAGCATCATTGTTGCCTCCAGTCCCACCCCCCCACCCCGAGACCCCGCGAACTCCTGGGTCCCGGGGGGACTGGAGGCAACGATGATGCTGTTGTATATTTGAGAGAGTACTAGTTGTCTACAATTTCTGCCAGCTCTATGCACCGACGTGCAGTCTGCTCCTCTGACTTTGGTCTCCTTTACATCTCCCCACCCTTTCTCTTTTTCACCTTTAAATTGCAAAGCCTTTATCTGTCTGGGCCCATTCGCTGCCTTTCCTAAAGTCCTCTGCTTTGCCATCTCTCTCCAACTTCAAAAGCCCTCCCTAACTCTTCGTCCCTCACCACTCAGTGTGAAATTTCACCTGGTGAAGTTCATTACAGCATTAAAGGTACAAGTTGTTCTTCTAGGATTGTTTCTGTTTAGAAGCTGTAGTTCATTTATGGTACTTCGAGCAATGTTCTAAGGTCACGCTTTGTTTTGACCAATGGAAGCCTGTAGAGGTGTGGCCTTTTGTGGGAAAGTTATGTTGATAGATTGATCTGGCGATTGGGTGTGTTTCTGGCGAGGAGATTGAGGAATATAGTGAGAAGGCAGATAGGTGGCTTTGAGCTCTGACAATGAGGCAACTTTTTACTGAAAATTTCCTGAAATTGATGTGCGTTCTCATGTCCTGAATTAATTCGGGAAGGTCATCCAGTTATGTCAGACCCGTTTGATTGGTGGAACCTGTACATATGGCCAGACAAGTTTGCATTAAAGGCATCTTCTGGTTTGGGCAGTTTTCTGGTTCTGTTCCTAAACAGCCAGCAGCTGGCTGCTCTGAATCTGCTAACAGCAAGCATCTTTATTTGCTGCAGTATAAAGTACTACAATTAGTTTCCATGCATTGAGATTTTAGCACATATAACAAGCAATGAAAAAGGTTCCCTTGATGGCTCACTGGGTAAATGCACCATCTGCTGCTGTACTAACTCTCGCAGATTAGGAAGGCTAAAGGCTTGATTCATGGTCTGTGCATTCAAGGAGGAGATAGTGAGGGTTCAGAGCAAGCCCCTTTGAGGTTGATCGTATTCCTTTAACAATGGTATTCAGCCCGATATGCGCTAAGTTATAAAACAGAAATTGCTGGAATTGTGCAGCAGATCTGTTTGCAACTGCAAGGAAGAAAGATGTGGTGTAACATCAACTCGTCTTCTCTTTACAGATGGCGACGGTAATTACAGTGTAATTCCAGCAGCTTCTGTTTTTATTTCAGATCTCCAGAATGTGTAGTTTTTTTTGTATATCTGGCCTAAATTATCTTGGGGAAGGTAGCAGGAAAAGGAAGAAATAACTCGTGTTCTGACCTTGCCCAGTTCCTAAGAGAAGGGTGAAGTAAAGAAAAATGTACAAATTGAGGCTTTCGCTTAAGCTTTATATACCATCGTGACGCCTCTTCCTCAAAATAGATTTTAAACAGCCATGAACTTTAAGGTACTTGAATATTTTTGCCTTTCTTTCAAATCAACATTGCACGTTGATATCTGACTGACTGAGTAAGATTGATGCGTGCAGCTGTGCGATTGTACTGCATTAACAGGAGCAGCAAGAAAGCTGGACTACCCCGGGTTAATGAGCAGTGTTGGCTGAGTGTCTGTGCCCTCTTGAACTCCGCATCCTGCAAACCAGTTCTCTCCATGATATCGTCAGCACTTCTTATTAAAGAATTCGGTTTTCTTTAAACTATTGTCAGCAAAAGAAGAATGAAAGATGTTCAGGTGAATGTAATTTTTGGCCCAGTCATCGAGAGGGAGGTTTTGAGACACAATATACTGGAACTACTGGATTCTGATCAAGAGAAAATGTTTATTTCCTGTATTTTTATTTCTCTCTCTCTCTCTCTCTCTCTCTCTCTCTCAATTATATGTGTTTCAGGGAACTGGAAATGTCCCACGTAATTTTCATTAGCCTAAGGTGCAAATGATGCTGTAATTTCTGATGCAATGTGTGAGTTGAGTTGTCTTGTTGAAAAGCTGTGGCTGAAGACTTTTCAGTGACAGCAATGCCATTTTAAGGATGTTTCAAGTTTTCCTGTTTTGTTATTCTTTTGTCCCATATTCAAACACCGCTCCTCTCCCTCTCCCCCTCTTTCCCCGCCCCCCCCCCCCCCATTAGAACCAGCATTTTAAAAATCATGAATAATAATGATTATAAAAAACAAAGGTGGAAGGAAAGGAACCTAAAAATGAGGAACAAGGAGGTGGCTGATCAGCCACTTTATTGACTTGGTCATTTAAGCCCATGTGTGTCAGTAAAAATAAAATGGTAATGATGAAAAAAATAGGACTTAAAATAACCAAACCTCCAGGATCTTACAGCTTCCATTCCAGAGTATTAAAAGAATAGGTAAGGAAATTGCAGATGCATTAGTCATAATTTTCCAAAGCGCTCTCATTTTACCTTTTGGATTGGAAAATTGCAAATGTCACTCCATTATTTAAGAAAGGAGGGAGGGAGAAACCAGGTAACTACAGACCTGTCAGTTTAACATCAGTTGTGCGGAAGTTACTGGAATCTATCATCAGATACAGAGTGACTGAGCACTTGGACAAGCATCAGCTGATGAAAGAGAGTCGGCATGGATTTGTGAAGGTTAGGTCATGTTTAACTAATCTAGTTGAATTTTTTGAGGAGGTCACTCGCATGGTGGATAGGGGAGTGTCTATGGATGTTCTCTACATGGATTTCCAGAAGGCATTTGATAACGTTCTGCACAAGAGATTATCAAAAATGAGAGCGTACGGAAATGGAGGTAACCTTGTGACATGGGTCGGTGATTGGTTGGGAGGCAGGAGACCGAGAGTGGGGTAAAGGGTTTGCTCTCTGATTGGTGGGATAGAATCATACAGCACAGAAAGAGGCCATTCAGCCCACCGTGCCTGTGCCCACACTTTGAAAGAGCTATTCAATTACTCTTATGTATGAGATGATTTGTATGTGAGTTCCTGTACTTTGCAACATCCTAATTTGGATGTGACAAGTGGTGTTCCCCCGGGATCTGTATTGGAGCCTCAGCTTTTCACAATGTATGTTAATGACTTGAATGAATGAATAGAGTTGCAGATCCAAGTTTACAGGCGACACTAAGTTAGGTGGCACAGTAAGTTGTGTAAATGGGAGCAGGAAGTTACAAAGGGACTTAGACAGACTGAGTGAGTGGGATAAACTGTGACAGATGGAGTTCAGTGTGGGGAGTTGTGAGGTCATCCACTTTGGACCTAAGAAAGACAAATCAGAGTATTTTCTAAATGTTGAGACTCGGAGCTGTGGAGGAGCAAAGGAATTTAGGTATTCACATACACAAATCACTAAAAGCTAGTGGACAGGTACAAAAAGTAATCAAAAAGGCTAATGGAATGTTGGTCTTTATCTCGAGGGGTTTGGAATTCAAAAGTGAGGAAGTGATGTTTCAGTTGTGCAGTGCCTGGCTCAGACTCAATCCGCAGTATTGTGCTCAGTTTTGGGCACTGAACCTCGGGAAAGATATATTGGCCTTGGAGGGGGCGCAGTGCAGATTCACCAGAATGATATCAAGGGTTAAATTATGAGGACAGGTTGCAAAAGCTTAGCTTGCATTCCTTTGCGTTTAGGAGTTTGAGGGAAGATCTAATCGAAGTGTTTAAAATGATTGTGATTCAATCGAGTAGACAGAGAGAAACTATTTTCTCTGGTCTGGAATGCACGGCCTGAAAGGGTGGAAGCAGATTCAATAATAACTTTCAAAAGGGCAATGGATATATACATCAAAAGGGAAAAAAATTGCAGGGCTGTGGGGAAAGAGCAGGGGAGTAGGACTAATTGGATAGCTCTTTCAAAGAGCCGGCACAGGCATGATGGGCCCAATGACCTCCATCTGTGCTGTACGATTCAATGGTGGGGGAATCCAGAACAAGAAGGCCTAATCTTAAAATTAAAACTAGGCCATTTAGGAGCGAAATCAAGAAACACTTTTTCTCACAAAGGATAGTGGAAATCTGGAATACTCTCTCCTACAAGGCCAGGAGATACTGGATCAATTGAAATTGAAAAGACTGAGCTCGCTAGATTTTTGTTAGATAATGGTATCAAGAGATATGTAACCAAGGGTGTTAAATGGAGTTGAGGTACAGATCAGCGATGATCTAATTGAATTGCGCAACAGGCTCGAGGGGCTGAGTGGCCTACTCTTGTTCCTGGAACACGTTCCATTTTAGGCCTCCAGTGTCAGCATTCCCAGTCGGGTAGAGGTGCGCAGTGGAGCTACCTTTACTCAACAATGTGTCTCAGTCACAGAAAGAAGAGCACCCACTCCTCTGCAATATTTTATGTTTTCCACACCCATTCTCTTGTAGCCGAAGAGGTATAGTAATATTGTTCTTCAACCTTTTGTATTGTAAATCTCTGTGGCTCTCTGGTTCTACCTGCCTAACTCGGGTATAACTGTAGCACCAGAGTTGAGACCATCTAACTGCACAGACCAGGAATCCAACCCGTGACCTTCCTGGTCTGTATAGCTTCACTTCCACATCAGGCAATTCAGATACCCGACAAGCCAATAGGAGAGCTGCAACTGAATGTCTGTTGCTGATGGTTCGATTGGCTGAGTTAACTTCACTCAGTTAGGTGACCAGATTGTTTGACAACTTCTGCCAAGCTGTCAGTCTGTGCTTACCCTTTGCCATTGGACAGGTGCAACCTAATCTCTGCTGCAAAAGCAAACAGAGGTTAAAAGTTTCTGTTCATTGGAAAAAATATTTCAATAAGCATTAATTTAAGAAAAATTAAGATCGTCTTCTGCCGTTCCTGTTTGGGGATTGGGCATTTGTTTAAAGAAAAGGTTCTCACAATGTCATTTTTTAAATTTCCTTTTTATTTATCCAATTTCTCCTTTTGGGTATTTGGGCTGCATACCGACCCATCTGCAAATTTACTGATGGCAGCCACCTATAAATAGCTGCAGTGATTTAAATACACTCTGCAAATCTCTGCCAAAATGGCATCAGCTACGGTTCAGTGAGGATTAGCCGTGTTTATGCTGCTCTTCAGAGTCATGTGACTCACTGCTGCCGCCCTTCCGTGCCAAGTGGTGTATGGGCTAATGCAGTTTGTCGTTGGCCCACTGTCTCTTGAATGGCTGTAACTGGTGGGATTAGCTGGAGCTTTGCAAAACACAAGGAGGCGGCTTCAGTGGCGAAAGGGAAACAAAAGCCACTCTTTCCAGAAGGGCCTCTCCTTTGTTTGAAAGTGCTGAGAGTTTGCCAGGATCATTTCAAGAAGAACTCAGCCTAATTTTATTTTGTTAAATCTTTTTAGTTTTCTCACAAGCAAATTGTTAAAATGGACTATTATTGTAATGAATATTGTGAGAGGGGTATAATCTGAATGTAAAAATCTTGACTTTTAAAAATAAAATGAATCTTCTCCCTTATTTCTTTAGAGAAACCAGCTTTTTTTTAAAAAAGCAGAAGTCCCTCTGACCACAGCTCATGGGCCCCACCATGTTGCTTGTGAAAGCTGAAAAAAAATGCTCATTTGACTTACTGATGTGTGTGTCTCTTAGCTTCATTGTAAGTTTTACATAGGATATACGGCACAGAAACAGGCCATTCGGCCCAACCAGTCCATGCTGGCGTTTATGCTCCACTTGAGCCTCCTCCTGTCTTTCCTCATCTAAATCTATCAGCATTACCCTCTATTCCCTTCTCCCTCATATGCTTGTTCAGCCTCCCCTTAAATGCATCTATACTATTCGCTTCAACCACTCCCTGTGGTAGCGAGTTCCACATTCTCACTACTCTTTGGGTAAAGAGGTTTCTTCTGAATTCCCTATTGGATTTCTTGGTGACTATCTTATATTGATGGCCCCTAGTTATGCTCTTCCCCACAAGTGGAAACATTCGTTCTGCATCCACTCTATCAAAACCTTTCATAATTTTATAGACCTCTATTAGGTCACCCCTCAGCTTTTTTTTCAAGAGAAAAGAGACCCAGCCTGTTCATCCTTTCCTGATATGTATACCCTTGCATTTCTGGTATCATCCTTGTAAATCTTCTCTGCACCCTCTCCAGTGCCTCTATATCCTTTTTATACTATGGCGACCAGAACTGCCTGCAGTACTCTAAGTGTGGTCTAACCAAGGTTCGATACAGGTTCAGCATAACTTCCCAACTTTTCAATTCTATCCCTCTAGAAATAAACCCTAGTGCTTGGTTTGCTTTTTTATGGCCTTGCTAACCTGTGTTGCAACTTTTAGTGATTTGTGTATTTGTACTCCGAAATCCCTTTGTTCCTCTACCCCACCTAGACTCGCACCCTCTAAGTGATAAGTGACCTCCCTATTCTTCCTACCAAAATGTAATACCTCACATTTGTCTGTGTTGAACTTCATTTGCCAATTATTTGCCCATTCTGCAAGTTTATTAATGTCCTCCTGTAATTTGTTGCAGTCCTCCTCAGTATTGACTATCTCCCTCCCCCCGCCCCCCCCCCCCCCCCCAATTTGGTATCATCCACAAATTTAGAAGTTGTGTTTTTGATTCCAAAGTCTAAATCGTTAATATAAATTGTGAACAGCAGTGGTCCCAGCACTGATCCTTGTGGAATACCACTACCCACCTTCTGCCACTGTGAATAGCTATCCTTTACTCCCACTCTTTGCTTTCTGTCTTGAAGCCAGCTAGCTATCCATTCTGCTACTTGTCCCCTATTATGGGGTACCTTATCAAAGGCCTTTTGAAAATCTAGATAAATTACATCTACTGCATTACCATTGGCTACTCTCTGTTACTACTTCAAAAAATTCAATAATATTGGTCAAGCAAGATCTTCCCTTTTGAAATCCATGCTGACTATTCATCATTTTATTTTTGGTTTCTAGATGTTCTTCTATTCTCTCCTTTAGTAGGGATTCCATTATTTTTCCTACCACCGATGTTAAGCTGACTGGTCTATAATTCCCTGGACATGTTCTATCCCCCCTTCTTAAATATAGGTATTACATTAGCTATCTGCCAGTTCTCTGGCACTACACCTTTTTCCTAACGAATTATTAAATATGTGTAGTAATGCCTCTGCTATCTCTTCCCTAGATTCTTTTAAAACATGTGGATGCAATGTATCCGGACCAGGGGTTTATCCTCTTTGAGTTCGATTAGTTTATTTAATATATTCCCTTTTTTTTATTTTAAATGCACTTATCTCATTACTAATCTCATCATCCAATGTCATGTCCACCTGTTCTATCTCCCTGGTAAATACCAAAGCGAAATAATGATTTAATATTTCGTTATCTGTGGTATTATCCTGTCTATCCCTTAATGGCCCTATTCCCATCCCAACCTTCCTTTTTTTATTGATGTGACTGTAAAATATTTTACTATTTTGTTTTATGTTCCTCGATAATTTAATTTCATAGTTCCTCTTTGCCTTCCTAATTGTTTTGACTTCTCTCCTGATCCCTTCGTATTCTCTCTTATCATGTACTCCTCTGCTGTCTATGTACTTAATGTATGCCTCTTTTCTTACCCTCAATTGTTCCTTTGTCTTTATTCATCCATGGAGTCTCATTAGTGTTTAGTTTGTTCTTTCCTTTAGCGGAATATATTTTTCCTGCACTCTGTTGAACACTGTTTTAATTGTTTCCCATTGTTGTTCTACATCGTTGTTTGCCAATATCATTGCCCATTTTATCTTCCCAAGTTCTATTCTCAGCCCCTCAAAATCAGCTTTTCTCCAATCTATTAACTTGGTTTTTGTCATTCTTATGTCCTTCTCTATTGTCATCTTAAAGCGTATTATATTATGGTCACTATTGCCTATATGTTTCCCTACTTTTACTTCTCTTATCTTCTCTGGCTCATTTCCCATTACTAGATCCAATAGCGAATCCTCCCTTGTTGGGCTTTTTACATATTGGGTTAGAAAGGAGTCCTGTAGACATTGTAGGAACTCCATTCCCTTATCCCTTTACCTACCTCTTCTGTCCAATTAATATTGGGGTAGTTGAAATTCCCCATGATTATTCTATTTTTTTTTTTTACTAATTTCTCTATATAATTCTTCCTCCACCTCCCTTCCACTATTAGGTGGTCTGTAGACCCTTTATTATCTTTTATCTCTATCCATATGGATTCTGTTTTTGTCTCGCTGATATCTATGTCCCTTTTTTCTACTGCCATTATGTTATCCCTAATAAGTACAGCTACTTCACCTCCCCTTTTTCCCTCTCTATCTTTCCTAAATATGTTATACCCTGCAATATTTAATTCCCAGTCCTAATTTTTCTGTAGCCATGTCTCAGTAATCCCTACTATGTCTGGTTCCTCCAAATGATTGCCTCCAGCTCCCCTGTTTTATTTTGGACACTGTGTGCATTGCTGTACAGACAGTTTAACTCATTTTTAATAGGATTCCTTCTCACTTTATGTTTAACCATCTTTTTAGACTCCTGTTCTATAACTCTATTTGCATTTGCTCCCTTGCTGTCAATTTCCTCTCTTACTTTATTCTTTCCTATGCTCTCTTCCTGTTTTGTTTATATTTAGGCTGCTTACGTTTCTTGTAGATCCCTCTGCCCTACTTACTAGTTTAAAGCCTTTGCCACCTCCCTATTTACCCTTTCCGCTAGGACACTGGTCTCATCCTGGTTCATTTGGAGCCCGTCCCATCGGTACAGCTCCTTCCTGTCCCAGAACTGGTGCCAGTGTCCCATGAAAAGGAACCCCTCTTTCCCACACCAGCCCTTTAGCCACGTGTTAATTCTCCTGATCTGTCTGCTTCTATGCCAATCTGCATGTGGCTCGGGCAATAATCCAGAGATTATTACCCTCGAGGTCCTGCTTTTTAATTTAGAGCCTATCTCCTGAAACTCTTTCAGCAGGACCTCCTCCCTGTTCCGACCTATGTCGTTTGTTCCAACAGTTCTGAGTGCCAATCAGCTCACTCAGTACTGAGCTATAACAGCCAGTAAGGTCCCAGCTCTGGATCTTGTCCGTGCTGTATGTGGATGTTGGATGAGGACTGGATTGGGTTTGGCTGCAGTACATCCATGTTGGGATTACATTCACTCATTAGGTGCTCACACACCCCTCCTAGTGGCCAGTTTAGAGAAATGTTACCAGAGCCCTGAGAGTACGTCAGTTGCCATCTTCTCTCTGCCACAACAGGTTTGTAGCCGAGGGAGACCAGGTAAAGGTAGACAATAACTTTGAAGAATAATGGTGGTGCAAGCTTCTCCAATGATTCTGCTGGCAAATGCACAACCGAGTGTCAGTTAGCTGAATTGAATTCGGATTACCTCATAATCTCTGTGTTCTAGTGAAAAGAGAACCAGCTTCACTAACCTCTGCTCATAACTAAAAGCTCGTAAATCTCTTCTGCACCCTCATTCTTCCTAAATTAGGGCAACCAAAACTGAACACAATATTTTAACTTACCTAACAGTCCCAGGAAGCGATGGGCCTTGCGTACATTCGTGGGCATTCATATTCTCTATAGCTTCTCAGAGTCTATTTTAAGTTCCCAAAAATTTGTTTGTGTTTTGAGAATTCATACTTTTTGCGCTTCGCATATAATTCCTCCTCGCAGTTCATTAAGACAGATCTGACTCATTTGCCCTGTTCTGATGGGGTGTCTCCATTTAGTAGAATATTACCAGGCCTTCCAGGAATTAATTCACTCTCTGGATGTGGGCATAGCTGGCAAGGCCTTCCCTAGTTGGTGGTGGTCTGCTTTCTTGAACCGCTGATACAACAGAGTTGATTACTCAGCCACTTCAGAGGCCAGATAGGAGTCAACTGTGTTAGTGGAATCACATATAGGCTAGACTGGGTAAGACAGTAGGTTTCCTTCCCTGAAGAACATTAGTGAACCAGTTGGGATTTTAATAACAATCCAATAGCTTTGTGGTCACTTTTTTGTGGTGATGAGCTTTTTATTGCCAGATTTTTTTTAACTTTGATTGGAAAATTGCGCATGTCACTCCGCTATTTAAGAATGGCGAGAGACGGAAACCAGGGAATTATAGACCAGTTAGCCTAACAGCTGTTGTCGGGAAATTGCTAGAGTCTATAATTAAGAATAGGGTGACTGAATATCTCAGATTTTCAGTTGATCAGAGAGCCGGCATGGATTTGTGAAAGGTAGGTCATGCCTGACAAACCTGATTGAATTTTTTGAGGAGGTGACTAAAGTAGTGGACAGGGGAATGTCTATGGATGTTATTTATATGGACTTCCAGAAGGCATTTGATAAAGTCCCACATAAGAGACTGTTATCTAAGGTAGAAGCTCGTGGAATTGAAGGAAAATTATTGACCTGGTTAGGAAATTGGCTGAGCGGCAGGAGACAGAGAGTAGGGATAATGGGTCGGTACTCAAATTTGGCAGGATGTGACTAGTGGTGTCCCGCAGGGATCTGTGTTGGGGCCTCAACTATTCACAGTATTTATTAACGACTTAGATGATGGCATAGAAAGTCATATATCCAAATTTACCAATGACATAAAGATAGGTGGCATTGTAGGTAGTAGATGAAAGCATAAACTTACAAAGGGATTAAGTGAATGGGCAAAACTGTGGCAAATGGATTTCAATGTAGGCAAATGTGAGGTCATCCACTTTGGACCTAAAGAATGATAGAACAGGGTACTTTCTAAATGGTGAAAGGCTAAAAACAGTGGAGGTCCAAAGAGACTTGGGGGTCCATGTAAATAGATCATTAAAATGTCATGAACAGGTACAGAAAATAATCAAAAAGGCTAATGGATGCTGGCCTTTATATCTAGAGGACTAGAATACAAGGAGGTAGAAGTTATGCTGCAGCAATACAAAACCCTGGTTAGACCACACCTGGAGCACTGTGAGCAGTTCTGGGCACCACACCTTAGGAAGGATATATTGGCCTTGGAGGGAATGCAGCGTAGGTTTACCAGAATGATACCCGGACTTCAAGGGTTAAGTTACGAGGAGAGATTACACAAATTAGGGTTGTATTCCCTAGAATTTAGAAGGTTAAGGGGTGATCTGATCGAAGTTTTCAAGATATTAAGGGGAACAGATAGGGTAGAGAGAGAGAAACTATTTCCGCTGGTTGGGGATTCACAGACTCGGGGGCTTGGTCTAAAAATTAGAGCCAGACCTTTCAGGAGTGAAATTAGGAAACACTTCGACACACACAGGGTGGTAGAAGTTTGGATCTCTCTTGCGCAAACGGCAATTGATGCTGGGTCAATTGTTAATTTTAAATCTGAGATTGATAGCTTTTTGTTTACCAAAGATATTAAGGGATATGGGCAAAAGGCGAGTATATGGAGTTAGAGCCATGATCTCATTGAATGGCGGAACAGGCGCAAGAGGCTCAACGGCCTACTTATGTTCCTATGAATTCAAATTCTCAAACTGGGATTTGAATCCATGCTCTCTGGATTATTAGTCCAGTAACATAACCACTACACTACCATGCCCAATTATATTGACATACATCTCTGGAAATGTTTTGGAGCTGAAGACCTGCTAAATGGTAGTCTATAGAAATAGAAAGTGATAAAGGTTGTAAGCACTGACAAAGGGATCTGCCAGAATCCAGCATTGACATCCAACTTTGAAAAGACCTTTCTCTGAGCTGGACTCTCATCCACTGAGGAGATGTTGTGCTTCTCCCAAGACACACACTCGTTTGACTTGATTAAGTCCACAGAATTTCAATCTTTGCCATTTGGGTTTTGGATTATAACTACTCTTTGCATGCCAGTCTGTAGGTTCTTGCACTCCTTCCCAACCCCTCCATTTTAGTCAATTCCTTCATTTTTTGTCATAGTGATGTAGAGATACTTCCTAGGAGCTGCTATTGAAAATGACTTGTATTAGGTTTGAGTTTTTAATATTGTATTCACCCAAAAACTTGGTTAAAAGGCACTTTGGGATGTTCTGAGAATCTGAAAGATGCTACATAATGCAACTTTGTTCACATCTTTTTTTTCTTTTCTTTGTATGTGGTGTGTGTTGTGTTTGTGGTGTGTGGTAGAACATAAGAAATAGGAGCAGGAGTAGGCCATTCGGCCCTTCGAGCCTGCTCCGCCATTCAATGAGATCATGGCTGATCTTCTACCTCAACTCCATTCACTGGCCCTATCGCCATATCCCTTGATGCCATGACTAGTCAGAAATCTAGCGACTTCTGTTTTGAATATACCCAATGACTGAGCCTCCACCGCCCTGTGGGGTGGAGAATTCCAAAGATTCACCACCCTCCGTGTGAAGAAATCTCTTCTCATCCCAGTCCCGAATGGCCCACCCCCCATCCTGAGGCTGCGGCCCCCGACTCTAGACTCCCCAGCCAATGGAAACATTCTCCCAGCATCCAGCCTATCATCAAGCCCTGTAACAATTCTGCATGCTTCAATGAGATCCCCTCTCATTCTTCCAAACTCAAGAGAATACAGCCCTAGTCCACTCAATCTCCTCTCATATGACAGTCCTGCCATCCCAGGAATCAATCCCGTGAACCTTCGTTGCACTCCCTCCATGGCAAGTACATCCTTCCCGAGGTAAGGAGACCAAAACTGCACACAACACTCCAGGTGTAGTCTCACCAAGGCCCTATATAATTGGAGTAAGACTTCTTTACTACTGTACTTAAATCCTCTTGTAATGAAGGCCAGCATACCATTTGCCTTCCTAATGGCCTGCTGCACCTGCACATTCACTTTCAGTGACTCATGTACAAGGACACCCAGGTCCCTTTGAACATCTGCATTCCCCAATCTTTCACCATTTAGGAAATACTCTGCCTTTCTGTTTTTTCTACCAAAGTGGATAACTTCACATTTATCCACATTATATTTCAGAAAATGTCCAACAGCTGTGGGAGGCATACCTCAGCCGTTACAGAAGGAAACATTGGGAACGTAAATCATGCTTGCCTCTTCACCTAATTATTGACATGTTAAAGCGTTAATCTGCTAAAAGAATACATTCTACAGATAATAATATCCCATTTGGACACCTACTATAAACTCACTTGTCGCTTCCTGCAGCGGGTACCTACCTGGACTTCCCAACAACCCTACAGCACATCTCCTTTCTAATAAATAGCAGACACGCACACACTCTCTTGGGCAACTATTGATGACATTACCTGCATACAGTGACGAGCACTGAACTTCAGTTCACTGTGAAATCCCAGTTTGGCTCCGGTAATAACATGGGTTTAAGCCCCATACCAGGATATGAGCAAATCATTTAGATCAACACTCCAATGCAGTAGAGGCAAGAGCTGCCATTAAAGTCGCCTGTTCCTGTAGTTCAGGTGGACATTGATAATGCCTAATCACAATTTGAAATGCAAGGAGCTCTCCCAGTATCCTTGTTAATATTTCTCCTTCAAACAAAACTGCCAAAATAAAAAAACAGATTAACTGGCTGTTCATTTCTGTTTGTGGGGTTTTGCTGTGCGTAAAATGGCTGCTTGCCTACATAACTAGTCACTGCACTTCAAGGTCATTTTTTTTTTTAATTCGTTTTTCTGGATGTGGGCGTCACTGGCAAGGCCAGCATCCATTGTGTTGTAATGTATCATCACATGGTTTGTCACATGGTTTAGTATGTTCACGCTAGGTGCAGTTGACAAAGACTTTCCTGTGAATGCAACTGAGATTGCAAATGAGACTCAAAAGGACTCAGTACTGAAAAGAGTGCATGAAAACACCTTGACTGGATGGACTGATCAGTGTCTGGACACAGAGTTGAAACCATTCCATAACTGCGATACTGAATTGTCTTGTGAGCAAGGTTGCATCAATTGGAGAAAGAGTGGTGGTACCTACTTCTTTGAGAGATAGAATTCTGGCCGAACTTCATGCTGAACATCCAGGGATCGTCGGTATGAAATCAATTGCAAAACGTTTTGTTTACTGGCCTGGATTGGACAGTGATCTTGAATCACTTGTCAGCAAATGCAGCATTTGCCAAAATTGCATAAACAAACCACCCAAAATTCCACTACAACCCTGGTGATGGCCAAGAAGACCTTTTCAGAGAGTACATGTAGACTTCTGTGAGAAAGCAAATGATTATTTCCTGGTACTTGTAGATAGTCACACAAAGTGGACTGAAGTGAAACACATGGGTTCAAATACTACAACTGAACGTACCATAGATGAGTTGAGGTCTATCTTCGCATGTCATGGCTTAGAAACATAGAAACATAGAAAATAGGTACAGGAGTAGACCATTCGGTCCTTCGAGCCTGCACCGCCATTCAATGCGTTCATGGCTGAACATGCTACCTCAGTACCCCATTCCTGCTTTCTCGCCATACCCCTTGATCCCCTTAGTTGTGAGTGTTATATCTAACTTCCTTTTGAATATATTTAGCGAACTGGCCTCAACAACCTTCTGTGGAAGAGAATTCCATAGATTCACCACTCTCTGGGTGAAGAAGTTCCTCCTCAGCTCAGTCCTAAATGGCTTCCCCTTAATCCTTAGACTGTGACCCCTGGTTCTAGTTTTCCCTACCATTGGGAACATTCTGCCCGCATCTAATTTGTCTAAACCAGTCAGGATTTTAAATGTCTCTATAAGATCCCCCCTCATTCTTCTGAACTCCAGAGGATACAAGTTCAGTTGACCCAATCTTTCTTGATATGTCAGTCCGGCCATCCCAGGAATCAATCTAGTGAACCTTCGCTGCACTCCCTCAATAGCAAGAATGTCCTTCCTTAAGTTAGGAGACCAAAACTGCGCACAATACTCCAGGTGTGGCCTCACCAAGGCCCTGTACAACTGTAGCATCACCTCCCTACTCCTGTACTCCAATCCCCTTGCTATGAAGGCCATCATTCCGTTTGCTTTCTTGACTGCCTGCTGCACTTGCATTCCCACCTTCAGTGACTGATGTACCATGACGCCCAGGTCTCGTTGCACGTCCCCTTTCCCTAATCTGCCACCATTCAGGTAATAGTCCGCCTCTCTATTTTTACCACCAAAGTGGATAACCTCACATTTATCCACATTGTACTTCATCTGCCATACATTTGCCCATTCACCCAACCTGTCCAAGTCACTCTGTAGCCTCCTAGCATCCTCCTCATTGTTCACACTGCCTCCCAATTTAGTGTCATCCGCAAATTTGGAGATATTACATTTAATCCCTTCGTCCAAATCATTAATATATAATGTAAACAGCTGGGGTCCCAGCACCGAACCCTGCGGTACCCCGCTGGTCACTGCCTGCCATTCTGAAAAGTACCCATTTACTCCTACTCTTTGTTTCCTGTGTGCCAACCAGTTCTCAATCCACGTCAACACATTACCCCCAATCCCATGTGCTTTAACTTTGCTCACCAATCTCTTGTGTGGGACCTTGTCGAAGGCCTTCTGAAAGTCCAAATACACCACATCTACTGGTTCCCCCCTGTCCACCCTATTGGAAACATCCTCAAAAAATTCCAGAAGATTTGTCAAGCATGATTTCCCTTTCACAAATCCATGCTGACTTGGACCTATCATGTCGCCACTTTCCAAATGGTCTGTTATGACATCTTTAATAATTGCTTCCATCATTTTACCCACGACCGATGTCAGGCTGACCGGTCTATAATTCCCTGCTTTCTCCCTCCCTCCTTTTTTAAAAAGAGGGGTTACATTGGCCACCCTCCACTCCATCGGAACTGATCCAGAGTCTAAGGAATGTTGGAAAATGATCGTCAATGCATCCACTATTTCCAAGGCCACCTCCTTAAGTACTCTGGGATGCAGACCATCAGGCCCCGGGGATTTTTCAGCCTTCAGTCCCATCAATTTCCCCAATACCTTTTCCCGACTAATAAGGATTTCCCTCAGCTCCTCCCTCTTACCAGATCCTCTGACCCCTTTTATTTCCGGCAGGTTGTGTGTGTCCTCCACAGTAAACACCGAACCAAAGTACTTGTTCAATTGATCTGCCATTTCCTTGTTCCCCATTACGACTTCCCCTGTTTCCGACTGCAGGGGACCTACGTTTGTTTTTACTAACCTCTTTCTTTTTACATATTTATAGAAGCTTTTGCAGTCCATTTTAATGTTCTCTGCAAGCTTCCTTTCATATTTTATTTTCCCTGCCCTAATCAAACCCTTCGTCCTCCTCTGCTGAGTTTTGAAGTTCTCCCAGTCCCCGGGTTTGCTGCTACTTCTGGCCAATTTGTATGCAACTTCCTTGGTTTTAATACTATCCCTGATTTCCCTTGTTAGCCATGGTTGAGCCACCTTCCCTTTTTTATTTTTACGCCAGACCGGGATGTACAATTGTTGTAGTTCATCCATGCGATCTCTAAATGTCTGCCATTGCCCTTCCACTGATAGCCCCTTAAATATCGCTTTCCAATTTAACCTCGCCAATTCACGCCTCATACCCTCAAAGTTGCCCTTATTTAAGTTCTGGACCATGGTCTCTGAATTAACTGTTTCCTTCTCCATCCTAATGTAGAACTCCACCATACTATGGTCACTCTTCCCCAAGGGGCCTCGCACCACAAGATTGCTGATTAGTCCTTCCTCATTACACAACACCCAGTCCAGGATGGCCTCCCCTCTAGTTGGTTCCTCAACATATTGGTTTAGGAAACCATCCCTTAAACACTCCAGGAAATCCTCCTCCACCGTATTGCTTCCAGTTTGAGTAGCCCAATCTATATGCATATTAAAGTCACCCATGATAACTGCTGCGCCTTTTTTGCATGCACCTCTGATTTCCTGTTTCATACCCTCCCCCACCTCACTACTGCTGTTTGGAGGTCTGTACACAACTCCCACTAACGTTTTCTGCCCTTTGGTGTTCTGCAGCTCAACCCATATTGATTCCACATCCTCCAAGCTGATGTCCTTCCTAGCTATTGCATTAATCTCCTCTTTAACCAGCAATGCTACCCCACCCCCTTTTCCTTTTATTCTATCCTTTCTGAATGTTGAATACCCCTGGATGTTCAGTTCCCAGCCTTGATTGTTCTGGAGCCACGTCTCTGTAATCCCAATCACATCGTATCCGTTAACATCTATTTGCACAGTCAATTCATCCACCTTATTACGGATACTCCTTGCATTAAGACACAGAGCCTTTAGGCTTGTTTTATTAACATCCTTTGTCCTTTTAGACTTATGATTTAGTATGGCCCTTTGTGTTTCTTGCCTTTGTTTACTCGGCCTTCCCCTATTGTTTCTCACCCTTCTAACATTTGTTTCTGACTGCATATTACTTCCCCCTGTTTCGCTACATAGGTTCCCATTCCCCTGCCATATTAGTTTAAATCCTCCCGAACTGCTTTAGCAAATATTACCCCGAGGACATCGGTTCCAGTCCTGCCCAAGTGCAGACCGTCCCTTTTGTACAGGTCCCACTTCCCCCAGAACTGGTTCCAATGCCTCAGGAATTTGAATCCCTCCCTCCTGCACCACTGCTCAAGCCACGTATTCAATCTCACTATCCTGTTCTCTCTATTCTGATTAGCACGTGGCCCTGGTAGCAATCCAGAGATTACTACCTTAGAGGTCCTACTTTTTAATTTATCTCCTAGCTCCCTAAATTCTGCTTGTAGGACCTCTTCCCACTTTTTTCCTATATCGTTGGTACCTACATGCACCACGACAGCTGGCTGTTCACCCTCCCTGTTCAGAATGTTCTGCAGCCGCTCCGAGACATCCTTGACCCTTGCACCAGGGAGGCAACATACCATCCTGGAATCTCGGTTGCGGCCACAGAAACTCCTGTCTATTCCCCTTACAATTGAGTCCCCTATCACTATAGCCCTACCACTCTTTTTCCCGCCCTGCTGTGCAGCAGAGCCAGCCATGGTGCCATGAACCTGGCTGCTAGTGCCTTCCCCTGGTAGGCCATCTCCCCCAACAGTATCCAAAGCGGCATACCTGTTTTGGAGGGAGATGACCACAGGGGACTCCTGCACTACCTTCCTGATATTGCCCTGCTTCTTGGTCACCCATTCACTGTCTGTCCTAGCCTTTACCTGCGGTGTGGACAACTCACTAAATGAGCGATTCACCGAGTTCTCGGCATCGTGCATGCTCCAGAGTGAGTCCACCCGCAGCTCCAGCACCGCCATGCGGGCTGTCAGGAGCTGCAGCTGGACACACTTCCCGCACACGTAGTTGTCAGGGACACTGGAAGTGTCCCTGGTTTCCCACATGGCACAGGAGGAGCATGAAACGGGTCCGAGACTTCCTGTCATGACTTAACCCTTATGTTACTTTATTACTAAAATTTAAACTTATTTATCTTAGGTCCAGGAGTTAAGTCCCTGAAAACAAAATATAAAATCGAACCTACCTTTTAAATTCCCTCTACCCCTAAAGGTTAGAGGAGGTGGGAGGGTGGGAGTCACGACTAGTGTAGTGTCTCGGGTTTAGCAACCGCTCCACCTATATACGGGTACCAATGAATTGGCCCTGCCCCCTGCCTTTGAAAAAGCCCGCGAAGCTCTTTCCCCGCTGGGGAAAAAGGCCACGTAGGTGAGTTTAATGACTCACCTCAGGCCTCTGCCGCTCCAACCAGGTCCGCCCCTCCTTCCCCGCTGCCGACCGCTCTGTGGGAGAGAGAAAGAAAGAAAGGCTTACCTGAAGAGTCTGTTTCTGACAATGGCCCTCAGTTCCGTTCTGCTCTATTCCAAGAGTTCATGAAATGGAACTGTATCAAACACACTCTCGTGCCACCATATCATCCAGCTTCAAACGGAGCAGCTGAAAGGTCAGTCAGAATAGTGAAAGAAGCTCTCAAAAAGCAAGTGTTACAGGGTTGTTTGGGACTCAGCATGAAGCAAAGTTTGGCAAATTTCTTGCTGAAGTACAGAACTACTCTGCACACTACAACTGGACATACCCCAGCAGAACTCTTGATGAAGAGGAGATTGAGAACACGATTGAGTCTTGTTCAACCAAATTTGGCCTCAAGAGTTGAACCGAAGCAGTTGAGTCAGAAACATTATTATGACGGTAATCAGAAAACGCAGTTTGAAACAAAACGAGTGTGTTCGTGTTCTCAGTCCCCCTGGAAAGTCGAATTCACACAAGTGGGATGTAGGAACCATAGTAGAGGTTGATGGAAACAAGAGATATTTGGTTGAAATTGCTGACAACATCCGACGTGTTCATGTAGATCAAATGATCTCTGCTAGAAAGAAAGAAAGACTTGCATTTCTATAGCGCTGTTCACGACCACCGGCTGTCTCGAAGCGTTTTACAGCCAGTGAAGTACTTTTGAAGTGTAGTCACTGTTGTAATGTGGGAAACACGGCAGCCAATTTGCACACAGCAAGCTCCCACAAACAGCAATGTGATAATGACCAGATAAACTGTTTTTGTTATGTTGATTGAGGGATAAATATTGGCCAGGACACTGGATATAACTCCCCTACTCTCCTTCGAAATAGTGCCACGGGATCTTTTACGTCCACCTGAGAGAGCAGATGGGGCCTCGGTTTAACGTCTCATCTGAAAGACGGCACCTCCGACAGTGCAGTGCTCCCTCAGCACTTCACTGGAGTGTCAGCCTAGCTTTATGTGATCAAGTCTCTGGAGTGGGACTTGAACCCACAACCTCTGACTCAGAGGCGAGTGTGCTACCCACTGAGCCATGGCTGATGAACCAAGACGTGATCTTGAACCACCTGATCATGAACTCATACAGGAGTTTGACTCCGTTCAGACTTCAGTAACTGAAGTACCAGGTTCAAACAAATCTGCAATAGAAACAGGATCATCTTTGAGTTTGGAACCAAAACAAAACAGCCCGAAAATTGGTTCACCACCAAAACCTTCTGTAAGGAGATCAGGAAGGCTTTGCAAACCTGTTATTAAACTGGATTTGCAGTTCATTTGTGGGATTTGTAGTTGATTTAAAAGAAAAAAAGGCAGGAGTTTTTGTTATGTGGTACATGTAATGCTGGGTAAGGTGGGACCATAGTTTTGTTGTATTTGAGAGGGGAATACATCCATTTTTTTAAAGGGAAAGCAGTATAATGTATTGTCACATGGTTTAGTATGAGCATGCTCAGTTTGCTCTGGCCTAGTAAAGCAAGCACATGGACTAGCAGCTCATCGTGTCTCTGTCCTTCATTTGTTCTACCCACCTATATTACATGTGTCTGTCTTTCAGTAATTAAGGAGACATCTACCCTTGTTGCCACTTTTATGACTTTTGCAGGGAACAGTTTTACCATCTGAGTTTTGTCCCTTTCTGTCAATGTTTGTATTATTTCTGGGTCCACTCTGCAATATTACCAGCTGCTTTTTCTTTCTGGCATACTTCCCAAAGTGTATCAGTAACTATTAGAGCACTTTGCTTCTCCAGCCATACATAATACCTCGGATATACTGTGTATCCATCACCGGTTTTCTGTCCTCTGGGGTCTTCATTCCCCTTCTGTAATCCACCTTGGGAGTATGCTTTGGTTGCTGTGTTTTTCCAGTCTCTTGCAGTCTGCCTTGCTTTGCCACCTGGTTGACACTTGCTCTCCTCACCAGCTGCAATCTAATGACTGCTTGCTGTTCTGTAATGGTTAAACTCCCTCTCACTTGAGCTATTGCTTTATTGAGGGTTAACTTTGGGTCTAACTGCAATCTCTCGGGCAGTCTCTTGGCTCCTCGTCCCATTACAGTATGATCACAAATCATATTATTACGTCAAGTGCCATAGGCATGGTGTTCAAACAGTAGAAGGTTATAATGAAAGTGTCCACCAATTTGGATTCATTTTGTTTCTTTATCTCTCTCATAAATTTGTGTCTTTGCACACTACAAAACATTTTTCAAATTAATCTTGCATAGCTTCATTATTAGATAGTTAAAAATAGTGCAAAATCTCTTCCGTTTCCTCACCCACCAAATATATTAGAGTGCTAATCTGCATTCAATTCTCTCTTATTTAGAATTGCTTCAGGCTTCGATCTTTCAAATTATTTAATCCATCTTGATCATTCTGCTGGCTCACTGAAATCAAACTTAAGTGATGAGTTTATATGGAAAGAGACCATTTTGTTGTAAAATCTCCTTTTACTTATTTATAGCTTTTCTTTTGCCAAATCGTTCTTGTATCTGGAGCTTGGCAAATTCATTCCCTGTTTTTCTCAGTTTCTAGATAATTTTTTTTAACCCAAGAATAGCAACTAGATTCACCCTGATTTTTTTAAATATTCGTTCTCAGGATGTGGGGCTCACTGGCAAGTCAGGCATTTATTGCCCATCGTTAGTTGCCATGGAAAGTTTGATACAACTTGGTGGCTTGTTAAGGCTATTTCAGAGGGCAGTTAAGAGTCAACCATGTTGGTGTGAAACTGGGATCACATACAGGCCAGACCAGGTCAAGAAGCTGGTTTGCTTCCCTAAACAACATTGGTGAAATAGTTGGCTTTTTTTTCGACAATCCAATAACTTCATGGTCACTTATGCTGATGCCAGCTTTTTATTTCCAGAATTTTTAAACTGAGTTATCCCCGGTGTCCTGGCCAATATTTATCCCTCAATCAGCATCACTAAAACAGATTATCTGGTCACTATCACAATGCTGTTTGTGGGAGCTTGCTGTGCGCAAATTGGCTGCTGCGTTTCCTACATTACAACAGTGACTACACTTCAAAAAGTACTTCATTGGCTGTAAAGCGCTTTGGGACATCCGGTGGGTGTGAAAGGCGCCTTATAAATGCAATCTTGCTTTCTTTATTTCGTTTTTAAATTCAAATTTTCAAACTTTTGTGGTGGGATTTGAACCCGCTTTCTCTGGATTATTAGTCCAGGCCTGAAGCATTATAGATTCTTTTTAAATGGACTCCGATACCTCCAGAAGCATTCTAACTTCCAGCTCAGCGATTAAAAATGCTACAGCTACACAGCCCGCTAAACCAGATTCTACCTTCTTTTCCTATGTTTAGTGAGTCAGCACTCTGCCGCCCCCCCGCCCCCCAACTCCTTTATTTACATTACATATACGTAACAGTACCTGAGCTGCAGGAACAGGTGACATAGTATATGAATGTGCACGTGCCTGTGAGCGCAATACACTTTTGAAGTTTATTTCAAATACCTAATCTGTTCTTTCCTCCGGTTCCTTCCAGAGCATAGACATGGAGAACTCCTCAGTAGCCTCGGCTTCCTCAGAGGCTGGAAGTAATCGCTCCCAGGAGATAGAGGAACTGGAACGATTCATTGACAGCTATGTCCTAGAATACCAGGTTCAGGGGTTACTCACAGACAAACCAGAAACTGATGCAGACAGTGAAAAGACACCGCCAAACTCACAGGTATGTGATAGTTTCTAAATGATGTTACCTAGACTATGTTACCAAGTTGGCAAGAGGGGTCTTGGATAATGCCGAATGCTCGCTCCTGTTTGAGCATGTTGTCCTTGTGTTCTCGTTGTACTCATGGTATAGCCTGGAGGCCACTCTTAATTGGGTAAAATGCCATGGCCCACAGTGTAAGGCCCCACCAAGGTTAAAAAGAAAAAAAACTAGGAAATCATGGTTAGATGGCACCAAGCTTGGGTTTAAAAGCCTATAGTAGGATGAAAGGAATAATGAAGAAGGTAAAGCCTTGCACGGTTTTGAGGTCCTCGGGAAGAATGAATTGGAACAGTTGATGGTGTGATTCGTCTTGATTTCAGTATACGAAGAAGAATGGAGAAGGCAGAGTGAATAAGACAGCATATATTTCGAGTTTAGGAGGAACAAAAGAGGAAAACCCAGAGCAGTCATTATCATCATAGTATGGATAACATCGGGAAAGATGCGGGGGGAAAAAATCTTACTTCCCCCTCAACTGCAGCCATTCAAAAACTTGCTACACTGTGCATCTCTGGGCATCAGTTTATAGCTTGCCAGCTTTGGAGTATTGCCACAGTTGGATTTTGGAACAGATGGGGAGAGTGGAAGGTTCTTTTTTGGAAAATAAGATGGTGTTACTTTACGGTAGATACACTAGAGAGGCCCTTCATCAAGTCACCATTTATGATTGTGGCCCTCAATAAAAGCAGGACAGTAATACAATTTTATTCCATGATTCAGATCACAAAACAGTTGGTGCTTTAGCTCCCATAAGTGTCTTAGATCTCTTCTAGGGATGTGCTTGTACCACCCAGTAGCTAACTATATGATGGTGTAACAATAGTGCTCTGAACTGGATATTTGTGTATTTTACGTGTGTGCTTCTTCAATCTTTTTAAAAGCACCTCATGAAAACACTTGGTGAGATGAGGTCAAATGTGAATCATGAAGCTGTGTTATTTCACAGCAAGTGGAATTTACAGAGCAACAGGTGTGAACTGGGTCACTCCGTTTAAACAGTGCTGCTTGTCTTGGCACAACAATACAAAATAATGAACACGCTATGCCTATCCACATCAGCGAATCGCGTCGCCGAGCTTAAACAAACTACTTTCCTGCATTCTAACCTTCTTGCAGCCGTTGCTGGATTTGAGGACCTACCTGTGTCTCTCTCCCTCTCTTTACCTCCCTCTGTTTAGAGCCAGAAAGGAAGCAGCAACTTCCCAACACAATAGGTACGAGGTGTTTATCAATTGCTGAGACATGTTAACAACAACTTGCATTTATGTAGCACCTTTAATGTAGAAAAACATCCCAAGTAACTTCACGGAGGTGTAATCAAACAAAAATGGATGGAGAAATTGGAAGGGTTAACCAAAAGCATGGTTACAGAGATGGGATTTAAGGCAGAGAGGGAGGTGGAGATGGTTTGTTTATTTCCACAGCTTGCGGGGAACACCATATTAAGCTCAACTCATTAGAATATCAGCCACGTAATGTCTCCGTGCCGGTTTTTTTAAAAGCTTGAGAATACACGATACTGTAAAACACATTTTTAAAGTAGCTCTTTTTCCAAATCCTTTCTGTGGAAAAATGGTCAAAAGGTCCTGAAGCATGACAGATGCACAAAATAAAACACTGACATTTCAGCAGTGCAGAGTCACGGATATTGCAGGTTTTTATGCTTTGTGGTTTCTATATCCCATTTTTTTTGTTCTCTTATGTTATTAATAATGACATGACTGGAAACTATTAGTCTCGGAAGATCAAAGGTAGAGGCATACTAATAGAACACACCAGCGAAGGTTCACAGAAGTCAGATCTGTGAGCCTAAACCGGGTATAAGAAGTGCCCTGCCCAACCTCGTTACAACGTACAAACATAAGAAATAGGAGCAGGAGTAGCCATAGGGCCCCTCAAGCCTACTCCGCTATTCAATAAGATCATGGCTGATCTTCGACCTCAACTCCACTTTCCCGCCCTATCCCCATATCCCTCGAGTCCCTTAGTGTCCAAAAATCTAACGATCTCATTCTTGAATGTACTCAACGACAGAGCATCCACAGCCCTTTTAGAAAAATAGGAGTAGGCCATTCGGCCCTTCAAGCCTGCTCCACCATTCAATATGATCATGGCTGATCCTCTATCTCAATACCATATTCCCGCTCTCTCCCCATACCCCTTGATGCCTTTTTGTGTCTAAAAATCTATCTCCTTCTTAAATATATTCAGTGACTTGGCCTCCACAGCCTTCTGTGGTAGAGAATTCCACAGGTTCATCACCCTCTGAGTGAAGAAATTTCTCCTCATCTCAGTCCTAAATGTCCTAGGTAAGGAGACCAAAACTGCACACAGTACTCCAGGTGTGGTCTCACCAAGGCCCTGTATAACTGTAGTAAGACATCCTTACTCCTGTACTCACATTCTCTTGCAATGAAGGCCAACATACCATTTGCCTTCCTAACTGCTTGCTGCACCTGCATGTTTGCTTTCAGTGACTGGTGTACAAGGACACACAGGTCCCTCTGTACATCAACATTTCCCAATCTATCACCATTTAAATAATACTCTGCCTTTCTGTTTTTCCTACCGAAGTGGATAACTTCACATTTATCCACGTTATACTGCATCTGCCATGTATTTGCCCACTCACTCAACTTGTCTAAATCGCCTTGAAGCCTCTTTGCATCTTCCTCACAACTCACAATCCCACCTAGTTTCATGTCGTCAGCAAACTTGGAAATATTACATTTGGTTCCCTCATCCAAATCATCTATGTATATTGTGAATAGCTGGGGCCCAAGCACTGATCCCTGTGGTACCCCACTAGTCACCACCTGCCACCCCGAAAAAGACCCATTTATTCCTACTCTCTGTTTCCTGTCTGTTAACCAATTTTCAATCCATGCCAGTATATTACCCCCAATCCCATGTGCTTTAATTCTGCACACTAACCTCTCATGTGGGACTTTATCAAAGGCCTTCTGAAAATCCAAATACACCACAGCCACTGGTTCTCCCTTATCTATTCTACCAGTTACATCCTCAAAACACTCCAGTAGGTTTGTCAAACACGATTTCCCTTTCATAAATCCATGTTGACTTTGTCTAATCCCGTTGATATTTTCTAAGTGTCCTGTTATCACATCCTTTATAATAGACTCTAGCATTTTCCCTACTACTGATTTTAGGCTAACCAGTCTGTAGTTCCCTGTTTTCTCTCCCTCCTTTTTTAAATAGTGGGGTTACATTTGCCACCCTCCAATCTGCAGCAACTGTTCCATAATCTATAGAATTTTGGAAGATGACAACCAATGCATCCACTATTTCCATGGCTACCTCTTTTAGTACTCTGGGATGCAGATTATCAGGCCCTGGGGATTTATCAGCTTTCAGTCCCATTAATTTCTCCAGCACTATTTTTTTACTAATACTAATTTCCTTTAATTCCTCCTTCTCACCAGACCCTTCGTTCCCTAGCATTTCTGGGAAGTTATTTGTGTTCTCTTCCGTGAAGACAGAACCAAAGTATGTGTTTAATTGCTCTGCCATTTCCTTGTTCCCCACTATAAATTCTCCCATTTCTGCCTGTAAGGGACCTACATTTGTCTTCACTAATCTTTTTCTTTTTACATACTTGTCGAAGCTTTTACAGTCCGCTTTTATGTTCCTTGCAAGTTTACTCTCGTACTCTATTTTTCCCCTCTTAATCAATCTCTTGGTCCTTTTTTGCTGAACTCTAAACTGCTCCCAATCTTCAGGCTTGCTACTTTTTCTGGCAACTTTATATGACTCCTCTTTGTATCTAATACTATCCTTAATTTCTTTTGTTAGCCTTTGTTGGGCCGCTCTTCTTTTGTGTTTTTGCGCCAGAAAGGAATGTATAACTGTTGCAATTCATGCATTCGTTCCTTAAATGTTAGCCATTGCCTATCCACCGTCATGCCTTTTAATGAAGCTCCCCAATCTATCATAGCCAATTCACTCCTCATACCTTCGTAGTTTCCTTTGTTTAGATTTAGGACCCCAGTTTCCGATTGGACTTCTTCACTTTCCATCTTTCTGAAGAATTCTATCATGTTATGGTCACTCTTCCCTAAAGGACCCCACACAACAAGATGATTAATTAACCCCTTCTCATTGCACAATACTCAATCTAGGATAGCCTGTTCCCTAGTTGGCTCCTCAACGTACTGGTCTAAAAAACCATCTCGTACACACTCCAGGAATTCATCCTCCACAGTATTATTGCTAATTTGGTTTGGCCAGTCTATATGTAGATTAAAGTCACCCATGATTACTGTAGTACCTTTGTTACATGCATTTCTAATTTCCTGTTTAATGCCATTCCCTACATTTCCACTACTGTTTGGAGGCCTATAGACAACTCCCACCAATGTTTTCTGCCCCTTGATGCTTCTTGGCTCTACCCAATTTTGGGGTACAGAATTCCAAAGGTTCACAACCCTCTGAGTGAAGAAATTTCTCCTCATCTCAGTCCTAAATGGCCGACCCTTTATCCTGAGACTATGACCCCTGGTTCTAGACTCCCCTGTTAACTGTTTTGAGGCAGAGTCGCTCCATTGACATTGAAGAGCTCTGTGATATTGTGTAACTAGACTTCCAGAAAGCCTTTCATAACGTTCCACATTAAGGTAGTCAGTATCCTCAGTAAAACTTGGAGGTAAGTAATGAGTTGACTGCGAGAGTGGAAGCAGCAGTTACATTAGGGGCTATGTACTGAATGGATTGCCCCAGGGATCACCCTGGGGATCTTGCTGTTATCAATCTACATCAACTGTCTGAATTCATCAGTGCAGTGCAAGTCGGTCATATTTGCAGATGATAACCTGGGCGGAGGGGAAGAGAATGGTCACTGAGTCTGATTAAGCAGCCAAGGAACTACAGAAAGACCTAGCTAAAATTTACAAATGGACAGAACTATGGCAGATAAAATTCATTACAAATAACTGAGATGAAAAGAATGGTGTCAGACTAGCTGGGTGAGAGGCTGCAAGCAATGTGGGAGTGAAATAGATGCAACACTTAAGCATTTTCAATCATTGCAGAGTAGCAACTAGAACACTGACCACTCAACTTCCCTTTTTGGCCCCCATGCTAGCTGACGATGTTCCTTCTCCTTCGGTACTGTTTCTCCCACTTTCAAAACTGGAAGGAAATGGTTCCTTCCCCTTGGGTACTGTTTCCCTCGCCTTCAAAACTGCCCTCGTCAGCCCCCTCCTCAAAAAAAATCTTCAGCCCCTCTGTCCTTCTAAACTACCGCCCCTCTCCAATGTGCCTTTCCTATCCAAAGTTCTCGAACATATTGTTGCCTCCCAAATCCATCCCTCCGCCCTTCTGCCGTTAAAATGCTCATCCATGCCTCAGATGCCTCCAGATCCCACTATTCAGTGTTCTCCTGGATGGCCTCCCATTCTCCACCCAATGTAAACATCAGTTCATCCAAAACTCTGCTGTCTGTATGTTATCCTACGCGCAGTCCTGCTCGCCCATCAACCCTCTCCGTGCTGATCTACATTGTTTCCTGGTCCCCAAATGCCTCAAACTTAAAATTCTCATCATGTTTAAATCTTTTCATGGCCTTGCCCCTCCCTATCTCTGTAACTCCAGCCCCCCAAACTCTCCGCTTCTGTGACTCTGGCCTCTTGTGTATCCCCCCTCTCTTCGCCCATAATTGATGGCCGTACCCTCAGCTGTCTGGGCCCCATGCTCTGGAATTCTTTCCCTAAACCAATTCTCTTCTCCACCTCCCTCTCTTTTATAATTACCTCCATAAAACACACCTCTTCGACCAACACTTTGGTCGCCCCTCCTGATATCTCCTTCGTTGTCTCTCTGTCCATATTTGTTTGACTATGCTACTGTGAAGTGCCTTGGGTTGTTTTTCTACATTGTTGTTATAGATTGATACACTACAGAAGGCGGGTTTTCACGCCATCGTGTCTGTGCCAGCTCTTTGAAAGAGCTATCCAGTTAGGCCCATCCCCTGCTCTTTCCCTGTAGTCCTGCAATTTTTACCTTTTCAAGTATTTATCCAATTTCCCTTTGAAAGTTACTATTGAATCTGCTTCCACCATCCCTTCAGGCAATGCATTCTAGATCACAACAACTCGCTGAACAATAAAATTTCTCCTCGTGTCGCCTCTGGTTCTTTGTCAATTGTCTTAAATCTGTGTCTTCTGGTTACTGACCCTCCTGCCAGTGGGAATAGTTTCTCCTTATTTACTCTATCAAAACCCCTCATCATTTTGAATACCTCTATTAAATCTCTCCTCCTTAACTTTCTTTGCTCTAAGAAGAACAATCCCAGCTTCTCTAGTTTCTCTACATAACTGAAGTCCATCATCCCTGGTAGAATTCTGGTAAATCTCCTCTGCACCCTCTCCAAGGCCTTGACATCCTTCCAAAAGTGTGGTGCCCAGAATTGAACACAATACTCCAGCTGAGGCCTAACCAGTGTTTAATAAAGAAGGAAAGAAAGACTTGCATTTATATAGCACTTTTCACAACCTCGACGTCCCAAAGCACTTTACAGCCAATGAAGTTGTTTAGCGTAACTTCCTTGATTTTTGTATTCTGTGCCTCTATTTATAAAGCCGAGGATCCTGCATGCTTTTTTTACACAGCTCTCTCAGCTTTTCTTGCCACCTAGTTGTTGCTGTTACTTTGCCAAGTCAGCAGAGTTCAATTCTGAGGCTATCTTGCTAAAGGTGTATAGCCTCTGACGAGGCCACACCTTGAGTATCGTGTTCAACTTTGGTCACTGAAGCACTGGAAACAGTCAAGGAAAGGGCCTAGAGTGAACACAGCAAGGGTAATTGGATAGGATGTTTTCCTTACCATTGATAGGAACCCAGTACAACAACAACTTGTATTTATATAGCGCCTTTAACACAGTAAAACATCCCAAGGCGCTGCACAGGAGTATTTTAAGACAACAAATTTGACACCAATCCACATAAGGATAAATTAGGGCAGGTGACCAAAAGCTTGGTCAAACAGGTAGGTTTTAAGGAGCGTCTTAAAGGAGGAAAGAGAGGTAGCGAGGCGGACAGGTTTAGGCAGGGAATTCCAGAGCTTGGGGCCTAGGCAACAGAAGGCACGACCACCAAAGGTTGAGCGATTTATAATCAGGGATGCTCAAGAGGGCAGAATTAGAGGAGCGCAGATATCTCGGGGGGTGGGGGGGTTGTGGGGCTGAAGGAGATGTGTGATTTAAAGAGATGTGTGCATTGCTTTGTGGGGGCGGCAGAAATAACCTTGGAATCCCGACTTTCATGAAAATAGGTGAGTCATGTTACTTTGCCTGTGGGAACCTTGGAATGGTTCAGTGTGTAAATGCATTGAGTGCTGGTATACCTACACTGGATACTTTGTTGAACTGTCATGTGTTTTGTTTACAGTGGAATGAAGACTTTACAGACACACTAGATGTAAACTGGTCCTCCCCAAAGGAGAAGAACTCCTGCAAACAAACTAATCAGGTAAACTCTCAGTGCAGTGCGCAATACCTTGTGTCAGCACACGCCAAGGGTCTGTAGTACGGTGTGAAATCAAAGCTCTAGAATCAGTACCAGGCGGACTTCACTGAAGTGCAAAATGAAGAAAAGTGACTTTTCCAAAGTTTGCAGAAAATGAGAAATTTAGGGGAAAATCTGTTCTTTAGTAACTCGCATTAGGACCTTGCAAGCAAATTATCTTTGTAAATATTCTCCTTAAAAGTGAATCATCCAGCCCGACCCAAACTGAGGTGTAAGAATGCAGTGCCAGGCCAAGACTAGGTTTGAAAAAAATGGGGCAGCTTAGAGATCAGTCGGGCATGAATTGGAGAATCCCGATGTTCAGAGTTTCAGATTGGAGCACGCGGTGTGACTGTTCTGATAGTTCAGTGGATGGTGGTACTGAACCCAAGAGACCAGGAAGGTCCCAGATTCAATCCCGAGTCCTGCGCTGAGTTGGCTGATCTCAGCACGGGCAGTGATGAGAGTGCTACAACTGGCTCTGTGCTGGGAAAGGGATTCGTGGATAATGACCGACACTTCCCATTCTGATCGGTATCCACTGATCCCTGCTGTAAAGTGTTTGAGTGCGGTGTGTGGACAGGAGCGAGTTGTGATGACCCACGTAAAAAGTTGCCAATGGACACTTGCTGCCCAGTGTAGAATGGCCACTTGGCCAGTGCAGCCATCCATGGAACCATACCTCAGCATGAGTCACCACGTTCAGGAGGAAATTAGAGCGGTAATAAACAGATGCTCATAACATCTCTCAGTTCACACTACAGAAAGTGTTCAAGCACTGTAGGAACAGCTTAGCAGCATAACAGCAGCATATATGCTTGGAATCCAGTGTGATGCCAAGCAGCCATGGAATTTAACTTCATCTGCACCAGACATCGGTAACTTGAGCCAGGTTGCCCCAACTGTAAATAGTGTTGAGAGACGAGAGAAGGGAAAAAAAAAAATGTTTTGAATTCTTCTGGTAAGCTCGTGGATGCAGCGCAGGCTTCCTAATCAGATTGTGTTGAAGCAGATTCCCAAGAATGTCTGGCATTCAGAACCCAGCTGAAGAAACTGAGATTGGGTTTAGCAACAGAAAAAAAACACTTCTGGGTGAGGGTCCCTGTTACCTGAGCGTGTGTTTTTGTGTTGGTGTAGAAGTTGGTGTGACACAGTGAAATCTGGGGGGAAATTGTGAAGCAGTGTTTTGCTTATAAATTGATCCATCTTGTCAGGGAATTTTCCAGTTAAGATATTACAGGATCTCAAATTGTTAATCGAAAGTCACTGTGTCCTATTTCTTTATAACAGCTACAGATGCAGCATAAAACTGGAATAAGGGCCCTCTTTACCACAGTACTGATCCATACAGAGCAGGACAGTCCCAGGTTTAGAGGGGTGTGTGTGTGTGTGGTGAACCAAGGGAGCACTACATTTGGCCTCCCAGTAGGGATGATAAAGATCAGGCCGGATTTCAGTACGTACTCAGGATTTTAGAAAGGCCCTTTGCACAATCTCACGATGGTGTGTTCCACTGGTGACAATACACCATAATTTTTGTTTATTGTATATATTTGTCTTTTTGATTGAGCTCGAGCTAAACACGTGCAGACATAGAAATTTCTAACGTATTATTCTGCAGGAGCTCTGAACATCGACACAGATTCTGCTTACTTTCCTCTGGTAATATGAAGAATGTTGTTAGGAAGTCGGCCCACTCCAGCTTGCCCTGTAACTTCACTCTTCTTTCAGGGCGCACACCACACAGCTCCCTTCTGCCCTCGGGTGCATCTCTCTCTGCTGAAGTAGAAAGTATCCTGTGGTAATTTAAAGTGAGATATAAATACTTCGTAGTCACTTGCGTGCCAGGTAACATTCACGCCACACAAGTGCCAGGTAATAACTGTGTTGAACAGGAGGAGGCCCAGCTATCTCCCTCTGACCTTCAACATCACCTCCATTGCCGAATCCTCCACTGTGAACCTCCTGCGGGGGGGAAACCATTGAACAGAAATTTAAATGAACTTGCCATTATTGGTATCATGGCAACAAGAGCAGGGCAAAGGCTGGATATTTATGCGACAAATGGCTCACCTCCTGACCCCTTAAATCTCCTCCGCGATCTGCAACGCTCAGTCAGGAGTGTGATGGAATACTCGCCACTCGCTTGGATTGGTGCAGCCGCAACAACGCTCCAAGCTCAACATCATCCAGGACAGAGCAGTTCACTCGACCAACATCCATGCCGCTAGAACTCATTGCCTACTGTGGCTGCAGTATGTATAGAATATACTGCAGCAGCTCACCAAGATTACTTTGACAGAAACTCCCTCCCCTCCGACCTCAACCACCAAGAAAGGACAAGAGCAGCAATGTCCTCGGAATGCCATCACCTCGAAGTTGCCCTCCAAGACACATACCGTCCTGGTGAATATATATCGCCATTCCTTCATCATCATCGCTGGGTCAAAATCCTGAATTTCCCTTCCTAACATTGTGCGAGCACCATCAGCACAAGGGCTGCAGCAGTTCAAGGAGAAAGCCCACCACCAGTACCCACTCGGCAACGCCAGCCTTACCAGCGTCTCCCTCATCCTGAGAACAAATTTTTAAAAATCTTTCTGTAACTCTTAAAAGAGCTGCATTTTTCAATTTCGGTTTAACTTTAAGTTTTTACTAAAGAAAGAAAGACTTGCATTTATATAGCGCCTTTCATGACCACCGGACGTCTCAAAGCGCTTTACAGCCAATGAAGTACTTTTTGAAGTGGAGTCACTCTTGTAATGTGGGAAACGCGGCAGCCAATTTGCGCACAGCAAGCTCCCACAAACAGCAATGTGATCATGACCAGATAATCTTTTTTTGTTATGTTGGTTGAGGGATAAATATTGGCCAGGACACCGGGGATAACTCCCCTACTAAACTAAAGGAAACACTGGAATGTTTACCTTTTTTAAGTGACTTTTATAACTTATAAATCATTTTATTTAAAAATAATAGAGGTTCCCGTGGTCGTGAACTAAATGCATGGTGTGATGTGGAGATGCCGGTGTTGGACTGGGGTGGACAAATGTGAGAAGTCGCCCAACACCAGGTTATAGTCCAACAGCTTTATTTTAAATCACAAGCTTTCGGAGCGCTGCTCCTTCGTCAGGTGAAGTGAAGAGATGCATATAGGCACAGCATATATAGTCAGAGAACACTGCCAGATGATTACAGTTAATCTTTCCAACTGCCCTTTATCACACCTCGGCAGAGAGATAATCACGGCAATCACAGGTGTGGATGGTATCCAACCAGGTCTCTACACAGATGCGGCCGGACCTGCTGTGATTTCCAGCAAAAAAAGTTTTTTGTTTTCCATACAGACCCCAGCATCTGCCACATTTGACCCCTTGTGACCCCACCTCATTGTCTTTGATGTAATGTTTTCCTGACTGACCCTGTTTGGACACCATCCACACCTTTGATTGCAGATTGTTTACTCTGGGTGTGAACATCCCATTGGAGCAGAGTGAATGAAACGTTCAGCTGCTGAAACCAATGACACGAACAGACTCAGCAACAGCAACGTGTGAATGAGCTGCAGGCGACTCTCCGCATCGCCCTGAGAATACACATGAAGAAACAAAAATAAAAACATTTTTTTGGGGATTTGGCCTCTGTTAAAAATCAAAGTTGTTGTTAAGGCGGCGGCCTCACACTCCCACTCCTGCCCTGACAAGTCTGTGAAAGACTGGAGGGAACAGGGAGACTTGTACTTGTGCAGTTCTGTACTAATGGGAACTGGCACTAAAACAGAATGATGTGAGGAAATAGATCGGAGATGTTGAAAGGCAATGCTTTGAAGAAAGAAAAAAAATAGTTCCAGTAGTCGAGAGGTCAAGAACAAGAACAATCTTGCCATAGATGCAAGATTAAATGCAAAAGATTTAGAGCAGATGGTAGGAGCAACTTCTTTACACGGAGAGTTGTAAGGATATGGAATTTACTTCAAGGTTTAGTGGTTGAGGCAGAAACTATGGGCTGTATCTTAGCTCTCAAAAATGGGTGGGCTGGTGTCTGGTCAGAGGTTAAAATTCAAAAAATCTGAAACAGGAACCCAACTTCTGGTTTTAATGGAGGTGGGGTGGGGTGGGCAACCAATCCACTCTCGGGAAGCGAGTTGGTCATTTAAATATTATAATGAGGCCGCCTGCCTTCATTTTAACATGATGCGGAGATGCCGGTGTTGGACTGGGGTGGACAAAAATGAGAAGTCGCACAACACCAGGTTATAGTCCAACAGTTTTATTTGAAATCACAAGCTTTACACCCCTTCCTCAGGTGAGCTCCGAAAGCTTGTGATTTCAAATAAAACTGTTGGACTATAACCTGGTGTTGTGCGACTTCTCATTTTCATTTTAACAGTCATTCTATTTTTAACTGGTGGCTGGGTTTCCCAGGCCTCGGGGGAAACCCGACAGCTGAAAGGAGGCGAGAAGGGCTGAATCCATGAGCTAAGTGCTTTTACAGCACTCCTGGTGGGCCAGAAGGTGTAGGAGTGTTTCTTCCAGGACCAACAAGCTACCCAGTAAAACCCCTGCCCTCCCGCGATCTGTCTGCTCCCCCCTCCGGCCAACATTGAACCCCCCCGACCACCATCGGACTCCCCCAACACCACCATCGGAACGCCCCCCCAAACACTATTGGACCCCCTCGCCCCCACCCCCCGACACAAACGTTTCCATTAAGCTGCGTGGCCGTGCAAGCGAGAGTCTAACCACCTCCCCTTGACATTCAACGTCATTACCATCGCCGAATCCCCCACCATCAACATCCTGAGGGTCACCATTGACCAGAAACTTAACTGGACCAGCCACATAAATACTGTGGCAACAAGAGCAGGTCAGAGGCTAGGTATTCACCGGCGAGTATCTCCCCTCCTGATTCCCCAAAGCCTTTCCACCATCTACAAGGCACAAGTAAGGAGTGTGATGGAATACTCTCCACTTGCCTGGATGAGTGCAGCTCCAACAACACGCAAGAAGCTCGACACCATCCAGGACAAAGCAGCCCGTTTGATTGGCACCCCATCCACCACCTTAAACATTCACTCCCTCCACCACCGGCGTACCGTGGCTGCAGTGTGTACCATCTACAAGATGCACTGCAGCAACTCGCCAAGGCTTCTTCGGCAGCACCTCCCAAACCCGCGACCTCTTCCACCTAGGAGGACAAGGGCAGCAGGCACATGGGAACACCACCACCTCCAAGTTCCCCTCCAAGTCACACACCATCCTGACTTAGAAGTATATCGCCGATCCTTCATCGTCACTGGGTCAAAATTCTGGAACTCCCTCCCTAACAGCACTGTGGGAGTACCTTCACCACATGGACTGCAGCGGTTGAAGAAGATAGCTCACCGCCACCTTCTCAAGGGCAATTAGGGATGGGCAATAAATGCTGGCCTTGCCAGCGACACCCACATCCCAGAAAAACGAATGTTAAAAAAGTGTTGCCCGCACCTCCTCCCCCACCCCCCCCAACCGACTACCATTGGACCCCCTACCCCCCGTGATCGGAACCCCACCACTCGACCTGCCTGATCTTCTCGGTTGCGGCCTTGTGCTGCAGGCCTACTCTTCTGGGCTTCCCGACCTTACAACAGCCCCCCACACGGAACTCTCCTCCAGGCTCAAATCCAGGCCTGTTCAATGTTCAAGATTAAATTGGATAGGTGGATGAAGGTAAAGGTCTTGCAAGAATTTGGGAACAGGGTGGGTAAATATTAGAACTATTTTCTCATGTGAAGGGTAAACATCGACTGGACTAGTTGGGCTAAATGGCCTTGTTCTCTGTTATAACATTCAAAGCTAGAGCTCCCTGGATGACTAAAGATCTCGGAGTGGTGTGGGGGGGGGGGAAATTGGGTCGTGCCCCAAGAGGGAGGCGGACGCCACTGCAAGCGCCCCACCTCCCTCTTGGAGCGCTGCGAGTGAATATCACGGCGCTGTGGCACGGCGCGCCGCGGTACTGCAGGCCTTCCTCCCCTTATTAAAGGGGAGGGGCCGAGCGCAGTGCAACCCAGGACCCAGCTGGGCCACCAGGGATCGGAGTGCCGGCAAAAGAGCCCGGCACTCAAAAGAAGTGCCGGGCTCACGGAGCGCAGCCGGCACCCCGCGGGGGTGCTGCACAGAAGGCCGGGGACAGCAACGGGGGCAGGTGCTGGCAGGCGGCTAGCAACAAAAATGGCTGCCCGGCACCGCCCCTTTAATTTGCGCCACCTCAGCCGTAGGTAGGCCTCCTTGACCCTGTTGGATATAGTGTCCGGCGGTAAGTCAGGGGGCGCTACCGAAGATCGCAGCCGGGGCGAGAGCGGAGCGCTAACGGTTACCGCTGCCGTTAACCTCCCGCTGATTTTCGCGGGAGGCGTTGGCGGCGCCGTGCCCAGGTGCTAGTTGCTTTGCGCCCGTTGGCCCTCTTAGGGCGCTAACAGGAGGCGCAAATCAACCGCATTTTTCCCCCATAGAGATTAAAATTAAACAGAAAAAGGAGGCTTATGATAAATTTCAGGCTCATCGTACAGAAGAGAACCAAGCTGAATACAGAAAGTACAGAGGAGAACTGAAACAGGAAATGAGGGGCAAAGAGAGAGCATGAGAATAGCTTTGCGGGTAACATAAATGGGAACCCAAAAGTCTCTTATAAACATATAAATAGTAAAAGGGTTGTCAAGGAATAGGTGGGGCCAATTAGGCACCAAAAAGGAGATCTTCCTGTGGAGGCTGAGGGCATGGCTGAGGTACTAAATGAGTACTTTGCCTCTATCTTCACTAGAGACGAGGATGCTGCCAATGCAGCAGTGAAGGAGGAGGAAGTAGCGATATTGGATAGGATAAAAATAGACAGAGGAGGTACGTAAAAGGTTGGCAGCGCTCAAAGTAGAAAAATCATCCGGTCCGATGGGATGTATCCTAGGTTACTGAGGGAAATGAGGATCGAAATTGCAGAGGCTCTGGCCACAATCTTCTAATCCTCATTAGATATTGGAATAGTGCAAGAGTACTGGAGGATTGCAAATGTTACACCCCTATTCAAAAAAGGGTGATGGATAAACCCAGCAACTACAGGCCAATCAGCCGAATGTCGTTGGTGGGGAAACTTTGAGACAATTCGGGACAAAATTAATTGGCGTTTGGAAAAATATGGGTTAATAAATGACAGCCAGCATGGATTTGTTAAAGGCAAATCATGTTTGACTAACTTGATTGCGTTCTTTGATGAAGTAATGGAGTGGGTTGATAAAGGTAGTATGGTTGATGTGTATATGGACTTTCAAAAGGCGTTTGATAAAGTACCACATAATAGACATATTAGTATAATTGAAGCCCATGGGATTCAAGGGACAGTGGCAGCATGAATACGAAATTGGCCAAGAGACAGAAAATAGAGAGTACTGGTGAACGGTTGTTTTTCAGACTGGAGGGAAGTCTACAGTGGTGCCCTCCGGGGGTCGGTATTAGGATCATTGTTCTTTATGTTATATATTATTGACATGACTTTGGTACACAGGAGGGCATCATTTGAAAGTTTGCAGATAAAACAAAACTCGGCAATGTAGTAAACAATGAGGAGGATAGTAACAGACATCAGGAGGACATAGACATCTGGTGAAATGATATAAGAAAGGTCAGGGCAGTGTCCTAGGCCCAAACATCTTCAGCTGCTTCATCAATAATCTTCCCTCCAACATAAGGTCAGAAATGGGGATGTTTGCTGATGACTGCACAGTGTTCAGTGCCATTCACAACTCCTCAGATAATGAAGCAGTCCATGCCCGCATGCAACAAGACCTGGATGACGTTCAGGCTTCGTCTGATAACTGGCAGGTAACATTCGCGCCACACAAGTGCCAGGCAATGACTATCTCCAACAAGCGAGAGTCTAACCACCTCCCCTTGACATTCAATGGCATTACCATCGCCAAACCGCCACCATCAACATCCTGGGGGTCACCATTGACTAGAAACTTAACTGGATCAGCCACATAAATACTGTGGCAACAAGAGCAGATCAGAGGCTAGGTATTCTGTGGCGAGTGTCTCACCTCCTGACTCCCCAAAGCCTTTCCACCATCTACAAGGCACAAGTAAGGAGTGTGATGGAATACTCGCCACTTGCCTGGATGAGTGCAGCTCCAACAACACTCAAGAAGCTCAACACCATCCAGGACAAAGCAGCTCGCTTGATTGGCACCCCATCCACCACCTTAAACATTCACTCCCTCCACTACCGGTGCACCATGGCTGCAGTGTGTACCATCTACAAGATGCACTGCAGCAACTCGCCAAGACTTCTTCAGCAGCACCTCCCAAACCCGCGACCTCTTCCACCTAGAAGGACAAGGGCAGCAGGTGCATGGGAACACCACCACCTCCAAGTTCCCCTCCAAGTCACACACCATCCTGACTTACAAGTATATCGCCGATCCTTTATTGTCACTGGGTCAAAATTCTGGAACTCCCTCCCTAACAGCACTGTGGGAGTACCTGCACCACACAGGACTGCAGCGGTTCAAGAAGGCGGCTCACCACCACCTTCTCGAGGGCAATTAGGGATGGGCAATAAATGCTGGCCTTGCCAGCGACGCCCACCTCCCATAAAACGAATTTAAAAAAAAAGAAAGGTTAATCTGCTCGAAAGTTTGGCGATAGCATTTATAAGTAACTAACTAGCTAACATAGTTAGCAGCTATTGTGTAGAGAACAGTAGAGTCAGCAAACACTATCCTGTTAATGAAGCCAGAGCAAACCTTAGTTACAATGCTAGATGCTCGAACATGATCAGGAATCTGATTGGTGCAGGCATATGGTGTGATCAGAGCAGGAACATTAAAGAAAACAAGGGAATCAAGTGTGCCTGCTAATGGGTTTAGGCTGTGTGTAGTTCCGTTTTCTGGTGTGTAAAGGACATGCGCTCAAGGCTGTTTAGTGTAGCGGAACAGTGGCGAATGGAATTTAATCTGGAAAAGTGCGAGGTGATGCACTTTGGAGGGACTAACAAGGCAAGGGAATACACAATGAATGGTAAGACCCTAGGCAAGACAGAGGGTCAGAGGGATCTTGGTGTGCAAGTACACAGATCCCTGAAGGCGGCGGAACAGGTGGATAAGGTGGTAAAAAAGGCATATGGGATACTTGCATTCATTAGCCGAGGCATAGAATATAAGAGCAAGGAGGTTATGATGGAGCTGTATAAAACACTGGTTAGGCCACATCTGGAATACTGTGTGCAGTTCTGGTCGCCACACTACAGGAAGGATGTGATCGCTTTGGAGAGGGTGCAGAGGAGATTCACCAGAATGTTACCCGGGCTGGAGTGCTTCAGCTATGAAGAGAGACTGGGCAGATTGGGTTTGTTTTCCTTGGAGCAGAGGAGGCTGAGGGGGGACATGATTGAGGTGTACAAAATTATGAGGGGCATAGATAGGATGGATACTAAGGAGCTTTTTCCCTTAGTAGAGGGGTCTATAACAAGGGGGCATAGATTCAAGGTAAAGGGCGGGAGGTTTAGAAGGGATTTGAGAAAGCACTTTTTCACCCAGAGGGTGGTTGGAGTCTGGAACTCACTGCCTGAAAGGGTTGTGGAGGCAGGAACCCTCACAACATTCAAGAAGCATTTGGATGAGCACTTGAAATGCCATAGCATACAAGGCTACGGACCAAATGCTGGAATATGGGATTAGATTAGACAGGGCTTGATGGCCGGCGCAGACACGATGGGCCGAAGGGCCTCTATCCGTGCTGTATAACTCTATGACTCTATGGCCCAGAAATTAAACATCGATGGTTCCCGCGGGGGTAAGGATTCCCCGCGATATCGCACTCTGCGCCTACCTTTTTGTTTCGGGCCCACACGAACTTCAGTTTCAGGGCCTCTCCCTGTTGCCAGCGTGCAGTGCTTGCGTGTCCCAGAGGCACAATTAGTTTGTGCGAGCTCTGGGATCACGTGATTCAGTTAGACCCAATGGCAGCACACCATCTTTCATTCATAGTTTTGACAGCAAGGGCTGTCAAAGCTATGAATACTACAAGCCCCCAAAAGAACAGCTAAACCTCAATTAAATTTTTTTAAAAAAGCCATCACATTAATAAAATAACTATAGTTAAATAAATTAACCACTTTAAACAAAAAATAAAATTTTTGAAAAAATTTAAAATCTTTTTAAAAGTTATAAAAATATACTTTTTTTTAAAGTCTCTAAAAAAGATAAACCTGTTGAAAATTTTTTTTAAATAACACTTAATTAACTACTTATCTTGTTAAAAGGGGGTCCTACGCCTGCTTTCTTTATGTGTAAAATCTTCACCACTTACCTGCGCGTTCAAACCTGAAAAAAAAACTAAATGCACTGTGTGCACACAACCTGTAGTGCGCACGCGGTTCACTTAGGAACCGCCCCTTTTGCAATACACGAAGTGCCGGTTTCCCGCGCATGCGCAGTGCATGCAGGAAACCGGCAATTCGGGACCTAATACGCGAGAGTACACAGTGCGTACTCTCGCGTATTAGGTCTAATTTTCGGGCCATTGTCTCTAAGAATTTCGAGGCGAAATGGCAAGCATCCAGGAGGAAGGGAACAGATCTATCACATAACATCAATCCAGGACAGAGCGGGCGATGTACATTCTGCTTGGTTCTGTAAACTATCGCTCATGTACTATAATGTGTTAAGTTTTACAAGTCTTAAATAAAACATCATTGAATCCTACTGGAGTTGAGTCGAATTCCCTACAAAGGGCAGACGCATGGCAGATGCAATTTAACGCAGAGGTGTGTGAAGTGATGCATTTTGGTAGGAAGAATGAGGAGGCAATATAAATGAAATGGTACAATTTTTAAAAGGGTGTAGGAACAGAGACTGCGGGTGTACATTGCAAATCTTCGAAGGTGACAGGACAAGTTGAGAAGGCTGTTTTTTTTAAAAAGCATACAGGACCCTTGACTTTATAAACAGAGGCATAGAGTACAGAAGCAAGAAAATTATGCTGAACCTTTATAAACCACTGGTTAGGTCCCAGCTAGAGTGTTGTACCAATTTTGGGCACCACACTTTAGGAAGGATGTAAAGGCCTTGGAGAGGATGCAGAGGAGATTTATTAGAATGCTACCAGGGATGAGGGACTTCAGTTATGTGGATAGACTGGAGAAGCTGGGGTGGTTCTCCTTGGAGCAGAGAAGGTTAAGGAGAGATTTAATGCAGCAAGTTATGATGATCTGGAATGCACTGCCTGAAAGGGTGGAGGAAGCAGATTCAATAATAACTTTCAAAAGGAAATTTGATAAATGTTTGAAGGGGAAAAAATTGCAGGGCCATGAGGTAAGGTCAGAGGTTTGGGACTAATAAAATAGATCTTTCAAAGAGCCAGCGCAGACACGATGTGCCGAATGGCCTCTTTCTGTGCTGTATCATTCCATGATTCTATGATGTATTGCTATATAAATATTGAAGAACCAGACTGAATAGCATCACGACAAGTTGAATGGCTATGGTTAAACCTCTAATTTTAGCAAAGAATTTTCATTCCCTATAACGTGCAACACGAAGATATCATTTGTTTTTCTAAAACCATAGTGTTGCTTAGCTGTGACATCATTGTGACGTGCTGTTCTCTTCCCAAAACAGGATCATTCCCTTTATGAGAACATATGCACAGTTGGTTTTTAAAAAAATACAAAATACAAAACATCTCCCCAATCCCCAATTTGTGCTAATTGGAGCTGCGTCTGCAGTTGGGGCATTACAATTGGCCTCGGCTCCCATGAACTAGGGAGGGGGGAAATCATGGAGGAACTGTGCTCCTGATCATTTGCCCCTGCTGGATTGTGCTCTTGCATGCTTGTTGGTTATGGTTGTGATGCCTTCCATTGCGGAATAACATGCCAAACTGTCTCTACGCCTGCACATAAAGACTGGCTACTTGAGCAAGGTACTGAAGTGTTGTGTATGGCCCTGGAACTTGCCATAACCTGACATAGCACCTTCAGGAAAAGAGTGGAAAAATTAGGAAAACGAAAACAAATCTTTAAAAAAAAATGGAAAGGAACTGGGAAGAAAAAGTTAACATGCAAGTGTGTTGTCAAATCACAAATACGCACAGCCAGCAGGAGTGATGCTGTAGGGTTCCAAGGGAAGCTCCTGTTCTTGGTTTGCACGGCTTTTGAGGCTAGACTGAGTTATGTGTCACCCTAGTCAAACACTGGGCAAACTAGTTTATTAAAATTCTTGAAATACTTGGCCAAGCGTCTTACAATGTACTCATGTGAATCTGTGGACCTTTGGGCCACAAAACAAACTTTTGCAGCTGGAATTCAGGCATTCGGACAACAATTTTTATCGCATGGACTCTGTCCAAGAAGGACAGCAGAGCCCAGGAAACATCAACCGATCCTCTCGGTTCCCCACCCAACGTAAATTTCGGCTCCTCCGAAACTCTGCTGCCCATATCTTCTCCTGGGTCAAGTCAGACTTGCTCATCGCCCCCCCCACCGTCCTTTGCTGACCGACATTGGCTCCCAGTTCTCCAACTCCTCAAATTTAAAATTCCCTTCCTTGTGTTTAAATCCCTCGATGGACTCGTCTCACATCTTCTCCACTGCTACAACACCCCATTCCCCCGCAATCTCTCTCTCAACCTCTGGCATCTTAATGCATCACCCTCCCTGCCCCCCGCACACCACCGCCACATCTCTTCCCCCACCATTGGTGGCTGTGCCTTCAGCTGCCTCTGCCCCACACTCTGCTGTTCTCTCTCCTCCCTCTCCTTCTCCTCCTTTTAAGACCCTCCTTGAAAGCCACCTTATGCCTCTTTGAAGTGCCTTGGGTTGTTTTTCCACATTAAAGGCTCTGGTTAAATGCAAGTTGTTGTCGTCTTCGACTAGTTATGCCAGTCCTGGATATATTTCCTCTGTGACTCCATCTGAAACTAGTTAATAGTTGATTTCTATTACAGGCAGAAATTGATGCAGCCACAAAAGTGCATTAAAAAATTTGATATTTTAAAAATCTGTGCTTCTCTGAATAGTAAGTGATTAGTGCAGGCAGGACCCCCAAGTGAGCTGCCACAGCGAGTGCATATAGAGGGAGGTGGCCAGCTTTCAGAGAAGAATTAAACCTAGTACAACTCCTTCACAACATTTGAAAAGAAAAACTGTGAATATTGAAGTTTACAATAAAAACAAATGCTGGAAATGCAAAAGAGGTCGGAGAGTTTTAATGAAGGGTCCGTCTGGAATGTTAACCTGCCTTTTCTCTTTCAAATGTTGTCTGACAAGGATGTAGTCAGGCATTCGTACCGTACATAAACCAGTATACTTTTTACCCCTGGGCAGCTTTGATGAGCTTTCTAATGCAACAGCGAATTTGCTGCCTCGAGGGAAATTTCTGCCACTTTACTCCTTAATGACCTTCTCGCTTCTGGTCCCACTGCAGCTCCTGTCTGACGCTGCTGCATTGCTCTGGGAGTGAAGTCTGTGCTGCGAGATGTATGTAGGAATTCCCACCCATATTAGAGAGTCTGGTCCCCAGCAGTGCCTCTAGGTGAGACTGGTAAGAGAAAAGATCCTGAGGAAGGGAAAGACCCCTTGTAAACTGGGGGGAGGTTGGAAGGAGTAAAGCACATCTGTGAACTGGAGGGGGTTGCAGGAGGAAGAGTGCCTCCATTAACTGGGGTGAACAGTGCTTCTGTGACCAGATCTGCCGCCAAGCACGTGTACACTTTTTAACCGCTGGGCTGCGTATTATATTAGGAGAGGAGGAGGCGGTAGAGTACCTTGTGATGTCAGGAAGGAGGGGGAGAGTGTCTGTGAACCTGCCTCTGAACTAAAGGGGAGTTTCAAGGGAAAAGTTGGGGAGGGATTGTTAGAGTGGAAGAATAAAATATAGTGCTAGTATTCCCTGAACTCAACCGGGTGCCACCTCCCTTCTATCCATCGGTCTGGCATAGACGTAGGTGACATAATGAGCCTATCCTGTCTGTCGCTGTACCGCCAGGCTGCCTCGGAATTGAGTTATACCAGACCCTACTTCTCTTTTGGTGGGCAAGAAAGTGAAACCTGTAGTTCCCCGAGCCACATACATACTGACAATCAAGATCAATATTATCGACATAAATAATGGAAATCTAAACTGAAAACAGAAAATACTGGAAATGCAGAGCAGGTGAATCGATTCTGATTCGGGATCTCGCCCTAAATGTTTCAGGTGCTGATTGATCAGCACATTTTCTATTCCAGAGTATCACAAGCCTATCTCTCTTTTTTAAATTTGTTTTCTCTCTATCTCCTCTTCTCTGACTTTTCCCTATGTACGGTTCTGTCTCTCCTTTCTCTCTCATACCTTTGTAAGAACTTTGGGATATATACCTTGACAACAATACTTAGCAAGGGCACCAGACGAATCCTTAAACCTTCACCTTGACTCCTCATCAAAGAACCATCTAGGATTTACCACCCAGTTTACGTCTAGCAGGGAATAATTCCCAAATTTGGCTCACCGATCTGCCTTGTATCAACCAGGTTCGACTATATTAGTATTTAAACTACCATAAGGATCCAACCAAGCTACTGAGTGAATGAATTAACTCTTTCTTGCCAATTATCCATATCCCACTGCACGTTTAGTGTAAATAATTGTTTTTAAATGTCATTTTTGAAGCTGTTGATCAGCTTTTGCTAGCCTTTTATGTTGGCATTATACAGCCAGCCTCATTTGTGGAGACATTTATCATAGCACACGATGAACTTGACATTCACTAGGTTCAGTACAGAGTGTTAAATATGCTCCTTTCTATTTTCTCTTTCTAGGAAGAATGGGATCATAGTAGCAATGGGAGTACAGGCTCTCGGCCTAGTTCAGACTCCAGGCCTGGGTCTGGCAGACAAGGACACAGCAATCACTCGATCACTCGCCACCCAGTAAAGGTAGATTCTAGGCAATTGAGGGTAGTTTGCAAGGTACAATAAGCTTTCAATTGTTAGCAACCTTTTGAGTTGAGGGAAGACAAATAGCACATGAAAGTTTTTTTGTGCTGTACTGTGCTTCAGTAAGCAGATTTAAGAGTTTTACACCATAGTTAAACACAGTGAAGCTTTGGTATTTAAATGTCCAGACCGTGCCCTACATTGAAAATTAAAGTTAGTAGTTCTTTATACACCAAAGCTTTATTCCTAGTTTTATCACTTCTTATTCTGAAATGCTGACTCATGTTTTTTTAATTCGTTTTTATGGGATGTGGGCGTCGCAGGCAAGGCCAGCATTTATTGCCCATCCGAATTGCCCTTGAGAAAGTGGTGGTGAGCCGCCGCCTTGAACCGCTACAGTCCGTGTGGTGAAGGTGCTCCCACAGTGCTGTTAGGGAGGGAGTTCCAGGATTTTGACCCAGCGACGATGAAGAATCGGCGACATCCTTCTAAGTCAGGATGCTGTGTGACTTGGAGGGGAACTTGGAGGTGGTGGTGTTCCCATGCGCCTCCTGCCCTTGTCCTTCTAGGTGGAAGAGGTCGCGGGTTTGGGAGGTGCTGCCGAAGAAGCCTTGGCGAGTTGCTGCAGTGCATCTTGTAGATGGTACACACTGCAGCCACGGTACGCCGGTGGTGGAGGGAGTGAATGTTTAAGGTGGTGGATGGGGTGCCAATCAAACGGGCTGCTTTGTCCTGGATGGTGTCGAGCTTCTTGAGTGTTGTTGGAGCTGCACTCATCCAGGCAAGTGGAGAGTATTCCATCACACTCCTTACTTGTGCCTTGTAGATGGTGGAAAGGCTTTGGGGAGTAGGGAGGTGAGACACTCGCCACTGAATACCTAGCCTCTGACCTGCTCTTGTTGCCACAGTATTTATGTGGCTGATCCAGTTAAGTTTCTAGTCAATGGCGACCCCAGGATGTTGATGGTGGGGGATTTGCTGATGGTAATGCTGTTGAATGTCAAGGGGAGGTGGTTAGACTCATGCTTGTTGGAAATAGCCATTGCCTGGCACTTCTGTGGCGCGAATGTTACCTGCCACTTATCAGCCCAAGCCTGAACGTCGTCCAGGTCTTGTTGCATGCGGGCATGGACTGCTTCATTATCTGAGGAGTTGTGAATGGCACTGAACACTGTGCAATCATCAGCGAACATCCCCATTTCTGACCTTATGTTGGAGGGAAGGTCATTGATGAAGCAGCTGAAGATGGTTGGGCCTAGGACACTGCCCATGTTGCACATTACCCATTTGTAATTCAGCATGTAATGATGATGGGGCTAGAGGATGGGTGTATCAACAGGCAATTTTACTTTAGGAGCATCACAGCAGTTGACCTTGTTGCCACCTGATGTGCACACAGAAAAAGGATCATCGCTAATTTTGATCTGCTTTTGCATTAGGGATTATAGGAAAGCAATTTTGAGAGCTGTGGGTAATGAATTACCTTAATATTTACACCGCTACATCATAATCTGCTTGTGCTGTAGAATGGCTGATAAAAGATTGAATATATTGGCCAAAAAAGGAATTTTGCTCTTTGTAAAGAAGCCAGGAAAGGCCTGAGACGAGACAGGTTTGGGTTGACTTGTCCTTCACTGTCCTAGAATCCTTGGGGTTGGAACAGGGAGGAACAACCAAGTCAATGTTTTGGGATTTGTATAATGATCAGGAGAGCCATTGGGTGGAAATAAAGATCCAAGTTGAGGGGAAGTGCTCGCTGTTGTTTCGTGTTTCTGTTCCATTCCCCGAGCCCGGCTCCCTTCCTGTTGGGGCTGATATTCCAGCTTGGGGAGCTGCGGTCCATACTTTTAGGGGAGGGGGAGGACTTGGTCCTGGCTCCAGTTCTAGATAGATTCAATGAATTGTATCTGTGGAAGTCGAGGATTCTTTGGTACTATGTGAGTCAATTGGGGCCAAAGGATGGGTGGAACATTTTATATCTGTTGTTCAGAGATTTCAATTATTCTGTTGTCAGAATTCCTCATGCTTGGTTCCATTTCGCTGTCTGAAACCGGTCTTCCGTCTCTGGGAGCCTCTGTAAACACAATACAACGTGATCATCTCGCAAAATTTGTATTATTAGCCTTGGGTAAATGCGACCCCAGCTACAGCCTGAATAACTTGAAGGATGAAGTGCTGATCTCCGGACTATATCACCAATTAGTTTCGGGATTCACTAAAGCTTATTTTGGGTGATACTGATGTTCCCATAGCACAAAACTGCCCTAAGTGAGGTAGTCTGGTGTGAGAACTTCGTTCCTTGTTCTTAATTTTTTTTTAACTTAACTTGTGGGGGAGGAAGCAATGGGTTGGCATGTGGAATTTGGGTTTTAATCTATCTGAGATTGGTGGGATGAAATTATTGCCTGGCTTCTGTATGAAAATTTTAGCAGTCCATTCCCAGTGGACAAGTGTCCCAAAGGACAAAACTGCCCCAAAGTTGTCACTTTGTCGAAAGGTTGAGTAGGTTGGGCCTCTACTCATTGGAATTCAGAAGAATGAGAGGCGATCTTATCGAAACATATAAGATTGTGAGGGGGCTTGATCGGGTGGAGGCGGGGAGGATGTTTCCACTGATGGGTGAGACTAGAACTAGGGGGCATAATCTTAGAATAAGGGGCTGCCGTTTCAAAACTGAGTTGAGGAGAAACTTCTTCACTCAGAGGGTAGTAAATCTATGGAATTTGCTACCTCTGAGAGCTGTGGAAGCTGCAACATTAAATAAATTTAAAACGGAGATAGACAGTTTCCTAGCTGATAAGGGAATTAAGGGTTATGAGGAGCGGGCAGGGAAGTGGACGTGAGTCTAGGTTCGGATCAGCCATGATCCTATTGAATGGCGGAGCAGGCCCGAAGGGCCATATGGCCTACTCCTGCTCCTACTACTTATGTTCTTATGTTCTAACTGGCCACTTACTCGGAAGGAAAATGGACAACGAGTGAGAAATGAAAAAAAGCACACTGGTACATTAGGGGATAGTGTTCTGAGGTTAGGGCAGAGGTGCATTGTATGAACATAATAGAGGGAGCTTTACTCTGCATCTAATCATTCTGTACCTGACCTGGCAGTGCTTGACGCTGGGTGCCTAAAATAGGGGTTTCATTACACAGGGTTGCCATCTCCCACCTTGATCAGTACAAAATTCACTCGGAGATGAAGCAAAAAAAAATTGACACCGGTTCGAAGAGGTAGATAAATTTATCGAGGAGCAACAGCATAAGTGCAACCCCACTGAAGCAATGTGCCAGAGATTAAATACTCTGAAATGGAACTGAAGACAGAGTTTGCATATAAAAAATATAGCAACCATCAGCCCCTCGAGCCTATGCCACCATTCTATTCGATCATGGCTGAACTGTACTCAACCCGCCTTTGCTCCATATCTCTTAATATCCATATCTAACAAAAATCTATTGATCTCAGTCTTGAAAATTCTGATAGATTCAGCATTCACAGTCTAGCACTCCCTCGGTACTACACTGAAGTGTCAGCCTAGATTATGTGTTCAAGTCCATGGAGTGGGGCTTGAATCCATGGCCTTCTGACTCAAGAGGCGAGATTGTTACTACTACGCGACGGCTGGCACCTTAAGGTTACATATTTTATTTTCCATAACTATTCTGAGTTAATTCTCGTGTTTATGCTAATACTGATTCTGTGGACGCTTTCCTCCATTTCTAGAACTGTAACCAAGAGACATCTTATGATATTCTGGGGACGGATATCTGGGCAGTTAACACCTTTGAACACGTCAGGTATGTTGCTTTTTTTTCACTTTTTATTTTCATTCCTCTTACCCCAACTCCCACTGCCTGCTGCTTTCAGTTCTCCCCGGTGCCCCACCGCCATTGATTTCTGCCCAATGGGAGATGCACCTCAAGTTATCAGGAATGAGCAATGTTACTTAGCTTGTCTTTCTCTCCCACTACTTTCACTATTCTGAGCATTGTCCAGCTTAGCAAGCAGAACAGGCATTTGCGTGTGGTCCTCTTTCTAGTTGGGAGATGTGCACTCAGTCTCTTGCACGGGTACATGCACATCCAGATCAGAGGTCTCTAAGCAGGGGGCCAATATTAATATTTTCAACAGTGGCAAAGCTTTCTCTTTAAGTGATGCTTGTGTTGGGAGAGGGGGTTATGAGTGGTAAATGCAACAGGGGAAACTGAATGTAACTGAAGCTGCTTCTGCACCTCACACATTTGGGAAAAAAAGTTTTTTTTTAAATGGTTTGAGATGATCTTGATTTTTATTCAACATATGGAAATTGCTGTGACTTCCTGTATTCTAATTTAAATAAAAGATTTAACCATTACAGTATCGGCATCTCCAGGGAGCTCAGTGCTTTCTAGGCCAGCCACTTTTTAAAATAACTTCAGCTCACGGAAATAGAGTCCCCTGATGCTATAGAAATAATGTGATGTGGGAGGTAACTTGAATATTGTGATATCATACTCACAGAATATGTAGTTTTAAAAAAAATAACTGTACAATCAGTATTCTTGTTATGGGTTGTAGACCCGTGAAACCAATTAATTGGAAAAGATGAGAGAAAAGACACAGGGCCAACAAATGTTCTTCTGTACTCAGTATTTCACTCTTGAGGAAGCACAATCATAGCTCTTGCTTAGTAACCCTCTCCAGATTCATTCTCCCTCTCCCCCCTCTCTCTCTCCTCCATTGCCAACACATTCTGTCCTATCCTGCTCATGTGTAACTTGGTGTTGGCGCGCGGCAGTCTGTGTTATTGTGGCCTTATGCCCCTTTGTACTTAACATCTGCCAGTCAGCTGTGGCTCTGACCCATCTTTGTTCATAACTTCCGCTCTTTGGTGCTTTTATTGTCTGTGCCACAAATATATCAAGATTGCTGGGAGGCTCTGCCAAATAATCTGGGGGGAAAAAAAAAACATGGCAGTTTTATTTTCCAGGCCTGGGGAAGCGTCTGGTGCATTTCATTCTCTCCTTACTGTAACTACACTTCACGTGCCTGAGGAGCTGATACCTTAAATTCTTTGTGAAATAGATGTGTTGGGGCAAATAGCTTTGAACCTCGCAGAAAAAATTGCTTTCTTGCACATAGCAGAGCTTCTAACCAGCCTCTTTCCGAGTAGGACTTAGAAGCATGTCACCTACCCTTTCAACCTGGAACGCAAGGTGTTAGGAGACCCGAGTAAAAGAAACCAAGAGAAAAATGCCTCAAATAAGGAGCAGGTTCTCAAACAAACACAGAAGTATGTGGGAACGAGGGAGCCTATCAGGTACTTGCCTATTCCTCTGGAAAATCGAGTGAATACGGGAATTTCTTGGGTCTCTTCAAATAAAGAAAGCTCCTTGTCGACCAGAGACTAGTTTAAGGACAGCCTGATGCAGGCCTGTTTCCCAGTGGCTTATAATGTGTGTGGGTTTTCTCTTGCAGTGGAGCAACATGGGATCTTCAACCTGAGAAATTAGATTTCACCAACTCGTTTCATCGCAAGCATTTACAAAACACATCCAAGTACCTCCCCCACATTGATCGAGAAGGGTAAGTATCCTATCTCCGAATGTGAAAAGGGGGATTCTTGACATTTTTTTCCAGTTGGAGGATCTTCATCTCCATAATTTTCCTCTTGAGTGTGCTCAAAAGGCACACATTGTTCTCGATGGCTGAGAGAGCAGGCAAGCAGTCTGTGGGGGAGCATTCTCTTTGTTCTCAGGAACTCCCCAATGGTCCAGCTTAGATCGGAAGCTCCACTGCGTGAGAAATTGCATCCTACTCTAGCGTATTTTATAAATATATATATTATATATTCACTCTCCGGATGTGGGCGTCGCTGACAAGGCCAGCATCTATTGCCCATCCCTGGTTGCCTTGAGAAGGTGGTGGTGGGCCTTCCCCTGGCATCGCTGATAGCAGTTGGATGCAACTGAGTGACTTGCTCGGCCACTTCAGAGGGTAGTTAAGAATTAACCACGTCTGTTGCCCGCAGAAATATTTCTTTACTGAGCTGTGTACTTTCACATAAGGGAGTCAGATTCAAACTTAACAGAGGCACAGATTTGTTTCTACATTCAGCAAGTTGAAAGATTAAATGCTGGGACACCTCTCCACTTTTATTTTTGGTATTGATATTCAATGCTCCCTCAGATACAGCACAGGCCAAATGCAGAGCCAAGCTTCCTCTGCTCTGCCCCAGGAAGAGACCTCTGCTACACCAATGTGTCATCATTTCCCTCAGCAGCCATCCTCTCCGAGTAAGATTGGCAGTTCAGTGACACATTCTGGGTGGTTTTGTGCTGAAGACCCACACCACACAAGCAGCTGTGCTTAGACTGTCGAGCAAACACAGGGTTTTATTCCCTGGCTCTGAGCAGGATTTGAATCAAGATTCCTTGGATGAATGGACAGTGATTAATTCACTGCTCCATCCAGCCTCCTACATTCGAGTGTATTTTGGTCCACATGCTTTCTAACCCAGCCTGAGTGCTGCTACCAGATCGCAATTCCATTAACTGTTCTCAGATAAGAACATAAGAAATAGGAGCAGGAGTAGGCCATTCGGCCCCTCAAGCCTGCTCCGCCATTCAATAAGATCATGGCTGATCTGATCTCGGCCACAACTCCAATTTCCCGTCCGCTCCCCATAACCCTTGACTCCCCTGTAGTTCAATCTCCGCCTTGAATATATTCAATGACTCCGCCTCCACAGCTCTCTGGGGTAGAGAATTCCAAAGATTCACGACCCTCTGAGAGAAGAAATTCCTCCTCCTCTCCATTTTAAATGGGCGACCCCTTATTCTGAAATTATGCCCCCGAGTTCTAGATTTCCCCCACGAGGCGAAACATCTTTCCTGCATCTATCCTATCCTAAATCACAAAAGGTTACTATGCAGGTACAGCAAGTAATTAGGAAAGCTAATAGAATGTTATTGTTTATTGCGAGGGGAATTGAATACAAAAGTAGGGAAGTTATGTTTCAGTTATACAGGGCATTGGTGAGACCACATCTGGAGCACTGTGTACAGTATTGGTCTCCTTATTTAAGGAAGGATGTAAATGCGTTGGAAGCAGTTCAGAGAAGGTTTACTAGACTAATACCTGGAATGGGCGGGTTGTCTTATGAGGAAAGGTTGGACAGGCTAGGCTTGTATCCGCTGGAGTTTAGAAGAATAAGAGGTGACTTGATTGAAACATAAGATCCTGAGGGGTCTGGACAGGGGGGATGTGGAGAGGATGTTTCCTCTTGTGGGAGAATCTAGAACTAGGGGTCACTGTTTAAAAATAAGGGGTCGCCCATTTAAGACAGAGATGAGGAGAAATTTCTCACCGAGGGTCGTGAGTATTTGGAACTCTCTTCCTCAGAGGGCGGTGGAAGCAGAGTCTTTGAATATTTTTAAGGCAGAGGTAGATAGATTCTTGGTAAGCAAGGGGGTGAAAAGTTATCGGGGGTAGGCGGGAATGTGGAGTAATCGGATCAGCCATGATCTTATTGAATGGCGGAGCAGGCTCGAGGGGCCGAGTGGCCTACTCTTGCTCCTAATTCGTATGTTCATATCCTGTCAAGCCCCCTCAGAATCTTAGATGTTTCAATAAGATCACCTCTCATTCTTCTAAACTCCAATGAGTATCGGCCCAACCTGCTCCACCTTTCCTCATAAGGTCCCAGTGCTCTTGCACCAATTTGCCCAGGAATACTCCTAGTGCCAGACCACAGCTCCCCAGTGCTCTTGCCCATGTCCTCTCCCTCCGACATGCCAATTCCAGCCCCAATCCTTCTCTCCTGGCTGCAGCTCTGTCCTTCTTCAGCCCCCCCCCCCCCAGCCAAAGATATCCTAGCCTGATCCTCAGCCCCTCCTTCTCTCATGACTGCCCAATACATATTGTCTTTAATCTTCCTACATACCTTAGGGGGGGAAAAAAAAGTTAAGAGATATTGAGTACATCAGGCAACAGAATATTTGAGAGAGTCACACAGACTTACAAGCGAGAGAAGCGAGACCAACAATGAGTAAAAAAGTCTGCCAGTTACCAATACCACATCAGTGCCCAGCAATGGATCTCCCCCCCCCCCCCCCCCAAGCTGCGCAGCAATCCGGTGGTCCCGCGCAGGCCGTTCACAAGATGGAAGAGATGCAGTGCAGCAAATTTAAAGGGACCGCGCACGGGGAAAAAAAATTAAAGGGAACATTGGTTTTTTTATTCGCTTATTGGATCTGGGTGTCGCTGGCAAGGCCAGCATTTATTGCCCATCCCTAATTGCCCTTGAGAAGGTGGTGGTGAGCCACCTTCTGGAACCGCTGCAGTCCCTGTGGTGAAGGTACTCCCACAGTACTGTTAGGTAGGGAGTTCCAGGATTTTGACCCAGCGACGATGAAGGATCGAGAGTTGCTACTAGCAGGTGTGGGTCATACAGAGAGAGAAAGGACGGAAGATAAATAAAGAGAGAACATAATAAGAATTAGAGTAGGACAGAAGTAGAGAAACCGCTGTAGACAGAGAGCGTTGATGTTTTTGTCCACGGCAAATGTCACAGAAGCTCAAATATATTACAATCCATCGCAAGTTCCGTGGTATAATTGGTATTACCTCCTGCCGTTATAAGATAGCTTATCCTCCAACTCACTGAGTAATGCCACGGGGATGTTTGTGCATATGTAAATATATTCCATTTTTTGTGTTTGGCAAAACCACAACTTGGTGACAACATTGCATCAGAAATCGTTGCAACAAAAATTGCGATTTGCTGGTCTGTCCTGCCTCCCTGGACAAGTATACAATACAGTATGCCCTAATTCTGCAGTAAAGAAAACCACATCCTGCCCATAAGCCCAGTTCAGTTTAATGAAAAGCTTTGTTTCCTGCAGCAGTCTGTGAACCCTTGATACACCACCTGTCGGTCAATTAAACTAACGATACACGATGGCCCAGACAGATGTATTTCTCTTTATCACTGGAAACCTGTGTTTCATGACTCACTCAGATTGTTTTTAAAGGCTACCACTTCCCCTGAAAATGTAAATATCTGTGTGAATGTATAGATGTGTGTGTGTGTATATAAATATATGTATGTGTTTGTTTGTGTATACAGCGTGTGCTCCTCCATGTCTGATTTTTCCTTTATGTGCTGGACTGAGGTGATCCAGTAGGCCCAGGTGTAGGAAGAGAAAAATCTGCCCCATATTCTTTCTTGAGGTTTTGGATTTTTTTGTTTTTCTACACTCCAACCCACAAACACTGATCTCTGAAATATCCCGACGGAGAGCTCTTTATGTCGATATGATTTGGTTGCAGATCAAAAATAAAGAAAAAAAATGACTTAAAAGTTCATTTTTACTCCTAAAACAATGCTTTATATCTAGGGCAGTCGATGCTGGTTGTCAAGGGAACAGGTTGAGCCTGCTTGGAGGGGGATGGGCAGCTGATAAAGGAACATCATGGGAGAGCTCGACTCTGACACCACCTCCATCTTAATCTTAGTGAAGATGCGGAAGTGTTGCCCTCCGGTTTTTAAATGAATGTCCTTCTGGTGTTCTCAATTTATGCGCCTTCTGTGGCCCAGTTGGCAGGCAGGCAGGCAACCTGCTCCGAGACTTCTGCAGGGAGCTGGGAGTCATGTGAGGGTGGTAAGAGGGCAACTTAATTTTCCACTTTGTGGGGCATTATTTTGGTCTCCTGCCCACACTGCAGCAAAGGGAACTGAATAGATTGGGGAAATTCTACAGCGGATAGGGTGGGTGGAGAAATTAAATTGCAAAACTCAAGGGGATTGGAAAGAGAAATGGAAGTATTTTGAAACCATGCGAATGGTATTTTTGAAGGGAGGAAGGTGCATTCTGCAGACAAGCTTATTTATTGTCAATGTTGGGGGTCACCATCAGTTACAAGCTACTTGTTACTAGTTCCACTTGTCAGAAATGCTCCGCCTTCTTCCTGAAGCATCAGCCTTTGCTTTGTGTCTGAAAGGATTGAATGGCTCTGGCCTAATGCTGCTCCTGCTGTTGTCATTTGTGCAGGATGGTGAAGGGGAAGTTTGAAGAGGATGGAAACATTACCTTGAATGACCTGGACAAAGTGCTTCCTGTGCGGCAGGTAAGGCCTGAACCCCGCGCTGCAAACCTCTTGCATTCGCCATGTTGGGTGTCGAGTCAGGACTTGGTGCCTGGAGAGGCAAAAGTTACATGGGATACTAAGGGTTAAGGAACAAGGCAACAATTCCCCCCCCCCCCCCCCCCCCCCCCCCACCAAGTTGTAAATAGTTCTGAAGGTTTATAGTTCATTGGGGCTCAGCAGTACAGATTGTCTCACTGTCCCTTCAGTTCTGGGGCTTGGGTTGAATCTCGAGATAACCAGGCTGAAAATCATTCTGCAGTTTTTGAGGGAAAGTACCATTGGTGCTGTGCATCTGGTTTGAGTCCTCATCAAATGGCTCGCCTGAGGCTTCAGGAGGAACCCTAAGCACTGCAGTTACTTTCAGCAGTGTTGAGCACTGAGAGAATAAGCACTGAACGACCTGCGGGCGTGTTGGGGAGCTTTAGACTTTGTGGCCTGGTCTGCCATCTAGTGATCCAGTTTGGCATTACGGCTCATTGAGCAGTATTTTCTGTATTGGCTTTTATTAATTTTAGCATTTGTAGCGGAGTACAAATTTGACAATCCTAATATTCATGTGAAAAGAAATTAGAAGAAAACTGAAATTTAGAAGGAGGATTTTATAAAGATGATCCAGGTAGATTGTCCCATATGGTGAAGTGTTCAAATATCAACGGACACATGATAATTTAGGAATAAGAGATATGTCAGGAACTTTTGTTCTTGCCCAAAGGATATTAGACACATTTGATAATCTACTCGAGTTCATAATGTGGGAGAAAATTACTTGGCATTTGGAGGAACACAAATTAACCAGGGTCAGTCAGCACAGATCTCTCAAAGGTAGGGCGTACTTGACCAGCCTGATAGAATTCTTTGGAGAAATACCAGAGAGGATAGATAAGGAAAATGCAGTAGGTTTGTATGGATTTTCAAAAATCATTTGATAAGGTACCACAAGAGACTTATGGCCAAGAAAATGACATATGGAACTAAGGGCCACATGGATAGAGAGATGGTTGGAGGGCAGAAAGAAAAGTTAGAAATTTCTTTAAATGGAGAAATGTGGTGAGTGGGTTTTAAATGGATTAGAACAGGAGAGGGAATTTGGTGTGGAGATGCTGGTCATTAAAGGTGACAAGGCAAGTAGATAAGTCCAGGCCATTCAAGATGCAGTCAATGGCGAAGGAACAGTGCTCGCCGTTAACTACACTTACAGCTGTCCGCAGACTTAGCAGGCTTTTGAGTGGCAACTTGATGTCATCGGGCATCTGATCCAGCACGGCGCTCTCTACAGGGGTTCTGTGGCATGTGTGAGCAAGGAAAGCAACAGCTTGGCTCTTCGACTGAATCTTCACTGAGACGCACAGAGTCTAAACCAGGAAATATAAATTAGAATACTTTAATTTAATGTAAAATCATGTACAGAATGCGAAATAAAGTGAGGGACAGAAAGATGGGATTAAGAGAGGTGACAAAGAAAAAGTTTTTTTTAAAAATAATTTTTAATTTTTTTATATCTTAAACAATAATTAAATTCTGAAAGAATGAGACTCCACACTTTGTAAAATTAAATTTTCAGTGCCAGAGAGGTTGTTTGGTAGTAATTAAGACTCATCATGCCGTTAAAAAATCACTTACACCTGAATGCACCAGCCCTAATTTTTTCTGGTGTGTTTTATTGGGTAACTAGTGGGCAAGTACAGCAACTTCACTCCCTTACATGGATTTCAATGCCGAGTCTCTTGGCAAGGTAACGCAGCTTGTGGAGGAGCAGGGTAACTCGGGCAGCAACTTCCTGATTTCTACGTTTACCTGCGCATATGTGAACTCCAGAAGTCGCTGTTCGATTGACTCCATAATAACAATGAGCGCTGTTAGCCTCGCCATTATTCTTAATGCAAAATCCAGGCCATAGTGCAGAGTTTTGGGTATCCCATTATGAAGATATTAAAGCAATGGAAAAGCTGCTGTGTAGATTCACTAGGATGTTACCAGGGATGAGGGGGGTACAATTGTGAAAAGAAACTTGAGAAGTTGCGGCTTTTTCACTAGAATGAAGAAAGGCAGTAGTGACCTAATGGAGGTCTTCAAAATTATTAAATACTGATCGTTTCAATTGGTTGAGATGGCGATGAGACAGCACAAATTTAAGGTAATCACAAAAAGAAGTGAAGCGGAGGGTAGGAAGAATTCTTTAGGCAGAGGCTGGTTAGAATGTAAAACTATCTGTCATGAACCATTGTTGAAGCAGTCCATAAACTCCCTCTCTCGGGAATTAGATAATTGCTTGGAAAAAAAGGGAATATTAACTAATATGGAGAGTGAGCAGGAGAAGAGGATTAAACTAGGTGGCTCTATAGAGAAAATTGCTGCCTGCAGTGTAGTGTTTATGCTGTAAGTAACCACTTGCTGCTCAATTTGAGGACATGTGGCAGTGAAAACCATGTACCTTTTGCGATTGTAAACCCAATTTATCCAATTCTCTTTTGAAAGTTATTATTGAATCTGCTTCCACCACCCTTACAGGCTTTGCATTCCAGGTCACAACAACTCGCTGTATAAAAAAAAAAGATGTTTCCTCATGTCGCCTCTGGTTCTTTTACCACCTTAAATCTGTGTCCTCTGGCTACCGACCCTTCTGCCACTGGAAACAGTTTCTCCTTATTTACTCCATCAAAACCCTTCATGATTTTAAATAAGGATGGTTCTATCACATCTCTTCACCTTCTCTGCTCTAAGGAGAAACCCCCAGCTCCTCCAGTCTCTCCACATAACTGAAGTCATGTTTTTGCTCTTTTCTCCACTGCGCTCCATTCGTGCAACTTTTGAATGTTTCTCCTGTACATTTTTGCGCTCCACTTTTCCAATTTGGGACAGTCGCACATGTGCAGTCCAGCGCAACCTCCAGTACCTTCCACGTGTGCCACGCTGTTCAAAGGAATGCACGGAAAGTCCAGGTGGAAACGTGCATAGAGACCGAGGGAGTATTGATAAAACGCTGCAGGTGGATAACGTGAAACTTCACAACACAGAACGAACATGAGAGGCAACAAAGGATGGACCAGGCAGCAATAATGACGACAAACCTAGGCAATATGAAGAAGCTAGTCACAAAATTTGTTTTTCTTTGTAAGCAATACTAGGGGAGATCAGCTCGTGTTACAAAAACTGCTGCTAGCACCAACCTGTGGTTTAAGTGGGTGGGTTCTGGGGCACTGGTGCAGTAGGGGAGCAGAGGGGGCTTTACCCTGCAGCTGGGTAAAGCTATACTCTACCTCTGCTAGAAGTACTTGATGCTGATATTGGGTGCATGAAGTGGGACAGCGTTCCATTCCCCAGTGCCAACATCCGCACCTTAAGGAGCACAAAAAGAAAGTCTGATTCAAGACTGAGATTATCCAAGAGGTTTTTTTCCCCCCCAACACTCTGTACTCACAGCTAAAGCAACTAAAGAATGTTGTGTTGGTTAATATCTTTTAAAAAGGACATGGGTGAATATCTGGAACGAATTGGGATTGCTGTGTCAACTATGATAGTTACTCTGGAAACTTAAGAATATACACGAAGTGACAAAGTTAGATAGATGATCTGGTGTCGTCTTTAATTTACCTTTGGGAAGATGAGACTTTGGACCTATGGTTCCCAAAGCTCTTCACCACTGGGGTTTTCCTCATCTCATGCCTGGGTCTGTAGTAGACGAATTGATGGAGAATGATTGCTATGTTTAGTCAACAACTCCATTAAAATTGCATCCTGTGATTACCAGGATGGTAGAAGGCGAACTCGATGGACCTTTGGTCTTTTTACGTCTAGCAGTTCCTATGTAGGAGCAACTTCATAGAACTTTTCTTCAGATACTTCAATGGGTTGAGTTGAGTCCATGATAATGCAGATTGTACCTAGTTTGTGGCAGGAAGATGTTTGACGAGTGAAAACCCTTTCTTCTCTTATGCTTTCTAATGTTCTTTGTTTGCCTTCATCAGAGCCACATTTGATACTGCTCTGATAAACAGATTTATTTAAAATAGTGACCGCTCAGCAACAGCACAGGCCAGAGGCAGAGTAAAACTAACTTTGCCCACCGACTTTCCTTACCTACAACCTGTGACGACCAGCTCCGACTGTAGCAATGTGCCATTTCCATTCCTAATGCCACTGATCACAGCAGCCATCGTGGGAACTCTCTGAATGAGATTACCAGTTGACATTTTGTGCTGTGTGGAAAGATACTCGCTTTGAGCTCTGCATTGAGCAGGGAAAAATCAATAGCAAGCAGAGTGAGAAGACTTGCATCATACCCATCTCACTCAGTGTTTCCCCCAGCGTCAGGCTGCAATTTGTTTAGTTGGCAGTGGTGACATTTTTTTCTGCAGACCTATGTTTGCCAGCGGGTGGCGATATTGTGCCGTGATTCACAATTGTTGTAACTATTGATCACACTATTGTAAGGGCTGCACTCATTCTCCCTTTGAGCAGAGGGGATGTGAGGAGCTAAAGGTTCTGCCTCTTTCACACAACTTTGTGTCGTTGATGATGTGATACCTTGGCTCAGATTAGCACACTTACCGCTGAGTCAGATGGTTGAGGGTTCAAGCCCCATCCGGAGACCTGAGCTGAGATAGGAGAGAAATTAAATAAAAATGTTCTGACTTTATATTTTTTTAAAAAACTTGATGTCCCAGAGGAATTGGCTAAACATCAGATCCTGTGAATACACTGATCTCAAGTACAAGCTAATTTCTTGTACTAGGCTGATGTTTACCTCATCAGGAAACAGAGAGTAGGCATAAATGGGTCATTTTCTGATTGGCCAGATGTAACGAGTGGTGTGCCACAGGGATCGATCGGTGCTGGGGCCTCAACTTTTTACAATTTATATAGATGACTTGGATGAAGGGACCGACGGTATGGTTGCTAAATTTGCTGATGACACAAAGATAGGTAGGAAAGTAAATTGTGAAGAGGACATAAGGAGGCTACAAAGGGATATAGATAGGTTAAGTGAGTGGGCAAAGATCTGGCAAATGGAGTATAATGTGGGAAAATGTGAAGTTGTCCATTTTGGCAGGAAGAATAAAAAAGAAGCATATTATCTAAATGGTGAGAGATTGCAGAGCTCTGAGATGCAGAGGGATCTGGGTGTCCTAGTGCATGAATCACAAAAGGTTACTATGCAGGTGCAGCAAGTAATTAGGAAAGCTAATAGAATGTTATCATTTATTGCGAGGGGAATTGAATACAAAAGTAGGGAAGTTATGCTTCAGTTATACAGGGCATTGGTGAGACCACATCTGGAGTACTGTGTACAGTATTGGTCTCCTTATTTAAGGAAGGATGTAAATGCGTTGGAAGCAGTTCAGAGAAGGTTTACTAGACTAATACCTGGAATGGGCGGGTTGTCTTATGAGGAAAGGTTGGACAGGCTAGGCTTGTATCCGCTGGAGTTTAGAAGAATAAGAGGTGACTTGATTGAAACATATAAGATCCTGAGGGGTCTGGACAGGGTGGATGTGGAGAGGATGTTTCCTCTTGTGGGAGAATCTAGAACTAGGGGTCACTGTTTAAAAATAAGGGGTCGCCCATTTAAGACAGAGATGAGGAGAAATTTTTTCAGAGGGTCGTGAGTCTTTGGAACTCTCTTCCTCAGAGGGAGGTGGAAGCAGAGTCTTTGAATATTTTTAAGGCAGAGGTAGATAGATTCTTGGTAAGCAAGGGGGTGAAAAGTTATTGGGGGTAGGCAGGAATGTGGAGTAATCAGATCAGCCATGATCTTATTGAATGGCGGAGCAGGCTCGAAGGGCCGAGTGGCCTGCTCCTAATTCGTATGTTCGGTTGTGCTCCACACACAGACTAATATTGAAGATATTTTTTATATTGAGAAATATGGGTGAAGGGCCAAGGTCCATAATGCAGGACACCACCAAAGCTAAAAAGAGTAGGAGAAAAAATAAGGTGTTTTATTTTTTAAAGCAGTAATTACATTCTGCCAAGCTGGAGTTTTAAGTGCCCGTAGATTGTAAGACGAATGGAAGATTGAGAGAAGTATGGAGTTCAACAGTTTTGAATCTTGTCGAAAAATTACTTGGAGTAGGTGCAAACTTGAATATTCTTGAATAATTGAACAGTTAATGAACGTCACCAACCCGACCTCCTGTTTGAAATCTTATATTTTCAATCTCCTGGCCCATCCCGGGACACTGTTTTTAAAATAACACAGCCCAGGATGTTCTGAGCAGGTTGCAGACCTTAGGCTGGGACAGGCCTGGCAGTCGAAGGTGCTGCTTTTTGGCATTCCAGTTAGGATTGATGGATTGGATTTTGTTTTGTTTCTCTTACTGTCAACTAAGATTAAAGATATCCTTTAAATTTCCGACATTACAACAGTGACTACACTTCCAAAAAAAAAAATGTTGTTGGCTGTAAAGTGCTTTGGGACGTCCGGTGGTCGTGAAAGGCGCTGTATAAATGCAAGTCTGTCTTTAAAATGACAATATCATCGAGGTACTTGTTATATGGTGTCTACAGCAATTGTGTTGCTAAGAATGAGGCTGTCTATCTGACAGGGTTTTCTTGTGCTTTTACTGCTTTTAAAGAAAAACAGTAGAGACAGGCTAATTTGTGGGGGGTTTCCCTTCCTCCAGTTCCAGTTTCCTCCCCTCCTGTCTTGAAGGTGCTAACTCAGCCTAGGGTACAATACCATGTACACTTGGCTGCCTTTCAATGTCCAAGTAACCCCTCTTCACATATGAGACTGGGCAGTAAGGCCTAGACTTTCCACCCGGCCCCCTTTTTTCTTGCAGAGCATCTTCAGTGGGGCAGGATTTCCGCCCTCCCTGGAGATGCCCAGGGTCCTTAATGTGCAAGAGGCAGGCTCTCTGGCATCGGCGAGTGCCCAGCAAGCTGCCTGACTTAAAAGTTCCTTTACACCTTTAAAATTATTGATGAAACTAACGCACCCTGCCAGTACATGCCAGTGCTCTAAGGACACTTTGCACAGGTCCCTCTTTGATGTCTGCCCCACATCCCCCTCCACCAATCTCTTCAATGCATTACGCCAGAACTTAAGGCAACCTCGCATGCAGCATACCTGCAGTGCAAATGTGGGAAACGGAGCAGCGTCAATATTTCCCTCTATTTATCATACGTCCACCCACATATGGGGTGGCCACAGTTTCCTCCTGTTGAACTGGCCAGTAGAAGTTAGCAGTGGTGCGCATTCCCAAGTTGCTTTCCACCTCCGCCCACCCACCGAAAAATTGGCGGGGAAAGTAACTGAGTATGTAACCGGAGACGGGTGGGGCGGGGGGGGGCACGACAACTGAGCTCAATCTTGTCCTCGCCCGACTTGCACGCACATCCAGTTCCCAGCAATTAAATAAATAGTCCATCAAGGCGAGGGACTTTCACAGTGGGAAATGGAACAATGTCCCCGATCAGGTAAAATCTCTTCTAATCTGCCCCAACCTCACAAAAAAGCCCCACATTACTGCACCAAGCTGACAGTCTCTCCATTTCCAACGCCCGTCATCCTGGTGGTCTCAGTGAAATTTCCAGTTGGTGCTAAGTTAGGGGCGGTTTGAGGTGTTGATGTAACTTGGAAACGAGACTGACCACAGGGTGGATGGGTGGTATAGGGAGTACACCCACTTTTTATCTTTGGAGACGAAGTAATGAATGAGGATTAAATGTTATGTTTTATGCTTAATTCTGATCCATATGCATATGCATGCCATGTTTAATCCTCTTAACTCTCATTAGAGATGTCGGGGAACATAGGGTCTAATGAGAGGGAGGAACTGAAAGAAATCAGTATTTGTAGGGAAATTGATGGGATTGAAGGCCGATAAATCCCCAGGGCCTGATAATCTACATCCTAGGGTACTTAAGGAAGTGGCCCTAGAAATAGTAGATGCATTGCTGGTCATCTTCCAAAATTCTATAGACTCTGGAACAGTACCCATGGATTGGAGGGTAGCTAATGTTACCCCACTATTCAAAAAAGGTGGTAGAGAGAAAACGGGGAATTATAGACCAGTAAGCCTGACATCGGTAGTGGGGAAAATGCTAGAGTCCATTATAAAGGATGTAACAGCAGAGCACTTGGAAAACAGTGACAGGATCGGACAAAGTCAACATGGATTTACAAAAGGCAAATCGTGCTTGACTAATCTACTGGAATTTTTTGAGGATGTAACTGATAGAATAGATAAGGGAGAACCAGTGGATGTGGTGTATTTGGATTTTCAGAAGGCTTTCGATAAGGTCCCGCAGAAGAGATTAGCGTGTAAAGTTAAGGCACATGGGATTGGGGGCAAGTTATTGACTTGGATAGAGAACTGGTTGGCAGACAGAAAGCAAAGAGTTGGAATAAATGGGTCTTTTTCCGAGTGACAGGCAGTGACTAGTGGGGTACCGCAGGGATCGGTCCTAGGACCCCAGCTATTCACAATATATATTAATGATCTGGACGATGGAATTGGATGTAATATTTCCAAGTTTGCAGACGACACAAAGCTGGGTGGGAGTGTGTGCCGTGAGGAGGATGCCGCGAAACTCCAGTATGATTTGGACAGGTTGGGTGATTGGGCAGAAGCATGGCAGATGCAATATAATGTGGATAAATGCGAGGTTATCCACTTTGGTGTCAAAAACAGGAAGGCAGATTATTATCTGAATGGCAATAGATTGGGAAAAGGGGAAGTGCAACGAGACCTGGGTGTCCTTGTGCACCAATCGCTGAAGGTAAGCATGCAGGTGCAGCAGGCGGTTAAGGCGGCAAATGGTATGTTGGCCTTCGTAGCGAAAGGGTTCGAGTACAGGAACAAGGATGTCTTGCTGCAGTTGTACAGGGCCTTGGTGAGACCACATCGTGAGTATTGTGTGCAGTTTTGGTCGCCTTATCTGAGGAAGGATGTTCTTGCCATGGAGGGAGTGCAGCGAAGATTCACCAGGCTGATACCCGGGATGGCAGGAATGGCGTATGAGGAGAGATTGGGTCAATTGGGCTTATACTCACTGGAGTTAAGAATGAGAGGGGATCTCATTGAAACTTATAAAATTCTAACAGGACTAGACAGACTAGATGCAGGAAGGATGTTCCCGATGGCCGGGGAGTCCAGAACCAGGGGTCACAGTCTAAGGATAAGGGGTAAGCCATTTAGGACTGAGATGAGGAGGAATTTCTTCACCCAGAGTGGTGAACCTGTGGAATTCTCTACCACAGAAGGCAGTAGAGGCCAATTCATTAAATATATTCAAGAAGGAGTTAGATATATTTCTTAAAACTCAAGGGATATGGAGAGAAGGCAGGGACAGGGTACTGAGTTTGGATGATCAGCCATGATCTCATTGAATGGTGGAGCAGGCTCGAGGGGCTGAATGGCCTACTCCTGCTCCTATCTTCTATGTTTCTATGTTTCATATCCTGCATAACATCCACCTTCATGTACAATTCTCTATCATTACAGTACTATTACATCGAACTTTCAGCACAGGAATAGGCCGTTCGGCCCAACTGGTCGATGCCGGTGTTTTATGCTCCACACGAACCTCTACCCACCTTACTTCATCCCACCCTGTCAGCCTATCCTTCTATTCATGTCTCCTTCATGTACTTATCTAGCTTCCCCTTAAATGCATCAATGCTATTCACCTCAGTGAGTTCCACATTCTAACCACTCTCTGGATAAAGAGGTTTCTCCTGCATTCTCGATTGGATTCATTAGTGACTATCTTACATTTATGACTCCTAGTTTTGGACCCCCCCCCCCTCCAGATTTTCGCAACAACATTAATTATTAGTGTGAGCTGTTAAATACAAACCTGCAATTATGGATGATTATGAATAGTTCTTATTGCTATAATTTGACTTTTTCCCACCGATTGCTCAAACCTCATTTGTGACAAAAGAATTATTATTAGCATTGTATTGACTCCTTTAATCCTGTCATAGTACACAAGGGGTTAAAAACCAGCTCCACTGTCAGAAAAGCAAATTTGCAAAAATTTACCATTGTCCCGAGAAGGGGACAAGCTGCACAATTCCAATAGAGGTGTGAAAGCACCCTCTGGAGCGAGAGTTCAACTACAGGAGTGCTCAATGATTTTGAAAATATATCTGGAGCTCAAGAGATGGTTTTTTTTTAACATAAATGTGACATTTAGTTATATAAAGAAAGACTTGCATTTATATAGCACCTTTCATGACCACTGGACGTCCTAAAGCGCTACACAGCCAATGAAGTACTTTTTGAACTGTAGTCACTGTTGTAATGTTGGAAACGCGGCAGCCAATTTGCGCACAGCAAGGTCCCATAGACACCAGGGATAACTCCCCTGCTCCTCTTCGAAATAGTGCTATGGGATCTTTTACGTCCACCTGAGAGAGCAGATGGGGCCTCTGTTTAATGTCTCATCCAAAAGACGGCACCTCCGACAGTGCAGCACTCCCTCTGTGCTGCACGGGAGTGTCAACCTAGATTTTTGTGCTCAAGTCTCTGGAGTGGGACTTGAACCCACAACCTTCTGACTCAGAGGCAAGAGTGCTACCCACTGAGCCACAGCTGACACACTCGTCCTTGATTCTACTGGCCTTCCTTGGGTGGCAAGAAGCTCGACATCATCCATGACAAAGCAGACCACTTGATCGACAACCCATCCACCAGCTTAAACATCCACTCCCTCCACCACAGGTGTACCATAGATGCAGTGTGTACTATGCACAGGAGGCACTGCAGCAAGTCGCCAAGGTTTCTTCAGCAACATCTCCCAAACCCACAACCTCCACCACCTAGAAGAACAAAGGCAGCAGGCACGTGGGTACACCATCACTTCTAAGTTCCCCTCCAAGTCACACACCATCCTGACTTGGAAATATATCGCTGTTTCTTCATCGTCACTGGGTCAAAATCCTGGAACTCCCTCCCTAACAGCACTGTGGGAGTACCTTCACCACACAGACTGCAGCAGTTCAAGAAGAAGGTTCCACCACCACCTTTGAGAGCAACTAGTGACGGGCAATAAATGCCGGCTGAGTCAGCGATGTCCACTATCTGAGAAAATAATCATAAAAAATATTTAATTACAAATAAAAACTTTATTGTAAAGTCCTGAAAATTGCATCCAAGTTTTCAAGGGGAGAAGTTCCCATATCTCCTGTGACAATGGTATGGTATGCCCACCTCTACAATTGCTACTACTCACGAGTGGTGCAATTCTTTTAATTGTTCTTGGAATGTGGACAGTGCTGAGAAGATTGCATTCATCGCAATTGCCCTGAGAAGGTGGTGATGGGCCTGCTCCTTGAACCATTACGTCTTTGTGCTGTTGGTGTTTCCACAGTGGTGTCAGCTTGGAGAACTCCAGGATTTGACCCAGTAACAATGGAAAAAAAATTGTGATATGTGTTGAAGTCAGCACGGTGTGAAACCTGGAGGAGGTGATGTTCCCATGGCATCAACCATGCTTCTGGTGCCGAAAGCAAATGCAAATTTTCCCTCCCTGTGAGTTCTTCGGCTGTCAGTGGGAAGTGTCGAGCTGAGGAAGGGGGAGGGGAGTCGCCCTGCTCTTAACCAGGGAATCGTGCAGAGGTATGTGAGAGGGGGGGAAACAAGAGCGAGAGTAAAGATTGGTGTTAGCATGATATGACATTGAATTGAAGGATAACTCTTACCATAATCCCTTTAAGGCTTTACTGGAACTTCATCTCTGTCCTTGACAACAGCAAATAAGACTGGTTCTGTCCAGGTTAAACTGGAGGGGTCAGAGCTTTGCCGAGTACAAGAGTGTTACTCTTAAACCAAATGCACAATATTCCATAGAGACAGATTTAAGGCAATTTCCTGACTTTTAACATTTACTTCTGAAAGATAAACCTGCTGCTCCGTTTAGAGTTGCAAATGCCGACAAAAGCTGCAATAATGCAATTGTCTCATTTATTACAATTGTTACAGTTGTCCATTTTCGGATTGCCTCCAGGGTCACGGCATCCCACCAGCTGGAGGGAGCGGGGGGAGGGAAATGGCTCAGACTTGCCACGATTCAAAGGGGTGTGGACCCTGACTATTGCAAATGGTAAGTGGGCTCCAGTGTCCAAATCTTGGTATTGCAGTTGTTTCTCAGTTGCCACCGGTGCTCTGAAATCTGCCCCGCACTGAAACCGGGGCAGATCTACAGCATCCTGGAGCAGAACTACACCAATTAGAAGCAATTCTCCAATGTAGAAGGTAAACAAACACGCACGTACACACGGTCAGATCCTCATCTAGAGATGCAGAGAGAGCAACACGCACACACAATAAAACAAGCCTGAAACAGGATTGTAATTAAATGCAAGGTTTCCTCCTCTGCAGGAGCAGATAATGATGGGGTTACTGCAGCGTTTGCTGGTTTTGGTGCCTGGCTGAGTCTTTGATACATGTATTGTGTTTGGCTGTAATTCACACCTGTGGAATTTCATTTCCCCTGTGGCTCTGGGCTGCAAACATTTCATTTGGTGTCAGATGTGCTTTTGCCAGGTTTAGACCAAGAAGTAATTCAACCACCAACGTCTGGGGAAGTGAGTTTAACACTTTCTGCCCTGCTTATGCAAATTGCACAGACACATTTGGTGGTTTGGGTGGCGGGTGGCGGTGGGCGGGGGGAGTCGGCGGGTTGGAAAAACAGCCCTGATAATAAAATGAGGCTCCTGTTTTTTGGATGATGTTATTGTCAGCTGCTGGCTTTAAACTAGGGAGGAGATGGGGTGAGCCGTATGTGGGGATTACACTTGACAGCTTTTGTACAGATATTACTGGTAATTGGTGGGTTTGATGCAGTCAGTCTCTGTTTGTTGAATAACCTGTTTAACATAAGGCGGTAGTTATTCCTAGGAATTTGCAGTCACAGTGCGAAGAATTTTCTGCCCCACAATTTTTTATGCACATGTTTAAAACATTTTTGCGGGGGGGGATGATTTTTTATGGCGATTAATATGATTTATGTCAGCATCAGGATATGGGATGTTTGTCCGCAATACCTCCCAGTACAGAGTGGCAGGTGCAGAGTAAAGCTCTTGCTGTTCTCCTGCAGTGTGCCTCATTCCTGACCACCAGCCTGCTGCATCAGCACCATTTTCCAAGCCAGTCGTCTTGTGGCTGCCCCGATTGAACTTGGCACAGATTGGAAAATGGTAATGGCATGACTAGTGAGTGAGACTGTCAGCTCAGTGACTAAAGTAGGAGAAGTTTTGTGCTGTGCGCTTATGCCCACTTGGAACTGGACTGCCCGGGCTCATTTCACATTGTACCCTTCCAGGCCATGGACAGGGGAGATTTTTGTCCCATCAGTCTGTGCTGGATCTGGACCCACATTCCAAAGAAGAAAGCTCTCAAAGGCTTTCACATGCCACGGATTACTTTGAAGTGGAATGACTTATGTGATAGACATTTTACACACAAGATCCCACAAACAGCAATGAGATGAATAACCATTAATTGTTTTTTTTGTGGAGTTGATTGAGAGGAATGTTGGACAGGACATTGGGAGAACTGCCTCCTCCTTTTCAAACATTGTCATGGGATCTTGAACATTCACCGAAACCCCTGGTGCAGGCAAACAGGGCCTTGGTTTAACATCTCATCCAAAGGACAGCATCTGCAGCAATCCACTAGGACTGCAGTGGAGTCTCAGTCTAGATTATGTGCTCAAATCCTGGAGTGGGACTTCTGAGGAGAGAGTGCCACCAACTGATTCAAGCTGACAGAGATGAAAGGACAGTGTGCTGGACCACTGTCCGTATTATGGGATAATAATAATCACCACTCAGGATTATGGGTGCAAAGCTGCATCTTCATAATATGTAGAACATAAATAGGAGCAGCAGTAGGCCATTCGACCCTTCGAGCCTGCTCCACCATTCAGTAAGATCACGACTGATCTACCTCAACACTTTCCTGCACTATCCCCATATCCTTTGATTCCCTTAATATCCAAAAATCTATCGATCTCTGTCTTGAATATACGCAATGACTGAGCCTCTACAACCCTCTGAGGTAGAGAATTCCAAAAATTCACCACCCTCTGAGTGAAGAAATTTCTCATCTCAATCCTAAATGGCCACCCCCTTATTCTGAGACTGTGACCCCTGGTTATAGACTTCCCAGCCAGGGGAAACATCCTCCCTGCATCTACCCTGTCAAGCCCTGTAACAATTTTGGATGTTTCAATGAGATCACCTCTCATTCTTCTAAACTCTAAAGAATATAGGTCTAGTCTACTCAATCTCTCCTCATAGGACTATCCCCCCATCCCAGGAATCAATCTCGTGAACCTTTGTTGCACTCTCTCTATGGCAAGTATATCCTTCCTTAGGTAAGGAGACCAAAACTGTACACAATATTCCAGGTGTGGTCTCACCAGGGCCCTATATAATTGCAATAAGCCATCTTTACTCTTATACTCAAATCCTCTTGTAATAAAGGCCAACATACCATTTGCTTTCCTAATTGCTTGCTGTACCTGCATGTTAACTTTCAGTGATTTGTGTACAAGGACACCCAGGTCCCTCTGAACACCAACATTTCCCAATCTCTCTCCATTTAAAAAATACTCTGCTTTTCTATTTTTCATACCAAAGTGGATAACTTCACATTTCTCCACATTATATTCCATTTGTCATGTTCTGGCTCACTCACTTAGCCTGTCTATATCCCCTTGCAGCCCCTTTGCATCCTCCTCACAACTTACATTCCCACCCAGCTTTGTATTATCAGCAAACTTGGATATATTACATTTGGTCCCTTCATCCAAATCATTGATAGATTGTGAATAGCTGAGGCCCAAGCACTGATCCATGTGGTGCTGCACTAGTTACAGCCTGCCAACCCGAAAATGACCCGTTTATTCCTATTCTCTGTTTTCTGTCCGTTAACCAATCCTCAATCCATGCTAGTATATAACCCCCCAATCCCTTGAGCCCTAATTTTGTTTAATAACCTCTTGTGTAGCACCTTATCGAATGCCTTCTGAAAATCCAAATATACTACATCCACTGGTTCCCCCTTATCTATCCTGCTAGTTACAACGTTAAAAAACTAACATATTTGTCAAACACGATTTGCCTTTCATAAATCTGTGTTGACTCTGCCCAATCCTATTATTACTTTCTAAGTGCCCTGTTACCACATCCTTAATAATAGCATTTTCCCTACTACTGAGGTCAGGCTAACTGGTCTTTCGTTCCCTTTTCTCTCTCTCCCTCTCAAATAGTGGAGTTACATTTGCTACCTTCTAATCCGTGGGAACCATTCCAGAATCTATGGAATTTTGGAAGATGGCAACCAATACATCCACTATCTCTATAGCCACCTCTTTTAAAACCCATGGGTATAGGCCATCAGGTCTAGGGGATTTATTGGCTTTCAGTCCCATTAATTTCTCTAGTACTATTTCCTTACTAATACTAATTTCTTTCAGTTCCTCATTCTCACTAGACCCTTGGTTCTCCACTATTTCCAGAATGTTTGTTGCATGGTCTTCCATGAAGACAGACACAAAGTATTTGTTTAATTTCCCTGCCATTTCCTTATTCCCCATTATAATTTCTCCTGTCTCAGCCTGTAAGGGACCCACGTTTACTTTTGCTAATCTTTTCCTTTTTACATACCTATAGAAGCTTTTACAGTCTGTTTTTATGTCTCTCGCTAGTTTACTCTCATTATGTTTTCCCTTTCTTTATCAATTTCTTGATCCTCCTTTGCTGAATTCTAAAATCCTCCCAGTCCTCACACTTACTATTCTTTTTGGCAACATTATAGGCCTCTTCTTTAATCTAATACTATCTTTAATTTCTCTTGTTAGCCACAGGTGGGCCATTTTTCCTGTAGTGTTTTTATTCCTTAAGGGAATGTATATTTGTTGCGAATTATGAATTATTTCTTTAAGTGTTTGCCATTGCTTTTCTACTGTCCTATCTTTTAATCTAGGTTCCCAACCTACCTTAGCCAACTTGCCTCTCATACCTACATAGTTTGCTTTGTTCAGATTTAGGATCCTAGTTTCGGACTTAACTAAATCACTCTCAAACGCAACATAAAATTCTATCATATTATGATCACTGCTCCCCAGAGGCTCCTTTACTACAAGCTTATAAATTAACCCTGTCTCATTGCACAATACTAGATCTAAAATAGCCAATTCAGGTGAGGACAGGATCAGGCTTGGCTGTGTTGCTCCCTATATTTGAAAAGATTAGCAGCACTCACTGTCTCAACTCACACATGCAGAATGGATGAGACACCAGAGGGTGGCTGAAGCTTGTAGAAATGCCCTAGTAGGTTCCTCGACATACTGATCTAGAAAACTATCTTGCATGCATGCCATAAACTCTTCCTCTGCGCTATTACTGCAAATTTGGTTTGTGCAGTCTACATGAAAGTTAAAGTCCCCCATGATTACTATATTACCCCTGTTACATGCACCTCCAATTTCCTGATTTATGCTCTGCCCGACACTACAACTATAGTAAGGGGGCCTTTCGACTACTCCCACTAGTGTTTTCTGCCCCTTGTTGTTTCTTAGCTCTACCCAAACTGATTCTACATTTTGTTTTTCCAAGCCAAGATCCTTTCTCTCTACTGTCTTCATCCCCTCCTTTATTATCAGGGCTAGCTGCCCCCGCCCCCCAGCCTTTTCCATTCTGCCTGTCTCTTCTAAAAGTCAAATTTCCTGGAATATTTAATTCCCAACCTTAGTCACTCTGCAACCACGTCTCTAATGGCTATTAAATCAAACCCATTTATTTCTATCTGTGCTATTAATTCATCTATTTTGTTGCGAATGCTTCGTGCATTCAGATATAGTACCTTTAGCTTTTTTTCTATTTTTCCCTGATGTCACTTTAGTCACTGGTGACCTATTACCTTTATTAATCTCTGTCCCTTCCTGATCCACTCTGCTTATGTTTACCCAGATCACTATTCTGCTCTACTGCCTTGACATTTCTCTTACCGCTTTTGAATTGACCCTTTCCTTAATCCTCCCAGGTTGGAACTCTTAATCTGTGATGTTCTATGATCCCATGAATAATTAATTCTTTTTAGTTCCAATTTGCTCTCCCTCAATCAAAGGTTGACTCATGCTAGGGCATTTCTACAAGCTTCAGCCACCCTCTGGTGTCTCATCCATTCTGCATGTGTGAGTTGAGACAGTGAGTGCTGCTAATCTTTTCAAATATAGGGAGCAACACAGCCAAGCCTGATCCTGTCCTCACCTGATGTCCATCCACTTACCAGAAGATCTCACTGGACAGCATTCAGGAGCAGGAACGCTCACTACTTTTTTCCCTCTCCCCAGCCAAGAGCACACTGAGACCAATTGCAATCCTCCGTCGCAGGCCTGGCTGAGACCAATTAACTCCACAAAGGTGGTGAAGCAAATTTGGCACCGCCTTGGTCTGTACAGTAACCTTCTCAAGGAAACTAGGAATGGGCAATGAATGCCAGCCTTGCGAGCAATGCCCACATCCCAAGAATTTATTTTTAAAACGTATTTACAGTACAGTAACCTAGTGGTTATGGTACTGAACTAACAATCCAGAGGTTGAGAGTTCAAATCCCACCATGGGAAATTGCATTCATTTAAATCTGGTGGTTTGTGGCCTGGCACCAGATTAAACAACCATGAAAGCTGACTGGTGTAAAAACCCAACTGGTTCACTAATGTCCTTCAGGGAGGGGAACCCAACACCCATACCTGGTCGAGCCTACATGTGACTCCAGTCCCACAATTAAATGTCATCAGGGCAACTAGGGATGGGCAATCAATATGGCCTGGGCAGCGTCACCTGCATCCTGAGAACAAACATTTAAAAAAAAAAAATCTTAATAAAGGCTTGATCTTGAAAATCTGGGAATCTGATGGGAAATCCTCGTCAGCAGCTCGGGTGGAACAAAAGGCTGACTTACAATTAGAATAAGAAATGAGACCGAAAACCCAGAGACTGTCGAACAGAGCAGGCCAAACAGAACTGGAAAGTACAGCAGATGAGACGTAGAGTTACAAAAGGCATTAAGAAACTAAGAGGATCATCTCGAAGGTTAACCTTTATCTGTTGACATGGGCTACCAGACTAATGCCATATTAGTGGGTTTAGCTGTGGTTGTTTCAAGGAAGTACTCAAAGCTCTGTCAATGCGATATTAGAACCTCGGACTGGGTGAGCACACCGAGAGCGACTGTAGCTTGAGCTCAGCACTGTTTGGGTTTAGTGGGGAATTCCAGCTGTTAAGGGTTATCAAAGAAATTATACTTTATCTTGTTTATTTAAACAAAAATTGGCTTGACATACAGAACAGCAAGATTCTAGGTTTGATTCCCGGTCTGTTGTGAGTAAGGTTATTTCAGCTGGAATATCGCTGGGCGCACTATAATTGGCTTCAGTATCCCCAGGTTGGAGAGGGAAAACTCAACCAGGGTTTTCCTCCTGTCTCTTACTTTCATTTCCCCCACCTTCTGCCCCCCAGCAGCTCCCCCAGGTTCTGGGCTTAATACACTGCATGATCCTGTCATCCTGCAAATCTATAGTCGCTTCCCCCAGTAATGAACTGTTAACAATTGCTTGCCTGAAGCGGAAGGTAATTTTTGCATGGGGAATGGGAGAGGAAGGAGAGCAGTGTACTGTGACGAGTACATCTCAATCTTTTGTAGGTCTGATGTGCAGCATGCAATAAAAATAATATCACGTGGGTTTTGCAATACACAGTACTAAAATTCATTATAAAGTTAAATAAAGTTTCCATTTTTTTTTGCTGAACTTCATTGCCAAGTGAAAGCATAAAGAATGAAACTGCGAGCATGTGCTAATCACCATTTCTGGAAAAATGGAGCTGCTGTCGAAGGTGAATTTTCATTTGCATTCTGAGGGCAGGTGGTCAAAAATTAGAAGTAATGTGTATTGGAAAGTATAAATGCATTGTGGAAACTTGACTTGTTTGTGCAGTAAAATGACAAATACGTCTGGTGAGATTTCTCTCCACCAAACAGGTGTTTCTGCGGCCATAGACATGGCTCCAGGATGGTATGTTGCCTCCCTGGTGCCAGGGTCAAGGGTGTCACTGAGCGGCTGCAGGACTCTGAGGGGGGAGGGTGAACAGCCAGAGGTCGTTGTCCATATCAGTACCAATGACATAGGCAGAAAGAGGGATGAGGTGAAGGATGTGAAGGCCCTTGAGAGGGTGCAGAGGAGATTTACCAGAATGGTTCCAGCGATGAGGGATCTTAGCTACAAGGACGGGTTGGAGAAGCTGGATTTGTTTTCATTAGAGCAAAGGAGGTTGCGGGGTGATTTGATTATGACGGGTTTGGATAGGCTAGACGGGGAAAAGCTGTTCCCACTAGTTGATGGTACAAGGACTAGGGGACACAGATTTAAGGCTTTGGGCAAGAGATACAGGAGGGATGTGAGGGAAAACTTTTTTACGCAGCGAGTGGTAATGACCTGGAATTCGCTGCCGACAGAAGTGGTGGAAGCGGAGACACTCAATATTTTCAACGGGAGACTGGATAGGCACTTGAGGGAAATAAACTTGCAGGGCTACGGGGATAGAGCGGGGGAATGGGACTGACTGGATTGCTCTACAGAGAGCCGGCACGGACTCGATGGGCCGAATGACCTCCTTCTGTGCCGTTATGAATGTATAATCTATTATGCTATCTGTAATGGTAAGAAAAAGTGTTTGCGATGAGAAATTCTCAAAGTTTATATAAATATAAAATACTGGAAACACTCAGCAGGTCAGGCAGCGTCTGTGGCGAGAGAAACAGTTAACGTTTCAGGTCGATGACCTTTCAGATTTCCAGCATATGTGTATATTTTTAATATATATGTTTACTCTGTAACTGAAATATCTCAGTCTAAGAACATATCCCAAACTAGGGGTTCAGACAGTGAAATTATCCCTCTTCGGTCTTCCTCCTCTTCTTCCCCTGCCACCCCCCTCCCCAACAAGATTAGATCACAATTCTGTAATTCGCTGATCTACCGTTTATCTTTGGGTTTTAAGAATCTCTGCTTTGAGTTGAACCGTGACTCTCTGACCATCTACGTGCTGCACCACAGGTACCTGTAAGCGAAGCCGCTCGCCCGGACTTTCTGTCTGCACACAGCGTGACACGGTCACTTGAGCGAGTCGGAAAACTTGTTAATGAAATGGTTCTTGGCTGGGAGCGAACTATTCTCTTGCCAAGCAACAATATAAAGGGTCAGCACGTCGCAGCTCCCCGCCCACACCCTCTTCCTTCCATTGTGAAAGGGATGTGTGGCTGAGGTGCGTCACGGCTCCAGGCTCCACTCAGCATTTTTAGTGAAGTCCGCAGGGGTCACCAGTCAGAGACGGCGTTGGGCTTTGTTTCAGATAAAGCTATTCCCTCGAGAATTACTCCAGCCACTAACGGCCGGTCTCTATAACTTTGAGTGTACAATTTGTATTTATAAGTTTTTTTTTATATATATATATATATATATATATATTTATTTAAAATGCATTGCTCATTAAGTTTCAGTAGCGCTTTATGTATCCTGTCAGTCAAGTTGTGTGTGGGGTTTTTTTTCTAACAAATGCAGAGTATTTTAAAAATAGCTTTAAAAAAAATAGATTTCACGTTTGTCGAATTAATTAATAAATCTTGTTGAAGCGGTGGCTTCAGCTAACTTGTGGTGGGGAGTGAGAGAGTTCCATGTAATGAGTATCCTGAGGTGAATGTTTCAGATAACGCTGCTCGTGGGATTCTATACATTCTTGTTTAACTCCTTACAGAGTGAGTGACTCCCTGAAGCCTTTCACTATTGCAGAGTCCATTTGTTGGCAGTTATCCAGCAGGTTGTACCTCCCAAGTGCCATCTTGGTTAAATGGGTATAACGATCACCCATGTTAAACCTTCCCGCATGTGTTTTACTTCAGTCGTTTTATTTTGAGTGTATATCTCATTGAAGCTCCAGTTTGTGTGAGAATATACCTACACAGAGCCAGATGGTTAATGACATGCAAAATGACTGTATCCACGTGGGCTGAATGGTTGGAGATGTATAGGAGGACTATACCAGCATGGCGGGAGGGGAGGATGTTGGTATCACAGCTGAGTCTGGCCCTCACCTGGCATCTACATATGCACCTTCCCAGCAGGGTCTCTGGAAGATGATTAAGACTCTAACCAATTTTCCCTGGGGACAGCAAGGGCAACTGTGTGACATAATGCCATCGCACTCTGAATTACTAACGTTTAAGCCATTATTTAAAAGGAACTCTGGATACAAATTGGAGTGTCATTATTTTCTCAGCACTGTAAGGAGGTGGGGAATGCTGGCCCTTATGAGACACTCAGCATTCCTGTGCCATAGTCTTTTAAAGTTGCATCTGGCTCAGTCCCTAGACCATGGTTAAGGGCTCACATAGCTCCACCATATGTCTCCATAATCTGCGTTGTTCTAACGAAAAAACACCCAATCTTTCAAGCCTTCCTTTTGTATTTCCTCATACCAGGTAGCATCCTCGTGACTCAGTGTTGTACCCTGTCTAAAGCCATGATATCCTTCTTATAGTATGGAGCCCAATACTGCACACAGTTCTCTTAACTGAGGCCTTAAGGTTCTATATAGGCTTATCATTACCTCTTGGCTTTTATATTCTTTACTTTGTGATAAAACCAAGAATTCCATTAGCTTTTCTTTTTTCAGTCTTATCAACATGAGGTGCTGCCTTTCACCTCCTGTGAATCTCCACCCCCAAAGCCTGCTGTCTTTTACTATACCAAGCCTACTTCCATTCTGAACATAATTACTGCTGTTATTTTCTTTACCAAAATGCATCACTTCACACTTAACTGGCATTGAATTCCATCTGACACATCTTCGCCCATTCCCCCCATCTTATCAATATCCCTTTGTGGATTCTTTTGGTCTTCCAAAGAATGAATGCAAATTTGGACACCAGTCCCTCTAGACCTATATCCAAATCATGGTTACCAGTACTGAACCTTGTGGGACACCATTACCCACTTCCAACCATTCTGCAAATCTGCCTTTACCTCCTACTCTGTTTCCTTCTAACCAAATTTTTAAATCCAGTTTGCTATCCTCCCCATAACTCCATACCCCTTAATCTTCACTAGTAATCTCTTGTACCTTTTTCTAAAGTCCACGTACACTGCATCTACTGCATTTCCCCCATCTACCATGTCTGTTACTTCGTCAAAGAATTCTATGAGGCTTGCCAAGCACAATCGTCCCTTTTGGAATCATTGCTGGCTAATTGTAACTTTTTCCTCTATCCAGATAAGTGGTAATTTTATCTTTTCATAGTCATAGAGTTATACAGCACAGAAAGAGGCCCATCGTGTCTGCGCCGGCCATCAAGCCCTGTCTATTTTAATCCCATTTTCCAGCACTTGGTCCGTAGCCTTGTATGCTATGGCGTTTCAAGTGCTCATCTAAATGCTTCTTGAATGTTGTGAGGGTTCCTGCCTCTACCTCTACCACCCTTTCAGGCAGTGAGTTCCAGATTCCAACCACCCTCTGGGTGAAAAAGTTTTTCCTCAAATCCCCTCTAAACCTCCTGCCCCTTACCTTGAAACTATGCCCCCTGGTTATTGACCCCTCTACTAAGGGGAAAAGTTCCTTTCTATCTACCCTATCTATGCCCCTCATAATTTTGTACACCTCAATCAGGTCCCCCCTCAGCCTTCTCTGCTCTAAGGAAAACAACCCCAGCCTGTCCAGTCTCTCTTCATAGCTGAAGCGCTGCAGCCCAGGTAACATCCTGGTGAATCTCCTCTACACCCTCTCCAATGCAATCACATCCTTCCTATAGTGTGGCGACCAGAACTGCACACAGTATTCCAGCTGTGGCCTAACTAGCGTTTTGTACAGCTCCATCATAACCTCCCTGCTCTTGCCTTCATTAGCCGAGGCATAGAATATAAGTATCCCATATGCCTTTTTAACCACCTTATCTACCTGTCCTGCTGCCTTCAGGGATCTATGTACATGCACACCAAGGTCCCTCTGATCCTCTGTCCTTCCTAGGATCCTACCATTCATTGTGTATTCCCTTGCCTTGTTAGTCCTCCCAAAATGCATCACCTCACACTTTTCAGGGTTAAATTCCATTTGCCACTGTTCTGCCCATCTAACCATCCTGTCTATATCATCCTGTAACTTGAGTCTTCCCTCCTCGCTATTTACCACTCCACCAATTTTCGTGTCAGCTGCGAACTTACTGATCATACCTCCTACATTCATATCTAAATCATTAATGTACACTACAAACAGCAAAGGACCCAGCACCGATCCCTGCGGTACACTAGACATAGGCTTCCAGTCACAAAAACAACCTTCGACCATCACCCTCTGCCTCCTGCCACTAAGCCAATTTTGGATCCAATGTGCCAAGTTGCCCTGGATCCCATGGGCTTTTACCTTCTTGACCAGTCTCCCATGTGGGACTTTGTCAAAAGCCTTACTGAAGTCCATGTAGACCACATCAACTGCACTACCCTCATCCACACACCTAGTCACCCCCTTGAAAAATTCAATCAAATTGGTCAGACATGATCTTCCCCTGACAAAGCTATGCTGACTATCCTTGATTAATCCTTGCCTCTCCAAGTGGAGACTAATTCTGTCCCTCAGAATTTTTTCCAATAATTTCCCTACGACTGATGTTAGGCTCACTGGCCTGTAATTCCCTGGTTTATCCCTACTACCCTTCTTGAATAATGGTACTATGTTAGCTGTTCTCCAGTCCTCTGGCACCTCCCCTGTGGCCAGAGGGGTTCTGAAAATTTGTGTCAGAGCCCCTGCAATCTCCTCCCTTGCTTCACACAGCAGCCTGGGATACATCTCGTCTGGGCCTGGGGATTTATCCACTTTTAAGCCTGCTAAAACCGCTAGTACCTCCTCCCTCTCGATACTAATTTGTTCAAGTATATCACAATCCCCCTGCCTGATTTCTATGCCTACATCGTCCTTCTCCATAGTGAACACAGATGCAAAATATTCATTTAAAACCCCACCTACATCTTCTGGCTCTACACACAGATTGCCACTTTGGTCCCTAATGGGCCCTACTCTTTCCCTGGTTATCCTCTTGCCCTTAATATACTTTTAAAACACCTTGGGATTTTCCTTTATTTTGCCCGCCAGTGTTATTTCATGCCCCCTCTTCGCTCTCCTAATTTCTTTAAGTACCCCCCTGCACTTTCTATACTCCTCTAGGGCTTCCACTGTTTTTAGTCCTTTGTATCTGCCAAAAGCCTCCCTTTTTTTCCTAATCCATTCTCGTATATTCCTTGACATCCAGGGTTCCCTGGGCTTGTTGGTCCCACCCTTGGCCTTTACGGGAACATGTTGCCGTTGTACTCTCTCTATTTCCTTTCTGAAAGACTCCAACTGCTCTGATGTGGATTTTCCTACAAGTAGCTGATCCCAGTCCACTTTGGCCAGATCCTGCCTTATCATTAAAATTGGCCTTCCCCCAATTTAGAACCTTTATTTCCGGTCCATCTTTGTCCTTTTCCATGACTACCTTAAATCTCACCAAATTATGGTCTCTGTCACCAAAATGCTCTCCTACTGACACTTCTACCACTTGTCCGGCTACATTCCCTAAAATTAGGTCCAGTACCGCCCCCTCTCTTGTAGGACTTTCTACATGCTGGCTCAAAAAGTTCTCCTGGATGCACTTTAAGAATTCCGCACCCTCTAAGCCTTTCACACTCTGACTATCCCAGTTAATATTGGGGAAGTTGAAATCCCCTACTATTATTACCCTATTATTTCTACATTTCTGAGATTTGCCTACATATCTGTTCCTCTATCTCCCCCTGACTGTTTGGGGGCCTATAGTACACTCCCAGCAAAGTGCTTGCCCCCTTGTTGCTTTTAAGTTCTACCCATATGGCCTCATTAGAGGAACCTGCTAAGTTATCATCCCTCCTTACAGCAGTAATTGACTCCTTGATTAATATTGCGACACCCCCTCCTTTTACACCCCCCTCTCTTGTCTGAAGATTCTATACCCCGGAATATTGAGCTGCCAGTCCTGCCCCTCCCTCAACCATGTCTCTGTGATAGCAACAATATCATACTACCATGTGTTCATCAACACCTTCAATTCATCTGCCTTACTCGCAAGACTCCTTGCATTAATATAAATGCCATCCAGCCTTGCCAAACCCAACCCCCACCCCCAGCTCCCTAAATTCTTGTTGCAGGACCTCATCCCTCTTTCTACCCATGTCGTTGGTACTAATGTGAACCACGACCTCTGACTGTTCACCTTCCCCCTTCAGAATGCCCTGCAGCCGTTCAGTGACATCCTTGACCCCGGCACCAGGGAGGCAACATACCATCCTGGAGTCACATCTGCAGCTACAGAAACATCTAGCTGTTCCCCTTACGATAGAATCCCCTATCACTATTGCTCTCCCACTCTTTTTCCTCCCCTCCTGTGCAACTGAGTCAGTCGTAGTGTCACAGACTTGGCTCTTGCTGCATTCCCCTGAGAAACCCTCTCCCCCATCAGTATCCAAAACAGAAAATCTGTCAGAGAGGGAGATGGACCCAGGGGACTTCTGCACTACCATCCTAGTTCTTTTACTCTGTCTGGTGGTCACCCATTCCCTGTCTGCCTGTGCACTCTTTACCTGCGGTATGACCACCTTGTTAAACGTGCTATCCACAAAGATCTCGGCCACAGCTCCAGCTCCAAAACACAGATTTCGAGTAGCTGCAGCTGGAGACACTTCCTGGACACCTAAAGTGTCCCTGACTTCCAACATAGCACAGGAGGAGCACTCCACACTGCCAAGCTGCCCTGCCATGTCCTACCCTTAATTTACTCCCTTTAAATTAAAGAATATTAAATACACTAGGGACCTTACTTCCCTTTAAACACTACTTACTCCAAACCACAGACCTTACCTTTACTTTAATGACTGGAATGTAGAAATACTCACCACTGGTTCTCTGTCCCCTCTTGTGCAGCTTTTTAGCTCCTGCTCTCCTGGAAGCTGACAAAGATGGAAAAAGAAAGGAACTCCTCCCTCCCTCTCCCCTCCCCCCCCTCCCTCCCTCCCCCCCCTCCCTCCTCCCTCCCTCCCTCCCCCCCTCCCCCCCTCCCCTCCCCTCCCCCCCTCCCCTCCCCCCCCTCCCCTCCCTCCCTCCCCCCCCCCCCCCTCCCTGCCCAAGCCTGGAAGAAACTTAAAACTTGAAACAGTAAATTTAAATGCTAATTGCAAGCACACAAGACTAGAATTTATAAAAATAAGAGATTAACCTTTAAGATTTACTCCCTCACTCACCAAACTCACAGCTTAACACTCTGTTCTGATCTGCATTAAAGACTAAATCCCCTACCACACATGTTAAACTAGCTGGTCTGTAATTACCCAAGTTAGCTCTGTCTCCTTTTTAAAAATGGGACCGACAATGGCCACTGTCCTGTGCTCTTGCACACATCCGTACTGAATAGAACCCTGAAATATAATTTCTAAGGCCACCGCATTTTCCTCCTCATCTCCCTCAGGATCCTAGGATGCAACCCTTGGCGTTTTGTCTTCCCTTAGTCTAATGATCTTATCTAAGATATTTCCTTTTATCCATCATAATATTGCTGATCTCGGTCTCAACATTCACTTCCTTTCTTGAATAAAAACTGATGCAAAGTACTTATTATCTCATTGCTGTTTGTGGGACATTGCTGTGTGCAAATTGACTGTCGCATTTCACTACATTACTGCAATGACTACACTTCATTCGCTGTAAAACTCTTTGGGACATCCTGACGTCGTGAAAGGCGCTATATAAATTCAGATTCTTTCTTTTAATTAACTCCCCCATTTTGTGATCTCCATTGACAAACTGATAATCCTCTCCCCTCAGGGGTCCTACCTCGCTTTTAACTATTTTATTTTTACTGATATACTTGTAAAATACCTTGCTGTTCCTTTTGATGGATTTTTGACACTTTTTTCCTCATTGATTGCTGTCCTTAAACACTTTATCATATTTTCCTTTTAGATTTTTCATCAATATTATTCTTGTAGTCCTCCTAGGACCTCTTCTTCAATTGTCTTGGCCCCTCTCACTTTCTCTCTATCTGTCCTGGCCCCTCTCTTGACCTCGCTCACCGACATGATTCCACTCGTTCCTGCCCTTTCATTCATTCTTTCGATCTCCAGAGACAAATCCCTACACTTACTACCAGCACAGTGTCAGCAGCTCCAAAGTGAAAATCTGTCCCCAGAATCAGCACCTAAAGTTCGGCCAAGGAGTCGATTCTGCAACCTGGTTCCTTAGCACTCCAGTGTTCTGTGCAGCCCAGTCTCAATGATCATTGTATCATGCCACTATCTTGTTCGGCATCTCCATGTACAAATTTGCTAAGTTGGTTTGCAAGACTATCTGTAGTATAGTGTATAATATAATAGGAAAAATAGCTTAACAATGCAGAAGTCAGTATTAATATCTTTGTATTATGATGATGTATTCTGTATGACCGAGGCCAGCACATGGTTTAGACTAGGTCGTTAGGATTTTGCAGGAGAAGGAAGCAGGAGGTGTCAAGTTAACCCAGTTTAACAAGCATCAAAGAGTTGGTGTAAAAATTATAGCTAGTTTGGAGCCAACATGTCTAGGTTTCAGCTGTTAAGGTGTGATGGGCTATAACCAAGCAAAATTGGGTTAGCTTCTACATAAACAAAACACACATTCCAGTGAGAATGGGGGCCTATGTGGTGCTACCTCTAGTAGTATATGACAAATATCACATGATAATCTTAGAATTGGTAGGTTTGGAGCAAGTCATCTGACATTGTCCATCTAGGTGTATAGATAGGCTCACTTTCAGTAATGCCTTGGTATTCTGTGCTGAGAACTCACTTGGATTGGTTAGTAGTTCACAGATACTGATGGATATCCTACTATAGTAAGTGTATAGCTGTATAACTTGCTTGTACTTTCTATCAATATTAATAAAACCAACAAGTTGATTTTTCCCTGGTGTCCGAACCTCTATACTTTTGGATTAATCTACTCGATTGATCAAACCTTCTTTGTCAGGATGATGCCTCTTGAGCAAAAACAAGTTAAGAACTGTTCCTTACTACACTGGCCATTAGCTGAGTAACTTGAGCTGCACAGTGGCACATACCTGGTTAGTTTTACCTGGTTCACAATCATTAGCTGCCTGTCACCTTTCATTTCAGTGGTCATTATACTCTGTGAAATGGCAACCACATGAAGCAAGTTATATTATCAACAATTGCCCATCCCAATTTGGGTACTAAAGTCTCACCGAAAATTCCTGATGAGTGCAGTGTTGTGGAAATTGGTTATGGTATGTTTCAAAGAAAAAGGGCAGGAGAGTAAGCATGTTTGTGTTTGTTTTTGGGATTCAATACAACTCGTTGGCAGTCACCCCCACCTTCCACAAGGGTTAAAGGAAGGCTGTTTGCTGAAGCAGTTCCTTCACAGTGACAATAGTGTTTCCTTAATAATGTATGTGCGTTACTGCAGTATCCTCTGTGTAGGAAATGGAGCTAATAATAGAGCCTTAGTATAAAGACTAAGGGTCCGGAATCTCTGGAATTGAAATTAACTTTTTTTCCTGGTTATGTATGGCCTATTCTGGGGGGTTTTCTCCTGCGTTCTTGCTCTTGTTTACTCCCTCGTTCTCTCGAGCTCTAGATCTTACTCTTGTTTTCTCTATCATTCCCTTGCTTATTTGCCCTTCTCTCTCCCCTCTTTTTACCCTCTCGCTCCCCCCCCTGCTTTCACCCTCTCGCTCCCCTCCCGCTTTCACCCTCTCGCTCCCCACCTTTTGCCCCCTTTTCTCACTCACCGACCCCCCCCCACCCCCCCAAAGTTCAGCAGGAGAAAGAGGCATCGCTGCTTGCTGCAAGTGCAAAACTTTTTCTTTTTAAATCTTAAAATTTCTCCTTTTCTTGGTGGGGCCTGTGAATGGCAGCACCATGAAAGTGCTTTCACTGTCCCTGTTTATCTGTGGTCCACAGTCCCTTCTGCTGACCTGTCATATCGATTGGGCAAATCAAACTGGCAAGGGTAGTCTGGAGGACAAGTTCATGGAATGTATCCGAGACAGTTTCCTAGAACAATACGTCATGGAACCAACCAGGGAACAGGCTATTTTAGATCTTGTTTTGTGTAATGAGACAGGGTTAATTAGTAATCTTTTATAGTAAAGGATCCTCTAGGGAAGAGTGATCATCATATGATAGAATTTCACACTGAGTTTGAGAGTGACATTCTTAAGTGACACGAGAATCTTAAACTTAAAAAAAGCTAATTACAGAGGTATGAGGGGCAAGTTGGCTAAGGTAGATTGGGAAATTAGATTAAAAGGTATGACGGTAGATAAACAGTGGCAATCATTTAAAGAAATATTCCAAAATTCTCAACAAATATATATTCCATTGAGAAATAAAAACTCCATGGGAAAAGTGATCCATCCATGGCTAACTAAAGAAGTTAAGGATAGTATTAGATTAAAAGAAGAGGCTAATAATGTTGCAAAGAATAGTAGTAAGCCTGAGGATTGGGAGAGCTTTAGAAACCAGATGACCAAAAAATTGATAAAAAGGGAGAAAATAGAATATGAGAGTAAATTAGCAAGAAATATAAAAACAGACTAAGAGCTTCTGCAAGTATGTAAAAAGGAAGAGAGTAGCAAAAGCATGCATTTGTCCTTTAGAGGCTGAGACTGGAGAAATTATATTGGGGAACAAGGAAACGGCAGAGACTTTAAACAAATATTTTATATCTGTCTTCACAGTAGAAGACACAAAAAGTATACCAAAAAAGTTGGGAACAAAGGGTCTAATGAGAGTGAGGAACTTAAAGTAATTAATATCAGTAGAGAAAAAGTACTTGAGAAACTAATGGGACTAAAAGCCAACAAATCCCCTGGACCTGATGGCCATAAAAGAGGTGACTGCAGAGATAGTGGATGCATTGGTTGTGATCTACCAAAATTCCCTAGATTAAGGAACGGTCCCAGCAGATTGGAAGGTAGCAAATGTAACACCGCTATTCAAGAAAGGAGGGAGAGAGAAAACAGGGAACTACAGGCCAGTTAGTCTGACATCAGTCGTCGGGAAAATGCTGGAATCCATTATTAAGGAAGTGGTAACAGGACACTTAGAAAATCATAAAAGAAAAATACTGCAGATGCTGGAAATCACAGATCTTCCCTTTTTTTCTTTCCTCTCCTCCCCCCCCCCCTTTCCCTGCTCCTACACTTGCTTAAAAACCTGTTCCACCTCCAACTTTTTCCAGTTCTGACGAAGGGTCATCGACCTGAAACGTTAACTCTGTTTCTCTCTCCACAGATGCTGACTGGCCTGCTGAGTATTTCCAGCATTTTCTGTTTTTACTTAGAAAATCATAATCTGATTAGGCAGAGTCAACATGTTTTTATGAAAGGGAAATAGTGTTTAACACATTTATTAGAGGTTTTTGAGGATGTAACTAGCTGGGTAGATAAAGGAGAACCAATGGATGTAGTATATCTCCCTATCTCTAATCTGCTTCAGCCCCACAACCCCCCCCGAGATATCTGCGCTCCTCAAATTCTGGCCTCTTGAGCATCCCTGATTATCATCGCTCAACCATCGGTGGCCGTGCCTTCAGCTGCCTAGGCCCTAAGCTCTGGAATTCCCTCCCTAAACCTCTCCGCCTCTCTACCTCTCTTTCCTCCTTTAAGACGCTCCTTAAAACCTACCTCTTTGACCTCTGCCCTAATATCTTATGTGGCTCTGTGTCAATTTTTTGTCTTATAACATTCCTGTGAAGCGCCTTTCAACATTTTACTACGTTAAAGGCGCTATATAAATACAAGTTGTTATATTTGGATTTCCAAAAGGCATTTGATAAGGTGCCACATAAAAGGTTGTTACACAAGATAAGGGCACATGGGGTTGGGGGTAATATATTAGCATGGATAGAGGATTGGTTAATGGACAGAAAACAGAAAGTAGGGATAAACTGGTCATTTTCCGGTTGGCAGGCTATAACTAGTGGGGTGCCGCAAGGATCTGTGCTGGGACCTCAGCTATTTGCAGTCTATATTAATGACTTAGATGAAGGAACCGAGTGCAATGTATCCAAGTTTGCTGATGATACAAAGCTAGGTGGGGAAGTAAGCTGTGAGGAGGACGCAAAGAGCCAGCAAAGGAATATAGACAGGTTAAGCGAGTGGGCAAAAAGGTGGCAGATGGAGTATAATGTGGGAAAATGTGAGGTTATTCACTTTGGTAGGAAGAATAGAAAAACAGAATACTTTTGAAATGGTGAGAAACTATTAAATGTTTGTGCTCAGAGAGATTTAGATGTCCTAGTACAAGAAACACAGAGTTAGCATGCATGTACAGCAAGCAATTAGGAAGGCAAATGGCATGTTCTCCTTTATTGCTAAAGTGTTGGAGTACATGCATAAGAAAGTCTTGCTGCAATTGTACAGGGCTTTGGTGAGACCACACTTGGAGTACCGTGCACAGTTTTGGTCTTCTTATCTAAGGAAGGAGGTGGTGCAACGAAGGTTCACTAGATTGATTCCTGGGATGAGAGGGTTGTCCTATGAGGAGAGATTGAGTAGATTGGGCCTGTACTCCTCTGGAGTTTAGAAGAATGAGAGGTGATCTCATTGAAACATATAAGATTCTGAGCAGATTGACAGGATAAATGCTGAGAGATTGTTTCCCCTGGCTGGAGAATCTAGAACTAGGGGGCACAGTCTCCGGATAAGAGGTTGGCCTTTTAAGACTGAGATGAGGGTTGTGAATCTGTGGAATTCTCTGCCCCAGAGGGCTGTGGATGCTCAGTTGTTGAGTATATTTAAGGCTGAGATAGATAGATGTTTGGACTCTAGGGGAATCAAGGGATATGGGGATAGAACAAGAAAGTGGAGTTGAGGTTGAAAATCAGTCATGAGCTTATTGAATGGCGGAGCGGGCTCGAGGGGCCGTATGGCCCACTCCTGCTCCTAATTCTTATGTTCTTAAGCAGAGGGATTTGGTGGTTCAGGTTCACTAGATTAAAAGTAGCACTTCAAGGGGATAAGGGCATAAATAGTTAATGGAATACTGTGTTTTATGGCAAGTAGTATAGAAGTTAAAAAGCAAGATATAACAGTGAATCTGTTTAAATTCTTCAAAGGAGCACAGTTGGAGTATTGTATACAGTTTTGGGCCCCACACTATATAGGAAGAATGTTGAGTCAATAGAAAGGGTGAAAGACAGATTCTCTAGGATTCTGATAGCAAAATACTGCGGATGCTGGAAATCTGAAATAACAACAGAAAACGCTGGAAAAACTCAGCAGGCCAGGCAGCATCCGTGGAGAGAGAAAGAGAGTTAACGTTTCAGGTCGATGAAAGGTCATCGACCTGAAACGTTAACTCTCTTTCTCTCTCCACGGATGCTGCCTGGCCTGTTTCTCTAGGATTCTGCCTGGTACGAGGAAATACAAATACGAAGAAAGACTTGAAAATCTGGAGCTGTATTTGTTACAACAGAGGTGATTTGATAGAGGTGTTTAAAAATTCTAAAGGGATGGGATAGAGTGGATGGAAACAAAGGCCACGATTTTCTCGATCGATGCGGCTTGGGAGCGGATCAGGTGGCTTCCGGGTTCCAGTCCCGCCCCCAACTACATCCGGCCCACAGACGTGATTTTACGCTGATTGACCTTGTTAAGCCCGCCCTGTGGGCTTGCCAGCCAATTAAGACGAAGCCGGTCAGATGATGTCATTTGATGACGCGTCATCTGCCGGTTTTCTTAAAGGGACCACGCACAATTTTTTTTGACACCTGATTTCTCCGTGTTTGACAGCATTGAGGTGCTGCAAACACTGACAATCACTGTACAAAGGTGAGCTCTTGCACCCAGACCCTCCAGTGACTCCCTCCATGGGCTAGAACAGATGGCAGCTGCAGGTGAGGTTACAGAAGCGATCTGTCACTGGTGAGGTGGGACTAGACATACAATTCAAAACTTGTTACCTACAGAAAAGTCTAAATGCATTAAAAATGAATTTCCCAACATTTTCTTACCTCTGAAACTCACCTGTGCACTATTGGATCCTTCACACCACTTCTGCAGCTGTCATCAATGCAGAAACATTACAGCAGACTCACAACACGCCACACTTACCTGGCGTGGTGTCCAGATGTCGGGAAGCCCCTAGTAGAAGTGTCAAAATTGAAAAAGAGCCCGTTAACTGCCTGTTAACAACCTTTAACAGGCAGTTAAGTGCCTATAATTCTCTTCCTGCCACTAGGTGTCGGGTCCATGCGCAAATCGGGGACCTGACACTTGGGAAGATTGATTGGAGGCGGGTTTACGGCAAGTTTTCTGCCCGCTGTCAATCTTTGCGATTTTGCCGGAGGCCCCGCCTCCAAACCCGCCCCCTGAGCACCGGCAAAATCCCGGCCAGACTGTTTCCAGTGGTTGAGGGGACTTGGATGTAAAGTTAAATTGAGGCGATTTAGGATTTGAGAGCTAGAGAAGCCTTTATTTTTTATATGGACGATTGTGTGGTTGTGGAATGAGTTAGTGATTGAAGCAGAGACCTCTAATAGGTTAGAGAGGCAGTTGAAGGAAAGGGGAATATAGGAACAGAGTGCAATAGAGGATAGACTATAGAGGATTAGTACAACTACTCAGATGGAGGATAATTATTAAAATGGACTGGTTGGGCCAAATGGCCTGTTTCCCTTTTCATGTAATTCTATGTATATCTTTCCTTGGGATCCTTGGACATAAACCACCAGGTCCCAGTGATTTGTCTAAAGTTTGACTAAATTATTTAGACCATTTCTTTTTGAATAGTAAATCCACTAACTTTTCTAAAGCCATCTCTGGTGATTCTACAATTCCAATATCCACCTACTCCATGAAAACTGAGGCACTTTATTTATTTAGTATCTCGGCCATTCCTCCACTTTCCACTGCAAGCTTGCCTCCTTCATTGGATTGGATGAATCGGGAAGTAGTGAGTAGGTGAGGATACGTTTTTGTTTTGAAAGATGGAAGATTGTCGCAGGAAGGGGAGACTTGAGGGAGGTGAGCAGTTCTGCAGTTTTGAGATCCTGGGAATAGACAAATTTAAGAGTGCAGTGATCTTCAACACAGTGAGAATGCCAGCAGGAAGAAGAGCATGTAGGACGATGTAATGGGAAAAATTATCTCAAAAAGCTGCTGCTGTCGAGGCTGGTGAATTGGACTGAGCTGAGCGTTAAACCCCGGATACTCGGGCAATGTCGTACGCTGATATCCAGACTATGTGTCCAAGTGTGTAGCAATGTCTGTTTATTTAGAAGTGAACATTATATAAACAGGAATAGATGGTAGGAAGTTGCTTGGCTGCGAAAATCGCTGGGCGCCAATGTTGCAGCAAAGCATGAGCCACAAGCTGCAGAGCTCGGATTATGCTACTGGCTCTCCCCCTCCAAGCCACTGTCTCCTCCAATTTCTCACCCAAGTGGCCATTTTTTGATCTGTGAGCCCAGACAGTGAGTGTTGGCAGGATATTCGACTATAGAGGAGCATCACTGCTGAGCCTAATCCTGTGTTCAGCCGACGTCCATGTACCTGCCCCTTCCAGCGGGAACCACTTGATTACTGTAATCAGGAACGGTAGCTGGTTTCCCCTTAGCCCAGGGCATTCGAGGCCAACCTTAGCTGTCCACCACCAGCCTGGTTGAGATCAGATAACTCAGCACAGACCAGAGATTTACACTGGACCTACATGGTGTGTATAGCACTGTCTCACTCTGGTTGATCTATCCATTGACTCATCAGGGAGCCGATGCTTGTTTTTTTTTAATGTAACAGTTAAATTCCTACATATGTATAAATTGTAAGATTATATTGGAGTAGGGTTGCATTTTCCCCTTTCTCCTCCTCCCCCCCCCCCCCTCCCCTCAGCCATGCTCGTGTAACCCCAGTGGATAAATTATAGTGGCTTCAACCGCGGCCTGAGCAACTTACCCATCGACGCACCCTTTCAGCTGTGTTGGTGTGTAGTCTGGGAGAAAATTAAGATATTCGAACCCTCAAAAATGAGTGAGGAATTTTATAGTGTGGTCTGTTATGATGCAACTGTTCCCTTGAAAATTTTGTTTTAAAGCATTTACGGGAAAGCTAGATAAATACATGTGGGAGAAAGGAATAGAAGGATATGCTGATACGGTTAGATGAATTAGGGTGGGAGGAAGCTCGTGTGGAGCATAAATACCGCAATAGACCTGTTGACCTGAAAGGCCTCTTTCTGTGCTGTGAATTCTATGTAATTCTATGAAAAAAGCTCATCCTGAATACAATGTTATGACCTGGCCTCAAAGTGCTACTGCATCGTAACACAGGAGCACACTGCAAGCTTTAAAGGAACCTTCCAAGAAAGCTCATAATACAGAGAACAAGGTGAAATTATTAACTTGGTAGTGTTCGGAAGGAAATATTTTGCAGACATACTTCCTCTAATTGTTCAGCGTTGTTCCGCAGCATGTGAATTGTCTCCGTAGGGTTTTCTCTCGATATTAATGTGATCTAGGCTGCAGAACACAAGTCTGAAGAAGTTTGGGAATCGTGACCTTGCTTCCAAACAATCAAGAGCGTCTGTTTTGATGGCGCTTTCTTTGCCAGTGCATACGGGCCCACTCGCATGTTGGACAGCAGAAGACTTGTTGCCTTGCTTCCTGAAACAGCAGCTTCAACGGGGAAGTCGATGCTTACCTTGTTCTTCTGGTTTTGAAGTTTGAGGCAGCATTGACTTAATGGGTGAGAGTCCACAGCACATAACTGCTTAGAATTTGACACTAAACCAAACGTTTCACACACACGCAAGTCACGGTGTAGCTTAACCTGACACTGATCTAGTGCAGTGCTCTTTTGAGGTTAAGGTTCAGTCATTTTATTGGGCCAGAGTGATATCAGTATTTGCCAGTAATGTTACAGGCTGCATATGCCTCTGAGCACAGAAGTGTATTTCTTGCAGTAGTATTTAAATATTTAAACTCAACCTTGCTGTCTCCATTTAATCTTTTTGTTCTACAGAGGAGTACTTTCATGTTTTTTGTTTTCCCTGAACAACATCGTATCATGTGTTTTTAAAGGAGGCTTTGCCCTGAATATAATCCATACAGTACCCTGACCTGGGAGTATCAATGGGGCAGTGTGGAGGGAGCCATTACCCTGTATCTAACCCATACTGTATGCTAACCAGAACAGGCACGATGGGCTGAATGGCCTCCTTCTGCGCTGTATCATTCTATGAGCCTGGAAGTATCAAAGGAACAGTGTCGATGGAGCTTGACTCTGCATCTAACCATACTGTTCAATGCCTCAGAACAATTAATGTGGCGATGTAAAAAAAAAAAAGCTTTAGCTAGCATCTAACCTGTGCTGTACCTGTCCTGGGGGGGCGGGGCGGGGGCGGGGGGTACTCAATGGGACAGTGTAAAATGAACTTGGCTTGAGAGTATTGATTGGGCACAGTAAAGGGAGCTTTGCTCTACATCTAACCTGTGCTGAACCTGACATATGAGCACTCAATGCTGACACTGGATGACAAAAATGGAAATGGGTTCTCTTTCCCAGCGCTGGCGTTTCAGCTTGATGAATCTTGGTCTGTGCTGACTTAACTGATCTCAGCGAGAGTGAGCGGAGGGGGGGGGGGGGGGCGGGAATCATCCTCATTGCTCCCCAGTCCTCCTAAACATGAAGGATTGGTATTCTGGTATGGTTCTGGAGGGTTGCCAGTTGCCTATTCACCCTACCCCAGTATGAGTCAGCACCTTCAGTAGAGAATAGAACATTTTTCGGTCCGGAGAAGCTAACTTTGAGCCAGTTACAATCTATATTTGCTCTCCATGCACAGCCCTTTAACAGGCAGCCTGTTTGGTTTCTTCCAGGTGTATCAGCCATTGTCTAATGAAGCTGAAATTGCACAGACCAAGAAGTTATTCCGGAGGCGACGGAATGACCGGAGGTGAGTCTTAAGCTGCTGGTCGTCATGGTAACCTGTGCTGGGTTAGAATCTCACTCAACTTGTAGGTTTGACAGTTTTAGTTTAATTTATCGGTCTTCAATAAAGAAAACAAAAACCCTTAAGTGAAACAAAATCCAAAGCAGTGTCAAGTATATTATCCTCAGTTAAACTAAAAAGAATGTTAGTCTTTTTATTAAACATGGTCTTTTGACCCTGATTGGTATATAAAATATCTTGCAGTGAGTTTGTTTTCTCCACTAATAGTTTTTTTTAATGTTTTTATTTTATAATATTTTCTTGGTGATACAGTATTTGTTTTGTGCTCAACAATGTGAAGGATTTTAGTGTAGGGGAATGGAGCTCCATCCATTTTGGGCACCTACTAAGTCAAAAGCTCCAACGATGTTCCTAAGAACTGGGTTAAGACTGTCTGAGCCCAATTCACCTAGGATCCATGCAGCAGGACGAGGAGGCCAGTGGTGCAGCAGTAGCTGAAGAGGAGGAAATGGAGGAAGCAGAGATGCAGCAATCGCCTCCTTCTAGTCATTCCCAGATCTGGCCCTTGCACAAGACGGAGCTTTTATTTTGTAACTTACTTAATTATTTTCTTTCCCCTCCAGTAATCTTGCTGCAATGCACCATCACTGGTGGAGAGGGTAGTCTGTGCACCTGCTCCTAGGCCTCTTCCAATACTGGTCTGAAACCAGCTGCTGGAAGGTGAGTGAGGGGGTTCTTGGGGTGACTTCCTCGGATTTGTTCCTCCGCCTCTATTCCTCTGTAGGAAGGGTCCTGGCCTCTTGTGTTGTGCCTCCCCATAGTGGCATAGTTGAGATCACATGTCACCAGAGGTGAATGAATCTCCATGTTACCTTTCCATGGTATGCTGTGCACCTCAGCAAAAAACAAATTCTTGAAAAAGAGCTCAAGCCTTGCGCGCAGTGGGAAAGGTTTCCCCCTTCCTTCCTCTCTGCTCCCATTTCCCGATGATCTGATCTGAGATCTAGCCGCAGTTCAATCACTTCAGTGATCTGTTTAACTGTCAAACTTGCAAGAGGTGATGATGCAGAATATTTGGATCTCTCCAACACGCTGAGGCACTAACAGGTACAACTTTCAGAAAAAATTGCTTTGCATCACCTCTGTAGCTTGGAGCTGTTAAATGTAGCCTGTTGCCTTTCCCTATCCTTCATCACACATCAGCTTCCCCTTTGTCACATTAACCCAAGTTTAAATGTTTCATAATCTGTATACTTAATATTATAGTACTTCAGGACTTCTAGTGCTCGGGTTAACTATCGTGGACTGGTGCATTTTATTTTGTTGGCCGGGTGTGGTCTGTACCACTGGATTCGTTGATGGGTGTTTCACTGCAAGGAGTAGGATTCAGTATGTTGTTTTTGTTTGTACACACCAACCTATAGCTGCAATTTACTTGGAAAATTATTGTGGCCTTGTCTTTGCTTCTGTCTTTGCAGTTTTGCAATGTGCCACTGGGGCTTGTGGGCAGCAGCTGTGAACAAAAAAAAAGATACTGCGCTCTATTCCTTGACTTTGATGAGGCCCAGCAGTGACTTCAGCCCAGCTCACCAGCCCTCGCAAAATGGCGATCTGCCATTGACTGTGGAGTAGCCACTTAGAACAGGATTATTTTTCACAGCAAATGTTTTTTTTATGGGGGAGTGGGAAAGAGAGATACAGGCAGGCAGATCCAGAAACTGTTGGAGATATCATGGTTGGTGGAAAGGAATAAATAGTTGATGTTGAAGGCACTTTCCCATAGTGATCATCTTCCTGTAACCTTTGTGCATAATGCTGTTACCCATTTATTACACTTTTTTTGTTTGTTATACACGCGATTAGATGGTAGTGTTCTTTGTGTGTATTCCACCTGGGTTTTAATAAGAAGAAACATTAACTTAAAGTTTTAAGCCAAACCATGAGGCACTTTCTGGATAAATCAATTGAATTATCAAAAATGCAAAAAGGAACAATTGACAGGGGAAGCAGCAAATACAATCTTAGTTCATTCACTTAAAGACTTGTGTAACTTGTTCAAGCTATAGGTCATTAACACTAGTAATTATTATTCCTGGTGAGTTATCTTTGCATGTATTTTAACTGCTTGCTTATAATTTTGTGTTTTTTTAAATGCCATTTGATGCTAAAGATTCCAGGAGAATTAATTCACATGCTCTCCTGTTAAAGAACATGAAGGTCAACGTGTATACGGTTCTGTGTTGATAAAAGAGTCATAGACAGTATCTATTGTTTTATTGGTAATTAAGGATATCATTGCCCTTGAGAAAGTAAAGATGAGCAATGAAGATAATTCAGACTATCAGCATTTTTAAGTTTTTGGAATGGTTAAGAAAATTGGCCTTTTTTTTGGAAGAGAGACTCCAAGGTTACCACTGAAGATTCATGGTTATGAGGGAATTGAAAATCGTTGACTATGGTGAAGGTTTCAAATACAAGGAGAACAAATTAAAAATTAGGAAGTTAAGAGTAAGAAGTGAAGTCCTGCAAAACTTTTTTTTTATTCGAAGGATGATCGAGTTGTAGAATAAGTTACCAGGGAAAACCATTATAAGTAAATTCAAGTGGCAATTAGATGCGCCTCTGGAGAGAGTAGGGATTGTGGAATATGTTGAAAAAGGTGAGTACATCAAATCTATCATAAGAGGATTGACTTTTCCTGTTCCTAAAAATTCTTATTGTATCTAAGTAAACAGGTAAAAGAGCAAATATCTGATCTTGTGTTTCATGGAGTTTGGGGTAGGTCCTTTATCTTCCATGCGCTGCCTTTGAATTATTGCAGTTAGTGGCACCACAAATTCTGTATTGGGGGGGATGAAGGCTAGGCCTAGGCACCGCAGCACAAACAGCATCATTTCATGACTAACACAGCTGCCACCAGTACTATAGGCCAGGCTGTGCGACTGCCTTTGTTAATCTAGCCTGGAATATGTTGCAAAGACACAAATATTTCTTCTCCTGCTCCAGAAATCTGTGCTTTCCAAACTCTATGCTATTGCCATAACTTTTTTTTTTAACAAATCCTTTTAATGTCTTACGGCTGGGTGACCTACTGACGTTTTGAACCATCAGTTGAATCCATTCTTTTCAGGGACCTGTGCGGCATTGTGAAGAAAACAGGAAAAGTTCATGAGGTTTCAAATTCTGATATGATAGTCATGTAGACTTGATGTTTACGCTCATGGCTGCTTGAACAGGCAGAACACTTCCTAGAGCATCATGGGGATCACTTTCTGTACCTTGAGCCTTGTGCTCTGTACAACAATTCATCCCATGATGTGATGTGTCAGTTGGCATGCTCGGTTGAAATATGTGATGGTCTTGTTGATGACCTTCCTGTGACTGGTCCATTTTGGGAAAGGAGACTAGGGATATGGGTTTAGACATTGCCATCCAGCATTTGTCTCAGTATTTCCCCTCAAGCCAAAGTGAACTGAAGTGTAACAAAATACCCAAGATATGCAGTCACTTCGCTTATTTGGCATATGTACCATACTATTTATGACCCCTGTAAAATACCAAACAGTGGCTAATAATGTGGGCTTTATAAATTCATTGCAGTCTGGTGACCTTGTGTAAATAGTCAGATTTCTCTACTTGTCATTATTAGACAAGTTGTGCTGGAGCTGAACTGACAGCCCTAGTTTGTTGATGTGATCAGCAAGAACTGCTCTCCGCAATAGCTGTATGAGTGGTTACAAGCTATTCCAGCTCACTAACCCAGAGACTGAGAAATTCTGAAGGGCTTTAGTGCTGACAGCACCAAGATTGAAAAGAGTTGCAACAAAGACACAAGAAAATATAGTTGGATGATGTCAAGTTTGGATTTTTAAAAAGCCAGTAGATTGTAAGAAGTAAAGACTGAATAGCTAAGGAGTTCCACCATTTTAAGGACCTAGTAAGCTAGAGTAAAAGACAGTGTCGACTTCAGCAGAGTGAGGCTGCTGGGAGGGGGTGGAGGGAGATCATGTAGTATATTATATTTGGAGTTTACGAGAAAGAAGAGAAAAATGTTCAGAGAAGCAGTGATCATAGTCCGACCAATTAAAATAGCAAGAAAGGTTGCCATAGAGAGGGAGTTGGAGACTAGAATGAACAAAAAAAAATGCCCATCAGGCCACAATTACAACTGTACTGGTATTCAACGACAATAATTTGCATTTATATAGCGCCTTTAACGTATTAAAATGTCCCAAAGAACTTCACAGAAGCGTTATGAGACAAATTTTGACACCAAGCTACATAAGAAGATATTAGGACAGGTGAACAAACGCTTGGTCAAAGAGGTGGGTTTAAGGAGGATAGAGAGGCAAAAAGGTTTAGGGAGAGAATTCCAGAACTTGGGGCCTAGACAGCTGAAGGTACGTTCACCATTAGTGGAGTGAAGGAAATCGGGAATGCACAAGAGGCCAGAATTGGAGGAACACACAGATCTTGGAGGGTTGCAGGCAATGTTCCCTCTAATTTTTTTTTGGCCCGCGTGGCCCTTTTAACGGGCTTTGCGGGCCAATCACAATTGCGCGCATGCGCGGTTCTTCTATTTAAAAGCCAGCTCACCAGCTGTGGGGGATCTCCGGAGTGCTGCGCGGTCGCACAGCTTAAAGGGAACGTTAAGCACTAACCTGTGGTTTAAGTGGGTGAGTTGCAGGGATGGAGAAGGTTACAGAGATATGAAAGGGCGAGACATTGGAGTAATTTGAACACAACAACAACTACTTGTATTTATATAGCGCTTTTAACGTAGTAAAACGTCCAAAGGCACTTCACAGAAGTGTAATAAGACAAAAAATAGACACCAAGCCACAAAGAAATTAGGGCAGATGACCAAAAGCTTGGTCAAAGATGTAGGGGTAAAAATTGAGTCGCGCCCCATTTGGGGCGCTAACCTCGCCGGGGCGCGACTTTTAGCGCCCCGAAAAAATTAGCGGCCCCGCGCCGGAACTTCAGTGGTTGCGCCCCAAGAGGGAAGCGGGGCGCAACTGGAAGCACCCCGCATCCCTCTTGGGGCGCTGCGAGTGAATATCCTGGCGCTACGTGCCGCAGCGCCACGCGCTGCGGCACGTCGCGCCGCGGTATTGCAGGCCTTCCTCCCCTTCTTAAAAGGGAGGGACCCTGCGCAGCGCGAACCGGGGCCCAGCTGGGCCCCCAGGGATCGGGAGTGCCGGCAAAAGAGCCCGGCACTCAAGAGAAGTGCCGGGCTCTTGGAGCGCAGCCGCACTTCACGGTGGGGGGGCTTCACGGGGGCCGGGGACAGGTGCTGGCAGGCGGCCAGCAACAAAAATGGCCGCCTGCCACCTCCGCTTTAAATATCGCCGCCCCGGCCGCACGTACGCCTCCCTGAACCCGTCGGACATAGCGTCTGGCGGTAAATCAGGGGGCGTGACTGAAGATCACGGCCGGGGCGCGAGCGGGGTGCTGCGCACGGCGATGACGTCATCGCCGGCGGCGCAGCGCCACAGGGCGCTACCGGCTGCCGCCGCCGCTAACCTCCCACTAAATTTTTCGGGAGGCGTGGGCGGCGCTGCGCCCGGGCGTTAGCTGCTTTACGCCCCATTAGCGCCCTCTTAAGGCGCTAACGGGAGGCGCAAGCAGCTGAATTTTTCCCCCGTAGGATTTAAGGAGCATCTTAAAGGAGGAAAGCGAGGTAGAGAGGTTTAGGGAGGGAATTCCAGAGCTTAGGGCCTAGGCAACAGAAGGCACGGCCACCAAAGGTTGAGTGATTATAATCAGGGATGCTCAAGAGGGCAGAATTTGAGGAGCACAGATATCTTTGGGGGGGGGTGGGGGGGCTAAAGGAGATTACAGAGATAGGGAGGAGCGATACCATGGAGGAATTTGAAAACAAGGATGAGAATTTTGAAATCGAGGTGTTGCTTAACTGGGAGCCACTGGAGGCCAGCGAACACGGGTGATGGGCGAACGGGACTTGGTGCGAGTTAGGACATGGGCAGCCGGGTTTTGGATAACCTCAAGTTTACATAGGGTAGAATGTGCGAGGCCAGCCAGGATTGCGTTGGAATAGTCAAGTCTAGAGGTAACAAAGGCATGGATGAGAGTTTCAGCAGCAGATGAGCTGAGGCAGGGGCGGAGATGGGCAATGTTACGGAGGTGGAAATACGTGGTCTTAGTTATGCCACGGATATATGGTCGGAAGCTCATTTCAGGGTCAAATATGACACCAAGGTTGCGAACAGTCTGGTTCGGCCTCGGACAGTTGCTAGGGAGAGGGATGGAGTCAGTGGCTAGGGAACGGAGTTTGTGGCGGGGCCCGAAGACAATGGCTTCGGTCTTCCCAATATTTAATTGGAGAAAATTTCTGCTCATCCAGTACTGGATGTCGGACAAGCAGTCTGACAAGTTAGAGACCGTGAAGGGGGCGAGAGAAGTGGTGCTGAGGTAGATCTGGGTGTCGTCAGCGTACATGTGGAAACTGACGCTGTGTTTTCGGATGATGTCGCCAAGGGGCAGCATATAGATGAGGGGGCCAAGGATACATCCTTGGGGGACACCAGAGATAACGATACGGGAGTGGGAAGAGAAGCCATTGCAGGTGATTTTCTGGCTACGATTAGCTAGATAAGAATGGAAGCAGGCGAGAGCAGTCCCACCCAGCTGGACGATGGTGGAGAGACGTTGGAGAAGGATGGAGTGATCAACCGTGTCAAAGGCTGCAGACAGGTCGAGAAGGATGAGGAGAGATAGTTTACCTTTGTCACAGTCACAAAGGATGTCATTTGTGACTGTGAAGGATGAGATGAGATGACAAGGATGAGAATTTTAAATTCGAGGCATTGCTGGACCAGGAGCCAATGTAGGTCAGCAACTCACAGGTGTGATGGGTGAATGGGACTTGGCGCGAGTTATATGGGCAGCAGAGTTTTGGATGAGCTCAATGAAATCAAGTTTATTAAAAATCTTTGTTAGGAAGCAGTTAAACATGGGTGAGGATTACAAGGAGAATTCACTTAGAACAGTAAGGGGGAAAAATTGGGTTGCTTTGCGCCTCCCGTTAGTGCCCTAAGAGGGTGCTAACTGGGCACAAAGCAACTAGTGCCCGGGCGCAGCGCCGCCAACGCCTCCCGCAAAATTCAGCGGGAGGTTAGCGGCGGTGGTAACCGTTAGTGCCCCACGGCGCTGCACCGCCGGCGATGATGTCATCGCCGTGCGCAGCGCACCGGCCGCGATCTTCGGTAGCGCCCCCCTGACTTACCGCCGGACGATATGTCCGACGGGGTCGGGGGCCTACCTGTGGCCAGGGCGGCGCTAATTAAAGGCGAGGTGCCGGGCGGCCATTTTTGTTGCTGGCTGCCTGCCAGCACCTGCCCCCTCTGCCATCCCCAGCCTCCCCTGAAAGCCCCCCCTGCGGAGTGCTGGCTGCGTTCCGTGAGCCCGGCACTTCTCTTGAGTGCCGGGCTCTTTTGCCGGCACTCTGATCCCTGGTGGCCCAGCTGGGCCCCGGGTCGAGCCGCGCTAGGCCCCTCCCCTTTTAGAAGGGGAGGAAGGCCTGCAGTACCGTGGCGCGACGTGTGCCGCGATATTCCCTCGCAGCGCCCCAAGAGGGAGGCGGGGCGCTCCCAGTAGTGCCCTGCTTCCCTCTTGGGGCGCTACCGATGAATTTTGGCCACGGAGGGTTCTAATTTTTTTCCGGGCGCTAAAAGTAGCGCCTCGGCGAAGTTAGCGCCCCAAAGGGGGCGCGACTCAATTTTTCCCCCCTAAGAGTCTGAAATGACTGTAGATGCCAAGGTGTGGAAAACGGAGTAACTTAAGATAGATTTTAAGCCTACCCCACTCCAGTGGAAATCGGGTGGGCAGGCTGTTAAAATCGGCCAGGTAACTTTCCCACACACATCACACATGGATCCCACTGATTTCAGTTTAAACCTGCTTTTCTGAGCTGCCGGAAAGGCCACCTCCGCCCTGGGCTATCCATGACTTGTCATCTTGCCAGCGAGCCTCCTGCCCAAAATTCTGCTCCTGCCCGCCAGTCACCTGCCACTTCCTGCCCATTATGGGCAGTCAGCAGCTGACTGGCAGCATGCAGATGATGCCTGGGAGTTAAAATCACCCGGACCTCACAACAACAACTTGTATTTCTATAGCGCCTTTAACATAGTAAAACTTCCCAAGGTGCTTCACAGGAGCGTTAACAAACAAAATTTGACACCAAGCTTTAACTATGTTAAAGGCACTATATAAAAGGTTTTCTTGTTGTTGGTTAGGAACAGAATTGAGGATTCTAGGAGTAAATACAGATGGAGGTAGAGATGGTGTGTGAACTTTGATAGTTCTAGAGCTGCTGGGACTGTAAAAATTGTTCTGCGGAGAAGACAACGGGTTAAGAATTAGTAGTGTAGTGGACTGGGTGGTGCAGTGGATTAGATACTGGCCTTTCATTTCTCGCACCTGGCTTGGACCAGGATGAAAACCACCTTTTTGTAGTGGCTGTAAGGGCTCTATTTGAAATGGGTGTCAAGCCATGTTTCCAGTGGCAGTAAATTGGCAGTCTTGCTCAGAGAAGCATGAGAAATAGAAAAATTTTACACTGACAAGAATTCAAATATTGGGGTTGTGGTTAGGCAAGTATTCAGAAGATGTGTTTGAGTGAAGGGGTGGGGGGGACATAAATTTGGTAATTGAACTGAAAATGTGGAGTCAGTATTTTTAAACTCTGGCTCTTGTAACTTCAATCAGCAGCGATTTTTGGAATTCTTTCAAAATAACAAACGTTGCTGGGATGTCCATGAATAAGTATTTCCTGTGAATCAACAGAGTTGGTGAATTCTACCAAATAATGCTGCCTATCCCAATGCCCCGATAAAACTGGTAAAATGCTGCTCCAACTGCACAAAAAGGACCTTCACCCAAGACTCAAACTATCGGAAGATTACAGCACGGAAGTGCAGTACGTTGGAGCACGAATGCACACTGTGAGAATGTGGAGGGGTGCGAGTCCAGTCCGTTTACTTCACCCGAATTGAGATCTCGGCTGCAGATGCAGTTCTAGGGATTTATGCCAACTGCTTCCCATAGAGAAAGGGATGGTGACTCAGAGGCAGGGGTATTGATGCACCGCTGCCTGCTCGGAGCAGCATTGGCATAGCCCTGGCAATAAGTTTGTGGCCTCGGGTGACCAAGAAGGCACTGGGGAGAATATAGGGGTTTTTTTGGACCTCATGACTTTTTATTATCGACCGTTTTCTTTATTCTGCTCATTTCTTTTCAAATCTATTGCTACATCGCTTGAAAACGCAAAATTGCTTGATTACCACGATCTGCACACCATTTACTGCTTCCATTTTAATAGCTTTTATTAAAACCGCATTCTACATGGTTTTTCACCATTGATGTTTTTCCTTGTACAGCAGTTAATGTTTGCATATGGTTTGTTATTGATTACCTTTTATTTATTTTTTTTATTTGGAGGACTGCAGAACCGCACTGTAAGAGAACCTAAAGCATCATCTCATTCAATAAATATTCTGAGGAAAGCTGAGCTGATGTCAAGTGAGACTGCGTTTGCCTGTAAGCAGCCCAGTGGGACGTGCTGCATGTTGGTACAATAGACCATGTAGCTGGTGGCCCATGATTTTACACACAGCAAGTTCTCAATTTCAGAAGGTCTGTTTTGGGGGTTTCTGGATTTCTGTCACAATCCCTGCAGCAGCTAGTTAGAGTTGGTAAAGCCCTGAGAACAGGGCCTTTGCGTGTTTTATTTTCCAGAGAATGATATGTGTATGATATGATAGAGAGAGAGAGAAGTGCAAGACTTTAAAAAAAAAGTTTCAAAATTGAGGAGTCCTCAAATTTCCCTGGGTCCGAACATGTGTCTAACCTGGGGAGACACCCTCCAACCAGGGTTGAAAGTGATGTTCTAGGTTCTCTTTGCAACTAAATTGTCTGTAAGCTCCTGTGTGTGAAATTGCATCAGAGGTTGGTGTTTAGCAAAGTCCTTTCATTGCCCAAATAGGAACCACAAATATTTACAGCACAGAAGGAGGCCATTGTGTCTGTGCTGGTTCTTTGCCAGTTCAATCCTAAGCTAAGTCTACAGCCCTGCTGTCTCCTCATAGCCCTGTGTCTTCCTCTGCTTCAAATATGTGTCCAATTTTCTCTTAATACATACAGTGGTCTATGTGATAAAGGATTGCCATGCTCCAGCAGCTCTCTGAGTAAAGATATTTCTCTTACACTTTCTCCTCATTCCCTTAGTGCCAATTATAAATTGATAACCCCGTGTCAATCACTTCCCAACCAAAGGATATAGTTCTTCCAAATCCACTCTATCAAAAGCCTTCAGAATTTTAAAAAAATTATGTTAAATATCCTCTTCGCTTCGCCTTCTCTGCCCCAATAGTCCTAGGATCTCAATTCTCTCCTCATCTTACTTACTCAGCCTGGTGAATCTATGATAGACGTTACATAGAATTACATAACATGTACAGCACAGAAACAGGTCCATGTGGCAGCGGGTTCCACATTCCCACCACTCTCTGTAAAGAAATTTCTCCTAAATTCTTTATCTATTTGATCTGTTGGTGGCTATCTTATATGTATGCCCCCTTTTCTGGCCTCACCCACAAGTGGAAACAGTGTTTTCAGGTCCACTCTCAGACCCCTTCATAATTTTAAAGACCTCGATCAGTCTTCTCTTTTCCAGAGAAAAGAGCCCCAGCCTGCACAATCTTTCCTGATAGTTGCATCCTCTCAATTCTGGTAGCAACCTTGTAAATCTTTTCTGCACTTTCTCCAGTACTTCTTGTAGTGTGGGAACCCAAACTGCACAGAGTACTCAAGCGTGGTCTAACCAAGGTTCTATATAGATTTAACATTACCTCCCTGCTTTTATATTCTGTTCCTCTCTAAATGAATCCCGTTACTTTGTTTGCACTTTTATGGTCGTATCGATTTGTGTTGCTACTTTTAGCGATTTATGTATCTGCATTCTCCAATTTCTTTGCTCCTCTGTCCCATTTAGTTTCTTGCCTACCAAGGAACAAGTGGCCTCCTTATTACTCCTACCCAAATGAATCACGGGTTGGCTGGGGAATACATATCAGCAAACTGTCAATGGAATAGAACTGATGTAAAGCAAATTGTGAATCACTATAGATTTCTGTCTCTATTCAGCTGCATCGGCCTGCTGCTGCCCCACCACCTCCATTCCCATTCTACCCAGGCTTCGGCCTGTCCCAGCCCTGACCTCAAATGACTCTGCAAATTCTTCCCGACCTTTCCTTTCCCAACCCACGTCAGACTTTATCTACTCAATGAGACCCACTGTCTGCTTCCTTAACCCCTTCCCAACACAGCTCTTGACTACTCAACCAGCTGTCCTGACCAAGTGCTTGTGAACATCATCAACTTCTCCCTTTCATTAAATGTTACAACACAGAAACAGACCGATCAGTCCATCAAGTCTGGTGTTTTTCTCCAGATGAGCCACTCTAATCTGACTCTCCTGCTCACCCCCCCCCCCCCCCCCCCCCCCCCCCCCCACCCCCATACCCTTTCATATTTTTTTATAGCACCTATCTAAAAACAAAATGCATGGACTCAGCTTCACCAACAGCTTGTGGCATCATTTTTCACATTCTAATCATCTTCTGTGCAAAGAATTTTTTTCCAGCTTCCCCTTTTATTGTAACTCTCGCTGACCAGTGGATACAATTCATCATCGTTTACCTTATCATAACCTTGCAGGACCTTAAAGACTTCTATCAGATCAGCCTTTAGCCTTCTCAGCTCAACTGAAAAAACCCTAACCTCTCCAGTCTCTTCATAACTGTAACGCCTCACTGTTGGTAACAACCTAGTGAATTTATGCTGCACCTTTTCCATTACTTTATATCATTCTTATATTGGGTTGCCTAAAACCAGACTCCACCTGCGGCCTAACAAGTCCAACATTAACTCTTTGCTTTTGTATTCTATGCCTCTAGATATAAAACCAAAGATTCTGTTTGCCTTTTTATGGCCTTATCTACTTGCGCTACCGTATTTAATTACCTCTGTATCTGATCATCAAGGGTCCATCTGCTGCTCTACTTGATTTCAAATCTTACAATTTAAGGTGTATTTCCTTTCCCTGTTCTTGCATCTAAAATGTATCTGCCACCTATCTGCTGTTCCTGTTAGCTCTATCTATGGCTTCCTGCAGTCTTTCATAATCTGTCATAATTTGCCATAAACCAACCCCCAGTTTGGTATGATTAGAAAATTTTAATATTGTTCCTTCAATTCCTGAGTCCAGATGATTTATGTGCATATAAATCATTTCCCTAAATTCACAACAGCCATCATTGCTGTCAAAATGCCATCGTCGATATTCTGTCCTCTTCAACAACTGCCCGCTTCTGATCTCCCCTTCCTCATAATAGTCCTTGTATGCTTCACCACCTAACCCCTGTGCCCACCTCTGGTCGTTGCACTCTGTTTAAATTTCTTCAGTTTGACATACACTGAAAACCATCCTGATGAAAATCACCAATTTTTACCCTGTGTGACTGTGGCCATAGAGTTGGGGGTAATATATTAGCATGGATAGAGAATTGGCTAACTAACAGAAAGCAGAGAGTCGGGATAAATGGGTCATTTTCCGGTTGGCAAACGGTAACTAGTGAGGTGCCACAGGGATAGGTGCTGGGGCCTCAACTATTTACAAGCTACATTAATGACTTGGATGAAGGGATCGAGTGTAATGTAGCCAAGTTTGCGGATGATTCAAAGATGGGTGGGAAAGCAAGTTGTGTAGAGGACTCAAAGAATCTGCAAAGGGATATAGACAGGCTAACATTTGGCAGCTGTAGTATAATGTGGAAAAGTGTGAGGTTATCCACTTTGGCAGGAAAAATAAAAAAGCAAATTATTATTTAAATGGAGATAGATTACAAAATGCTACAGTTCAGAGGGACCTGGGGGTCCTTGTGCATGAAACACAAAAAGTTAGCATGCAGGTACAGCAAGTAATCAAAAAGGCAAATGGAATGTTGGCCTTTATTGCAAGGGGGTTGGAGTATAAAAGCAGGGAAGTCCTGCTACAACTATACAGGGTATTGGTGAGACCACACCTTGAGTACTGCGTACAGTTTTGGTCTCCTTATTTAAGGAAGGATATACTTGCATTGGAGGCAGTTCAGAGACGATTCACTAGGTTAATTCCTGAAATGAGGAGGTTGACTTATGAAGAAAGGTTGAGCAGGTTGGGCCTATACTCATTGGAATTTTGAAGAATGAGAGGTGATCTTATTGAAACATATAAGATACTGAGGGGGCTCGACAAGGTAGATGCAGAGAGGATGTTTCCCCTCGTGGGGAAATCTAGAACACAGGGGCACAGGTTTAGAATAAAGGGTCGCCCTTTCAGAACTGAGATGAGGAGGAATTTCTTCTGAGGGTCGTAAATCTGTGGAATTCTCTGCCCCAGAGAGCTGTGGAGGCTGGGTCATTGAATATATTTAAGGTGGAGATAGACAGATTTTTGCAAGATAAGGGAGTGAAGGGTTATGGGGAACGGGCAGGGAAATGGCTTTGAGCCCAAGATCAGCCATGATCTTATTGAATTGCGGAGCAGGCTCGAGGGGCCAAGTGGCCTATTCCTGTTCCTATTTCTTATGTTCTTACGTAGAAGGACATAAGTATGACAAAAAACAGGTTTATAGATTGGAGAAAAATTGATTTTGAGGGGCTGAGAGTAGAACTTGGGAAGATAAAATGGGCAACAATATTGGCAAACAACGATGTAGAACGACAATGGGAAACATTTAGAACGGTGTTCAACAGAGTGCAGGAAAAATATATTCCGCTAAAAGAAAAGAACAAACTAAATACTAATGAGACTCCATGGATGAGTAAAGACATATGGGAACAATTGAGGGTAAGGAAAGAGGCATACATTAAGTACATAGACAGCCGAGGAATGCATGATAAGAGAGAATACGAAGGGATTAGGAGAGAAGTCAAAAAAACAATTGGAAAGGCAAAGAGGAACTATGAAATTAAATTATCAAGGAACATAAAACAAAATAGTAAAATATTTTACAGGCACATCAATAAAAAAGGACGGTTGGGATGGGAATAGGACCATTAAGTGATGGACAGGACAATACCACAGGTAACAATAGGGAGAGGGCAGAAATATTAAATCATTATTTCGCTTCGGTATTTACCAGGGAAATAGAACAGGTGGACATGGCATTGGATGATGAGATGAGTAATGAGATAAGTGCATTTAAAATAAAAAGGGGGGATATATTAAATAAACTAATCAAACTCAAAGAGGATGAAACCCCTGGTCCGGATGGATTGCATCCACGCATTTTAAAAGAATCTAGGGAAGAGATAGCAAAGGCCTTATGACACATATTTAATAATTCGCTAGAAAAAGGTGTAGTGCCAGAGGACTGGCGGACAGCTAACATAGAAACATAGAATCTAGGAGCAGGAGTAGGCCATTCGGCCCGTCGAGCCTGCTCCACCATTCAATACGATCATGGCTGATCATCCAAATCCAGTACCCTGTCCCTGCTTTAATCCCCACAGTACACATATCCCACCCTACCCCCGTAACCCCACGTATTTAATTCCCCCTAACATATCCCATCCTATCCCCATAACCCCACATATTTAATCCCCCCCTAACACTAAGGGTCAATTTATCATAGCCAAATCAACCTAACCCGCACATTTTTGGACTGTGGGAGGAAACCAGAGCACCCGGAGGAAACCCACGCAGACACGGGGAGAATGTGCAAACTCCACACAGACAGTCACCCGAGGTCAGATTCGAGCCCAGGTCCCTGGCGCTGTGAGGCACCAGTGCTAACCACTATGCCATCGTGTTGCCCTAACGTAATACCTGTATTTAAGAAGGGGGCTAGAACATGTCCAGGGAATTATTGACCAGTCAACTTAACATCGGTGGTAGGAAAAGTAATGGAATCCCTACTAAAGGAGAGAATAGAAGAACATCTAGAAACGAAAAGTATAATAATGAATAGTCAGCATGGATTTCAAAAGGGAAAATCTTGCTTGACCAACCTTATTGAATTTTTTGAAGAGGTAACAGAGAGAGTAGACAATGCTATTGCAGTAGATGTAATTTATTTAGATTTTCAAAAGGCCTTCAATAAGGTACCACATAATAGACTAATGAATAAGGCCAGAGAATGCGGAGTCGGGGACAAGTAGCAGAATGGATTGTTAGCTGGCTTCAAGACAGAAAGCAAAGAGTGGGAGTAAAGGGTAGCTATTCACAGTGGCAGAAGGTGGGTAGTGGTGTTCGACAAGGATCAGTGCTGGGACCACTGCTGTTCACAATTTACATTAACGATTTAGACTTTGGAATCAAAAACACAATTTCTAAATTTGCGGATGATACCAAATTTGGGGGGATATTCAATACTGAGGAGGATTGCAACAAATTACAGGAGGGTATTAATAAACTTGCAGAATGGGCAAATAATTGGCAAATGAAGTTCAACACAGATAAATGTAAGGTATTACATTTTGGTAGGAAGAATAGGGAGGTCACTTATCACTTGGAGGGTGCGAGTCTACGTGGGGTAGAGGAACAAAGGGATCTCGGAGTACAAATACACAAATCACTAAAAGTTGCGCCACAGGCTAGCAAGGCCATTAAAAAAAGCAAACCAAGCACTAGGGTTTATTTCTAGTGGTATAGGGCTAGATTTTATCGTTGGGGGCGGGCCTGCTGGTTGTCGGGTTTCAGTCCCGCCCCCAACGACGTCCAGCCAACCTACGCTATGTTCCCTTGATTAGCCGGCCAATTAAAGGAAAGCCGGTGACAGAGGACGTCAGCGTATGACGTTTCATCTGTCAAAAAATTTTGACAGATGAATTGTTAGCGTTTCACAGCTTTGAGAAGCTGTCAAACACTGACAATCTCTGTTCTATGGTGAGTCCTTATACTGAAGACTCACCAAACCTCTTTCCTCAGCAGAAATCAGATGGCTGCTGCATTCTCCGATGCAGCAGCCATTCTGTCATCTCTGCCATTGAGATGAGGAGCCTTCGGATCCCCAAGGGTTACATAGATACATAGAATACATAGAACAGTACAGCACAGTACAGGCCCTTCGGCCCTCGATGTTGTGCCGAGCATTGTCCGAGACCAAGATCAAGCTATCACACTCCCTATCACTCTGGTGTGCTCTATGTGCTTATCCAATAACCGCTTGAAAGTTCCTAAAGTGTCCGACTCCACTATCACAGCAGGCAGTCCATTCCACACCCCAACCACTCTCTGAGTAAAGAATCTACCTCGGACATCCCTTCTATATCTCCCCCCATGCACCTTATAGTTATGCCCCCTTGTAACAGCTGCCTCTACCCGAGGAAATAGTCTCTGAACATCCACTCTATCTATCCCCCTCATCATCATATAAACCTCTATTAAGTCGCCTCTCATCCTCCTCCGCTCTAAAGAGAAAAGCCCCAACTCCCTCAATCATTCCTCATAAGACCTCCCCCCCCAAACCAGGCAGCATCCTGGTAAATCTCCTTTGCACTCTTTCCAATGCTTCCACGTCCTTCCTAAAGTGAGGTGACCAGAACTGCACACAATATTCCAAATGTGGTCTCACCAAGGTCCTGTACAGTTGCAGCATAACCTCACGGTTCTTAAACTCAAACCCTCTGTTAATAAACGGCAACACACCATAGGCCTTCTTTACTGCTCTATCCACTTGAGTGGCAACCTTCAGAGATCTGTGGATATGAACCCCCAGATCCCTCTGCTCCTCCACGTTCCTCAGAACCCAGCCGTTGACCCTGTAATCCTTATTCAAATTTGCCCTACCAAAATGAATCACCTCGCACTTATCAGGAAGAAGCAAAGGTAAGTAAACTTTTTCTAACACTTTACACTCACCTCCCATACTTACCTCTCCACACTTGCACCCATCACTCTCCTCCACAGCGTACTTTTCAACCCCTCTCACCCCCGCAGACCCAGTGCTCGCCTTGCTGACCCTGGCGAGGTCTGCAGCCGTCGGGAAGCCCGCACTTGTGTGGGTAAAATGGGGATAAGCCTCTTAACTACCTGTTAACAGGCAATTAATTGGCTGTAATCCCCTTCCCGCCTCGAGGAGACGGGTCCCTGCGCGAGTCGGGGTCCTGCCTCCCGGGAAGACGGCACGGAGGCGGGTTGAGAGCGGGTTCGGTACCCGTTCCAGTTTCTGCCATTTTCCTGGCAGTCCCACCTCCCCAGGGCTGGCAAAATTCCCCCCATAGAATTGAAAAGTAGGGAAGTTATGCTAAAGCTGTATCGAACCTTGGTTAGATCACACTTGGAGTACTGCTTACAGTTCTGGTCGCCATATTATAAAAAGGATACAGAGGCACTGGAGAGGGTGCAGAGAAGATTTATAAAGATGATACCAGAAATGCGAGGGTATACATATCAGGAAAGGATGAACAGGCTGGGTCTCTTTTCTCTTTGAAAAAAGAAGGCTGAGGGGTGACCTAATAGAGGTCTTTAAAATTATGAAAGGTTTTAATAGAGTGGATACAGTAAGAATGTTTCCACTTGTGGGGAAGAGCATAACTAGAGGCCATCAATATAAGACAGTCACCAAGAAATCCAATAGGGAATTCAGAAGAAACTTCTTTACCCAAAGAGTGATGAGAATGTGGAACTCGTTACCACAGGGAGTGGTTGAAGCGAAAAGTATAGATGCATTTAAGGGGAGGCTGGACAAGTATATGAGGGAGAAGGGAATAGAGGGTTATGCTGATAGATTTAGATGAGGAAAGACGGGAGGAGGCTCGAGTGGAGCATAAACGCCAGCATGGACTGGTTGGGCCGAATGGCCTGTTTCTGTGCCGTATATCCTATGTAATCCTATGTACATTGAATATACAGCACAGAAACGGGCCATTCAGCCCAACTAGTCTGTGCTGGTGTTTATACTCCACATGAGTCTCCTCCCATTCCATGTGCTTCATCTCAGCCTTTCAGCATATCATTCTATTCCTTTTCTCTCATGTACTCGTCTAGTTTCCTTTTGAAAACATCTAAGCTATTTGCCTCAACCACTTTCTGTGTTAGCGAGTTCCACATTCTAACCACTCTCTGAGTAAAGAAATTTCTCCTTATTTCCAGATCATAACAACTCGTTGCGTAAAAAGTAAAAAAAAAATCTCATCTCCCCTCTGGCTCTTTATTATCTTGAATCTGTGTTCTCTGCTTACTGACCCTCCTGCCAGTAGAAACAGTTCTCCTTATTTACTCTATCAAAAACCTTCATAATTTTGAATACCTCTTAAATCTCCCCTTCGCCTTCTCTGCTCTAAGGAGAACAACCCCAGCTTCTCTAGTCCCTCGACATAGCTGAAGTCCCTCATGCCTGCTCTTCGTTTCACCTCGATGAGGTAAATGTTCCCTCCCTTTCAATTGGCAAAGTACCCTGGCCTCCATGACCTCTCCCCTAACTTTACCATTTGGGAATCCTGCATTATAACACAACTAACGCAATATGCTGTATTAGCTATACGCAATCGCATGCCATGTTTTAGATTTATTCAAATCACCTTGGTTTGGATTTCATGGTCGACCGTTTTCTGCTTCCTTGCACATCAGATTACAATTTTCCTGTCCATTATAATAAATATTGTTCATCTGATTTGATGTGAAAATCTAAACCATTCATTCAATAACAAGATTTCCAAATCCAATTTGAATTTGAAAGGAAGATTCTCAACTGCCAGTTTAATTGTAAGATAGTAAAAGAGTGTATGTGTGTATAAATGCACACACGCACGCACACACTTGTTAAACTATAGAGACACTATTTTGGAAATGATTCAATGATCAGTTTTCCCTTGAAACTGATCTTTTTAAATTTATTTTTAATATTCTCCCTAGACAACCTGTAACCTGGGCTGTACAGAAGCATTGTGTTTATTACTACTTAAACCAAAGGAGTGCTACGAGCTTGAAGGATAATAGGACAAGTAGCCCTTTTGATAATTGCTGCTTGATTTTCTTTGCTTGTTGCAAAATGCATTGTACAGACTCACTAGATCTTAGTTACTGAGTTGCTTTGGGATGGGTACAGTCCTAATTTCAATGTTGGTGCATTCCAGTATCGGCAGTAAGCCCACAGCAGTGTGATTTACACATGACATCAGCTCTGCACTCAGTCTGTTTAGTCATTATTTGGCTCCACCTCTGTCATTAAAGTCCACCATATAATCATTGGAGGATTTGTGGCTTTAAGTTGGAATATTGTGCAAAATCCAAGATAATTGTGCATTCTGTGGGAAATGGTGAGTAGCCTTCAGTTTGAAGTATCACCAGTGATGCCACCATGCTGGCTAAATAACCATGGTGCATGATGGGATGTAGTTTACTTTTCAGATTTGGTGGTCAATACAGCATCTTCCCACAATGCAGTTTTATCAAGTGAGATGGTGCCACTGAGCTTTCGATGGATAATTGGTTAACTTTAGTTTTCATCCTGTCGATGTTTTGTCTTTTGAGTTGTAATTCCTTCCCTGCTATTGCCATATCACTGCCCATTATCCTCAAGTACCTTGCACTATCGCACTTATAGATATGTTTACATCAACCAAGAGAAGTTAACGGTGGTCCTTCCAGCCAATGAGAGAAGGTCTGGTGAAAGGTTAGTTGTACCCTGGGGGAAGACTGGTGTTGGCATTGTGTCTCTCAGCAACTCCCTGGTCAAAATTCTTGATTACTTTTTAAAAACAAAACTCCTGTGGACAACAGATGTAACTCGCCAGATGGTATGATTACTTTAGTGTTCTTAAGATCTCATTAGTGGAAGTGTATTAGAAATAATATTGTTTAGTTTCGCAATGGCTTAGCAGATAATAAGCGCATTGCTACTAACCCATACAGACCGAGAAGGTACTGTGCTCAATTTATGGTATGTACAGGGTTAGCTAGTCTGTAAGGGTAGTAGTTGGCATCAGTGCCTCTGGATTAGGGAGGGGGGAGAAAATCAGCCGGCAGTCTCTCTCCTGATCACTATCCAGTGACCCCCTGCTGAAAATTACGAGGGGAGGATGGAACTGAGCTCCGTTGTGATTGGTTGAATAACATGCTGATGCTCACGAGTAGGTGCTCATACAAAGCATTGCCACTGGAGTAAAGTACTAGCGGGCTTCCAGTGCCTGTTGGACTGTTCCCCGTTCACCACCCCGCCTCCCCCCCCCCATCCACAAGTCAGGAAATGAGGGGGCGGGTAGCACTTTGGTTCTTTGTGCCTCCTCAAGAAGCTGGTCATTTTGATTGAAGGAAAAGGGAAAATTCTCAAAACAAACAAAATGAAATGTCGATTTTGTAAGTGCACGTAATTTTTTCAGAAGGAGATTAATGGATTGGTTTCCAGTTGCATAACAAGTGGTGCATATTATCAAACCAATCAGCTATTTGTACATTCCACAGCACCCATTATGGTAGAATAAGGAATCAGTCTGAGCTCCAGCCAACATCTTTCTGTCTAGTCAGTCTGTGCTGTTTTCCACAGAATTTATGGAACAAATATGGGCCAGGTTGAAGAAACAGACATTTCCTGAATTGAGCATTCTGACTCATTGTTTATGAATAGAAAAAAAATTCCAATCAATTCAGAAAAATTGTGAGTGAGAATGGCAGACGAGTGTGAGGACTGCCACTGACATTTGGGAAAACCAGTCCTAAGAGCCATAACACCAACACCAAACCAGTCTCTGAGATTCCATCTGCATGACAAATCTTTCCTGCTGTTAATGACATTGGGATATTCTAATGTACAAACTTGTTGAATACCTGCCAAAACCTCGTGGTGTCTCATTTTCTTCTATGGATTACCCTGCATAACCCGTGACTAGGGAAGTGAAATTAATTTTCTCCGGTATTGGGATCGCATTTCTGGGCATAATTTCATGGTGAATACATGGCTGAGGGCACTTGATGATAAAAGGGTGGTGCAGATAAATCAGTCTGTCAAGGTGGGTGTTGTAAGCTTTCTGTCCTGTTCGAATTGTGAAGAACACTTTATTCCGGTGGTTAAAGGGGGCATTGTCTTCACACAAACGTCTTTGAAAAGGATTCGCCATTTGGCTGACGGGTGATGCTGCTGTAAGTTGGAACGAAAGAGTAATTGCACCAAAAATGTGTGTCAGCTTTTTTTATTCCTTTCCTGACTGATGAAGGCAATGCCCGTTTAAAGCTGTAGCTTCTTACAACAGCTTGACAATCAAAGTTGGCCAATTAAGCCCCAGCACTGATGAAAAAAGCCAAACCGACCCACAACTGTCCTATTACAGTGATAACTATCTTGAAGAAATTATTTTTTTTTTAAATTATATAAATGTTTGGTAGACCAATTTTGTTTTAGGAGGGCGAAGAGCTGTGAATCCTTTCACAGCAAGGGGGCGATTTTGCCAGCCCTGGGGAGGCGGGACTGCCGGGAAAATGGCAGAATTTGGGGGCGGGTGCCCAACCCGCCTCCATGCCATCTTCCCAGGAGGTGGGTAGCCGTCCCACGCCGGGTCCCGTCTCCTTGGAGGCTGGAAGGGATGGAAGCCTATTAACTGCCTGTTAACAGGCAGAAAATAGGATTATCCCCTTTTTGCCCTCAAGTGCAGGCTTCCCGAAGGCTCCAAAACACGCCAGCTCAGCGAGGCGAGTACTGGGTCTGCGGGGGTCGGTGCAAAAGTGTGGTGTGAAGGTAAGTGATGGGTGCAAGAGTGTAGAGGTGAGTATCTGAGGTAAGTGCAAAGTGTTTTTAAAAGCGTACTTACCTTTTGTTTCTTCCTGCAGGCTTCAGTCGGTGTGTATGCGGAGAGTCTCGGACCTCCGCGTTGGGAATGACAGGTGGCCGTTGCATTCACAGATGCAACAACCATCTCAATTCTGTTAAAGAAAGAAGTTTGAAGACCTCATCAAACTGCAGAGAATGTCACTGTTTGACAGCTTCACAGCTTCAAAAATTCTTGACAGATGAAACGTCATACGTTGACATGCTCTGCAACCGACTTTCCCTTAATTGGCCTGCTAAGCCCGCTGGCCAGGCTTAACAAGGTCAATCAAGGGAAAATAGCGTGGGTTGGCCACAAATCGATAGAGGCGGGAAATCGATGGAGGCGGGACATCGACCCGACAAGCAGCAGTCCTGCCTCCAACGCGCCCCCAGTCACAAAATCGCCCCCCAAGACTCCAAGTGACAGAATATTATGTTTCAGCGAGATGCACGTTACCGCAATCATATGTTTGTTTTTTAAATGAAACCCAAAAAGGATTCATCATAATATCAATAAATAGAGTGCTGTTTTATAATATGAAAACGGTGTTGCTTTTATTTACATATTCCAGTATGAGCTGCTGTAAAGTATTAAGATAAAGGGATATTGGAACCCAAACTAAAAACTAGTGACTGCAGAAGTAATTTTTCTTGCTGTTTCTGTTTTCCATATTTGAGGTGGTTTGTGTTAATTTTTCAATCCTATTATATGTGTTTTAGATTGTATTTGTCTGCTGTGGATTTTGTTTCTGGTGACAGTTTTGTGTTTTCAAAACTAAGTCCCTTTAATTTCATATTTGCAGGATTTATTTGTAAGATAGACTTGTAGGCCCCAATATTAGAGGTTCCGTGCTCCACTGGCAGATGTGCAGCGGAGCCAGACTGCGGGCCACCTACAGCCTAAGGCATAGATCCCTTTCCCAAATCACGGGGATAGGGTCATTTCCATAATCGAGGTGGGTTATCACATCTATACGGGGAGCATCTGGGATTGACTACCTGTCTGTCAGGCAGTCTTGAGGCCTTTACTAGGCTCACAATGGGACTACGGCCAGCTCTCCGCTGGCATAAGTTCTGTTGGGTCTATGGAGGGTGTGTGACGGGCACTGTTCCTGGAGTAGTGCAGAAACTTCTCCCAGACCTGCCCCCAAAATAGTTTTTGGACATCGGGTGGCTGAAAATTTGTCTACTCTACCCCCAACCAGAAGTAGAGCTAGATTTTATACCATCCGAAAAGCAGATCCCGGTTTTGCCCCAAATTCAAATTGCTTCCTATCCCTGTGGACAATCCACTTTACTCGATGCCCTTGTCAGACGGCTCCGTTTTAGGCCCACAGAATAATAGATTTTTACAGCACAGGAGGAGATTGTTCCTTTGCCATCTCGCTGAAACAACTGTCCATTTAGTCCCATTCTTCCACCCTTTCCCTGTGCCTTTTTTAATTTTTCTTTTTCAAATATATAACCACTTCCCTGTTAAATCTATTGTGTATTCTGCTTCTACTACTGTTTCCAGTAGTCAATCCATGTCCTGAAAACCCTCTGCATAAAAAATAAATCTCCTAATCTCTCCATTCATTTTTATTGGTGTTGAACATTAAATTAGTTACTGGTTAATTGACCAGTAGGAATAGTTTTCCTGATTAACCATCAAAATTTCACAAATTTTGATCACCGCTATTAGACCTTCTCTTGATATTCTTTGTTTTAATGAAAATGCCCCCAGTTTCTCCAGTCTCATAACGAAAGCCTCTCATCCATGCTGTCATCTTAGTGAATCAGGTCTGCACCCCCTCCACGGCCTTGCCATCCTTGCTGAAGTAGGATGCCTGGGACAGAACATAATATTCTAACTGTAGCTCAGCCAGTGATTTTTATAGGTTTAGTATTTCCTCTGCTTTTATACACACTGTCTTTATTTATAAAAGACCTAGGATCGTATATGCTTTTTTTACACAGCTTTATCAACTTATTTTACCCTTTTTTTTTTAGAATTTGTGTATTTGAAACCCCTAAGTGTGTCTGCTCCTCTGCCCCTTTAAAGTTTAAGTGTGTATCCTCTCTTCATTCTTCCTCCGAAGTTATATCATTAAATTTCATCTGAATACTTTCTTCACAATCCACTAACTTATCTACATCTTCCTCAAATCACTTACAGTCCTCCACACAATTTACTATACTCATTATTTTTGTGTTGTGTTCCCCTTCTACCCAAGTCCAGATCAATAAAGCTCCCCTTAATAGGTCCTGTCAATTTCTGCATACATGGATATTGGGTTTATTCTGAAAATAGTACTCATTTGTATAGAATATGTGATTGCCAACACAATATTTGCCAATCTTAGCCATTCCATCTGGAATAGATACTGAGTGGCAGTAGAAGAGGGAAATCAAGGGCCAGTTCCTCTCTTCCATTGACTCTTGGAATTCTCCAGGTGGCCACTTACTGATTGCCAATGGCAGAGCCAGAAACCAAGTTGCCTGCTTGCCCTGTGGGTCAGTGATTAATACTGTAGGGAGAAACCTGAAAGGGAGAAAGCAAGAAATTGCGAGGGAGGAAAAAAACATTTTTGTTCTCCACTAAGTCTTAAAAGAATGCTAGTGAGATACTTGCAAGTATTGAGAAACCAATAGGATATGAGGAAGTATCTGGAATGGCAAGTAGATTTCAGACTAAATCCTTTCCTTTTATTTTAGTGAGGATGAGCAAAGATTTTCAGAATTGTTCTCCAAAATTTACACTGTAACCTGCAGGAGTCCTGATATTAGAGATTAAAAAGTGATTATAGTTCAACTCTTTAACATGTGAATTTGCAGAGAAAACCATATGGAGCAGAGAACAAGTATTGTGACTAGCGGTTCAAGGGCACAGATACAAATATTTTTACAGGGGAAGGGAGTTGGGGGAACCATCAGATTAATGCAAACCACCTCACAGAATCATGCTAAAACAATACATCATTGTTTGTTCAAAAATCTATTTAAAGGGACCTGATTAGAGACAAATTACAATTTGTGTGAGTCATTGTTTAGAAATTGCTCCGTCTGTGTAGAACTCCCCTGAAGCAGTAAACATGCAGTTTGGTACTGAGTCACCCAGACTAGGAAGGTCCCAGTTTTGATCCCTAATTTGTGGTGAGTTCACTGATCTCAACCACGATGGCAGTAGGGGTGCTACAATAGGCCTTCCAAAATAGGGAGGGGAAAGATCGGCCAGAGCTTCTGCTCCTAATTATTATCCCTCTACAGGAAAGTGTACATGACTGGATTTGGGTGAGAACGGGATTGACGGCACATTCCATATGTGAATGTGTGCAGTGAACGTCGGAAGCTGTTTGATCATGGGGTGCATCATAGCAGAGTCTGATACTGTCCTCTGACGACAACAACAACAACTTGCATTTGTATAGCGTAGTAAAATGTCCCAAGGTGCTTCACAGGAGGCTGACATTCACATACAGGCACTTTCCAGCAGAGGTCTCTGGATAATAATCGGGAAGGGGAATCCTGGCCGACCTGTTGTTCTGTCCCTTCATTGAGGATGATTGTAAAGCCTCAAATGTGCCCAAGCTAACCTCAACCAATTTGGCACAGACTAAATATAGAACCAGGGGCCTTCCTGGTCTGTGTGGGTCAGTCCCATACCAGGGAGTACATTCATCCACTGAACCATTGGTGGGAAAAATAAATGTTCTAATTAATAAAAATTAGCGCTAATGAGTTACCATTTTTAACCAAGTCTATTTTATCTCTTTGAGGAGAATATTGTGCAGTGTGCTTGCATGGAAAGGCGTGCTTGGCCTGTGTGAGCCACAGAGGGTTACAGGTAAATTCTATCCTGTGACTGCACCCTGGTTACGAGGTATTGTCCTTCTTTGTAGGAGACAGCAGAGGACTCCAGGAGGAAACAAAGTGCAGCAGCAACATGGAGAGCATCAGCCTAGCAACACAAAGCATAACCGGGATCACTCGAGACAGTACCAGCCTCCAGCGCCACACGCTGCAGGAAAGCAGGGTCCACCGAACCACGGCTACAGCCAGCAGCGCCGATGGCAGCACAACCAGAGACACTCTCCTAATGACAAGGAGTTGAACAGGAATGCCAAAGACAGCAATAATGTTCAAAGCGAGGATCCCTCGCACAGCCCTGCCCAGATGGCAGGGGAGCTGCATAAGCCTACAGATCCGCCCAGCAGTCCGACTCAGCAGAACCTCCAGAACTCTGAAATAAAACGGAAAGACAGCATTTCTGATCGGCAGGTTGATCAACCTAAAGTTAATCTATTGGAGTCTTCCAAAGATAGACTGAAAAGAAGGCTGAAGGAAAAGGTACTTTTTCTTTTTTTCTTCAACTCTCGCATCCCTCAAAAAAAAATCTCATGTATAGACCTCTGATTTGCTTTTTTATTTATTTAAAATATTTTTCACTTAATCAGATTTCAATTAAATCCAAAAAAAAACTCATGTGGATCTGTAAATGAGGTTTCAATTTCTTGATTCAATCTTCCTCTGACTTGAGGCCAAACCCAATCGAGGAGATGTCTGTTTAAAATGAGCTACAGTGAAACTAGAAACATAGAAAAATAGGAGCAGGAGTAGGCCATTCGGCCCTTCGAGCCTGCTCCGCCATTCAATATGATCATGGCTGATCCTCTATCTCAATACCATATTCCCTCTCTCTCCCCATACCCCTTGATGCCTTTTGTGTCTAGAAACTAAGCAGTGTCCTATCACAAGTAGGGACTGAAATAACATTTGTTTTGTTCTTAGTGATCTTCATTTTGTAGCCATCATGAATGAGATTAATCAAGAAGAAGAGATGTACTTGGGTTTTCAAACTGTGTTCTAGTAGGGAAGGTTAAGACTGGTGGAATAGATGACAAATTGTCTAGATGGATTAAGAATTGGCAGCAACAGAAGATAGATACAGATCAGCCGTGATCTAATTGAATGGCGGAACAGGCTCGACTGGCTGAATGACCTACTCCTGTTCCTATGTATGGAGAAGTAATGTGTGATAAGATTCAATTCTGTCCCACTGTTTTTCACGATATTTATTAATGGTGTGCAACAAGGTGCCTGTAGTAATATCCAAGAGTGGAGATGATCAGAAATTTTTCACTCAGAGTTGTCTGGATCTGGAACGCTCTACCTGAAAAAGTGGTGGAAGATGATTCCATCAATAATTTTAAAAGGTTCTTGAGGATGAGGATCTGACAGGGTTGCGGACAAAATTCGGGGATGTGGGACTAAGCACGACTGCTCTTTCAAAGAGCCAGCACAGGCACGACTGGCTGAATGGCCTCCTTCTGTGCTGTACGTTTTTATGATTCTAATGTAGTAATAATAGGTTTACTGATGACACTAAGCTATGTCGACAGGTAACAAGTAGAAAAGAGATTGATTATCTTCAGTGAACTTAGACCAATTACGTAGATTAGCTGTGTTATGGCAGATGGATTTTAATGTGGATAGTAAGGAAATGCATACATGAGTCAGTAACAGTAAACATGTGCGCAAGATGAAAATATTGCAGAAGCTAAAAAGGAAAAGAATTTGGAAGTGATTATTGGTCATACACCGAAAGCAACTAGTCACTGAAGCAGTTATTAATAAGGCAAGTAGGGTACAGGGTTGTAACTGGAGAGGTTTGGGCTGCAAGTCAAAACAAGTTATACTGACATTTTACTGATTAATGCAATTCTGGAGTATGAAGTGCAGCTTTGGTCACCCTACCTCAAAAAGGATATAAATACATTAGAAAGATGATTTCAGGCCTTAAGAGATTGGGTTTATGAAGAAAGGCTCAAGTGACTTTTTTTTTATTCGTTTGTGGGATGTGGGCATCACTGGCAAGGCCAGCATTTATTGTCCATCCCTAATTGCCCGTGAGACTACATTGATTTTTTACCAGAGAAGAGAACACTGAGGGGAGACATGATACAGGTCTTTAAAATAACTAGTGGTACAGATAAGGTTGAAGTAAACAAGCTATTTAAGTTGAAAAAGGAGCATAGTGCAAGAAGACACGCATAAAATTCACAAGCCTCGAGCCCCCCCACCCCATCCCAAATATATTGGCCTGCAGAACATACACTAAGAAAGTAGTTAATTTGGAGTTAATTAGCATCTTTAAAGGTGTCTAGATTGATATCTGTTGAGCATAGGGATTAAGGGTTATAAAAATATTAATAGCGAGCTTGATTATTTTCAGTGAAAGTAGCAGAAGGAGCTTGATGTTGCTTTAAGTTAGAGGATCAACAGTTAGGGGGTGGCGGCAGAGATGGGGAGTCCCTAATTAGAATAATCATACTCTGAGAGCCTTTTGTTTGGACCCCTGAATTTAGTCCTTTTAATCCAGTCATTTTTATGCTGGGGTTCAAAATTTAAGGAATGTATTTATTGTGGCAAATAGAGCTCCAATTTTGAATGAGTCATGGTGTAAGACTACCCGGGTTAAATCTAGTGGTAATATTTTATTCTGACTTTTGACGGGGTTTACATCATTCTACTGTTAATCTGTATTTCTGTTGCCACCGGTAAACTTAAGTAGTAGTACAGGGCACCCCAAAGACTTTACATTACTCATTTATTTTGGAATTCTCAGGGGGGAGCAAAGTAACGAGAGGATTGGCTAGGTCACTGACATTTACCCTCACCCCCAGCATAAGTAGTAGTGTGGAATTGGGACAATTCTACTGCTTCTGTCACTATTCTGTAACAGTTGCAATGAGTCTAAATTGCTAGTAGTGGAGTTTCAGTCATGCTAAGCAATTAGCAGTGGGAACATGCAAGATTTCCACAAACCGATGGAAACCCTGATTGGAAAATGAGAAGAGATATTGGCCCCAATATTCCTCCCCTATACATTCAGGGAACGTTCAGTTCCTAGGCATGTAGGAGAGGAAAAAGTGCTGGGGACCCTTGACAACCTGGGATCTCCAGGACACTTACAACAGGGGCAGATATTATAATTGCATGAGAATGACTGACGGCGGGGAGTAACAGTGCCTCTCGTCTGATTTTCCTCTGGGAACGTCAATTGGGCACCCATTTTGAAGCTATCAGCAACCCTTGCACCTGGGCCCCCCTCAAATCAGAGGGTCAAAGAGGGACAGGCAGCAAGGCCAACAGGGACCCATTGGACCCAACAGCAGCCAGAAGGCATTAGAGCCATCAGCAGAAAACGCTGGGAACACTCAGCAGGTCAGGCAGCATCGTGGAGAGAGAAACAGAGTTAACATTTCGGGTCGATAACTCTGTTTCTCTCTCCACGATGCTGCCCGACCTACTGAGTGTTTCCAGCATTTTCTGTTGTTATTTCAGATCTCCTACATCCGCAGTATTTTGCTATTGTATTCGAGCCAGCAGCTATTACTGCCAACTTTGCACCCCTTATTCTGGTTGTATGGCCCTGCCAGGGGGCATGTCGGAGCCATGCTAATGCCCTGAACCTTTAAATCCAGGTGGGTTCAAGTTGGGTCAGGCACAGTGCACCCGATTAGCATCCCAGTGCAGAGGGAGAAGGATATTGGGGCCATTACCTGTAAATTAGACATTTTATTTAAAGGAGTCAGTATTGCCAACGTACATGCATAATTTTAAACATTAATGGAATTTATTTGTAACATTTTAAGTGTAGCAACCAACCAGAACTATGAGGTGCATGCAGAAAAAGGTTCCTCCCACACAGAGTGTTTATAGCAGGGCATTTCTAGTCAAAATTAGATGGGCACATCGGAAGAAAGAAACCATCATAGCTGCACTGTTGCCTTTTTAAGCACAATATATATTTTGTATCCAAGGTTTCAGCAATAACTGGACACAGGATGGTAAGTGTCTCTCCAGTGTCTTTGCACAAAATAATATTAATTATGTATGCCCCTTATTTGGGGGTGGAGGGTGGAAATAAGGGAACAGTGTCCATGTAGTTATAACTTCATCTGAAGGAGATGTTGGATTGCATTGACATCATGGTTCTGACAGAAACTTGTCTCATGGGTGGTAACACCTTACTGAAGCCTTCCTCCTGGCCATCTGCCACGCCTAAACAGTGTAACCCTTATCACCAAATCACACTTTGGTCTCTCCCCCCCCCCCTTACTCCTCTGGTACCTTCTCCTCCTTGGAGAACTTCACCTTGTTTTGCCCCCTCACCACTTCTTTAAAATCCTCATTCTCTGCTGCCTCCACCAAGCTTCACCCTCCAAGTCTCTCTCCGTCATATCCTCCTTTCTTTTCTCCCTCAGCCTCTGCAGTGAGTGACTCCTCATCCTCAATGACTTTAATCTCCATCTCAACTCACTGCGCTCCTGTCTTCCCTGAAGCTCTCCCTCCATATAAACTCTCCTACCCATATTCACAGCAACTCCCTCGACCAATCACATAGCCTCTCTAGTCTTGCTGTCTTGATCACAGACAAGGCTATCTCCAACCTCTTCCTTATATCCCTCACCACCCACATCCCACTACCTCTTCCTATTCCACTTCCTTCTGCATATGTGCCTAGAAAAAAAACTCTCCCTAATCACTTGCAATTGCGCTTTCAAGCTGTCAGCCACTTAGCCTTTGGCCCTCCAGTCACCATGATACTTCTGCAGCTTTTGATCTGCTCAACCACTCCTTCCCCTCCACCTGTGCTGCCCATATTCCCAGTAAAGCCTTTACTTTCTTCCATCCTGGTCACTCCCTGATATGGTTCCCATCTACACGGACTTGAGTGTATTTGGCGTACAGCTGGTTTAGCCGTCTATCTCTTGGACCACATTTTGTGCAAAAATTGCTCATTACTCCAGGAGAGCAAAGATAACGCCCGACTTCTTTTGTCCACTGCCAACCGTCTCCTTCCACCATCACCTCCAAAAAAAAAAAAAAAAAATGCGACTGGCTCATAGACTTCGTTGTCACGAAGATTGAAACCATCTGTTCAGCTGCCTTTGCTGCTTCCCCTTGCCCACCAAGCCAAACTTCCCCCAGCCCTAGCCCTGAAACGACATTTGTCTCTTATCTCCCCTCAAGCTTTTCATGAGCTCATCTTGAGATGTACTTGCTGCTCCTTTTGATCCCATTCCTACTAAACTGCTGACCACTAACTTCCCTTCCTGGCTCTCATGCTAGCTGACATTGTAAATGGTTCCCTCTCCTCAGATACTGTCCCCTTCTCTTTCAAAACAGCTGTCATCACCCCCTCAAAAAAAAACTACCCTTGACCTCTCTGTCCTTGCAAACGATTGCCCAATCTCCAATCTCTTTCCTTTCCAAAGTCCTTGAACATATTGCCACTTCCCAAATTAGTCCCTATCTTTCCTTCAACTTCATGTGTGCATCTCTCCAGTCAGGTTTCTGCTGCTGCCACAGCACTGAAACAGCCCTAATCAAAGTCACAAAATACATACTTTGTGATTGTGACCATGGTGCACTGTCCCTCCTCGACCTCTCTGCAGTCTTTGACATGGTTGACCACACCATCTTTCATTTCCGTTGTCCAGCTCACTGGGACTGTCCTCGTTTGTGTCCACTCTTATCTGTCCAATTGTGGTCAAAGCATCTCCAGCAACGGCTTCTCTTCTCACCCTCATACCATTACCTGTGGAGTTCCCTAAAGATCTACATGATGCCCTTTGGTGACATTATCTGAAGATGTAGGGCCAGCTCCTGTATTTTTTTTTTAATTCGTTTATGGGATGTAGACGTCGCTGGCAAGGCCAGCATTTATTGCCCATCCCTAATTGCCCTTGAGAAGGTGGTGGTGAGCTGCCTTCTTGAACCGCTGCCGTCTGTGTGGTGAAGGTACTCCCACAGTGCTGTTAGGTAGGTAATTCCAGGATATTGACTCGCCAACAATGAAGGTGGGGCGATATACTTCTAAGTCAGGATGGTGTGGAACTTGGAGGTGGTGGTGTTCCCATGCGCCTGCTGCCCTTGTCCTTCTAGGTGGAAGAGGTCGCGGATTTGGGAGGTGCTGCCGAAGAAACCTTGGCGAGTTGCTGCAGTGCATCTTGTAGATGGTACACACTGCAGCCACGGTACGCCGGTGGTGGAGGGAGTGAATGTTTAAGGTGGTGGATGGGGTGCCAGTCAAGCGGGCTGCTTTGTCCTGGATAGTGTCAAGCTTCTTGAGTGTTGTTGGAGCTTCACTCATCCAGGCAAGTGGAGAGTATTCCATCACACTCCTCACTTGTGCCTTGTAGATGGTGGAAACGGCTTTGGGGACATTATACTGACATTACTCCGCTGTACCTCTCCAACACTTGCCTCAACCTTGTCCTGAATTCCCCCACCATTGGGAAGATCAAAGCCAATGTGTTCGGCCCCCAACCACAAATTGCATGCCCTTACCACCAATTCAGCACCTCTTCCCGGCCACTGTCTCGGGTTGAAGCAGATTGTTTGCAATTTCAACATCCTATCCGACCCCAAACTTAGCTTTTAATCTACTTAATCATCTACTTAAACCTTCAGAACCGCCCACCTCCGCCCCTGCCTCAACCCATCTGCTGCTGAAACCCTCATCAATGCTTTTGTCACCTCCGGACTCGACTATTCCAATGCTCTCCTGGCTGGCATCTCATCATCCACCCTCCATAAATGCTGCCCGTATCCTGTCCTGAACAGCCCTCTCCATCCTAGTGCCCCAATGCCTTCAATTTAAAATTCTCAATTGAATCGCTTCATGTCTTTGCCCCTCCCTATCTCTGTAACCTTCTCCAGACTTGTCATTGCATACCAAAGGTTGTTATGAACTTTAAAACTATATATATATATAAGTTCCCAAGTAAAATCACTTGGGTCACCTTCTAATGGATTTTCAGTTTCATTCCTTAATTAATAAGTATACAGTAACAAGTTTCTACATCTTAACTAGTCTGAATCACTTCCAGGATCCACTGTTTCAATAGGGTGAGACAAAATTAAACATGGCAAGAGCTTTCTAGTGATTATATGATGTTTCCAGATTAGAATTTCTCTGTCTCCAATATTAGTTGTATCCTACGTTCTTCAGTTCAGTTCAATTTAGATCCCATTTGACTTGAGGAAATATTAACTGAATCTTAAAGAATGGAAGACCAAAAAAAACGATTAAAATACCATTTAAATTGGGTTGAACTATTTTTGAATGCTACAGGATGAAATTTCCTTGGACACGACAAACCCGCAGAAAACCAAAATGGACAAATTGATAGAAATCCTCAACAGCATGAGGAACAACAGTAGTGATGTGGATTCCAACCTCACCACTTTCATGGAGGAGGCACAGAACTCTACCAACTCAGAGGAGATGCTAAGCGAGATAGTTAAAACTATTTATCACAAGGCCGTAACGGACAGGAGTTTTGCTTCAACGGCTGCCAGACTGTGCGACAAAATGTCTCTCTTCATGGTGGAAGGAACTAAATTCCGAAGCTTGCTCCTCAATATGTTACAGGTAAGGATAGTTTTTGCTGTTATATAGAAATTACAACATGGAAACAGGCCATTTGGCCCAACCAGTCTGTACTGTGTGTGTGTGTGTATGTCTACTCTATCTTTATCTTTTTCTGTTCTAACAAAAACAGCACCAATTTTTCAACTCTTTCTTTCTGTTTGTATTTCCTCAAACCAGGCAGCATCCTAGTGAATCTACGTTGCACTCTCTCTGTTGACTCAATGCCCTTCCCATAGTGTGGAGCCCAAAACTGTACACAGCACTGTGGGCTTACTGCGGTTTTGTATACATTCACCGTTACGTCTTGCCATTGCCTTTTTATATTCTATACCTCTTCCCATAAAACCTAGTATTTCATTAGCCTACAACCATCTGACTCTGAGGCGAGAGTGCTACACTGAGCCAAGCTGACACTTGAAACTGCTAATGAAGTCAACATTTTGTATAGAGCTTCTCCAGCTGTGTCATCATGAAATTCCTCCTTTATTGATATCATAAACCCTTGGATAATGTTGAATAATGTAGGTTAGACATAGATTCTAGAGTCTTACTTGATTGTCTTCAGAAGTCATAAAGAGATTTCATACAACTTTATCTCAGGCGATTTTAAACAAATTGGGTAAGATCCATGTTGGGACAAATTGTCTATGGTCTGTGGAGGGTATGGGCTGAGTGCCTTTTCTCGAGCCATGGTTATAAATTTGTGTCGGACATCATTTTTTTCCCAGAAAGTGAAGAAAAAGAGAATTGTTTAGTTCAGGGAAGTGTAATGTAAGAAATCAACTGTGGAGATGAGTGGGTTACGCATGTAGTGTTTCCGTGTTTCATGAAGAACAAAAGATTGCTGGCAGCATTGCATGGATGTGACACACTTGGGAGGCTTGGATAGGCTACTAGACATGTAGCTCATGAACCTCAAGGAATGCAGGTGAATGTTCTCATTTTTGATTCATCCTTTAGAGCTTAAGATAGCTATTAGGCTTGTTAGTCATATCAGTATTCTACATTATGTGACGGGAAGAAAGGGTGATGCTACGAGATGTTGACAGGAGACCAGGGGACTCCATTAGTAAATTATACATTTTAGTTTTCCTTTGACGTAATGTACTATTTTACTATATCCTGTCAATGTTGTATTTGTATTCCCTGTCAAAAGGAACTTGCCAGCTCTCCCCTTCTCTTCAACGGACCCCACCACCAGTGAGTATGGTACTGATACTATGATACCGGGTTCAATCCCGGGCCTGTGCTGAGTTAGTCAGTTCAGCCAGGGTTAAAGTAGGTTGCTACAATTAACCTGCGTGCCACGGTGCTAAGGAGGATCGCCTACTTAAAGGTGCTCGTTGGGTGAAGACAGGAATGTACTCAGCTGTGACGTCATTCGTAATGAAAAAGACTTGATATTTCGGTCTAGCCTCACGTGTAACGAATGGGTGAAGTACTAAGGGGTAGCTAGAATCTATGGAACTGGGAAAGAGAAGGTTCAGAGGTGATATGGCAGCTGTTTTTAGGATTCTAAAGAAACTAGATAATGTAGATCATGACCAGCTGTTTTAATGAGACTGCATGCCTCACGTTGTATCTCTCTTTCAGCTTTAACGCTAGTCGGCCGGGTTTCCCGGGCCTTGGGAAACCCAGCAGCTAAAGGGAGGCGAGGACTGCTGTTTGTGGAAGAGGGTAAGTGCTTTTCCAGCACTGCTTGTGGGCCAGGAGGAGCAGGAGTGCTTCCCCCTGGCCCTCCAAGCTAACCTGCTTCCTTGTCTTCCCCCCTCTCCTCCCCAGCGATCGGACTACCGCCGCTCTCCCCCCACCCCACCCCCCCCGCACCCCAGATGTTCAGACACCCACCCGCGATCACCCACACCCACCCGCGATCATGGACACCCCTCCCGGCGAGATGAATAAACCTCCCTCCCCCACCCCCCCACCCCAGCAATCACCAACATTGCCCTCCCCCGCGATTGCCGACATCACCCTCCTCCCCCGTGATTGCCGACACCTCCCCCACGATCACCAACCCCCCCCCACCCCGTGCAATCACCGACCCACCCCACCCACCCCCACCCCACCCCCCCGGCGCGATCCTATGTCCCCCTAGTTTCACTACTTTACCATTTTCTCTCTTTTGGCTCCTCAATGTGATATTAGATGTGGGAATCTGACTCAATTCCTGGTTTCAGAATATTAAATCCAATGTTACCTGATGACTTTGTGCCAGAATCTGTAGCATTGATTCGGGCCAAGTCAATCAGCACACATTGCAGGACCAGGTTGAGGATAAACTTTGTATTCTGTCCTCACTCTCTCCGGGGTATTGTTTTGTAAATTTTCTCACCATTTTCAGTTTCCTCCCCTCACACCAGCCACAATTCTCTGTTCCAGCTCTCATCATCCTATGCCATTCTTCAGCTAGCCATTAGAGTGTGGGGTGACCTGTCTTTCTTATTTTTCTTCTCTTATCCTCAACTGACTGCTGTGTAAAAATCAAAGGGCATTAATATTGGGTGATGTTATCCAGCGATAGATTGAGAGTATAAATCTGAAGGGGATTAAATGGGGAGAGACTGTATTCTGAGTCACTACATAACGAAACCTACAAGATACAATACTAGTTCGAGGCAATGAATCGGAGTAGGTATGCGACATTAGGAGTAGGAGAAAAATTAGGGATGAGCAATCCTAATATAATTAGCTTTAATTTTGAAATGGATATGGCAAAAACACAATCAAAGTTGATTCATTGGAGAAAAAATTTCAGCAGGATGCAAGAGGGTTTAGCTTGGATAAGTTGGAAGAAAAAAGTAACTAGTAAAATGGCGGAGCAACAGTGGGAAATATTTAACTGAGATTGGTACAGCACAGTCTAGGAAAATTCAATGAGGAAAAAAGATGTTTCTGTGGAGTGGGCTGAAAAAAAGCTTGCAGCTAATGTAAAGGAAAAGGTTTTTATAAAGACATTCGGAAAATGAGAGTCACTAAGGAAGGGGGTGTGACCACTCAAAAAATGAGCATGGTGTGATTATTATGGTAGATGCGGAAATGGCAGAGTTGCTTAATGCATACTTTGGGCTGGATTTTGATACTGGGGCGGGTTGGGGTCGTGTCATCCACTTTTCGTGTTATCCACCCGACTGCAATTGGATGTGGAAGATTGATGCAATTTTCACCTAATTGGGCAATTGAGTTCCAGCATGTGGGAACCCATGACCCAATTAGTGTTTTCAGTCTGAAAGTCGCCTCTGATGATGTCATCATTGCTGTTGCATTGAAGGTTTTCAGGGACTGCCTGGCCTTTGCTGTGAGAGGACCTGCAAAATGAGCAGCAGCAGCCCTAAGTCTGCGCCCAGATATTTTTACACCACCACTCCCAGATATGTCTCCTCTCCAGCCAGCCACAACTATCCGTATCCAAATGTGCTCCCGCCAGGTTTCACAATCGTGGTTCAGAACAGACGTGCTTCGCGTATAACGAGGGTTAAAATCACAAAGGCCTTTCAAAATGGCATTATAGAGCCAATTTAGTGCTTGTTAAGGGCCTTAACAACCTATCCCGCCTCTTAAAGGTGGGACGGAGTCGGGATCAGCAGACACGATTTAATGAAAATTGCATGGAGGCGGACTTGTGCCCACCCGCCAGTTTTCGCAATTTTAACCCCCCACACGCCTCCAAACCCGCCTCCATGGGTCAATGAAAATCCAGCCCTTTGCTTCAGTATTTACAGAGGAGAGTGAAGGAAGTCTTCACTGTGGAGGAAGGACTTGTGGATGAAGGGTAAAAGGCCAATCAGTAGATATATGTATTAATAAGTAAACAGTTCTTAATGGGCTCAGATTGCTGAATATTCAATGGCCAGGACGAGATGGTAATCAGCCCAGATAACTGAAAGGTTAGCAATGAAGTAGTGGAAGAACTAGCCATGAATTTTCAAAATTCATTAGAAACGGCAGCTGTGCCCAAGGACTTTTACAGAGGGCAACACGGTGGCATAGTGGTTAGCACTGTTGCCTCACAGCGCCAGGGACCCGGGTTTGAATCCGGCCTCGGGTGACTGTCTGTGTGGAGTTTGCACATTCTCCCCGTGTCTGCGTGGGTTTCCTCCGGGTGCTCCGGTTTCCTCCCACAGTCCAAAGATGTGCGGGTTAGGTTGATTTGGCTATTATAAATTGACCCTTAGTGTTAGGGGGATTAAATACGTGGGGTTACGGGGATAGGGTGGGATATGTGTCGGTGCAGGCTCGATGGGCCGAAATGGCCTCTATCTGCATTGTGGGGATTCTGTGATTCTGTGACTAGAGTGGAAAATGTCACACATCTGTTCAAAAAGAGGGAAAGGGATAAACCAAGCAACTATTGACTGGTTAGACTTGTGTTATAGTAGGAAAATGATTAGAGGCCATAATTAGAGAAAAAAATAAATGGATACTTAGAAGGGCCTGGATTGATGAGATACCATCAATATGGATTTGTGAAAGATACGTCATGTTGACCAACCTAATAGATTTTTTGAGCGAACAATCGAAAGAGTAGATGAGGGTATGCAGTAAATAGTGTTAATATGGACTTCTGGAAAACATTTGATAAAATGCCATTTTCGGAATTTGGTTGAGAAAATTAGGGTCCAAAAGGGAAAGGGGTGGTATGGAGCGGAATGGCTGAAAGGCAGACAACGAAAAGTTGCTGATAATACCAAATTGGGAAGAGCTGCAAACTGCCAGGAAGAATGGAGGATGGTACAGATGGACATAAACAGGCTCGGCAAATGGGTAGGTAAGTGGAAAATGTAGTTTAATACAACCAAATTTGAGGTAATATGTTTTGGTAAGAATAGAAAAGAATGGAAATATACCTTAAATGGTAATGTTCTCCATGCACTAAAGGAGCGGGGGTGGGGGGGTGGTTAGGTGTACAGATACATAAATCCTTAAAAGTGGGTGGACAGTTTTTTTTTTAAATGTTAAAAGCTTTCAAGAATGCACATGGGCTTTGAGGGTTTATATTTAGAAGAATTGAATACAAAACCAGAGTTCATGATGGCTCTGTACAGTTCAGCCACTTCAGGAAAGCTGTGTGCAGTTTTGGGCTTCTCACTATAGGATTGACATGATAACTGGAGAAATCCCAATACAGATTTAGCATGATGATACCAAAAATGAGGGATCTAGGTTAGAGGAAAAGCTGGAGGAACTAGGGCTACATTCCTCTTGAACTGACAAGACTGAGGAATGATTTGATGGATATTCTCAAAATGATAAAAGGAATAGGCAAGATAAACATAAATAGATTATTTCCATTGTTGGGTAAATTGCAAAGCAAGAGGCCATGGTGTCAAGCTAAGCGCTGGATATATAAAGGAAGAAATTAAAATAAACACTTCAATGCAAAGTATTATCAAATGTGGATTGCTTTGCCACAAGTGGTGAATGATGCCTAAGTTGATTAAGGCGTTGAAAAATGTCATTTTCTGTCTTGTATTTCCTCCCTCGCTCCTGAAGGCGCTGACACAGCATCAGCGCTGCAGTCCAGTACCAAAGCGAATTGTTTTTCATTTGTCCTTAGGAGGTGGATGACACTGGCAAGGCAATATTTATTCCCTATCCCTACTTGCCCTGAGTACATGAAGAGTGAGCCATGTAGTGTGGACTGGAGTCACGTATAGGCCAGATCAGATAGGGGTGTACTCTGAAGGATGTTAGTGAATCAGTTGGGTTTTTATGACAATCCAGTAGCTTTCACAGTTATTTTTCTGGTGCTAACCCAGTGTTGTCCAACAGATCAGCCAGAAGTGTGGCTATGGCAACACTATTTTAGCTACATGCACAAATTTAAGTAGAAAACACTGTAAACACAATACAAGTAAATGTACTTCACGCATATAATTACTTAACAAACACCTACCACCATTCAGTAACCAAGGAAGTAAAGCATTCCCAATGGTCAAAAAGTCACTTGCACTCTTTGCTTTTCATCTTACCAACAAACCCACAAAAAGGTTAAAGTACACCTGGATATGCCACATAGGTCTGTAGTTACCCGATTTATCCCCCACACCTCCAGTCTTAAATAATCGAGCGACACTTTATTTTAAAATTTGTTTTTATGGGATGTGGGCGTCGCTGGCAAGGCCAGCATTTATTGCCCATCCCTAATTGCCCTTGAGAAGGTGGTGGTGAGCCGCCGCCTTGAACCGCTGCAGTCCGTGTGGTGAAGGTACTCCCACAGTGCTGTTAGGGAGGGAGTTCCAGGATTTTGACCCAGCGACGATGAAGGATCGGTGATATACTTCTAAGTCAGGATGGTGTGTGACTTGGAGGGGAACTTGGAGGTGGTGGTGTTCCCATGCACCTGCTGCCTTTCTCCTTCTAGGTGGAAGAGGTCGCGGGTTTGGGAGGTGCTGCCGAAGGAGCCTTGACGAGTTGCTGCAGTGCATCTTGTAGATGGTACACACTGCAGTCACGATACGCTGGTGGTGGAGGGAGTGAATGGTTAAGGTGGTGGATGGGGTGCCAATCAAGCGGGCTGCTTTGTCCTGGACATTTGCAATTTTCCAATCCAAAGGCACAATTCCCGAATCAGAAATGTAATCAGCCATATCTGGATTCCCAATTAGACACATGTGGCCAGTAGCTAATGTATTGTTCACTACTGTGCTAGCCCACAAATTACCTGATTTATTGAATTCAGTTTCACAACCTGCTGTGGGATATGAACTCTCTCAACTCTGGGTTCCAATCTAATGCCATACCACTAGGCAACGGTGCTATTCACATGCATGAGCTTTGAAAGTGAGTGACAGCAGGTTGTTCATTTGTCTAAGGACCCATGGCCAAGGTCAATCCTTCCATCACCCAATCTTTGAACATGCCCAATTTCCCAGCAGCAGCCATTTAGAGAGTTAATCAGAAATGGCTGTGTTTTTCCCCCTTCCCCTAACTTGGGGCACTAAAGCCAATTGTGGCACACCTATTCATCGTGTCTAATGAGTTGTGAATGTGTGGACATTGGGTGTGAACATAATCAATCACAGCCCTTGTGGTCAAATAGCCTGTATAGGTCCACACATGGTGCATGAAGCAAAGCACCAGAAGACAGCCATTATCTGTGGAACTGTATTACTGAGTGAGAGGAGGGGAGAAAAATGCCTAGTGTATGAAACTGTCCCAGTCATTTTTTTCTCTACCCAATTATGAGCTTATCAACTAATCAAGCTTTGTAAGATATGTAAGCCTAATGCTTACTCAGCGTACTAGCGCCAGCTATACAAAAGGGGGGAGGGGTGGTGGTTAAATTTTGTCGTGGGTCTGCAGACAGCGGAAAGCAGTCCAACCCACTCCTCCTTCCCACTGCGTTAATACAGTGCACCGTGTTGGAGGGGTCGTGTTGTGGAGACGAGATGAGTTGAGCTGATTGATTCTATTAGTGACTGAAGTCTTGCCAAAGGGGAAAAAAATGGTGGATTTTGTGGTTGTCGTGGTTTCCTGGGTGCATTGTCTTTTTGTGCTTGACCCCGTTTTCTACAAATGCTGTTCCTATTGCTGGCAGATTCAATTAGTGTCTTTTCAGGATCACTGCAAAGTCACGTCGTCTTGGTTACCAGCATGGTATTGTTCATACTTCCATTTTATTTATTACTTTAACTCTTTCCCACCCTTAAAATCCCAGAGAAAACTGCTGGGAATCCAGTGAGAAATATTGGAATTCCTACCTTTTCTCAATTGAGAAAAGCTTAAATAAAACTTAGGGGGCTGGGTGGGGGAGTTCATTTTGTCATATATGAATTATGTTTTTAAAGTGGGTACTGCACAGACCTTTCCCTGTTGTCTTTTGTGTGTGTGTATTAACTAGAGGTCCTTAATGAAAAAATGGCAAATCTTTCTTTTAATTTCTCTACAAAGGTATGGTGCTTTTCAACACAACGCTTGTACTTGACACAGTTATGAGAATAGGTTGTCTTCCCTCAAACACCAGAAAAATTCCCAGATTATTCATGAGGACAAGCTCCTTTAAATTTCAAAATGGGTGGCCCTCCATTTCTTATGCAAAGTTTGTGTTTAAAGTCACACATATCCAACAATCTTTCGGCAGATTTTTAATAGGGGAGGGGAGACTATTACAAAACCATAGCAGTTAGATATTAGGTGACTGCTACAATCTGACTGTGGCAGACGATTCCATTTTGTATATTAGGATAATGCAGCACTGAATTTTGTTGTTTAGTCAGTTTTTGTGAGATGCAAATATCTGTTAATTTACATAAGAACATGGGAAGGTGCAGGACCGAAAAAGACTGCAGTCTGTCTGACCGGTTACAAACACTAATCCCTCTCTCCATTGTCCACTCCCTCAGATAGATATCCAATTCTCCCTTAAAAAATTCCATACAATCTGCCTCCATTTCACATATTCACTACCCTCAGCATTAAGTAGTTAATTCTAAGCTGTCTATATACTTTCTGTCTTTTAAACTTGTGCTAATGTCCCCTGGAACCAGAGATCATTCGCTACCATCTCTTTCTCTTTTTTCTTTCCCTTTCTCTGCTCTGCTCTTTCTCTCCTCTCTCCATTCCTTCTCTCTCCTCCTTCTCCTTCTCTCTCCTTCTCTTCCTCTCTCTCCTTCACTCTCTCCTCTCTCCTCTCTCTCTCTCTCGCTCTCCATCTTTCTCTCCTTCTCCTCTCCTCTTTCTCCTCTCTCTCTCTATCCTTATCACTCTTTCTCCCTCACTTTTTCTGTCACTCTTCCCTCTCTCTCTTTATCATCTCTCTCTTGCTCTTTTATGCTCTATTGTCTCACTGCATCGCTTTTTTTTTCACCCTCATTTACTCACTCTCTCGCCTTCTTGATTTTTCACCTCTCTCTCATGCTCTCTCTATCCTCCCCTTCCCTGTTTACTCACTCAGGAATATTTAAACACAAAATAATTCATGTCATCTGTAGTTAGGCTAGCCACAGGGTGAATACCCAGAGGAGGTAGAGGAGCAATTTAAGATTTCATTCCTTTTGTCTTTACTTATTTTAGAAAGATTTCACAGTGAGGGATGAGCTGCAGCAAAAGGATGTAGAGCACTGGCTTGGATTCATTACGTTTCTCTGCGAAGTTTTTGGAATAATGCGAAGCAACGCGGGAGAGCCCTTCCGTGTGCTGGTCTGCCCTATCTACACGTGTCTACGGGAGGTAAGTGAAACCACAGAGTCGTGACCTCAGAGCAGACTCTGTGATAAAGCAGATTTTACAAGGACTCAATGTGCCTAGTGGCCTTTTCTCACTTAAGTCTGTCGTATGCTATGATCTGAGCCAATTCTCTCAGGAGTCCTGTTCCTCAGCCAGCATTCCCACTCCTGACCACTATCCAGTTGCCTCTGCTGAAAAGGGAGTGTGTGTGGATTAGGTTGGCTATGATGCCACCCAGCATTGATTAGCCTGCCAACACACACTCACCAGGCTTCAGATGGGAGAGCGACTGGAGGGGTAGGTAACACTCCCATCAAGAGTCAAAACCTTGAGGACAGAAAGGGAGAAGATTAGTGGGAGAAGAAGAAGAAACTGGGTTGTCACTTGACTTGAATGGGGAAAGAAAGTACCTTGTATTCAGTATCCAAGTAAAGCACATCATTATATAATTGGTATTCCTTGCTGTCTTTTTAAAAATCTAAATTCCTGACCCAGCAGAGACCCACCATTATGGAACTTCTGATGCATCACTGACAGTACAGGAAACTTTCGTTTATCCGGCATCGACGGGACCGGCGTGGTGCCGGTTTATCGAAAGTACCGGATAACGGAGAGTTATATCTACCGAGGCTATTTTTAACAAAGAGACTCCAGGCAGCGCGGGAGAATCAACTCCTGCTACTGCAGTGTTTCGGACTTCCGACAGCGCCAGGAGGCCGAGTAGTGGCACTTTTGAAAAGTACCCCTACTGACTAAATCGGCGTTCGCGGACTGGGACTCGGACTCTGGATCGGCAACATTGCCGGTTATTTGAGAGGAGTTTTCGGAGCACTCGGCGTTCGCGGAGACTCGACTGCGACTCGGCAACATTGCCGGTTATTTGAGAGGAGTTTTCGGAGGATGATTTTTGCCGGTTAAGCGAGAATTCCGGATATTTGGGTGCCGGATAAACGAAAGTTTCCTGTACATCCCGAGTAGCTCCATTTATTTTAATGGGACCTACAAATTTGCATTGGCCTGAGTGCTGATCCAGAGCTACCCAACACAGGGAAGACACACTACTGACACTGTGCCCAGCAGGAGAAGCTGTGCATGTGGAGGGCTAGACTGTACTGAGTGTATCAGCAGGGAAGAGGCAGACTGGGTTGAGGGCACTGCGTAACTGACATCTATCAATCTATTGTATAGAATCCTAGAATGATACAGCACAGAATGAGGCCATTCATCCCATCGTGCCTGTGCCGGCTCTTTGGTAGAGCTATCCAATTAATCCCACTCCCCTGCTCTTTCCCCATAGCCCAGTCAATTTTTCCCCTTCAAGTATTTATCCAGCTCACTTTTGAATGTGGCTATTGAATCTGCTTCTACCACCCTTTTAGGCAGTGCATTCCAGATCACAAATCATTGTGTAAAATAAAAGATTTCCTCATGTCGACTCTGGTTCTTTTGCCAGTCACTTAAATCGGTGTTCTCTGGTTACCAACCCTTCTGCCACTGGAAACAATTTCTCCTTATTTATTCTATCAAAACCATTCATTATTTTGAACTACTCTGTCAAATCTCCCCTTAACCTTCTCTGCTCTAAGGAGAACAACCTCAGCTTCTCCACTCTCTCCACATAATTGAAGTCCCTCATCCCTGGTACCATTCCAGTAAATCTCTTCAGCACCCTCTCCAGGGCCTTGACGTCCTTCCTGAAATGTGGTGCCCAGAATTGAACGCAATACTCCAGTTGAGGCCAAACCAGTAATTTACAAAGGTTTAGTGTAACTTCCTTGCTTTTGTACTCTTCCTCTATTAATAAAGCCAAGGATCCTGTATGCTTTTTTAACCACCTTCTCAACCTATCCTGCCACCTTCAAAGATTTGTGAATGTGAACCGCCAAGTCTCTCTGTTCCTGCACCCCCTTTAGGATTGTACCATTTAGTTTATATTGCCTCTCCTCATTCTTCCAACCAAAATGTATCACTTCACACTTCTCTGCATTAAATTTCATCTACCATGTGTCTGCCCATTCCACCAGCCTGTCTACATCCTCCTGAATCATAGAATGGTTACAGCACGGAAGAAGGCCTTTCGGCCCGTCGAGCCCATGCCGGCTCTCTGCAAGAGCACTTCAGCTAGTCCCCTTCCCCTGCCCTTTCCCCGTAGCCCTGCAAATTTCTTTCCTTCAGGTACTTATCCCACTCCCTTTTGAAAGCCGTGATTGAGTCTGCCTCCACCACCCTTTCAGGCAGTGCATTCCAGATCCTAACCACTCGCTGAGTAAAAAAAGTTTTTCCTCATGTCGTCTTTGGTTCTTCTGCCAATCACCTTAAATCTGTGTCCTCTGGTTCTCGACCCTTTCGCCAATGGGAACAGCTTCTCTCTAGCTACTCTATCTAAACCCTTCATGATTTTGAGCACCTCTATCAAATCTCCTCTTAGCCTCCTCTGGTCTAAGGAGAACAACTCCAGCTTCTCCAGTCTCTCCATGTAACTGTAATCCCTCATCCCTGGAACCACTCTGGTAAATCTTTTCTGCACCCTCTCCAAAGCCTTCTCGTCCTTCCTAAAGTGCTGTTCCCAGAATTGGACACAGTACTCCAGTTGAGGCCGAACCAGTGTTTTATAAAGGTTCATCATAATTTCCACGCTTTTGTACTCTATACCTCTATTCATGAAGCCCAGGATCCCGTAAGCTTTTTTAACTGCTTTCACAACCTGCCCTGCCACTTCCAACGATTTGTGCACATATACCTCCAGGTCTGTCTGTTCATGCACCCCCTTTAGGATTGTACCATTTGGTTTATATTTCCTCTCTTCATTCTTTCTACCAAAATGTATCACTTCGCACTTTTCTGCGTTAAATTTCATCTGCCATGTGTCTGCCCAGTCCACCAACCTGTCTATGTCCTCTTGTTGCTATCCTCTGTTGAAGTCTGTTGCTATCCTCCTCATTGTTTACGACATTTCTGAGATTCATCTGCAAACTTTGAAATTATTGCCGAAGTCCAGGTCATTAATATATATCAAAAAGAGCAGTGATCCTAATACCAACCCCTGGGAATCACCACTGTATACCTCCCTCCATCTGAAAAACAACCGTTCACCATTACTCTGCTTTCTGTTCCTTAGCCAACTTTGCATCCATGCTGCCACTGTCCTTTTAATCCCATGGGCTTTAATTTTGCTAACAAGTCTATTATGTGGTACTTTATCAAATGCCTTTTGAAAGTGCAGATACACAACATCACCCACACTACCCTCATCAACCCTCTCCATTACATCATCAAAGAACGCAATCGAGTTAGTCAAACGCGATATGCCTTTAACAAATCTGTGCTGACCATTTATTAGCCCCTTCTTTTCCAAATGCCAGTTAATTTTGTCACGGATTATTTTCTCTGAAAGTTTCCACGCTACCAATGTTAGGCTGACTGGCCTATAGTTGCTGAGTTTATCCCACTCCCTTTTTTTAAACAGGGTGTAACATTTGTAATCCTCCGGTTCTCTGGCACCACCCCGATATCCAAGGAAGATTTGTGGCCAGAGCCTCTGCAATTTAGTGAAGACAGATGCAAAGTACTCATTTAGTACCTCAGCCGTGCCCTCTGCCTCCACAAGAAGATCTCCTTTTTGGTCCTAATCGGCCCCACCCTTTCTTTAACTGCCCTTTTACTATTTGAGTTTATTCATAAGAACATAAGAAATAGGAGCAGGAATAGGCCACTTGGCCCCTCGAGCCTGCTCCGCCATTCAATAAGATCATGGTTGATCTTGGGCTCAAAGCCATTTCCCAGCCCGCTCCCCATAACCCTTCACTCCTTTATCTTGCAAAAATCTGTCTATCTCCAGCTTAAATGTATTTAATGGCCCAGCCTCCACGGCTCTCTGGGGCAGAGAATTCCACAGATTTACGACCCTCTGAGAGAAGAAATTCCTCCTCATCTCAGTTCTAAAAGGGCGACCCTTTATTCTGAAACTATGCCCCCGAGTTCTAGATTTCCCCACGAGGGGAAACATCCTCTCTGCATCTACCTTGTCGAGCCCCCTCAGTATCTTATATGTTTCAATAAGATCACCTCTCATTCATCTAAATAAGATATTAAATTCGATATGTGGGACATGAGTTTTGTTTAAAACTATAAGTACCGGTTACTCCTGTGAATGGCATTGTGATAGGTCTTTTCAAGATGTCCTGCGGTATTATACACAGTAGCTGCTATTATATAATGAGAATACATCACTCTGTCATTGTACAATCTGACCACCACGCTCCTTCAAATCACTCAAAAGGCATTTGACAATTTTTTTATTCACCATTTTTTTTACTCAGTAAGTGGAATTTCTAATGACCAAAATAAGGATTGTGCGGTCTGAGCATGTACAGGGTGCCTAATTTCCAAAGACGCATTAGTATCTTTCAGTCATCCATTCTGATGGAATATTTTTCTTGAGTTTCTAGCACTTTCTACTGTTTCAAAAGCGGTCCGGGCCTCATTCAACTCTGACCATCGAGTTGCTGAGGCCAAATGGGCATCTCGAGGCAGCTCATTGGTTTTGGGACAGGGGAATGTCGGCCAGCTGAAAGTAGGTCGCGGGGGGTTGGTGGGAGAAGTAGGTGAGGCCTCGGGGAGTGAGCCCGGGCTGGCAGCAGGCTGCAGTATTTCTATATGGCCGGGAGGAGCACACATGCTCCTAAAATGACAATCCGAATCCCATATAAGTCATAGGACCCCGATTTGCATATTAAAAGGAACCTGCCACCTGAAACAGGCGGGTGCTCTGGCCACACATCGGTAGGTCGCAGTGAAAGCCGCAGTGGGCTAATCGTCAGGGTTAATGGGGTGGTAAATCTACCAGCCCCATTTTGAGGTTATTATCGCCTATTAACGCCAGTTTCGGCAGGTTAAAATCGAGCCCAAACTGTGTGCAACGTCACAGGAGATGGACTAGTTACCCATAACATTTTACAGTATGCTATCGTTTTAGGCTGTGGTCACCATGTATGATTCTCTGACTGGTACACCTGCATTCAGCTTGTTCCCAGGGCTGTTCAGTAACTGGTCATGAGGATGTACGTGAACACAGGAGGAGTTAAAGCAGTGTGTACATGTGTTTTTTTAAATTAAATTGATGTTCTCTCGTGTGTGAACTCTTTGTCTGTTGTAAACCTGACTGCTGACTGCCCTATTACACAGATGCTTCTGAAACACAATACAGTCAACCTTTCTGTAGTGCCTGCGGCCACAATAACCATCTCAGAAATCCAAATGCAGTTATGACCAATTTTCTGCCCTCCTCCCCTGAAGACAAAGACTGACACTTGGGCACCAGTTCTACAGGCATCCTCCGGTACCTCACCCAAGTAGCCATTGTTCAGGTGTGAGCCTGGACAGCAAGTTGTTGGCCTCGCAGTCGAATTTGATCCTGTCCTCATCCGATGTCTGCGTGCATGTTTTCCAGCATGTTTCTGAGGAACGGATTTTCACACTCTCACTCTCACTCTCACTCTCTCTCTCTCTCTCTCTCTCTCTCTCTCTCACTCTCACTCTCACTCTCACTCTTTCTCTCTGTAGCTGAGAAACCCTGAGGTCAATTGTCCCTCCACTGCTGAAGTGTGGTAACTCAGCACAGGAGGCAGATTGAACCTGGGACCCCCTTCCTGCCTGCATGGCTCAATACCACACTGAGCAGCACGGTTACCAACTGAGCCATTTCGGGAGCCCATGAAACCCGTGCTACAGTGAAGTTCACATGACCCAGTGGGCATTTATTTACAGAATAGTGCCACGGAGGATTTTCCTATTGGTTGAAGAGCATCACCTCGTCCTTCGAATCGTCACTGGCCTTCAGTGACGAGGTAAACTCCAGGTGTTCCACTCCCCGTCAGGCTGGCTTTCAGCTCAAAAAAAAAATGCAAAAATCATCCTAAAATTTCAGTCCTCTGGTTTAGATTTCATTCCAATTCATTGCTGCTTTTGGCTATAAAAATTTTTTTTTAAGTTTTTTTTCTTAGAACACTGTGGAGCTTGTGTATTTCTCTGTCTTTTTTTTCCTTCTTCCAAGCTGTCAAGCTTTCTTGACAGAATCCAGGGGTTTTTACTCTCACTTTGATCGTCCTCAACTTCCAGTCCCCCACCTTCAACAAAGAGGCACTTGTGTTGTGCCAGTGATTTTTTTTATATAAGGCGAGTATAAAGAAAACACTTCAGCAAAGCGGAACCTTTGTGGCAGTGAATATCCCGTAATTTGAGAATTAAAAACCAGCTTAGAAAAGAAGCAATTTTTAAAAAAAAATCCATGTATGACTTTCAAAGCAAAGCATTAAAGGGACAGTGTTTTGGAGTAGAGTTTTGGGGAGAGGGGGTGGGAGATGGTGGGTTTTCAGCACTCTGCTCACAGTTAGCAGCATTGCCTGCTGTGTAAATTCAGATTGTAGCAGATCGTCTTCTCAGAATTAACCTATTTGTCGGAGCACAACTGGCTATTGACATTTTGATACCATTGTGTGATTTTTGTTTTGTCGAACTATAGGTGAAGTGATGTCAGAGTGTGCCATGTGATAAACCGCTAGCCTCATTCAAAGAAATTACGTGGGTGACAGCTGTGAGAGATGGAGAGCTCACAGTGGTACCATAGAAACATAGAATCTAGGAGCAGGAGTAGGCCATTCGGCCCGTCGAGCCTGCTCCACCATTCAATACGATCATGGCTGATCATCCAAATCCAATACCCTGTCCCTGCTTTAATCCCCACAGTACACATATCCCACCCTACCCCCGTAACCCCACGTATTTAATTCCCCCTAACATATCCCATCCTATCCCCATAACCCCACATATTTAATCCCCCCCTAACACTAAGGGTCAATTTATCATAGCCAAATCAACCTAACCCGCACATTTTTGGACCGTGGGAGGAAACCGGAGCACCCGGAGGAAACCCACGCAGACACGGGGAGAATGTGCAAACTCCACACAGACAGTCACCCGAGGTCAGATTCGAACCCGGGTCCCTGCCGCTGTGAGGCACCAGTGCTAACCACTATGCCACCGTGTTGCCATGGGGGGTGGTCTCTTGAGGTGAGGCTGGGAAGCAGCTTTATTCTGCCTCTGACCTCTGCTATGCCCTGCCTATGAGTGCTCAGTGTTAATACTAGGTACAAAAAGTGGAAATCATTTTATTTCCCAACAGCAGTCTCCCATGATGTTGATGAGCATTACGAACAAAAACAAATTAAAGACTCCACATATGCTGTTATCATGGGAGTTGTCACAGAAATATCATTATAAAGCTGATGGGACGTTTGCAATTGTGCAAGTATATCTTTATGAAATATTGGCTGGTAAAAGAGTCACCAGTAGTGCCATCAAGCGCTCCTTTGTACCAGAAACTGAACTAGACCAGCCACATCAAAACCATGGCTACAAGATGAGGGCAAAGGCTGGCTACTCTGCAGCGAGCGGCTCACTTCCTGGCCCCCTGAAAGCTTCTCCACCATCTGCAATGCTCAAGTCAGGAGTGTGATGGAAAACGCACCACTCACTTCAATGGGTGCAGCCGCAACAGTACTCAAACTTAATACCATTCAGGACAGAGCAGTTCGCTTGATTGGTGTCCCTGCCCTGGACTCACTATTCAACCCCTCCATCACTGGTGCACGGTACGATGCACTGCAGCAACTCACCAAGCTTAGTTTCACAGCACCTCCCTCCCCTGTGACCTCTACCAACGAGAAGGACAAGTGCAGCAATGTTGTGGCAGCACTTCTATCTCCAAGTTCCTCTCCCAAGTCACACACCATCCTGACTTGGACATATAATCACCACTCCTTCATGTTGCTGGGTCACTATCCTGTAATTTCTGACCTAACATCATTGTGGGAGCACCATCGCAACAAGGATGGCAGGGGTTCAAGGAGAAGGCCCACCACCACCTTCTCGGGCAACTAGGGATAGACAATAAATATGGCCTTGCTGGCATCATCCACATCCGAGTGATTAATAAAGAAATTGCCATAATGTCCATTGGTTAGACATATCTTGAATCCTGTGGACCAGCACAATTAAATAAACTTGACGAAGTAGAGATCCATTGATGGTTCAGCAAGTTTATTCAATGAGTAGCTGAACCATGCTAAACCTATATAAAACACTAGTTCAACCCCAGCTGGAGCATTGTGTCCAGTTCCGAGCACCACACTTTAGGAAGGACAAGAAGGCTTTGGAGAGGGTACAGAAGAGATTTACCAGAATGGTTCCAGGGATGAGGGATTACAGTTACATGGAGAGAATGGAGAAGCTGGGGTTGTTCTCCTTAGAGCAGAGAAGGCTAAGAGGAGATTTGATAGAGGTGTTCAAAATCATGAAGGGTTTAGATAGAGTAAATAAAGATAAACTTTCCAATGGCTGAAGGGTGAATAACCCGAGAGCACAGATTTAATGATTGGCAAAAGAACCAGAGGCGACATATACTCTCTGGAGTTTAGAAGAATGAGCGGTGATCTCATTGAAACATACAAGATTCTGAAGGGGATTGACAGGGTAGATGCTGAGAGGTTGTTTCCCCTGGCTGGAGTGTCTAGAACTAGGAGGCATAGTCTCAGGATAAGGGGTCGGCCATTTAAGACAGAGATGAGGAGGAATTTCTTCACTCAGAGGGTTGTGAATCTTTGGAATTCTCTGCCCCAGAGGGCTGTGCATGCTGAGTCTTTGAGTATATTCAAGGCTGAGATAGATAGCTTTTTGGACTCTAGGGGAATCAAGGGATAGGGAGACCGGGCGGGAAAGTGGATTTGAGGTCGATGATCAGCCATGATCTTATTGAATAGTGGAGCAGGCTCGAGGGGCCATAAGGCCTACTCCTGCTCTTATTTCTTATGTTCTTATGACATGAGGAAATATTTTTTACACAACGAGTGGTTAGGATTTGGAATGCACTGCCTGATGGGATGGTGGATACAGATTCAATAGTAGCCTTCAAAAGGGAATTGGATAAATATTTGATGGAGAAAAGATTGAAACATAGAAAAATAGAAGCAGGAGTAGGCCATTCGGCCCTTTGAGCCTGCTCCGCCATTCAATATGATCATGGCTGATCCTCTCTCAATACCGTATTCCCGCTCTCTCCCCATACCCCTTGATGCCATTTGTGTCTAGAAATCTATCTATCTCCTTCTTAAATATATTCAGTGACTTGGCCTCCACAGCCTTCTGTGGTAGAGAATTCCACAGGTTCACCACCCTCTGAGTGAAGAAATTTCTCCTCATCTCAGTCCTAAATGTCCTACCCCGAGACTGTGACCCCTCGTTCTAGACCCTCCAGCCAGGGGGAAACATCCTCCCTGCATCCAGTCTGTCTAGCCCTGTCAGAATTTTATACGTTTCAATGAGATCCCCTCTCATTCTTCTAAACGCTAGTGAATACAGGCCTAGTCGACCCAATCTCTCGTCATATGACAGTCCTGCCATCCCAGGAATCAGTCTGGTGAACCTTCGCTGCACTCCTCTATGGCAAGTATATCCTTTCTTAGGTAAGGAGACCAAAACTGCATACAGTACTCCAGGTGTGGTCTCACCAAGACCCTGTACAACTGTAGTAAGACATCCTTGCTCCTGTACTCCAACCCTTTTGCAATGAAGGCCAACATACCATTTGCCTTCCTAACTGCTTGCTGCACCTGCATGTTTGCTTTCAGTGACTGGTGTACAAGGACACCCAGGTCCCTTTGTACATCACCATTTAAATAATACTCTACCTTTCTGTTTTTCCTACCGAAGTGGATAACTTCACATTTATCCACGTTATACTGCATCTGCCATGTATTTGCCCACTCACTCAACTTGTCTAAATTGCCTTGAAGCCTCTTTGCATCCTCCTCACAACTCACAATCCCACCTAGTTTCGTGTCAGCAAACTTGGAAATATTACATTTGGTTCCCTCTTCCAAATCATTGATATATATTGTGAATAGCTGGGGCCCAAGCACTGATCCCTGCGGTACCCCACTAGTCACCGCCTGCCACCCCGAAAAAGACCCATTTATTCCTACTCTCTGTTTCCTGTCTGTTAACCAATTTTCAATCCATGCCAGTATATTACCTCCAATCCCATGTGCTTTAATTCTGCACACTAACCTCTTATGTGGGACATTATCAAAGGCCTTCTGAAAATCCAATTACACCACATCCACTGGTTCTCCCTTATCTATTCTACCAGTTACATCCTCAAAAAACTCCAGTAAGTTTGTCAAACACGATTTCCCTTTCATAAATCCATGTTGACTTTGTCTAATCCCATTGATATTTTCTAAGTGTCCTGTTATCACATCCTTTATAACAGGCTCTAGCATTTTCCCTACTATTGATATTAGGTTAACCGGTCTGTAGTTCCCGGTTTTCTCTCTCTCTCCTTTTTTAAATAGTGGGGTTCCATTTGCCACTCTCCAATCTGCCGGAACTGTTCCATAATCTATAGAATTTTGGAAGATGACGACCAATGCATCCACTATTTCCATGGCTACCTCTTTTAGTACTCTGGGATGCAGATTATTAGGCCCTGGGAATTTATCAGCTTTTAGTCCCATTAATTTCTCCAGCACTTTTTTTTACTAATATTAATTTCCTTTAATTCCTCCTTCTCACTAGGCCCTTGGTTCCCTCGCATTTCTGGGAAGTTATTTGTGTCCTCTTCTGTGAAGACAGAACCAAAGTATTTGTATAATTGCTCTGCCATTTCCTTGTTCCCCATTATAAATTCTCCCATTTCTGACTGTAAGGGACCTACATTTGTCTTCACTAATCGTTTTCTTTTTACATACTTGTAGAAGCTTTTACAGTCCGCTTTTATGTTCCTTGCAAGTTTACTCTCATACTCTATTTTTCCCCTCTTAATCAATCTCTTGCCAGCGACGCCCACATCCCATAAACAAATTTTTTTTTAAAGGAGGCCATTCAGCCTATCATGTGCCGGCTCTTTAACAGAGCTATCCAATTAGTCCCACTCCCCTACTCTTTCCCCATAGCCCTGCAAAATTCCTCCTTTTCAAGTATTTATCCAATTCCCTTTTGAAAGTTGCTATTGAATCTGCTTCCACCAGCCTTTTAGGCAGTGTCCTGTCTCCTAAACTGAGAGAAATGACATGTCAAGGGAAATGAATGAAAGAGCTATAATGTAGGATATAAGGTTGGTTAGCTATCCCGGAGTGTTGCTCAATCTACTCTCAGCACCAATTCTTATGACATGGTAATTTACTACAGGTAGCAATCTTCTGTTGTACTTTGGGATGACAAATAGTGGATATCATGCTCAAGTTGAGAGGTTTTACATGAGGAATCAGCCTGATAGCCGACATCTCAATTTTTCTCTTCCATACCTGATGTTTTAAGTTCTCTTTACGGTGAGAGAAATTGAAATGTGAAATTTGTGATGTTTGCAAGCTACTCAGACATCAACATTGCAATCTTGTATGCAGACTGTTTAAAGTGTAGCTGTGTGATGTGACTGGTGTGGGATTGTGTGGAGTAAAGACGAAGAGCAAGTGTCTGGGTGTCAGTCCTTTCTGATGTGCAAGGGGATGAACATTTCACAAGTGTTGATGAACCCTCCAAGGGCTCCAGTCACAGTTTTCACTAAATATTAAAGCAGAACAACTGTATTGTATACACAAAATTGAGAATATAAGAACATAAGAACATAAGAAATAGGAGCAGGAGTAGGCCAATCGGCCCTTCGAGCCTGCTCCGCCATTCAATAAGATCATGGCTGATCTGATCCTCACCTCAAATCTAAAGAACACAAGAAGTAGGAGCTGGACCCGGCCACTCAGCCCCTGGGCCCGCTACGCCACCCACAGAGCCTCGACCGATCCGAACTCAGCCTCATGTCCAATTTCCTGCCTGCTCCCCGTAACCCCTAATTCCCTTTACTTCTAGGAAACTGTCTATTTCTGTTTTAAATTTATTTAATGAAGTAGCTTCCACATCTTCCTGGGGCAGCAAATTCCACAGACCTACTACCCTCTGAGTGAAGAAGTTTCTCCTCATCTCAGTTTTGAAAGAGCAGCCCCTTATTCTAAGATTATGCCCCCTAGTTCTAGTTTCACCCATCCTTGGGAACATCCTTACCGCATCCACCCGATCAAGCCCCTTCACAATCTTATATGTTTCAATAAGATCGCCTCTCACTCTTCTGAACTCCAATGAGTAGAGTCCCAATCTACTCAACCTCTCCTCATATGTCCACCCCCTCATCCCGGGGATTATAAAAATATAACTGTTTTATATCCTCAAAGTCTTAAAGGTATACTCACCTTATTTAACAATACATCATTTTTATTTCAAATTAGACCTCTGTTTGTCCCCTCTTCTGAAGGCATAGATTCATGCTGGGGGATTGTTCCATGAGCACCAGTTATCTGACAATACCTCACTCAAATGTCCATTCTTCATATGTTAGGCTAGACAGTCAGTGCCATCGGGGTATTCAGCTGTGGAGGCTATCATGGCCAGTTCTGATCCCATATACATTAGTTGTATTTCTCTTTTCTTTAGCCTGGGGATGCTGAGGCTAGTTGCAGCACTCCTACCATAGCGGCAGCTGAGAACAGCAAACTCCGCACAGGCCAGCGTCACACCAAATGGTGCTTTTACCAACTGATCCATCAGGGAGGGGAGTTCCATTTAGAACTCCTGGGGTAAGCACCATGAATGGTAAATATTTCCCTCCATGTGTGTGTCCCATCTTAGTATTGGGGTCGAACGTACATTAATCACATTTTGCAGAGTTTTGTCTTCAGTCCCACTAGTTCAGACTATGGAGCGGGCAAATTCTGGTGATCTAAGTCAAAAGGATTTACATCCTGTTGTTGGTCTGCACATATTTGGTATGTTTAGGAAGGAAAACCCTTCGGAGACAGTGTTAAAAATTGATTGAAAATGTTGGTGGAGAAGCAATCTGTTGGCTGCAATCACAGGAGCCAAACCAGCCTTGGTTCAGTGAGCAAATGGAAAACTGATGAGGCCTTTTAAAATGTAATTATTTTAACTTAGACATTTCTGGGCTGGGTGTGGTCGGAGAATTATGGCAGCCACAACTACTAACCTGAATGTGACACTGGTAGTACATGCCCCTGAGCGTTTAACATTGGCGGCACTTGGCTCCTGAGTGTTTAATACGAGGAGTACTCGGCCCCTGAGAGTTTAATACTAAAAGTACTTGGCCCGTGATAGTTTAATACTAGGAGTACTCAGCCCCTGAGAGTTTAACATTGGCGGCACTTAGCTCCTGACAGTTTAATACTAAAAGCACTTGGCCCGTGAGAGTTTAATACTAAAAGTACTCGGCTCCTGAGAGTTTACTACTAGGAGTACTCGGCCCGAGAGTTCAATACTAGGAGTACTCGGCCCCTGAGTGTTTAATACTAAAAGTACTTGGCTCCTGAGCGTTTAATACTGAAAGTACTCGGCTCCTGAGAGTTTAATACTAGGAGTACTCAGCCCCTAAGCATTTAACATTGGTGGCACTTAGCTCCTGAGAGTTTAATACTAAAAGTACTCGACCCCTGAGTGTTTAATACTAAAAGTACTCGGCCCCTGAGCATTTAATACCAAGATTACTTGGCCCCTGAGAGTTTAATACCAGGAGTACTCGGCCCCTGAGAGGTCAATACTAGTACTTGGCCCCTGAGTGTTTAACACTGGCAGCAGTTACCCCTAGAGATTCTTTTTCCATTTAGAGGAAGCTAAGCAGAAAACTGCAATTTTGAATGCAAGTTGTCTGCCCTCTTAGGTTGCAAGGTGGAGGAGGCTCTGAGGAAAACTAATCTGATAAAGAAAAATGGCTCTCGCCTGTAAGTGGCTGTGTGCCAGAAATTGCAATGACCAGTAAAAGTGCCCATAACCTTTATATAGTAACGTGACATTGCAAGTAGATTGGTACATTCTGCCTTTGAATTTATATGACGTCAATTGTGCCTATTTTCTCTTTTTTCCCTCCTTATAATTGGCTTTTGCCGCTACGACTACGACTCAGCTGTTGCAATCACAAGATGTCAAAGAAGACGCTGTTCTGTGTTGCTCGATGGAGGTAGGTTTTTATTTCATGTTTTCCTATAGTTAGGGCCTCATAAAAACGTAGCTATACTGACTGCCTATAAAATCGAGCAGCCAATTCTGTAAATACCTGTCTCATTGCTGAATCTAAATAGTTTTATTATTTTTCATCTTTATCTTTATCATTATCTTTGCCGTGCAAGAGTCCTGGAAAGTTCAAAGATCTGTTTTAAGTTGCAGCTTTGGCTGACAACTGCATTATGTATTTCTGTAGCAGGTGAGATTCCTTGGTCTGTGGCGGGTAGGATAATCAACATTCATTCTGATTGGTAGACCTCTGTGAGGCCGTAATAGTGTCCATTCATGGAGATGACTGAGAAGGAGGCCAATTCTACAGCACGTAATCCATTCTACCCCACATTTACACATCATCACTGACCAGACAAGCAATGCTCCATCTTCTGCCACGCTGCTCATCAGCTGGTGCGGCAGAAAGCACAGTAAAATGGTGACGTGAAGGTGTTTCCTCCCTAGTTTTAAGTGTTGGTCAAGACCGGGCTAAGTTGTGGATGTTGGCGGTGCTGAGTGATTTTGCTACAATTTGCATCAACACAAAGATACAGGACATGACTTCACACCTAAGATTTTTCATAAGGGGAATTCTTGACGTCGGGCATGTAGCTGAGTCAACTGCTTTCCCACATGTAGGCAATGGGAAGGAGGGAAAGTCAAGCCCATGAGCAACTACTAGCAAATGGTTGGAGCAACATGTGAACTATTTTTTTCTGCCTGATCCTCTCGGGCAGTGTTGCATGATGCAGGGAGCCCTGAGGAAAGTTAAGCTGACAACAATAGCCTGCTGCTCTCCCTTAAAGCTGGTGTATGCAGGAAATTGCATGATCAGTAAAAGTGCCAATAGCTTTATGCATAATACATAATAATTGTAAGTAGATTGAAGCCATGTCTTTGAATTTATATGAATCATCCCCTCTTATAATGGGCTTTACCTCTGTGCTTTTGTTTTCGATCATCACTCCAGTACCTCAAGCAAGTGTCTGAGTCCGGATAGTGAGTGGTGGCAGGCTATGCAATCGGAAAGTGCATCGCCTGCAATGCCCGATTCTGTCTCCACACATGCAGAGGTCACTGGATAGCAATCAGGAGGGGAAGCCCTGGCTGATTTCTTCCCCAGCTCCCAATCCACAGTGCGCTGAGGTCCAGTGTAATGCACCGACTACCGCCTTACGTGAGATCAGACAACCCGCACAGACCAGGCCTTTAACCCAGGAACCTTGTGGCCTGTATTACTTGGTACCTCAGCGATGGTGTATTTGGTCATTTGAACCATCAGAGTTGTAAGCTGTACCTACAGCCGACACTTTCTGCTTTCTGAACTAAAGAAGGAAACCGTATACCAGGATGCATCATTTAGGTTAGGAGTTTATAAAAAAAAAGAGAGCAAGAGGGGAGAAAAAATATATAAAATCGTCCTAGAAAGGATTTTGAATGTCCATCTCTGACTTGTCTTAATCATTGCTTATAGTCCTTTCAAGTGTCTTGACAGTGTGAACTTTGACCTATGCCCTTTGACCCATTTGACAGCTGCAGAGCACAGGCAAGCTGCTGGAGGAACAGCTGCCAGAGATGATGACAGAGCTGCTGGCGGCAGCACGCGACAAGATGCTGGGCCCCTCGGAGTCGGCGCTGACACGGTCCCTCCTCCTTGAAGTCATCGAGCTGCACGCCAATAACTGGAACCCGCTGACCCCCACCATCACGCAGTACTACAACAAAACCATCCAGAAACTAACTGCTTAAAAAAAAACCCGGAAAAAAAAACAGGGGGGAAAAAAAGAAAAAACGGGAAGAAGGAGGAACAAAATATAGGAAGGTGCTGTCTTTTTTTTAAAATATAAAAAAAAAAGACTTTTTACTGGAAAAGAGGGGAATGTATTATATTAAAAAGAAAAGGAACAGAAAGATAAGTCCCAGCATGCTGAGAATCATTTTAGGGGCGCATTCTTTCATTCGAGTGCCAAGCCTCCCTTTCCCCTTCCCCCTCCTGTGTTTTTGATTGTGGTTGATCCATTGACAACACACCAACCCATGGTTTGTGGAGGGCTGGAGCTAGCCTGGTATTGTGTTGAGTGTGTGTGTATGTGTGTGTGTGCGCTGTGTGTGTGTTTATTTGTTCTGCCAGTGTGACAGCCGTCTTGCTAAGCAACTGGCAGAAGGTGACACTCAGCAGATGGCCTGGCAGGACAATAGGAAGCACGTTCTATGCCAGGCTCAAATCAATTACTTCATGCAGGGCTGGTTTTAAGTTGACCTTTTTTTTTGTTTTATGCACTCTTTTTCTAATTGCTCAAATCCTAGGAAAGGAAGGGAAAAAAATGAAAATACGAGTTTACCTTAGAACTTCACCTGCATGTTCTTTTTATACAAAACTGAAAATTTTAATTTACACAGCTTCCAAAACAATTTCTTCCAGAAGATTCTGAAGATATGCATTGGGTTACGTGATTGCAAAGTGCAGGTTTTGAATTTTTCAGTGTTGCATTTTGATTCAAGTGTGAGATGGTGGTGCCTGGGTACCAGAGAAAAAGTCCCAGCACTTGACAGTGTCCCAGTGCTATGATTGTTAAAGGCTTAACACTACAGGAGGCTTGACTTGGCCTCATACACTAAAATGGGTTACGGTAGATCCAGTATCCAAAGCTATGAAAGGACAAAATGGCTTAAATGTGAAGTACCTGCTAATGTATTGTTAAGGGGAGGATAATCCCATGAGTTTACAGTATTCTATTTAGACTGCAAGTCTACAATTCACTTAATGTAACAGTTAATTATTTTTTCTCAAAATAGTTTACCAGTAAAATAATTTCAAGTATCATTTTTGGCTCAGTCACATGATGTGCACAGAGGAGCCGTCTTCATGATCAATCTGCTAGCAAAACCAGAAGTGAAACATGTTGGGGAATGGCTCTATCTCGGTTTATTATTTCAGGTGATGCACAGTCTGGCGTGTGCTCAAAGCAGTTGGGTATCTTGGGGTTGAGACAATGGTAAACAGATTATCTGGTCATTATCACATTGCTGTTTGTGGGAGCTTGCTGTGTGCAAATTAGCTGCCGCCTTTCCTACATTACAACAGTGACTCCACTTCAAGTACTTCATTGGCTGTAAAGCACTTTGGGATGTCCTGAGGTCGTGAAAGGCGCTATAGAAATGCAAGTCTTTTCTTTTTCCAATGTTATAAAATGTTGAAAGTTCAGTTTTGCAGCTTCTGACTTTGTCTGAACTCCACAATATGTTGCTGCCTCATAACACACTGCAGACTCTGTTAACTTGTGTAATAAATACTGACTGAATGATCTCACGCAATAAGTGCTAAGTGAATCATTTGGTGTAATCTGCGATGACCACGCTATTTTATGGTAATCACCTTGATTACCATTCAATTAACTTAGTAATTGGTTATTTCTTTGTTGTTAACATCATTCGAATCAACTGCATGAAGCGTCCCAATCATTGTTCTCTGGTCTGACTCCTGCTGACAGGGAGAGGGAAGAAAATTGCCCACTGACTGCACCGTGTGTATTATAACATATATAGTTGGGAGCGATTATGAATAAGGTGCTGGATGGTTGGTTGTGATCTACAAGATCGTAATTCAGTCAAAGTGTTCCGAGATCAGCTGGCCATAGATTTGGGAATACTGCCTGTAATTCTTTGGTGTCTGGTAAACTATTGTATGAAGTTTAACACATTTATAGCCAGCACTGCTGCTTGCGATGTTGGTCAGGGCTTTGTAGGATGTTGGACTCTTGACAAAGTGACAGGATACCAGATTTACCTTGGATAGTGAATTACAGTGCATTCTGGTGCATTATTGCTGTTTGGTTAAGTCTTTTGAAACCTGTTCAGTTTTTTTTCACTAGTAACAATGAGCAGGTTTTGGTGCGGATAGGTCCAAGATCTAAACGATTTAAAGAATGGAGGTTTAACAGCTGCCGTTTCTATGTTAATGGTGTGCACGAGGAGAGCACCACTAAAGCAGCCTATGAGTGCCGCTTTCTCTGTTTCTTTTTGCATTGTTGCAGTACAAATGGAGGCTAGAATTTAGTGGTGCCTTTAGTAATAGCCCTCAAGACCCATGAAGAGTTGGGTTAGAATGCCATTGGAGGTGTGAAATTCCCATCCTTTACGCTATGGTATGCTGTCTGCAGTGGGAGCACCCCATAGCTGCTGCCAGTGGGATATTGAATATGTAAAATTGAATTCTGGGTGGTAGGGGGGGACGGGTGATTTTAACTTGTTGGTCGTGGCATTATCGGGATGGTAACGTCTTCAAAATAGGGTCGGTAGCCGTACCACCCGATTAACCACAATTATGCAGCCGGTGCTATCTTGAAAGGGGCCTACCGTTGCCGCCCAAAGCGCCTATCCAACTTCAGTTTGAAATTATTTTTGTGAGGCACAGAGGGGCTGGAGTACTCCTCAGGACCCCCGCACTTACCTTGCTGCCGTCTGGGGCGGCCTGATATTAGCCAGCCTTAATCCTCCGAGCTACATCAGAATGGCCGCTCGGCACCCCACAGCTCTCCGGGGCCTCAGAATCGCGGCCGCCTCTTCACCATGGGTACCGGCAACTGTCCGGCAGGCGCCCAAAGGTCAAGATCGACTCCACAGGATTCGGAATGTGTAAGGGACTATTTTGCTTTTCAATCAAATTTCCAATTCTTTTTGTGCAAGAGAATCTTTTCATTATAAACACATGACATGGTGGTGCTACTGACTTTGGAACCAGAGAGCCAGGCATTGACTTATTTTTTTTAAAAAGATTGGATCCAGACACATCTCGATACGTAATGTATGTCACCTACCTTTTGTTTTGTAGCAAAGGTACACCCAGCAGAAGAAAAAAACTACTCCTGTGACGTGTCTTAACATTTGCTCCTTCACAACTTTCAAAAAGGAATTGGATAAATACTTGAAGGGCAAAAAATTGCAGGGCTAAGGGGAAAGAGCAGGAGAGTGGGACTAATTGGATAGCTCTTTTAAAGAGCCGGCATAGGCACAATGGGCCGATGTGGCCTCCTTCTGTGCTGTATCATTCTATGATATTTAAAGTTAAGGCCTTATTTTAATTAGTTCATGGGATGTGGGCGTCGCTGACAAGGCCAGCATTTATTCCCTAACTGCCCTTGAGAAGGTGGTGGTGAGTCGCCTTCTTGAACCGCTGCAGTCCGTGTGGTGAAGGTACTCCCACAGTGCTGTTAGGGAGGGAGTTCGAGGATTTTGACCCAGCGACGATGAAGGAATGGTGATATACTTCTAAGTCAGGATGGTGTGTGACTTGGAGGGGAACTTGAACGTGGTGGTGTTCCCAAGCGCCTCCTGCCCTTGTCCTTCTAGGTGGAAGAGGTCGTGGGTTTGGGAGGTGCTACCAAAGAAGCCTTGGCGAGTTGCTGCAGTGCACCTTGTAGATGGTACATACTGCAGCCACGGTACGCCGGTGGTGGAGGGAGTGAATGTTAAAGGTGGTGTATGGGGTGCCAATCAAGCGGGCTGCTTTGTCCTGGATGGTGTTGAGCTTCTTGACTGTTGTTGGAGCTGCACTCATCCAGACACTTGCCACAGAATACCTAGCCTCTGATCTGCTCTTGTTGCCACAGTATTTATGTGGCTGGTCCAGTTAAGTTTCTGGTCAATGGTGACCCCCAGGATATTGATGGTGGGGGATTCGGTGATGGTAATGCCGTTGAATGTCAAGGGGTGGTGGTTAGACACTCGCTTGCTGGAGATAGTCATTGCCTGGCACTTGTGTGGCACGAATGTTACCTGCCACTTATCAGCCCAAGCCTGAATGTTGTCCAGGTCTTGCTGCATGCTCCCCACTTCTGACCTTATGATGGAGGGAAGGTCATTGATGAAGCAGCTGAAGATGGTTGGGCCTAGGACACTGCCCTGAGGAACTCCTGCAGCAATGTCCTGGGGCTGTGATAATTGACCTCCAACAACCACAACCATCTTCCTTCGTGCTAGATATGACCCAGCCAGTGGAGAATTTTCCCCCCGCTTCCCATTGACTTTAGTTTTCCTAGGGCTCCTTGATGCCACACTCGGTCAAATGCTGCCTTGATGTCAAGGGCAGTCACTCTCACCTCACCTCTGGAATTCAGCTCTTTTGTCCATGTTTGGACCAAGGCTGTAATGCGGTCTGGAGCCGAGTGGTCCTGGCGGAACCCAAACTGGGCATCAGTGAGTAAATTATTGGTGAGTAAGTGCTGCTTGATAGCACTGTCAACGACACCTTCCATCACTTTGCTGATGATTTGAGAGTGGACTGATGGGGCGGTAATTGGCTGGATTGGATTTGTCCTGCTTTTTGTGGACAGGGCATACCTGGGCAGTTTTCCACATTGTCGGATAGATGCCAGTGTTCTAGCTGTACTGGAACAGCTTGGCTAGAGACGCGGCTAGTTCTGGAGGTATCTGGTATTTCATTTCAAATGATTGGCTGTATTGTCAATCAGTTTTATGATACAAACACAAATTTCCACACAGAGAGCTGGTTATAGTGATGGGACTACTTTATTTTTGTAAATAAAGACAATGAATGCTGGAAGTGTAGAGCGATCAGCCAGCAAGTGAAGGAAAAGGAAAGGCTAAAGTTAGAGGTTGGGGGGGGAAAATTCAGTTGGTTAGCTAGTTCCGTTACCGCCTCCGGGGCGCGCTAACGGGGTGCTAGGAACGTAGCGCCCGAGCGCGACGATTTTAGTGCCACTCGCGAAATTGACGAGTCATTTTGAGACGGCGCTAAACACTACCGCCACGATCTCCTGCACCCGCAGATCATGACGTCAGTCAAGCATGCAATGCCCTGGTAGCGCCCCATACCAGATATTGTCGCGCCCCCTGCCTTACCACCTGCCGCTAGGAACAACAGGTAATGGGGACATTTTCAGGTCGGGCAGGGGCTGGGGGAGCGCTATTTAAAGGCGGGCACTTCCTGCCTTTTCTTGTTGGCAAAATTTTTGGTACACGCCGGTTGAGAGGGAGAGAGACGTCTGGAAAGATTTAACGCTGTCCTAAGGAATTTTGGCCTCAGCACCACTTTTGAGGTTCCGAAGCACCAAGCTCTTTCCCTGGGCCTATCCATTAGTGCTTCCAACACAATTGTTTCTGAGGTCTCTCCAGGCCGAGATTCAAGGCTGCAAGATGGCCCCTCCCCTTTAAGAACTGGACGGCGCCAGTCTGTCTGGCTTCCATGGTAACTGACATCGCCTGAGCTTCGGTAGCTTCTGAGGTAGCGCCTCGCTCCCCGACGTTTGCGCCTTAAGAGAGGTGTGTAGCGCCTGATTTAGCGCTCAAATCGTCTCCAGGGGCGATAGAGGCGAATTTTGCAGTCAGAGGCGATAAACTTTGCGCCCAGCCGATATTAGCGCCCCAAAATGGGTGATACACAATTTTTCCCCCTAGACCTTTCACAGCCTCACAGTAAGTGAAAGAGATGGTGGGCTGGATTTTCTGAATGGGGAGCTATTGGAGGCGGGACTCCCACTTGTCAGGATTTAGTCCCGCCTCAATCGACTTGTGGCCAACCCACACTATTTTTCCTTGATTGACCTTGTTAAGCCCACCAAGCGGGTTTAGCAGGCCAATTAAGGGAAAGCCGGTTACTGGTGACGTCAGCGAGTGACGTTTCATCTGTCAAGAGCTTTTGACAGATGAAATGTCAATGTTTGACGGCTCTGTGAAGCTGTCAAACACTGACAATCTGTCCTCTAAGTTCAGTCCTGTCACTCAGGCTGAGTTCGAGAGCTCTCCTGAGCAGAAAGCAGAAGGCTGCAGCTTTTGATAGTTCAGCGGCCATTCTGCTTTCTGTGCCGGTGAGCTGAGGGACTCCCGAGACCTGAAGGGAGGAAGCCTGCAGGAAGAAGTAAAGGTAAGTGAAACTTATTATAACATTTTAAACACACCTCACACACTTACCTCTGCACACGTGCACCCATCACTCACCTACACACTGGACATCTTGGCCCCTCCGACCCCCGCAGAACCACGGCTCGCCTCGCTGACCCTGGCGAGGTTCGGAGCCGTCGGGATGCCCACACTTCAGGGCTGAAAATAGGGATTAGCCAAAAAGCTGCCTGTTAACTACCTGTTAACAGGCAGTTAGTTGGCACTAATCCCTTTTCCGCCTCAGGGAGACGGCTCCCAGCGCGGGTCGGCTACCCGCCTCCTGGGTAGATGGCACGGGGCAGGATGGGTACCCATCCCCAGATTCTGCCATTTTCCCGGCAGTCCCGCCTCCCCAGGGCTGGCAAAATTCCCCCCGGTGTGTATTTTCTCTGAGGATGTATCAGAAGAACCCAATATAGGGAGCCAGAGAAACCCTATAACAAATGGACTAGATATGAGCTCTGATTTGTTACATTTTTATATACAGCAGGAAGTGGCCCTTTACAGTATATGCCAAACAAAGAAGCAGTTTCCTCCTTATATTTAATAAGTAAATTAATGGGTGACCTATTTAATGCTGTAGCATTGCTGTAGTACATTGCAAAATGATGGCATTGCAATGGAGAGACCGGGATGAATCCAGGATCGTAATTTGAATGTTAATACAAGAAAGGCTGGCCCAAAAGCTTAGCTGTTGGAAATGCAAATGTGACATGGTACTGATCCATAGAGACGAGGAAGGCCCCAGTTAAACTTCTGGGCTGTGCTGAGATCGCTTATCTCGAGTGGAGCCCTACAATTAGCCCCAATAGTTTTAGGATCGAGAGGGAGCAAAATCAGCCACGGTCTCGCTTCCTTCCAGTGCTGGAATGTGTGGATGTCTGGTGAGGACATGATTGAGCTCAGCCATGGTTGACAACCTGTTGACATTCAGGGCTGGATTTTCATGGGGAAGGCGGGTGGGGGGTGGGGGGGCTCCAATGCAGTCGGGAAACCCGGGAGAACGGGCTTCCCGCAGGCCCCTGCCGACTTTAACGGCAGGGTCTGATTTGCATCTGAAGCCTCTCCCACCTGCAGCCAGCCAACTGGAGAGGCTGGCCGGCTCCAGGCGGGTAGGCCTGCGGCAATAGGCCGCACAGAGGAGGGATTGGGCGGGGCCGGTGCTGGCCTCCGTAGAATCGGGGTGGGGGGGAAACAAGGAAGATCGGGGCTTCTGTAGGATCGGGGTCGGGGGGGGGAACAAGGAATATCAAGGCCTCCGGAGGTTCGTGGGAGGGAAGAGCAGATCGGGGCCAGTCACCGGGGGATTGGGGCCACCCTCGGTGGGGGGGTTGGGGATGGTCTCCAAATCGCGGAGGGTGGGTTTGGCAGGGACCCTGGATCCAGGAGGTTAGTGTAAAGGCACTTGATCTCCTGGATGCAGCAGTCCTCGCCTTGCTGTAACTGCCGGATTTTCACGATGTGGTGTAAAACCCGACCAGCTCGAGATAGACACACAGTGTAGATAAAGAGGCTTCCAGCCTCATTAAAATATTTAAATTGACGTCCCGCCTCCTGGCAGTGGGTTGGCTGCCTGCCCCCGTCCCACCTCATCCCGCCTCCGTTAAAACCGGAAATGGGCGGATTCAGGTCGGGATTCCGATTTTTAACAATTTAACTACCCTCACGCTCCAATCCCACCCGTTTTTTTCAGGTTAAAATTCTGTGTCTAGGCTCACACCTGAAGCATAGCCAGGTAGGTGAGGCACCAGAGGGCACTTGCCACCTGTGGAGCTGTGCCACGAGTTAGTGCCTTCAAGAGAAGAGGGGTGAAAAATAAGTGGAAAAAGGAGAGTAAATCCTGAAAGCCACAAAAAATTTCTACGAGATTCTATTTGCTGAATATACTAAAGTCAAATTGGACCAATGTAGAGAACCAATGAAGAATTATTTCAGAATTTCTCTCTAAATAAATGATGGAGGCACCATGGCCCACCTAGTATTTACCACTTGGCTGTACAGACACTCAGATAGCGAGTTCCTTATCTTGGCACTCCTATCCAACATGGACACCGACAAAATAATTTACAAGTTTAAAAAAAAACTCTTTTTCTCGGCGAAGGAGTTGTATTTTCATTTATTTAAAATCTGCTAACGTTGGTTTTGTGTGTGTGTGTGTGTTAAAATGAAGATACTTCAAGATTTCATGCTCAGCAAATGATCTCTGTCCTGTTTTCATGTTTTTTTCCTAATGGAATATAAAATCAAATGAAAGCATAAAAGCCTAATAAGCTAGGCAGTGCTTTGGGTTTTAATTTATGTATACAACTATATATATATATATATACTGGGGAGAGCTCCATTTAATAATTAGCTATATGCAAGTTCAATAATATTTTTAGTGTTTATCCTCCATAATTCAACATGTAGGAGATTTCACTTTGCTACATCAGTGTTTTATGTAGTTAGCTAGCTATATTTGAAAGATTTATTTTATTTTACTGTATTTTTATTTTTTTATAGTGAATCAGAACATTTTATAATTCCTTAGAACTCTTGGTTTCCTCCTCTCCCCCCCCCCCCCCCCGCCCCCTTCTCTCCCCCCCGCCCCCTTCTCTCTACCCCCCCGACCCATGCAAGTTAATCGATGCGCAACAATGTTACCCAGGATTCCTTAGGAGAGGTGCCTTGTTTAAACATCACCCAGTTTGATCACCACCAGTAGTTTTCCTTTTGAAACAGAGACGTTTGTTTCCTCTGCATTGACAACATTTGTTTAATGTAGAATCTGTGCCTTGATGCAAAAGGACATTCTGAATTCGGGTTATATTGGGTTGTGCCGCTTCTGTCCTGTGCATGAATGTGATAATGTAGCAGAGGAGCATTAGCAAGTGGTCAGTACACTTGGGTGGAGGTCAGTTGAATATACGTTTGTTTGGCAGTGAATTCGCTCTCTCTTCTGTATATGGCATGAGTACTAGCGAGTATTGGCAATTGCGACCTTTTTGTCTTTTTTCATGAATATTCCTCTTCTGCAGATGCAGAGTGCTTTGCGATATCTTTGGAGTAAGGCTATTGGTTTTGCGTGACATAGATGGGGAAGCATTGTATTCAACAAGGTCTCTACCACTTCCATAGTTTATAGAATGACACATGCATGATATGCATTTATCCATTGAAAATGAAATTTGGGTTTGCATTTTTGTCTTCTCTTGTCTTGTCCAAGTCAGTTCTATAATTGATGGAGTTGAATGGATTAGAGTGAGGCAGTCTAGGCAGAGTCAATCTTTACTCAATCCTGAAGAGTTGTACAGGTGGGCCAAGAATTACTGAAAAAATGATTTAAAAATATTAGAGGTGATCAAAATGTCTACGTCTCATTGATTCTGTCACCCCCCCCCGCCCCATTGGTTAATGCATGAGTTTCAATCATGTGCAACAAATTAAATCCACTCATTTACATTACTTCATAGTCTTGGCACAGTGGCATTTGTCAGTGTTACTTGGCATTGACTTGTGTCCAGGGATGGTCTTTCTCAGCAAAGCGGGGTATCTTCGTGGCTATTGCTGCTTTTATACTAACTCTTTTTAGTTGGACCCTAGAAGACCCACAAGAAACTGGATCTACAATTCTGCTGCCAGGATAAAGGAACCAGATTTAGTAATGTGAAGGCTGGGTGACAGCACGCAAACACTGGTCTCCTAGAATTCAACCCAAAACGGTGCTAGTATAAAACCAGCTTTAGTGGAATCTGGGGAAATGGGACTCATTGCAGCATGTTTGCTACGGAACCAATTTAATAGCCTCAGTTTTCTGAGTGCTGCCTCTGCTTTAGGATACATGAGCATCTTTTAAAAGATATTGTAAATTTCAAAACTGACATTGGTAGATTTTTGTTGGGGAAGGTATTGAGGGTTACGGAACCAAAGCGAGTAAATGGAGTTAAGATACAGATCAGCCATGACCTAATTGAATGGTGGAACAGGTTTGAGGGGCTGATTGTTCCTGTTCCTATGTTCCTTCCTATGTTGACAATGGTATAAAATTATTCTTTTAGAAATGGTTTGAAGCTCCGCTGAGATGCACAGATGATTTAAAGAGGAACTCACTTGAAATTTGGCTGCATTTGGTATCTGCTTCGTTGATGTAGAAATCGGGATTTCATGTTAACATTTCAGGATGAAGTTTGTTTTTTTATGTAGCAAATATAGAAAATTATAGAAAAAAAACGGAGTTGATCTTATCCGGTTGCAGTCATGTCCTCAAACTGTACACCTGGTACTCTTGAAACAGGCAAGGCTTAGTTTGCCACAGTGCCTTCCTGTTTAAAATGCGAGCGGACCTTTTTAAATTCTGAAAACATTGCAGGTGTGCTCACTCCAGCAATTTTTCTCCAAGGAGACTAGCTATGAGTGCAGTGTGATGAGAGATGACCTCACACCCCTGTTAAGCTTGTGTGTGTGTGATTTTTTTTTTTAAACTGTTGGGGGAATGGATTCAGGCGAAGTCTTTCAGGCAAGCAATTAGACATCTCAGCCGACCTATTGAGGTGGACCGATGTGGATCAGTAATGGTACCTTACTTACAGGAGCCATCATGAGGGGTTGTGATGAAAGTAGGGTTGCCACCTGTCCTGGGTTTTTGTTGGGTGGGTTGTCTCGAAATTCTTCAAATATGAACCAGGCATCAAATGTCTTTTTTTCCCAATACAAGCTGGTTTTTTTTCCCCCCCACTTACTTGAATGTTGTGGAGGGATTAACTATTAAGGTTTTTAATGATATTTTAATAGCAGCAGAAAATCAAGCATCAGAATTCACGCCATGATCCCACCTTCAGTTGATTGGCCGTCCGGCTCCAGTCTGGGTTTTGGACTTGGCAAAAGAGGGCAATCCTAGGCCAAGGATGTCTGGAATACTGGATAATTGTGGATATTTTAATCTGAATTATGATGGGTTTATATAAGAAGTAAAATGGGATGGCATTGGGAGTGGACACAGAGACTGTCTTCTCTCGTGACCGGTAAAAAGAATCACCTCTGCAGGTTACAGCTGAATGGTTAGGGATCCTTCATTAATTCTGTATCTCGCATGCAAATCTGCTACAACAGCATCTGCTAGCCTGAAATGTTCATGTTAATAGTATTGTGACCACTAACGTGTGGAAAAAGAGAAAATGATTGAAAAAATGTATTTTTTGGGGGGGCTGTGTTCCCTTTTAAGCAGAGTAATTGTATCAAATTCCAGATTTAATTTTGCTTTTCCAATGTTAAACTACATAGCATGAATTAATACCTCAGTATACAAATATGTATTGTTTTGCTCTTTTTTTTAAAAAAAAATTTGGGTTTTGCACTATTTTTAGTTTTGTTAATTTTTGTTTTTAAATGTATGTTTTTTTAATGTATGTCCAAAAAAATTACATGTTCAAAGTTACCATCCTGTCATTTATTTATTTTTTATTTGAAGGTTTGCTGAAAAAACACAAACACAGCCATTGGTACTAAAGCGTTACGATCATCAAAAACCCCAGACTACCATTTGTATAACAACTTGTATTTATATAGCGCCTTTAACATAGTAAAACATCCCAAGGCGCTTCACAGGAGTATTAAAAGACAAAAAAATTTTGACACTGAGCCACATGAGGAGAAATTAGGGCAGATGACCAAAAGCTTGGTCAAAGAGGTAGGTTTTCAGGAGCGTCTTAAAGGAGGAGAGAGGTAGAGAGGTTTAGGGAGGGAATTCCAGAGCTTAGGGCCTTGGCAACAGAAGGCACGACCACCAATGGTTGAGCGATTATAATCAGGGATGCTCAAGAGGGCAGAATTAGAGAAGCGCAGATATCTCGGGCTGCAGGAGATTACAGAGATAGGGAGGGGCGAGGCCATGGAGGGATTTGAAAACAAGGATGAGAATTTTGAAATCGAGGCGTTGCTTAACCGGGAGCCAATGTAGGTCAGCGAGCACAGGGGTAAATGGGTGAACGGGACTTGGTGCGAGTTAGGACACGGGCAGCAGAGTTTTGGATGAACAACAGTTCTTTAAATAATACGACATAATCCTTTGTCACCTTTCCCCCCCCACCCCCTCTCTGCGACTCCCGGTGTTGTATGTTCAGTGGGCACCGACCGCCCTCTGGTATCTCACCTAAGTGGCCTTTGGAGGGCAGCTGAGCCGGACCTGTCTTCACCCAATGTCCATATGCCTCATTTAAATGCCACTGGTCAGCTGCATGCCTGTTTTGGACAGAAGCAACAGCGTGCCGGCAGTGAGGGGGTGGGGTGGGGGGAATGAACATGGGGCACTGAGAAGCCTTTCGGCAGCCAGGTAAATCCAGGAGTGGGTGGGGGCTGGAGTGTTGAGGGTTTCGTGGTTGCAGTGGGGGGAGCCTGGGACAGCAGAGGCCCAGACATTCCTTGCTCCTGCACCTGGCCCCACTAAGGAAAGTTTTCTAATTTACCTAAAGGGCCCCGTTGCCTTTCTGACAGCTTTACCCAGCGGGTAACCACGCTCAGACGCCAGCGGGGTCCCATGTACGTGATGGGACCTATGTTTGTATTTATTAACGAGGCTCCTGCTGGATTCCAGCAGGCACCTCATCCGCCGCCAAAACCAGTGGCGTTAAAATGCGGAATTGGTGGGAACAGAGGGGAAATAGAACCACAACCTTGCTCCTTGCCCATTAATCGGGAAGAGTTGACCTTTACCTTACGGAGTCCCAACAAACCTGGGGTGTCTCGGGTCACTGCTGACTTAGCTGATCGCAGCCAGCTGCTATAGTTGGCCTCAGTGCCCCTGATGACGGCCATTGATGGGAAAACGGACAGAATTGCAGAATGCAATCCACAAAACACCAGTAAAAATTCCATGCAATAAAAATAGAACGCAATGTATTCATCAGCTGTAAACCTGCAGCTCTGCTCATAGCTCAGTACTTTGCTATAGGGATCATTCTTGTGGCTTTTCTCAGTACCATCTTCAGCATTTTAATGTCTCCCTTATGTCTCCGGGCATAACATTCAAGCTGCAGTCTGACCAAAGTATTGCGGTTTTAGCATGACATTCTCCAGTTTTTTGTTGATTGCTGCTGCAGAGTGATTGGACATGTTGAGCACCAAGTCCACTAATACCCCTAGATTTTTTTGAATTTCAGCCGTTGCATCTGTTTTGCCTTCCTTTTGAGCAATACTTTACACTTCAATCTGCCACTGGTCTATCTACGTGCATGTTTCATTTGCTCCATTTTATAGATTGTGGCCTGTCTCATCAGATTTGACTTTTCTCCCCTCTCTTTTCCCACCTCCCCTCCCTCCCTCCCCAAACAAATTAGCATCATCTGGGAATTTGACCAGTTTGCATTTAAGCATATGAATGTAAGTCATTACTATAAATTAGGAACAGTAGAGATTGCCAATACTGACAATCTCAGCATTCTCTTCTTTCCTTCCCCCCGCCCCCCACCCTCCATCCCCAGCATCATTCCTACTTCACCTACCCACAGCTTCCTACCCTTTAGCCAATTTCTTATCCATTTCCAGGTTTTACCATGAATTCCCATTGCATTCAGATTAAACAGTGGCCTTTCATCTGGAACATTTGTCAAAAGGCTCTTTGATGTCTAGGTAGAGAATGTCGTAAAGTTTACCAAATTCTAGCCACTGATCCGATCACACCGCAATAGCTTCACGGAATGGGGAGAGCAAGCAAGATGATTAACTATCGTCACCCTTCATCAGCTGCATTCTCAGTAGTGGCTGGTGACCTTTTGACAGGTGAGGCACAGCTATACATGCCTAACCAAGCCGGTGTGTTACCATGGCAACGGGCCCTTCCTGTGGAATCCCACCACCAACTTTATAAAGCTGCATGAGGCTTGGGGATTGTCTAAAGTACAGTGACCGATAAATCCATCCTGGGAACTTTCCCACGGGAAGTTCTTCCCCCCCCCCACCCCCACATTGCGGTTTAGTCAGGAAAAGAAAATCAGGCGGGTCATCAGGGTTTAAAAAGGGCAGCAAATCCACTGACAACCGGCGATTAAAATTGAACCTAATTTTTGAATTTAAATGGAGGGGCCTGGAACTTTTCCAGCGCGACGTCCTGCCTCACATTGCCGCTGTAAGTCGGAAAATGAAAATCGGGAAGCCAATAAATTTAAAATACAAATTGAAATAGCTGTCACTTTCCGGCGGAGGTCTGTGCAGGATTCCTGGTGAAGCAGTGCCTCACCTAACGAGTTGCCTCTGCATTCTGTTGTATAAATGTCCCGTACCCGGGTAAGCAAAAGAATCGTAGGCCGGATTTTGACTTTCAGAGGATTGGGGGGGCCTGGTAGAGGACGGGAAGGCACGCTGTGGAGTTTGCATGTGACGTCACAGGCAGGTTTTCCGCCCGGAAGTCAGCCTGATTGATGGGCTGGATTCCAGTCGGGTGGGGAACGCTGGACAAGAGGCCCCGATCCCGGGGGGTGGTCCGATCCTGTGGCGGGGGGTGCAATCACCAGCTAGGAGGGGCTCTGATCCCGGGTGGGTGGGGGGTGCTGATGGTGGGGGGGGGTCGGGGGAGAAGCACTCCTGCTCCTCCCCTGTAGTGTCAGCTGTGACTCAGTTGGTAGCAGACTCGCCTCTGAGTCAGAAGGTTGTGGGTTCACAGTCCCACTCCAGAGACTTGAGCACATAAAGCTAGGCTGACACCCCAGTGCAGTGCTGAGATAGTGCTGCACTGTCGGAGGTGCCGTCTTTCGGATGAGACGTTAAACCGAGGCCCTGTGTGCTCTCTCAGATGGACGTAAAAAAAAACAATGGCACTATTTCAAAGAAGAGCAGGGGAGTTATCCCCGGTGTCCTGGCCAATATTTATCCCTCAACCAACGTAACAAAAACAGATTATCTGGTCATTATCACATTGCTGTTTGTGGGACCTTGCTGTGCGCAAATTGGCTGCCGCGTTTCCCACATTACAACAGTGACTACACTTCAAAAGTACTTCATTGGCTGTAAAGCACTTTGAGACGTCCGGTGGTCGTGAAAGGTGCTATATAAATGAAAGTCTTTCTTTCCTGGCCCACAAGGAGTGCTCCCTGAGGCTGTTCCTCTCCTCCCTGCAGCTGCCGGGAAACCCGAGGGCCGGGAGGCCCAGCCGGCCACAGTTAAACCTGCACGGCAGGTTAAAGCAGAGGCTTCCAGCCTCATTATAATATTTAACGTGCCAACCCGCCTCCTTGGAGCGGGTTGACTGCCTGCCCCCATCCTGTCTCTGTTGAACCCGGAAGTGGGCAGGGTTGGGATTCACACTTTTAACATTTTAATCTCCCACCCAAGCCAAACCCACCCGTTTTTTGGAGTTAAAATTCCCCCAGAAGGGCATGTCTACAAATGTGCTATTAGATTAATGGAGCTAGTTTCAGGAAAGTAAATGTGCCGAGCCGCCTCCCCTCATGTGGTACAGATGTTTGGTCTTTGCATTATGTGGCAGAACCCAATGTGGCCATCACCCAACTGCATAAAGTAATGGGGGAGAGTGAGACAGCCCCGATTTTAACCCTGCCCACCCACTGGGCTCAGGCAGGAGACTCACTGGGCCCATGCAGATGAGTTAAAATCTCCCAGGCCTCGCGCTATGTGCGGAGGGCCGGACGGTTTCACGTGCACTTCGACCCCACCGGGAATTAAAATTCGGGCTATAGATTGGTATCCTGCTAAAGAAAACAGTAAAAATAGGCAATGTAAAAGCATCTTAATGTTTCCATATAGGTCCTAAACATGCCAATGATGTGAAATTTTCTCTCAATTCAGATGATAAGTACTGCAAGATAACAATATTTAATGACAACCGAGGCAGTGGAGAGACTGTTTCCTTGCTCCCTTATATGACTGTGGACACTGATGGATTTTTTTCACTGATTAAACTGCATACCCTCTGTAGCAGGCAGTTACCCTTGCTTTATAATGTGATCATCTTATTGGAGGCCAATAAACCAAGTGCCAGGATGTTGGTCAAAGGCTAGTAACCTTGATGGTGTGGCCTTGTTTCCCGGGCAGTAGTCTTAGCGCAGCAAAAGCACTCGTGGGACGGTAAGTAAGGCATTGAGGCACAGCCCGGAGGGTCATAGGTTCTTGTCTGTGACATCACTTCCACATTATTCCATTAGTTCTACTCTTAAATATTGTATCCAGCAGATTTCCTGACTTAACACTGGTATGGAAAGATAAGCTTCAGACATCCATTGAAATAATTTCACAATGGGAAAAGTACCAACGCAAAGCCATTTTGATATGATTTCCCAACTCTCTATCATGAAGAGAGAGCCTAGTTAGTATTCAACACCTACAGTAAAAGAATAAAGCTACAAATCTGAAATAAATAGGGATTATAGTTCGGGGAGATCCCTAGACAGTTCTAATGAAGGGTCTGTACTAGAACCATTAACCTGTCTTTTCTTTTTGGAAACTGATGAACCTGCAGTGTATTTACAGCATTTTTTTAAAAAAATTCCATGTTGAAAGTTTGCTGCCCTGTTCACGAGGTTGGCATCCATTTTCTTCATGATGTATGCAAATGATGCAATAGCATTTCAGCGAAAGACAAATTACACCTGTGAGACTGACACTGCCATTAGTTTGCATGTCTATAAATGGACGAAGTGTTTTTTTCCCAGCAATTTCAGGGGGAGGGGTGACCACGTCCATTTAAACCAATGTTATTCACTAACATTTTGTCTTGCGCCACAATCTCAAGTAATGCCTTGCTCAAGGCCAGTCTCTCAAATGTTATAACGTTCTGCACTATGGGATGTGGGTCTGCAGCTGCTGCCCCCGCCACACACACACACACACACACACAGACCTGTTGATTTCAATCGTGCTACTGTAGGCAGTTCCAGAGTACAACCTGAGCACCTCTCCGCAATCTTACTGAGAAACCCAGTGCAACAACAACTTGTATTTATATAGCGCCTTTAACGTAGTAAAACGTCCCAAAGCGCTGCACAGGAGTATTTTAAGACAAAATATTTGACACCGAGCCACATGAGGATAAATTAGGGCAGGTGACCAAAAGCTCGGTCAAAGAGGTAGGTTTTAAGGCGCGTCTTCAAGGAGGAAAGAGAGGTGGAGAGGTTTAGGCAGGGAATTCCAGAGTTTAGGGCCTGGGCAACAGAAAGCACGGCCACCAATGGTTGAGCGATTATAATCAGGGATGCTCGAGGGCAAAATTAGAGGAATGCAGATATCTCTGGGGGGGGGGGGGGGGGCGGTGCTGAAGGAGATTACAGAGGTAGGAAGGGGCGAGGTCATGGTGGGATTTGAAAACAAGGATGAGAATTTTGAAATCGAGGTGTTGCTTAACTGGGAGCCAGTGTAGGTCAGCGAGCACAGGGGTGATGGGTGGACGGGACTTGGTGCGAGTTAGGACACGGGCAAGTACAAAGCAGGAAGAGTAGTAATGCATACCCTTTTACTAAAATTATCAGTGGGAGAAATTTAACCTCCCATCAATCCTGTAGTCTTAATATTGCCCTTTCTCTTACTGTGCTGGTGATTGGCTTGCTCCACCTACTATTAGTATTACTTGTTACCATTTAGAAACATAGAAACTAGGAGCAGGAGTAGGCCATTCGGCCCGTTGAGCCTGCTCCACCATTCAATACGATCATGGCTGATCATCCAAATCCAGTACCCTGTCCCTGCTTTCTCACACACAATCCCCACAGTACAGATAGAGGCCATCTCGGCCCATCGAGGCTGCACCGACACATATCCCACCCTATCCCCGTAACCCCACGTATTTAATTCCCCCTAACATATCCCATCCTATCCCCGTAACCCCACATATTTAACCCCCCCCTAACACTAAGGGTCAATTTATCATAGCCAAATCAATCTAACCCGCACATTTTTGTACTGTGGGAGGAAACCGGAGCACCCGGAGGAAACCCACGCAGACACGGGGAGAATGTGCAAACTCCACACAGACAGTCACCCGAGGCTAGATTCAAACCCGGGTCCCTGGCGCTGTGAGGTACCAGTGCTAACCACTATGCCACCGTGTTGCCAGAGATCAAAATAAGGTGATGGGGAGGCAGGCTGTACGATGAACACCATTGCTTTAAATCTTCTAAAATATATAAATAATGTTGAAAATGCAGAGTATGGTGATTGGAAAGTGAAGCTAAGTTAAAGTTTGGGGGGTAACCATTCATCAGAACAGCTCTCAACCCTTCTTTCTCCGATTCTAATTGACCTGCTATACGTAACGAGCATTTTGCGTTTTTAATCTCGGAATTCCAGTATTCGCAATATATTGATGTATATTTTGTTTTAAAGAACGAGGAACGTGATTAAACTCCTAAAAAGCTACAGAAGATATTAATTTTTTTTTCAAATAAGCCGAAGAGAGCTCGTGTCTTCTGAGAGTACGAGCCTGGGGCAGACCACACATTGGGCCTTGGTCCTGAAGCTGTACAACTGCTGTTTCATTCGAAACAAAAGCAGTAATCCAATATTCTCTCAATGTTTTGTGAACCTTCAGTGCCCCCCTTACTGAAATATAGCTGAAAGTGTTTTTACATTAACGGCCAGATGGTCCATTATTTCTTCCGGCAGCTGAATGTCTGCAGCTCTGAGGCACTGAGCATTTCTGCTGCCCCCTTTACAAAAGTAGTTCAGCACTCTGTGACCTTTTCACCCTAGACTTGTCGACTTCTGGGTGCCAACTGTCCTTATCAGACCAGACCATGAAAAACCCAGAGACACTAGACGGCACAGTGGAGCCAGTGAGACTTGTGAATAACAGATGGCAACAGTCTGGTCCCCTCCCTCCCCACTCCCCACATTCTCCCCATCCCCCAGATTGTAACCCATTTTCTTAAAACAAGAGTAACAGTCAAATGTAACAAAAAATACAATTATTTTTCAAATTCAGCAGCTAAAAATGTATTTACAAAAAATAAAATACATGCAGTAACTAGTGCTCAGTGGCCTAGAAGGTCTAGATATCTGGCTGCAGTTAATCAGCGGTGAATTTAGCCACAGAGAACTTAAGAATTTTGGCACTGATCTGAATCTGTACAAAAAGCAGACAGGGTGTAGCTTATTCAGAGAATTCTAGGTGGACTGTTTGCCGCCATGTACTGCCCTCTGTGGCATGTACTGAATTAGCTGATCTCAGCTCAAGCAATCATAGAATCACACAACACAGAAGGAAGCCATTCGGCCCATCATGCATGTGCCGTCTCTTTGAAAGAGCTGTCCAATTAGTCCCACTGCCCTGCTCTTTTTCCCCATTGTCTTTTCAAGTATTCAATTCCCTTTTGAAAGTTACTATTGACTCTGCTTCCATCAGGCAATGCATTTCAGATCGGAACAATTTACTGCGTTAAAAAAAAAATCTCTCCTCATCTCCCCTCTGGTTCTTTTGCCAAGTACCTTAAATCTGTGTTCTCTGCTTACCGACCCTCCTGCCATTGGAAACAGTTTCTCCTTATTTATTCTATCAAAACCATTCATAATTTTGAACACCTCTATTAAATCTCCCCTTAACCTTCTCTGCTCTAAGAAGAACAATCCCAGCTTCTCTAGTCAGTAAAAATGATGATGTGGAGATGCCGGTGTTGGACTGGGGTGGACAAAAGTGAGAAGTCGCACAACACCAGGTTATAGTCCAACAGCTTTATTTGAAATCACAAGCTTTCGGAGCGCTGCTCCTTCGTCAGGTGAAGTGACCTGACGAAGGAGCAGCGCTCCGAAAGCTTGTGATTTCAAATAAAGCTGTTGGACTATAACCTGGTGTTGTGCGACTTCTCAGTAAAAATGATGGTGAAGAAGAGGGGAGGGGTTACTATTGGTCTCTGAGATCCTGGTTCTCTTTTCCTGGCACTTCTGGGATAAGATAACATGGAAGAGTTATGGATTTTCTAGCCTTGCCTAAATAGAAAGGTGGGTATTTTTTTTCCCATCTCTTATTGCTTCATTTTGCTGGAGGTCACCAGGATTGTAGCAGTGAAGAACAAGTTTTAAAATGTAGAGAATAAACCAGGGGCTTTACCAGCATTACCTTGTTTTCTCGACCTGTTCTGATCACTACTTAGTGTACCAGCTGGAAAGTGTCCATTTGTGGATGCTGGTTGAGGACAAAATTGAGCTCGACTGTGATGATCGACCACCCCTTCCCTCACCCTCCTCCATCGGTGGTCAGCTAACAGGGGATTGTAGGCCCATAAAAATGAGAGGTATCCGTGCTGGTGAAAGGATCATTTTTCACCATTCGTAAGCAAAGCCAACATTAGGGATATAAGAAAGTAAAGACCAGGAAAGGACTGCCATTCATCTGGCCAGCCCCAAAACCGAATTCATCTCAATCGCTGGCCCCCTCAAATAGCTATCCAATTCTCCGTTAAACGTTTCCACACTAACTGCTTCCACTGTCTCCCTGGGCAGTCCATTCCACATGTTCATCATGAAATAGCTAAATCCTAAGCTATCTGTGCACCTTCAAAGCTTGAGCCCATGCCCCCTGGTTACAATGTCTGTTCCCTTAAGAATATCTCCCCTGAGCCTTCTCTTCGCCAGAGTAAGCAATCCCGGGTGCCAACCTCTCCTGACAGCTAGTTATCTAGGGTTCTGATGAAGGGTCATTGACCTGAAACGTTAACTCTGTTTCTCTCTCCACAGATGCTGCCTGACCTGCTGAGTATTTTCCAGCATTTTCTGTTTTTATTTCAGATTTCTAGCATCTACAGTATTTTGCTTTTGTTCAAGCTAGTTATTAGTTTGGTTGTCCTTTCCTGGTGTCCCTCTGATGCTTGGTTATCATTACTGTAGTACAGTGACCAGAACCGTACACACTACAAAAGGCGTGACTGTACCAGCGTCTTAAACAGACTCATTGGCCCCAATATTTTACAAGGAGGTGGGAAGGCCGAAAACAGCCGAAGAGCCTGGCAAGGCCGGGGACGGGAAGGTCCTACCGAACCGTTTCTCACCCAGCGGCCGGCCAAGTTGACAGCCTGGCCGATGGCCGGGAGGGAAAACCAGTGGCAGGAGGCTGCAGCTGGGGTCCCTTGAGGGTGGTCCCCGGCAATCAGGAGGTCAGCAATCGCTGCAGAGGCGAAGAGAGGCCATTGGTGCTGGGGGGAAGGAGGAGCAAGGTTGGCCATCAGGGGTGGGGTGGGGGAGGAGAGAAGCTGCGATCAGCAGAGGGGAGGCTGAAGGTTTCCTTGCGGGGCCAGGGTAGCACTCCTGCTCATTCTGGCTCCCAAAGAGTGGTGGAAAAGGCACGAAACCTGTGGAGCAGGCAGCTTCCCCACCTCCCTTTCACTGCCGGGTTTCCCGACCCCTGGGAAACCCGCGCAGCAGCAGTGAATTTTAAATCGCACTCCCAATTGCGCTGTGGGAGCCCAATTTAAATAGGTTAATGAAGTGTCCCGCCTCTCCACAGCGGGACACTCTGATAGTCGATATCCATCACCGTAAAAAAGGCGGTGGCTACGTGTGCAGCGTGCTGGGGACACGTTCCCCATATTTCAATCTCTAACCCCCCCCCCCACTCCTGCCTATTGTGGAAGTGTTAATATTGAGGCCATTATCTCTTTCTGGGATCTGTGCTCTACCCCTTATATCAAACAATCCCTCCCAGCCTTGGGCACTTGCATCAAACTTTCCGTCATCTCTAACAGGGTATTCCCCCACCGTGACCCTGTAATTCACTGCAACACCCTGACCCCGTGAATTTTTGGCAAGGTTAGCAGCAGAAGTTCGAGGCAGGTACATCCCAGTGCTTAGACTGTAGTGGGCCACTCACTGTTCATTTCCCTACCCTAAACTGATTGCTTTGCATTTGCCATTTGTCATTCATCAGCCAACCTTTCCACCTTGGTTAGTCTCTTCCCTATTGTTGGATACTCTTTCCCTCCGCTGCCAAATTTTGCATCATCTGCAAACTTAGACAGTTTTGTTTCTGCTCCACTTTCCAATCCTTGGACACTACTCTCATTTTTAATGGTTTCCACATTGCCTTGGTGTTGCCCTTGATTACTTTCCCCTGTCCCTCCCTCCTTGTCCTGATGCTAGGTGTCAGTGATGTACTTCCTTCCCACCCGCCCCCATTCCCAGCAAGGAGCTTTAAGCAAAGGAATCACGGGTAGGAGATAGGGCCACAATGCTGTAGCCCATTATGATTAATTTAGTCTCCAGAGTTTCCTGAAATTGTGATATAAAACCATACAACCCATTAAAAAGAGTTCAGACAGTACTGCTTTGTTGTGTGTGGTCGCTTCACTCTCCAGGCTTCTGTCCAGTGTGAGTAATTTCCAGACTGTTTTCATAGAAAAACATAGAAACATAGAAAAATAGGAGCAGGAGTGGGCCATTCGGCCCTTCGAGCCTGCTCCGCCATTCAATGTGATCATGGCTGATCCTCTATCTCAATACCATATACCACGCTCTCCTTTTGTGTCTAGAAATCTATCTATCACCTTCTTAAATATATTCAGTGACTTGGCCTCCACAGCCTTCTGTGGTAGAGAATTCCACAGGTTCACCACCTTCTGAGTGAAGAAATTTCTCCTCATTTCAGTCCTAAATGTCCTACCCCGTATCCTGAGACTGTGACCCCTCGTCCTAGAACCCCCAGCCAGGGGAAATATCCTCCCTGCATCCAGTCTGTCTAGCCCTGTCAGAATTTTATACGTTTCAATGAGATCCCCTCTCATTCTTCTAAACTCTAGTGAATACAGGCCTAGTTGACCCAATCTCTCCTTATACGACAGTCCTGCCATCCCAGGAATCAGTCTCGTGAACCTTCGCTGCACTCCCTCTATGGCAAGTATATCCTTTCTTAGGTAAGGAGACCAAAACTGCACACAGTACTCCAGGTGTGGTCTCACCAAGACCCTGTAGAACTGTAGTAAGACATCCTTGCTCCTGTACTCAAATCCTCTTGCAATGAAGGCCAACATACTATTTGCCTTCCTAACTGCTTGCTGCACCTGCATGTTTGCTTTCAGTGATTGGTGTACAAGGACACCCAGGTCCCTTTGTACATCAGCATTTCCCAATCTATCGCCATTTAAATAATACTCTACCTTTCTGTTTTTCCTACCGAAGTGGACAACTTCACATTTATCCACCTAATACTGCATCTGCCATGTATTTGCCCACTCACTCAACTTGTCTAAATCGCCTTGAAGCCTCTTTGCATCCTCCTCACAACTCACAATCCCACCTAGTTTTGTGTCGTCAGCAAACTTGGAAATATTACATTTGGTTCCCTCTTCCAAATCATTGATATATATATTGTGAATAGCTGGGGCCCAAGCACTGATCCCTGCGGTACCCCACTAATCACCGCCTGCCACCCCGAAAAAGACCCATTTATTCCTACTCACTGTTTCCTGTCTGTTAACCAATTTTCAATCCATGCCAGTATATTACCCCCAATCCCATGTGCTTTAATTTTGCACACTAACCTCTTATGTGGGACTTTATCAAAGGCCTTCTGAAAATCCAAATACACCACATCCACTGGTTCTCCCTTATCTATTCTACTAGTTACATCCTCAAAAAACTCCAGTAGGTTTGTCAAACACGATTTCCCTTTCATAAATCCATGTTGACTTTGTCTAATCCCGTTGATATTTTCAAATGAATTGGGGACACTGTAAAATATTACTTCACCGATTCTAAAATGGCTGGGTGTAGGTGGATTTTGCCATTGAATGTTACACCATTTCAAATCTTAATTTCCTTTTATTCCGCTCCCCTTGGGTTCTCTCACCTGATGAAGATAGTCTGGCAAGAGGATGGACAGTAGCTGACGCTGAGTCCAGGCAAGCTCTAGGAGTTTCACTTGTCATTCAATCTTTCTGCCCTCACAGTAGATAAGACACTGTTCTGCACCTGCCCTTTGTGTGCCTCTACTTTATAGTCCCATTCTGCAGCTTCCTGACAGCCCTGCGTTGTGCTTTTCAACTCCAGTCATATCCTGTGCCGACTCTCTTAAAAGTAATATTCAACACATTTGTTCCTCCACTGCCTCATAACACTTTCCTTTTGAGGCTCACTCTGTGGCTTCTGAACAGCCTGCCTGAGATCAGGAACTCCCCACATCTCAAATCTGAGAACTCACTTGTTTGTTCAAACTCAAAGGGGGAAAAACTCAGTTGGATTGCGCCTCCCGTTAGCGCCTTAAGAGGGCGCTAATGGGGCGCAAAGCAACTAGCGCCCGTGCGCGGCGATCTTTGTGCCGCTCATGAAATTAACTAGACATTTTGCGGCGGCGCTAAACACTACCGCCATGATCTCCTGCGCCAGCCGATCGTGACGTCAGTCGAGAGTGCAACGCCCCGGTAGTGCCCCAGACCGGATATTGAGTGGCGCCCTCTGTCTTACCGCCTGCCGTTAGCAACGACAGGTTGAGGGGAGCATTTTGCAGTCAAGAAGGGACTGGGGGAGCGCTATTTAAAGGCGACTGCTTCCTGCCTTTTTTTGTCGGCGAAATTTTTGCACCACGCATTCTGAGTGAGAGAGAGAGACTGCAGGAGATATTCAAAGCTGTGTTGAGGAGTTTTGGGTACTGAGCAGCACTTTGCAGGTTCTTTCTGGTTTGATCTTCCTTGCATCGATTTAGAAGAGAATATGGGGGCTGCAATCTGAGCTCTTTCCCTGGGCCTCTCCATTGTTCTTTCCAACAGATTTGATGTACAGGTCTCTCCAGGCCGAGATTCAAGGCTGCAATGAGCAGGGTGTGGATGGAGAGCAAGATCGACCCTCCCCTTTAAGAACTGGCCGGCGCCAGTGTCTCTGTGTTCCATTGCTGACTGACATCACATGAGCTTCGCCAGTGCTCTGAGGTAGCGCCTCGCTCCTCGGCCTTTGCGCCTTAAGATAGATGTGTAGCGCCTGATTTAGCGCTGCAATCACCTCCAGGGGCGATAAAAGTCAAGTTTGCAGTCGGAGGCTATAATTAGCGCCAGGCGCTAAACTTTGCGCACGGCCGATAATGGCGCCCCAAACGGGGCGATACTGAATTTTTCCCCCAAAGTCCCCAAAATTCTTGGCCGTCACGTGTAGCACCAGAAGTGTGATGGATTGAGATTCCCCCAACCCCCCCACTGTCAATCCCAGTGTTGAACCCTTCCCAATGCTCGTAGGAAGTTGGGATTACACTAGGGCAGCGAGTCCTGGAAATAATCGTTGCTTAAAAGCAACCTAATATAATGGTGTGGTCCTTAACATAAAAGGGATAGAGTTATACAGCACAGAAAGAGGCCCATCGTGTCCGCGCCGGCCATCAAGCCCTGTCTATTCTAATCCCATTTTCCAGCACTTGGTCCGTAGCCTTGTATGCTATGGCGTTTCAAGTGCTCATCTAAATGCTTCTTGAATGTTGTGAGGGTTCCTGCCTCTACCACCCTTTCAAGCAGTGAGTTCCAGATTCCAACCACCCTCTGGGTGAAAAAGTTTTTCCTCAAATCCCCTCTAAACCTCCTGCCCCTTACCTTGAAACTATGCCCCCTGGTTATTGACCCCTCTACTAAGGGGAAAAGTTCCTTTCTATCTACCCTATCTATGCCCCTCATAATTTTGTACACCTCAATCCTCAGCCTTCTCTGCTCTAAGGAAAACAACCCCAGCCTGTCCAGTCTCTCTTCATAGCTGAAGCGCTCCAGCCCAGGATGGGCAGCTGTGTCACTTGCATCACTTCCTGGGCATCCACCCTGCTGGTGGGCAGAAATATTGGAACAGCACCTTAAAGGGGTGGGCCACTGCAGCAAGTAAATGAATTGATTTGCCAGGAGCCACATTTGAAGTTACAAGCCTTATCTAGGAAAATATTTAACCTTCAAAGTAAATTAAAATCCTGCTTCGAGTGGAGAAACAGCCACTGTGTTTTACTTCCACCAGGATCATACCCTGACAATGCAGTATGGAGGCATAATTTGCATTGGGGGGCAGAGGAGGAGGAACTTGGCAGTATTTGTGGCATCCCCCCCAATCCTGTCTCTTACAATGAGGTCAGGATGTGGGGGTGTATGAGTAGTGCCCGCCACTTATCCAGAAAAGTGCGAAGACTCGCAATCAGGTCCTGCCGCAAATTCTCTTTCCCACACAGATTGTGCAATTTTTGCACTTGGAAAAAGTGATCGGGAATTCAGGGCTAAAATGTAAATTTTAAAAAAAGTTTCCGAGCTCCCTGGTGCATCATGTGATACGGACCTGTACGGAGCAGAAATGTCCAATCTTTGATCCCTGGGCTGTGTTAAGTTCGCTGGACTCCGCCAAGCTGGCAGTAGGGTGGTACAATTGGCATTATTCTCCTTAGGCTACGAAGGGGAAAATCAGCCGGGTTTCCTGCTCACTATCCCCAAACGATCCCGGCTGGAAAATGTGTACGTGGGCATGCCGGGTAAGAGCAGGATCAGGTTCTGCCGCAATGCCCTCTGCAGTTGAAGCAGGCTTCCAACGTTCAGAGTGTGCGATCACTTGTGAAGAATGGTGAGTTCAGTGAGGTACCAGAGGACAGCCAGCACCCAGCAAGCTAACCCTGCAAGTGTCAGCCGCACCTTCAGGACAGGAGAGGAGAAAATTGGGGAAAAGTATGTATTTTTAGTTTTTTTTTTTTTATTGCATTAAATCCGAAGTTATTTAATTGCTGTGTCACTTGAATCGGTCTATAAATTGGTTGGCAGTCCTAGTGGGACTCATTGTCAGCGCTGTGAAGAATTGCTTTTTTTTTGTAGTTGTTTTTCTTTCAGGGCCAAAAATAGTAATTTGAAACCAATCATTTAAATTTTTTTTAAATATAAGTAATAAATGGCTTGCTCAGTTTGTACATAAGCGTGTGTGTGTTTTATAAGGGCAGTGCGTAAATGTCTCGTTTGCTTTGGTAGAAAGTTTACCGAAGTCTGCCAAATACAAAGAGTTAATCTTTTCATTGTGAATTTCCCAGACCCCTACATACAGTGTCGATCCAGGTTTCTTCACAAGAAAAGTCATTTACAAGAAAAGAACATTCATTCTTTTCAAGCCTAACCCCTAGTGCCCTACTTCTACCAGTTACTTAACATTAATACCAGTTCACACAAACAAATGAATTCCATTCTGATCACACCCGTAAAATGCACCTGGATTCAAACAAATCAGACAAAGTTCTACACAAAAATGTCTGCTTCCAGCATGCCTTTAGCCTGTAATCTTGAACAGCAGAACAAGGCAATGACAGGTGATTAGAGACAGTGATAAGTGTTATGGATATCTCTATTTATTACATTTCAAATTATAGAGTAAATCAGTAGAATGTGTTTCACTCTCAAACTGTTTCCACTCTGCATCTTAATTCAATACAGCTGCAAAGTTCAGCACAGAAGTGAGACTAGTCACCATGTAATGGCTTCAAGGGTTGTTTTTTGCTGTGTGTATTGCACTGTAACATTCTGAGCTTTGTGCTAGTGTTACACTCCCTCAGCCACACTGGGGCCATTGGAACCAGAGTACGATATAGTTCCTTCATGAAAGGTAAATTGCCACTACCATAAGATTGCAAAGGATACTTTTTCCCACACGATATGTAATCTTCTGCTGTGGTGATGCCATCCATGTTACAAGGATGTTGTCATAAAACTTGCCCCTGGTGACAGCATTATGGTGAGAATGATGTAGCTGTTGCCATCCCCAGTGCTGATCCCCCTTTAGTAAAGCACAGTGGAACTCTTTCACAGGGCTTTCTAATATACCACATGCTGTTTATGCTTTCTTAAAGAACCTGTAGTCAGGCTCCTCCGGTGGCCTAGTATGTAAAACAGAAGAACAAAGTGCTGCACAATGCAGTACTAGGCCATACAGACCAGAAGGGCCTGGGTTTCAGCTGGTGCACCAGTTGGAGGGATGCCCAGGATGTGTGAAGATCGGATGAGGGGAAGATCAGGCTCGAGCTGACACCTTCAGGAAAGTGCGAAAAATAGTTTTTTTTAAATGAATAAGAAAAACCATGTAAAGGTGGTCTGTGTATAAGAACATAAGAATTAAGAGCAGGAGTAGGCCATGCGGCCCCTCGAGCCTGCTCCACCATTCAGTAAGATCACGGCTGATCTTTGACCTCAATTCCACTTTCCCGCCCAATCTCCCTATCCCTTGATTCCCCTAGGGTCCAAAAATCTATCGATCTCAGCCTTGAATATGCTCAACGACTGAGCCTCCACAACCCTCTGGGGTAGAGAATTCCAAAGATTCACAGGCCTTTGAGTGAAGAAATGCCTCTTCATTTCGGTCCTAAATCGCCGACCTGAGACTGTGACCCCTGGTTCTAGACTCTCCAGCCAGGGGAAACATTCTCCCAGAATCTGCCCTATCAAGCCCCTTAAGAATTTTATATGTTTCAATTAGATCACCTCTCATTTTTCTAAACTAAGGTATCTCCTTTATAATAATCTTCAATGCCTTCTGAAGACTAAATTACTGTGTTTATATTCTGAGGCCAGTTGTAACGCCCAACTACCTCCCTGGCAGAATTCAGCTGATTCAGCACCGACCGACCAAGGACGAGATTGAGGACCTCTTTTATAGTCTGTATGCCTGTACCTCACTGAGCAGTGCTTTTACACATTGGGGCATTGGGGGTGACTAGCACTTCATTTTTTTAATGTAGTTTGACAATATCTTTTGTTTTGTACCAAAAAGGAAAAAAAGATGATATTTTAGCGAGTATTACAAACAAATCTAGTGTTTGTTTAATCTTGATTCTTTTTTATAATTCTGCTTTAGAGCGACTGCTCTATTAGAGGTTATGCACTACAAAGCCTCCCTTTCTTTTGAAAACTGCAGTACTTAATGGGTTAATGTAACCACAGAGGCTATAATAACAACTTTGTTATTGTACTAACTAAAAAAAGGGTTAATTAGTTATTGAGGATTGGATGACGGCTGCCCAGGCAGGCAGGCTCAACAAAAGAAACCGCACTCAGCTTGATGTAGTAGGAGACTTTTGGGAATCTTGCCCCCTGTGGTAGTGTGGGACTTCATAAGGACACAATCCCCACAGCGAGATATAATGAACTGTCTGTGCTGAGTCCATTGAAGGAATGCTAATGGCAGCCAGGGCGAAGGGAAGGACCCAGCCCAGTCCCTTTGAACTGCAAAGTACAGTCTTACAGGATGTTAAAAGCAACATTCTCAACCATCTGTGTGGATTTGTAACTTGGCTTTTAATGAAGTGAACGAAAAAGACTTTAAAGAGAAGCAAAAATGTTTGGATAGGACAAGCCCCCTTTAGAGGGCATTTACTGTTTGTTTTTTTTTAATGTTTTTAATGTTTCCTTGTTTCTACATTCCTCGGGAGGAGTGTTATTTTTACTCTAATACCAGGGCTAACGCAGTTCTTTTTATTATATGATCATTTTCACATGAGGGGAGACAGTACCTTTTATGTGAGGGTCTGTTTATTTTTTTTTTACTGCCCCCATGAAGCGGCACTATTTTAGTTTCTTATGAAAGGGAAAGTAGTTCTATTTCTGGCTTTGTGAAAATGAGAAAACAACGAATGCAGGATCCAGAAGATACAATCCCATTGCTGTGATTCTCCATCTGGTAAATCTCAAATAATATAGGAGACGACAATAGTTTTTATGGAGGTGAAACATTTCTCATTAGCATAATCAAGAGGCGGAGGGAGTGATCCTAGGCTACTGTTTCTTGTATCTCTGCCCTCCCCCTGTGGATTTTCTTCCTTCTCAACTGCTAGGGTATAGATCCACAGACATTGGCACGTTCCCAAGTGGCTATTGTATACACATGAATCCAGATAGTGCTGTTCACTGGATCCTCAGGCTAATTGTAACACCCCAATATCCCAGCTTGGGTCAGCCAACTGAGCACAGACCAGGGATTAAACTCAAGACCTTCCCAGTCTCTATGGCCTAATACAACTGCAGATACTGCATCTACCCACTAAGAACCTCATATAAATGTTCTTAAAAATTGTTTAAGCCTGACACATTTTTGCTGTTTCTTACTATGTTTGTTATACCGCCAGAAATATTAAGTAAAACGAGGATTAGTCAGGATATTTTACTTCCAGAGAGAAAATATGGCAATAAAATTGGCATCTGCTACAGTGCAACGTTCTGTTTAACCCTTAGATTCACAGCATGTGCAGGAAAATGGCTGTCTCCCTGGATTAAGCCAGTTGATGTATTGGTGCATTTAAAGGGAGTTGGCTTGATATCTGTTCAGAAGGGGGATTGAGCGTATAGTAATCTTAATAGAACCACTTGATTTTTTTTCCATGTGGAGTTTGAAGAAAGGAATTGGTGCCCCACAAAGTAGAGGGTGAATGGGTGGTGCAGGAGGAAAGTCCACGATGAATGGCGTTTCTCACTGTGGGCTTTCTTAATGTTTTTGTGTGTTGTCAGCATTGTGATGCTGAAACAATGATATTACAGTAACAAAGCTATTGAAATATCAAAAACAAACACCTCAAATGAAGTTTGAGAAAATAAAAATAAAATTAAACACTTCTACAGCCATCACCTAATCTCTTCTATTCTATTTCCTATTTTTTTTACTTCAGTTTTACTTGTTTCCACCTTTTCTAACTCTAAGAATAAAAGCTCTTTCCTGAGTTTTCGCCCACTGAATGCTGGTCCCCATCAATGAACAGATTCCTGTGGAGTGGACAGCACTCAGTAAATTTATACTGTTTTCCTTTTCTGTCCAGGTAACAGATGAGGGACTGTAACAAGGTTCTGCAATATGTAAGAGCATACAAAGCATGGAATGAGAAAAGGCCATTCATGCCATTAAGCCTTTTCCTCTAACAGATCGTACACGTATGCTTAGAGGCTATGTATGTACAATTTATCCATCAAAAGACTCTACCCCACCCATTTGCTCTCCAAAGGGAAAATTCTGTTTAAAATATTTCCTTTAGGGAAGGAAACTTGCCATCCTTACCTGGTCTGGCTTATATGTGACTCCAGTCCCATACCAACGTGGTTGACTCTTAACTGTGCTTTGAAGTGGCCGAGTAAGCCACCCAGTTGTATCTTCAAGAAGAAGGCCCACCACCAACTTCTCAGGGTATTTAGGGATGGGAAATAAATGCCAGCCTTGCCCGTGACACCCACATCCCAAGAATGAATTTTTTTTTAAATCTCCCCGCCCTCTCAAAAGGAGAATGGTCACTAACTCATGATGAAGCAACTGTCAAGTATGGGTTTGAGCCTCACGAGGCAGATAGTAGGAATTGCTCATGAGCAGCATGGTGAGCTGTACAACTCACCATAAAATGTGTGCGAGTATTGCCACTATTCTCCTGACCACAACATAGACACACACCATACCCCACCACAGAGCAGCAAGTGCTTGCCTCTTTGCTACTGAATCATGGTCGGCATTGTACCGGGATGTATGTCCTCATGCTTAATCTCTAGTTAGCACCATCCAGCAAGTGTCATCCTAAGCCTCAGAGTTTTCTATTAGCTATATTTGATATCTGCCTTCAGCATGGTAGAAGGATCTACAGAGGACATGTTGTGATATTTTAACTGCCCTAATGTTCTCGATATTGAAGTCCATTAACGCATACCAGGCTTAATTGTGCTCAACTGCTTAGTCCAGGAATTTATGTGAGGGGATTTGGCAAAGAGGTTTGCCTACTGCAAAACAGACTCCCAATGTGTTGAGAAACAGGTTGGAGATCACTCGCCCTGCAACTGCTTTTTCCTTTTTGCCATTAATCTATTTTACAGTTTGGTCTTGGATCTCGTACATGGGCCAAGAGAAGCCCTTTCATTTCATGCCTAGAGGTTCCAAACCAAGGAGAACTGTTTGGACACATATCACAATCTTAATCTACATTGGGCTGCAAAAGGGCAAAACTCACTTCACCTATCTTAGGACAGGTCCAAAGATAATTATCTAAGCTGAAGCTGGTGTCCACCATAACCCTCAGGTACTGATGAGGATCAGAAAATGGGGCAAATGCTCGCTAAGTAATACCTTTTGAAGTTCCCCCCTTGAGCCATGAAAAACCAGGATACGACACCTATAGCCCACTGGTTAGCTCATTGTTCAAGATAGGAGGTCGATTGCACTAGATTCCCCAGTAAGTCTGCTAACAACACAATATCATCTGTAAAAAAAAAATTAGCACAATCCTTTCAGAAATGCCTACAACAGGCGCTCTGGATGGGTCTAATGCCATCCAACATTAAATAGGATGGATGACAGTGGACCACCTTGCCTCACTCCTCTTTCAAGAGAAGTAGGTTTAGTGAGTCTCTCATTTACCTTACACAGATCTTGGAGCTGGGTCAAACCCATCATTCAGCCGAGTATTCCCATGGCTTCCATCTTCTTTATGAGGCTGTGTGAAGTCAAAAGCCTAATTAAAATTGAGGAAAGCAATACAAGTGGGTTTCCCCCTGAATCTTGAGACACTCCATTATCTTGTATAAATCCACACCTAGCCCTCCATATTTTGGGCTTGAATCTAACCATAACTAATGAAGCAAGAACCATCTCTTTGCAAACTGCTTAAACCCCAAGTTAAATGACTTGAGATAGTCTCAACCTCATTCATAGCTGGCATGATTCTGTGGTACAAAGTTTGGCATTAATTGGCAGTCTCACTCGGGGAAAATCTAAGAATGCCTAATGTGGGAAATGAAAGTGTGACATTGGTGTGATAGGGAGGGTGCTCTTCCGGGATTGTATTCAAAGAGGGACAGAGTAAGAGAGAACCTGCATATATATAGCATCTTTCACAAAATCAGAATGTTCCAAAGTGCATCACAGCTGTGAATTACTTCTGGAAGTGAAGTCAATTGTTTTGTAAGCAAATAAGGCAGCTAATTTGCACACAGCAAAGACCCACAAACACCAATGAGATAATTGACCAATGAATCTGAATTTGGTGGTGTTGGTTGAGGAATAAATGTTGACCATGAGAACTCCACTGCTCCTCTTTGTATAGTGTCCACCTGAACAGGCAGACGGGTCCTCAGTTTAACATCTCATCCAAAAGATGACAACTCTGACCCCTGCTGGAAAATATGCATGTGTGACATCACAAGATAGGTACAAATGAGCTCTAATGGTCCATGGCGACATTGAACTGTTTTGTAAATTATTGTGGGTCTTTTGCTCCCAAACCCCTAACCGGAATATCATGTCATGAGTTAATCACTCTTTGTGTGAAAGACCTCCTGATAATTGGTCCTAAATTTGCTTTGAATCTGTGTCCCCCTTCTTCTACTATCATGCTTTGGCTTGAAGTATCACTCCAAATCTGCCTTTCTATACTCTTTGCTATCTTAAATACCTCTATAATGTCACTTTTCTGTTACTTCCTTTAAAACTGAAAAGCCCACGTTTCCTTGGTATTTCCTCATAAACCAGACCTCTGCTGTTAGATTGAGACTGGAAGTGGTACACAGAAGAGCTCATGATTCTGTGAACTGCCTCCAGGGCCTGAATGTTTCCCTTCTGTTGCAGCGACTAGAACCGGATGCAATATACAAAGTGTGGTCTGACCAAAGCACGACTTTCTCTGACTTGTACTCTACTATTTTGGTTCTATTCTATTGCATTTGTTGATTGCTACTCTACAGTGATTGGACATGTTGAGCAGCAAGTGTACTGGAACTCGGAGGTCTCTTTCAATTTCATCCTTTGTCATTTTAACACCATTGATGGACTGTGCGTGTTGCCTGCTTTCTCTTCCTATATGTCTTCCTTTACACTTGTCTGTATAAAAATTCATCTGCCATTGCTCCACTCACTTACATATTTTGTCCAACTCGTTTTGCAGTTCCTGAGCTGCTGCAACAGTTTGGTATCATCTGAGAATTCAAGTGGAGACAGAATGAGGCTTGGCTCTGATGGCCTCTAAGGTCAAATACCACCTCATTGTTTAGGTTTGCACATAAAAAGTGGCCACTTGGCCACGTTAGTGAAGGGCAGCTGGTTCCCATAATCATAAACCAAGATGAGAGGAATGTCGAAAATTGGGTTAAAGAAAAGATTTGAGGATAAACCAGCAGCTTAATAGGGACCAATGTGGAGAAGCAGGGCGTGAAGAAGCCTTATGGAAAAAGTGGAGGCTCTATCGGCAGAGTGGGTGACGCAGCCTACAATATGGAGGCGAGAGGAGGTGATTAATGCACACACAGGTGTGTGGTTCATTCAAAAATTAAGTTTTTATTCTGATGCATGAAGAAAAGAAGTACCAGTCCAGATGATATCAAACACATGTTGAATATTTTACGTATTCCACATCTGTTTGATATCAAAATGTTATTCAGTGGCCTAAATGGCCACACATGTTGTATAAATACAGCAACTTTGTGCCCACAGCACTTCAGGGCCATTATTATAAATAAGAGCTTCTTAATGAACTTGTTCTTCTCACAGGATGAATTAAAGGATGTTAATGGAAGGGAAACATTGCTAACTTCAAATATGCATATAATATATAGTGATTGGTGGGAACATGGAGTGCTGGTCAAGTCCACTGTGATTTTAACAACAAACAACATTTTTGAACAGTCTAAACATTTGGGTCATTATAAAAATGTGTTTATATGAAGCTCCTGCCATTGAGACTGCTTCTAATGTGCTGTTTATTGTAAAATTGTGATGTGTTTGAGATATGTCCTATGCAATCAATACTGTCTGTAATGGGCTTCCCCACAGGCCAGCTGAATTATTCATTGACTGAACTTTTGTTGCGAGTGAGAAACTCTGAGCAACCTTGGCATTTAAGGTTGGCGGTTGAGCATGTTGTAAACACCAAGGTGAGCTTTACCAATGGCTGTTGGTAACAGCAGTTTGTAGCTCAGCCATATGGACTAGAAGGTCTGGGGTTGGATTGCTGAGGTAGCTGATCTCAGCCAGGTGGGCAGTGAGTAGGGGGTGAGTAGGGTGTAGTTCACCTTGGCGCCACTAGGTAAGGGAGGAAATAATAAGCTAGTGTTCCCATTCATGATTGCCATCCAGTGACCCCCTGCCGAAAAATGTGTAAGTGCAGATGTTAGGTTAAGAGCATGGAACTATACCCTAGCATCTACAAGAGAGAAAGCTGGCCTAAATAAATAGCATGACCTATATTCTATCATTACTGAGGTGGAACACAGGTACAGGGCCATTAGAAGACCAATGCATATAGATGATGTAATTATTGATACTGAACAGGGTTACAGTTCTGTATTCTAGGGAGCCTGTAGGTAACTCCATGGCAACTGACTAATTCTAATTAGATGGCTAAGGGCACTTATGAAGACATTTGTAGGTTCTATAAATTAATGGATATTGAGTGCAGCAGTGAGGTAAGTATTCACCAGGCAGTTTCAAAAGCAACTCAGAGTATGTTTTAGTGGTAGAGCCATTCGATAGAAATACATGGAAGTTATGGAAACAGGCCATTCGGCTCAACCAGTCCATATCAACAACAGCTTACATTTATATAGCGCCTTTAACATAGTAAAATGTCAGCATTTACCTTCCACATGAGCAAAGAGTTTTAATCACGTTTACCCATCCTGTTCTCATGTCCCTTCATTCTCTTTCCTTCACCCACTTATCTGATCTAATCTTGAATATTGGTATAGTTTCTGCCTCAACTACCAACCTAGGAAGTGAATTCTACAGCCTCACAACTCTCTATGTAAAGCATTTTCACTTGCTCTCTGTTCTAAATCTCTTGCATTTCATCTTGTATCTATGGCCCCTCATTCTACACCTCTCAAATATAGAAAGCGGTCCAACTCTGTCTATCCTGTCCCATCTTTTCATAGTTTTAAACACTCTGTCAGATATATCTCCTCATAATCTGCATTATCCTAATGAAATAAGATTCAATTTTTCAAGTACAGGAAACTTTCGTTTATCCGGCACCCTAATATCCGGAATTCTCGCTTAACCGGCAAAAATCAGGTAAGTTTTATTATACAGACAAGACCCCGATTCTGACCTTTCGCCCCCACGAAAGGGGGGTCAACGTTCTTCCGACTCCGACCTGTCGCCGCCACGGAGGAAAAAGCCGGAGTCTCGTTTACCTTCCCTCTCCGGGTCCCAATTGTTCAGCCTGTGGCCGTGTACGGGGCTCTCGTACCTTGGTAAGTATACCTCTCTGTAATCCGGCACTTTCGATCAACCGGCACCACGCCGGTCCCGTCGGTGCCGGATAAACGAAAGTTTCCTGTATTTGTATTTCCTCATACCAGGAAGCATCCCAGTGAATCTGTGCTGTAACATCTCTAAAGATTCAATATCCTTCCTATAGTGTGGAGCCCAATATTGCATAGTATTCTAAATGAGGTCTTATTAAGATTTTATATTAGTTCATCATTACTTCTTGGCTTTTGTACTCTATACCTCTTGTGATAAAAAAACAAGAATTCCATTAGCTTTTTTTTTTAACTTCTAGGGCCTCAGCAATTTCCTTCCTCAAGACCCTAGGATGTATCTTGTTGAGCCCTGATGTTTTGCCTTTCTTTAGCCTAACTAACTTATCTAAAATGTTGCTTTTATCCCTCATAATATCATCCTTCGCCCTCTTAACCACTTCAGGAATGACCTTTTCCCTGATGCCCTCCTCTTTTAGTAAAGACTGATGTAAAGTACTTATTAAATATCGTATTTTTATCATCCACAAATTGACAATCCTCTCCTCTCCGGGGGTCCCACCTCGCTTTTAACAGTTCTCCTTTTACTGATGTATTGTGAGAATCCAGACATGAGTTCACAAATTCGCTATAGAAGAGCAGGGATCACAGTCATCCCACAATTTCCAGGATCATCATTGAATTTCCTTATTTTTCCTGGAAACCTGATCTGACCTACTTTTGTCTTGTATTGAAGCCAATTGTGGTACAAAATGAACCACACATGCACAGAAACCAACACGTGGCGACTGAATAGACTGACCATAATAAAAAAAAAAGTTCCACGTATGTGCACAAGAGCACCTTGACTATTTGCTTAGCTGGAGTCATTCCGGATGATGAATGGTGGTTCCAGCAGGTAGCCCTAAGTTATGAAATGGGGAGTTCTGAAAGAGGCTTTCAATTAGATTTTCCAGATATATAATGAATGTTTTTGAAATTTATAACAATTGGAGCATTTAGACGTCATTTTACTTCATGTCCATATAAATAAATGCAAGTCCTTTCCTTTGTGTCAAATAAGGTACTATTTTTCTCCTAACTTTTTATGTGCAATATTTAGTCACTAAATTAAAAACTAGGAAGTTAGGAGTAAAAATTGTGCCTTATTTTACACAAAGGTAAGAACTTACATTTATATATTGCCTTTCACAACCTCAGGACATCCCAAAGCACTTTACAGCTAATGAAGTACTTTCGAAGTGAAGTGATTGTTATAATGTAGGGAAACACGGCAGCCAATTTGGGCACAGCAAGATTCCATAATATTGGCCAGGACACTGGGGGAGAACTCCACTGCTCTTCTTTGAATAGTGCCATGGGATCTTTCATCTGGTGGGAGACAGCAGACATCTTCGTGGCCTCGACCACTGTCACTCTAACCACCTGGACGGGTGGTATGAGTCAAAGTGGTATTCCAGCTAATAATTCTTTTCCCCTCCTGTTCTGCTGTAGGTTCTTTGGACATCTTGATTGCAGTCCTCATTTTGAGTGATTAAACTCCATTGAGACTAATGCTAATCATTCAGTGGAAGCCTGAGTAAGGCTTAAATTGAGACCCCCTTGTCTTTTGTTATGTGGTGCTGCATGCTAATATATTGTAAGTGAGCTAGATGAAATGTTTGTTGGTTTAATGGCCTTTTTATGTTTCCAAGTTCCTGAGTAAAAACTGATCGTTTTAAATTTTTTGCAATTTATTATTTTCTTCAAGTGCAATGATCAATACAAACTTTTTTTTTTAAATTAAAAACTTACAAATACTACCTGAGAGGGCAGAGTGGGCCTGGGTTTAACGTCTCATCCGAAAGACGGCACCTCCGACAGTGCAACACTCCCTCAGCACTGCACTGGAGTGTCAGCCTGGATTATGTGCTGTGGAGTGGGGCTCGATCCCACAACCTTCTGACTCAAAGGCGAGAGTGCTACCGCTGAGCCAAGGTAGACAGCTGAAGAGTAATAAAGTTGTAGAGTAAGCTCACGGAGAAAGACACTGAAGCAGACTGTATAAATGAATGGATGTGTTTCTGCAGAGAGAGAATATGGGGATTTTGTGAGAAAGCCAATAGATTAATTGTGTCTAACATCCTTTTCTAGTTCTGAAAAATTCTTGTATTCTTATGATTTCAGGACCAATTTGTTGTAAGCTTTCTTAATTCTAACACTATACGCTATAGCCACAGATACTTATTTTCTTTTGTCACTGCATCTGCATAAAAGCAAAAATGAGTATGGCTTGCATGGCTATAGAACCTAATTAGCCAGCACCACTCCTTTATTGCTAATAGTCTTGGCCTGTCTAGTTCTTTCTGTGCAGTCTGGAATTAATTAAGCTTACAGACCTACTGAACTGGGCCATTGGAACAAGTGGCTTTTCTAATATATTCCTTTGACAATTGTGGGCGGAGGTGCTGGGAGGATAAAAGATTGGAGGGGTGAGTAGCTACTTGAAAAAACACATGTGGGCTCTGAAAATCTTGCATCATAACAACCCAAAGATAACAGCCGGGAATTTCCTTGGAATTGCTCCCATTCGCCGCCACAACTTTGCCAGAAGTGCAGCGGAAACCCCGCTTTCCTGGCCGGTGACTCTTGCTGGGAAGCAGCTGCATTGATGCTCATTGCGCTCGCTTTAGTGACTATTCTTGATGTGTGAACCTTGATGATGAGTGTCGACAGGCTTCTGGGAGAATCACAGCAGCGCTTGATCCGATCATAACCAGATGGTCGCGCACACACACACACACACACACACATTTTCCAGCAAGAGTGACTGGATAATAATCAGGAGTGTGAATCCTTGTTCATTTTTCACTTCCTAGCCCAGAGACACAGAACTGAAATCCGCTAACTCAGTGCAGGCTCCAGATTGCGCGTGGAACCATGCTAGTCCGTATAGCTTACTTCCACACTGGGCAGTACATTCACGCACTGAACCATCAGGGGAGCTGCGCTTGTTTAAAAAATTCAAACGAGCTTTATTTCTCTCTTTTTTTGTTGCCTCGTATAAAATATCCTAAGTAAAGGATTGCACAGGAAGGCGGAGGAGTCCATTTTGGCATTCCAGTGAGCTGCTGCTGTACCTAATTTGGTTAGCCAATGGCCGGGCATGGTTAAGTGCTTATTAGTGGGCTTGTGCAATGATGATGCCTGCGGGATTTTAAAAAGTGACCGGTAAACCCCCCCCCGCCCCCCGCCACCCCCTCCCTACCCTGCAGTGGTTCCTCAAACTGATATGCATGTTGGACCTTGCTGAATGTGAAAATGGAGACTAAACATCTATAGCAATAACAAAAATGTTAGGTCTCATGCACAGTAGTGGCGCTACAGTTTGCCTCTAGATCCGTGTTCCTGATCCTGATCACTATCCAGTGGCCTTTGTTGGCAAGTTCACACGTGTGGATATTAATTGAGGACAGGATTGAGTTTAGTTGTAATGCCCCGTCCGTTGAATGGTCTGTCAGCACTCACTCTCTAGGCTTGCACATGAAGAATAACCACTTGGGTAAGGTATCACAGGACACTCGATACCCATACAGCAGTACCCAGCATAAGTCGGAGTCTTGAAGTGAATTAGGGTTTTAAAAAAAGGAAGTTTTGACTATTTGATTTGTTTTGCATACCCAATCAACAGCTGGATCCTTAATCTCCATTCCCTGGTTATGATATTGCAGTCTATAGCACTACAACACAGTGTTAAATTAATTCTCAACATTTGTGGGATTCACAAAAAATAAACTACTGTTGCCACCTTTGACAAATCCAAATCTGGACTGAGCACAGCAGACAGATGAGATTAAGGCTTCAGTTCTGAGATTTGATTTGCTGCTGCTGAAACTGGATTGAAAACCTTAACGTAATTATAGTGAGAGACCTTTGGGGCAGAAATTGGACCACATCGCGTCCATTTTTTGGGTGAAAAAAGAGCTTTGGAGGGACAAATTTCGAGGCGCAATCGCTCATGTCTGATCTCCTCCGGAACTGATGATGATTTCCAAGTGTCCGAGGCGCCTGAAACAGGCATTAGACGCATTGAGTATGAAAATTACTGTCCTAACGCCACTCAAATTTGTCATCAACTGAGTGGATCTTGCCCCCGCACATGCTCCGCGTGGTTGATGCAGGTCTTCTGGGGCCAAACCAGTGGACCTCAAAGGGGTATCTGGAGACAGTCCACAAAAAGGTAAGTGCATTTTTTTTTTTGCTGATTCATTTCTATGGAGCCAGGAGGAGCAAGGCAATGATTTAATGAGTGGGCCTCCCCAAAAGCTCAGTGCTAAATGCACTGCCCAGCGCAATACTAAGCCATACAGACCAGAACGGTTCCAGGTTCGATATCTGTTCTATGCTGAGTTAGTTGAACTTAGCTCCATTCTTGATTCCCCCTCCCCACCCTTCTCATTATCTAAATGCTACCCCTTGGGGCCAGCAACTTCAAGCATGTAGTCAACTTCCAGATATATGTCAAAAAACACAGAATCTTGCCTCTTCATCACTTCAGGGCTGTTGTATTATCCTGAGCTTTAAAACCCAAATCCAGTCCATTGTCAAAACGACTTGTTTCCACCTCAGAAACGTTGCCTACTTATGCCGCTACCTCTTCACCTTTACTTTATCACCTTGAGAATCAATTTCTGCCCACTCTGGCCTCCCAAACTCATCTTTGCCTTCAAATCTCTCCCTGGCCTCGTTCAACCCTACCCGAGTGTTTTTTGTGGCTCTAGATTCCTGCACCTTCTCTTTCTCTAACCCTATATCACTGCTTTTTCCCTTCTCCCTCTGTTGCACTATTGGAGGCTGATCCTCAAACCATTATGTCCCTGCCTTCCAGAGGTCTCTTTGAAAGCCACTTTCACTCCCTGTTTTCAAAGCCTCCTAAAAACTCATTCCTTTGACCGTGCAGTCTACACCTCCACCAAATTTCTTCCTTTCCTCCTTGGTGTCCACCGCTCTCCCGTTTAAAGTCGTTTTAGAAATGTTTATTTTCATGAGACGTGCCAAAATACAAATATAAAGAAAGACTTGAAAAATTGGAGCTTTCTTTGTTAGAACACTGCAGATTAAGGGGCAATATGATAGAAGTGTTTAAAATTATGAAAGGATGGGACAGGCTAGATAGCAGCAGACTGTTTCCAGTTGAAGGGTCGAGGGGCTATAGATATAATATAAGAGATTGAGAACAGAGGAGAAACTTCTTTACACAGAGAGTGAGGATGTGGGATGCACTTTCTGGGTTAGTGATTGAGGCAGAAAATATATCAGTAGTCAAGATTAGATTTGATAGGTTGATGGAGGAAAAGGGGTTAAAGGATATGGGAACAGGGTGAGTAAATGTGATTAGACCTATTTGCTTGTGTGGAGGGTAAGCGCTGACACAAACTGGTTGGACCGAATAGTTTCCATGTTGTAACGTCTATGTCTTTCTATGTATATAAATGTAATGCTGTAGGTACTGGATTTGCCTCGATGCTTCTGTGTGCTAGAGGGTGGAAAAACTAGCTAATGTTCCTGCTCCTGATCAATATCAAGTGAGGACAGGGTTGGGTTGGCTATGATGCCTTCTGCCACACACAATGGAATAGCCTGCCAGCACCCGCTGTCTAACCTCACACCTAATAAATGACCACTTGGTTGAGGTGAGGTACCAGAGAGCTGTCAACACCAATGGATTTCTAGCCCAGCATGAATCAGTGCCTGCAGGAGAGGAGAGGAGGGGACTAAATTGAGGGAAAAAGAAATGTACTATTGGATAATTTACACATGGTGTTATCGTGACTCTTATCCCTCTCCAAATTAAAGAACATTACCAAACACATTTCCATGAAGACTTTCCCTTTAATTCATCATGTGATTCAAGAAACTCAATGCACAGTATAAAAGCTACTTGAAGATGAAAAAGACTGAATGAAAGGTAGTTTTAAAACAAAAACAAAATAACATGGTATTAATGGAATGCCCTTCAGAATGATGTTTTACTAGAATATTTTCAGGGGTTTTTTTCCAAGTGATTTATTTTCTAAAAGTAGGCTGGTGTGTAAGTTTGTAAATGCATGAATATGCTGTTATATAAACACACCACATGTGTGCCATACACAAAACAAGAAGGCCCCAGGTTCAAACCTTGGTCCGTGCTGAGTTACTTGATCTCAGCCAGAACAGTGATAACAATGCCGCAGTTGTCACTAAACTAGACTAGACTAGGGAGGGGGGAAAATCAGACTGGGTTCCCACTCCCAATCCGTAATCCAATGACCTGCTGGAAAGTGTATGCCTGGCCACGCAGGTGAGGACAGGATCAGCCTAACTGGGATACACCAGTCAAGTGGCCCGTTGACACACTCAGTCTAGGGTCACATGAAAAACAGCCACTTGGGAGAGGTACCAGAAGGTGGTAAGTAAATAATTGAGGGGTTGATGGGGGGAAGGCACCACTGTCTCATTTGGTGTTCTGCTGAATATGATGCATGGCTCTTCTCCTTCCCCAAACATTGGGGGGGAAATGAAGATAGTGCCCCTTAATTTATTATGTGATTCAACCAAGGAGAACTTACTTGAAGAAAAATACAGAATCAAAGATGTCTTTAACAGAAAAATCTAACTAAGAGGATATATTGTATAAGTAGAATGCACTTCAAGATGGTGATTTACCAGAAAAATATCCCACAAACTATATCTAACTTATATGGCTTTTGAGTGGGATAATTGACCAACATGCATTCTGTATTTCTTGTTAATTGTGGTGCTCAAAGAGCATATTGATTACTGTAAATTGTGAGTTGGTAACGTTTAATAAACCATCCAGTAGACTATAACACACAACTGTCTTCAAACTGTACTTACAAATAATGGCTCTCATTGGCATGATTACAAATTTTGATGCCATCTCTTTTCCTGTAGTTCTGCATCTGTGTCCCTACATGTCCAATTAAACTCGTTTGACAATGTGTGTTGATCTATTTAATGGTATTTTTTAAGTGATTTTATTTCTATGAATCAGCGAGTGTGTAACTTTATTTAATGCATGCCTCTGTGTACACTGCTATATATGAATAATTCCCAGAAACTGTTTATTCCTGTGCTCTGCTTTTGTCATACTTTGTAACTGTAATGTACTGTATAACCAGGACAGTGGGTGAATCTTAAGACCGGCTCCATGTTGGAAAAAAATAAAAGAACCTGGCATTAATCTATTTCTTCTTTCTGTGTCAATGCTTTTCTAATCCCTCACCACATTCTTTTAGTTGTTAATTGATGTGTGATTTGGATCAAGTTTTTTTTTAACAAAAGTGACTTGAAAAGACTTGGTTCTCTGCATTAACACAGTGAATATAATTCGAGACATTGTGGACCAGATACTCAGTATCAGTCATTTTACTGCCCAGTTACCACGCCGTGGCGAAATGCACCAACCATCCGTTATCCAAGTTACATCACTGATCTTGTGACAATTTTTTCCAGGTTTTTTTTCCTTTTTTCCCTTCCATTTCTCAAGCCAGTGACTCATGTTAGTTCCACATGTACTGTCAGGCCTCAAGCAGCTCATCCAAATATCCATTCTGCATTGTGTCAGCACCTCCAGGAGAAAAAGGGAAAAACATTGGGCACGATCTCCCTTAGGAACATAAGAACACTTACCTAAGCCCAGAGAAATGATGTGCGGGTTGGCTTAGTGAACCTCAACTGAAATCACACTTTTTTTGTGCTGCTTATCGTGCTGGTAGGAAGAGTTCCTAATTGTCCACTAAGTGAAGGCTCAAATCCATGCTTGTAAATTGCCCAATGACCGACTAAAGGGGATATCAGCACACAGCATTGATATACTTCATGCTCCTTGTGTGTTAGGGTGTGGCCTGGAATTCTCAACACCCAGTCACAGAGATATGCCTACAGATCACATCACATTGAGCCAGACTAGATGGTCAATTGCCACCAGTGCCGAGGCGCACCACAAACCTCCCAGGCTCAGATATACGATTACCAAATCTGGCACAGAATTTCCAGACTGTTCCAATCTTTTATCCCCAGATTGACACCTCGGAGCCAAATGGACTCCAAAGAGATCCCACTGACCTCATCCAGCTAGTTATTGGGTAACTTGCAAGCACAAGTTTGAGCTTTCACTAGATGGAAAGCACATACTAGGATCTCTTCCCAAATGGTATGTTAAGCAGCACCTTTAGGTGTGTGAGAGCGCTGTCACTATCCCCTGCCCAATCAAATGATGGTTCCACCAGTTAGAGCTGCGGAACTTCAGCAATGACCGCTCATCTCTATCTCACCCCATCAAGAGAGGTGTCCGGCCCTGGATATATGAGCATGTGTTTGTATACCTGACTCGAGGTAACACCTTCCAGTAACTGTCCTCCCAAGTCTCATCAGCCGACCTCTGCCTTAAACTCGGTGGAAATTCGACACAGGACATATTGATATGCCGGTCATATCGATATTCTGGATGTCCACGTCCAATGCCATGTACCAAGCTTACTTATCACAACTCAATCTACAAGTGAAAGGACATTATAGAAATTTCCACTGCACCACCCAGTCTCCCATTTTTAACAACAAAATTAATCAATGTAATTCATCGCCCCCCCCGCCCCCACGTACCACCAGCTGTTTTTCAGGATGACCTTTCCTCCTTTAAATCATCCTTGCAATCTGGTCCTGTTATCTTAATTTTTCACATGTTTTTCTCTTGCATTACCTACTGCCTGGTTTTTTAAGTGAAAAGAGCTTCCCTGCTGGCCCAGTTGTTGAATTCATTGCCCAGTGTGGTACTGAGCCATAGAGATCAGCAGGGTCCCAGATTCAAACCCTGGTTTGTGCTGAGTGAACTGGCCTCAGTCCAGCTTCAATGATGGCGGAGCCCAGCACGTGAGTGCAAAAGACAAGGTTAAAGCATTCACAACCACCTTCAGCCAGAAGGGCTGAGTGGATGATCCATCTTGGCCTCCTCCCGAGTTCCCCACCATCACAGAAGCCAGTCTTCAACCAATTCAATTTATTCCACGTGATATAAAGAAACGGCTGAGCGCACTGGATACAGCAAAGGCAATGGGCCCTGACAACACCCAGGCTGTCGTGCTGAAGACTTGTACTCCAGAACTAGCTGCGCCTCTAGTCAAGCTGTTCCAGTACAGCTACAACACTGGCATCTAGCCGACAATGTGGAAAATTGCCCAGGTATGTCCTGTCCACAAAAAGCAGAACAAATCCATTCCGGCCAATTACCGCCCCATCAGTCCACTCTCACAATCATCAGCAAAGTGATGGAAGGTGTCGTTGACTGTGCTATCAAGCGGCACTTACTCACCAATAACCTGCTCAGCAATGCTCAGTTTGGGATCTGCCAGGACCACTCGGCTCCAGACCTCATTACAGCCTTGGTCCAAACATGGACAAAAGAACTGAATCAAGGCAGTACTTGACCGGGCATCAAGGAGCCCTAGTAAAATTGAAGTCAATGGGAATCAAGAGGAAAACTCTCCACTGGCTGGGGTCATACCTTGCACAAAGGAAATGGTTGTGATTGTTGGAGGCCAATCATCTCAGCCCCAGAACATCGCTGCTGGAGTTCCTCAGGGCAGTGTCCCAGGCCCAACCATCTTCAGCTCGTTCATCAATGACCTTCCCTCCATCATAAGGTCAGAAGTGGGGATGTTCGCTGATGATTGCACAGTGTTCAGTTTCATTCGCAACTCGTCAGATAATGAAGCACTCTGTGCCCGCATGCAGCAAGGCCTGGACAACATTTAAGTTTGGGCTGATAAGTGGCAAGTAATATGTGCGCCACACAAATGCCAGGCAATGACCATCTCCAACAAGAGAGAGTCTAACCACCGCCCCTTGACATTCAACGGCATTGCCATCATCAAATCCCCCACCATCAACATCCTTGGGGCGTCGCCATTGACCAGAAACTTAACTGGATCAGCCACATAAATACTGTGGCTACAAGAGCAGGTCAGAGGCTGGGTATTCTGCGGCGACTGACTCACCTCCTGACTCCACAAAGCCTTTCCACCATCTACAAGGCACAAGTCAGGAGTGTGATGGAATACTCTCCACTTGCCTGGATGAGTGCAGCTCCAACAACACTCAAGAAGCTCAACACCATCCAGGACAAAGCAGCCCGCTTGATTGGCACCCCATCCACCACCTTAAACATTCACTCCCTTCACCACCAGCGTACCGTGGCTGCCGTGTGTACCATCTACAAGATACACTGCAGCAACTCGCCAAGGCTTCTTCGGCAGCACCTCCCAAACCCGCAACCTCTTTCACTTAGATTGACAAGGGCAGCAGGCGCATGGGAACACCACCACCTCGAAGTTCCCCTCCAAGTCACACACCATCCCAACTTAGAAATATATCGCCGATCCTTCATTATCGCTGGGTCATAATCCTGCAACTCCCTCCCTAACAGCACCATGGGAGTACCTTCACCACACAGACTGCAGCAGTTCAAGAAGGTGGCTCACCACCACCTTCTCAAGGACAATTAGGGATGGGCAATAAATGGTGGCCTTGCCAGCGACGTCCACATCCCATGAACGAATAAGAAAAAAACAATGGGCTGCAGGCCCTATCAGCCAGGATAATGGAAAATCTATAAGGATTCCAACTCTGACTTATTATTTTCTGACCCCCTCCCCCACCGCTGGAAGGTCTTCCCACTGTCCAGGGCCCCAAACATCCCTTCCAGGTGAAACAGCGATTTACTTGTACTTCCTGCAATTTGGTATACTGTATTCGCTGCTCACGATGTGGTTTCCTCTACATTGGGGAGACCAAACGCAGATTGGGTGACCGCTTTGCGGAACACCTCCGTTCAGTCCGTAAGGGGGACCCCGAGCTCCTGGTGGCCTGTCACTTTAATTCTCCGCTCCACTCCCACTCGGACCTCACCGTCCTCGGCCTATTACACTGTTCCACGGAAGCGCAGCGTAAGCTCGAGGAACAGCACCTCATCTTTCGTTTAGGCACCCTACAGCCCTCTGGACTCAATATCGAGTTCAACAATTTCAGATCATAACCTCGGCCCCTATCACATTTATATTTTTTCATCCACCCTTTTGTTTGACCCCCCCCTTTTTTTCCTCCCAGAGCTGGCAGCTGTCCTTCATTCTGCCAGTGCATTTCACACTTCATTTAGCCTCAACCTGTTACATCAACACCTCCTCTTGCCTTGATTATCTCTTAATGTCTCTCAATGTCTCTTAATCTCTCCTTTTGTTCTTTCATCCCCTCCCCCTTTTCCCAGCTTTATCCTTGCTTTAAATCTATTTCATTTCCTGCTTTTTTCCAGTTCTGACGAAAGGTCTTCGACCTGAAACGTTAACTCTGTTTCTCTCTCCACGGATGCTGCCTGGCCTGCTGAGTTTTTCCAGCGTTTTCTGTTGTTATTTCGGATTTCCAGCATCCGCAGTATTTTGCTATCATATCTATGGGGATGTCTGGTGATGATGCGGAGATGCCGGTGTTGGACTGGGGTGGACAAAATTGAGAGGTCGCACAACACCAGGTTATAGTCCAACAGTTTTATTTGAAATCACAAGCTTTCGGAGCTATCACTCCTTCCTCAGGTGAAGTAAATTGGATACAGAATCGCCAGAGCATATATAGATGGAAAAAAAAGCATGTGTACTTTACAATTGCAGACCAATAAATTAAATCATCCTGACTATCTGCCGAGGTGTGATAAAGTTAATTAAGTCAGCCAGGAAGGTACCACATCAAAAGACATAGCAAGATACAACTGAGACAATGAGGTGTAGTCGCAGGGGTTCCAACGTGTCAAAAGCTGCCGTCTGTATGTAAAACGAAAAGCTTTAAAAAAAATTTACTTTTTTACTGGGAAAATTTTTACTTTTTTACTGGGAATCACATCTGTGAACAAGCCAACGACGACTCGAGTCCGGATCACGTCATGTATCGTGACATAAACCCAAGATCCCGATTGAGACCGTCTTCATGAGTTCGGAACTTGGCTATCAGTTTCTGCTCGATGATTTTGCGTTGTCGTGTGTTTCTAAGGTTGCCTTGAGCAGGGGATTGGGCTCGGCTGTGATGCTTTCCACCTTTGAACAGACTTCTCACACTTGTCACACGAGAGGTCACTGGGTGGGGTACTGCAGAGTACTGGCAGGCTTTGATCTGTACCCAAACACAAGGAAAGAACAATGGAAGGTACTTCTGAAGAACTGCAGTATCGCAGTGGCCTTTCCTGTCATCATGGGTGAGGTTGGATTGTCTGGTTCCTCCCTGCATTTTTCACATGACTTTTTCAGGTACTCACAAGTAGGCCAAGATTCTTTCTCCTGATTATAGCCGAAAAACACAAATGCCTGATAGGTGACTATTTCAGTTAAATAGAATTATGCTTAACTCTAATGGCTTGGGCAGGCATTTCCTAGTGGGGACGCCCTAGGAGGGAGTCGAGATAGCAGTAGATGCCAATATTGGTCACCCCAGCAACAAAGGAGGAGGAAGGGGAGGAATGTTACATTTTCTGTAATCAACTGTACCTTTCCCTCCGATGTAAGGTACTTTCCTATGAACTAGTCGATCCCCCGTGGTGCTGTTCACAGTAAGTCAGAATATCGGCTGTTTTATAAATGACAGGAATGTTATGCCTAGCAATGCGGAATGTATTATTATGGTTAGGGAGAGTGATTTTCTTCAGTGCAATATTCTTTGACAAATGGGCTTAACTTTTCCTGTCTTTAGTTTTAATCAGCACCATGCACTGCCTGCCTAAGCGTGACAAGGGTTTTCAGCTGGTTGCTGTAACAGCTCCTTCTACAGCTGTCGTGCTCTCCGCATGTTGGCAATTTAATCCAAGCTCTCATTTTAAACTGTGCCAGTGCGCTGAGCACTGAGCGCTTACCAGCCGCATGGCAAGCTTTTATTGCAACCAGCTGGAAACTTCCTTCAGGGTCCAATGCAGGCTGAAAGGCAGAAAACAAGCACTTTAAGCATATTGCTGCTTAAAATTAATGTGCTAGTAAGGGGAAAAAAGTCAGTGACGAATGAGAAGGGAAAGGATCCTTCACAACTGCTGTGAGATTATAGGTCATTTTTGCTGCCCCAAATCACTTGTCCTAAATCTGGTTGATATCCTGTGGCATTGCTCATGGACATAAACTAAAAAAAAAAGTAACTTCCTGTAAATGTCTATACTTGTCTCCCACTCTGGTTGTTTTCTCACAGTCTATCTTTTTTATCCTGCCTCACTCCTAGCCTCTTGTATTCTCTGTCTCTTTCTATCTTCCAGTCTCTCTCTGTCTGTCCGAGGTGCTGCAGTGGCCTGAAGAGAATGCAGAGGACAACCCATTGCTGGCTGCAACGCAGTTTCATGCCATTGTAATCCTGATGCCTCCTCTTGACCACAACATCTGACCACTGCATGAAGTCCTGTCTATATCTTGCCCCTTTCTGCCACAAATATGGGTGGTGAAATTTGTTTTGGGCAGTAGTGCAAAACGGGCGACAGTGAATTGGCAGACCATTTAATGCCCCGCCCAATTTTCTTTTCCACCCAAGACGAAATTCACCCCCATGGTCTTATCTACAGACCCATCTCCGTGCACTTTAACTCACATGGCTCCCATTCATGCCACTTCATCAAAACAACTTCGCCAAGAACAATGTGCCCACGCACAACAACTTTAGTGCAACCATCATTTAATTTGCAACCCATCGTGTGTTTTTGCGACCACAATATTATTAGATTGAACTTGATCGGCTAAACCAAAGCTGCTGAAAATGTAATGCTCATACCAGATTTCAAGAGGGCTAAATATGCAAAGATGGCAAATTGCTTAAACCAGAACGATTGGGCAATCCTAGCAGGGACATTACCAACACAGAAGAGAAGTAGAATGCCTTCAAAACAATCGTTATGCAAAAGGAAGTTATGCATGTCTCTAGTTAAAGTCCAATTACTACCCCTGTGTCTCTCTGTGTCTGACAACTATTAATCATTAGATTAATCTGCATTTTCGAAATGACAACACAGGTGATAATTGGGTGATAATTTGAAGCTTTTTGCTTCAAAACAACTACTTGTTTTTTTTAAAAATGGACCAAATTACAATGAGGAGTGGCACTCCCTATTTAACTTTCAGCTTAATGTGCTTTCTGAAGTTTATTGAGCTACAACAAGTCAATCAATCATCTGCCTTTTCTTATTTTTTTCTCCCTCATATACACATACAATTTAAAAACCTCAATATAAACTTTACCTGAATAATGCTTTTAAACTTTATCCCCTAGATTTTTTTCAAACCATTTTGAAACAAACAACTGAACATAAACTGTTAGAAACCAAAGAACTATATTCTAGCAGTTCAGCTATTGAATGGTACTGATGTATCCTTGGATATTAAGTATATTCCACATACTCAGACTGCACACTGTAAATCAACTCACAGCTCGGGGCAAAATTATCAAGTTGAAGCCCAGTTGTTTGGGGCAGTAGATGGGCATCAAAATATACAAAAGAGAATTCAATTGATAAATGTAATTTATTAAATTGTGAAATATGCAACAAAAAAAATAAACCGTTATGTTGGACAATAAAAATTTCAGTTACTGAGAAAAAATGGCGGTCAAAAAGTTTGATCAATTAGGTGGGAACAGAAAATAGAGCACCGCCCAGTGGCCAGATTGTGCACTTACCAGGAACAGAAAGTAAGGTTTTGTAGATAAGAAATGTGCAGCGATGTAAGGTTTTTAATAAGCTATGGATAGATATATATTTGCAGATCTCCCATTAGAGACAAAATTATTGAGCATTTTGAAACGCATGGGGTAATCAAGGGAAGGCAGCAAAAATTTGTTACAGAAAAATTGTGTTTGACTAATGTAATATTTTAAAGAAATTACCAATTGAAAAGCTAAAGGGGAATTCAGCAGCTAACACATATCTGGCTTTTCAGAAGGTGTTTGATTAGGTATCTCACCAGAGGCTTATTAGAAAAGATTTGCATTTATATAGTGCTTTATCACATTTCTCACAAATATCTCAAAGCATTTCACATACAATGAATTACTTTTGAAAGTCTGTGGCTGTTGTTATGTAGGCATCAGTGTACACTGATATCAATTAGGAATGGGAATCATGGCTGATTTATTTCCCCCGGCTCAGGAACACTGAAACCGACAGCAGCACTCCCATTTATGAGTTCAGCTAAATCAGTACAAACCAGGGATTGAATCTGGTACCTACGTGGGGAAAATGCTAGAATCTGTTATTAAGGATGTGGTAACAGGACACTTAGAAAATAATAATAGGATTGGGCAGAGTCAGCACGGATTTATGAAAGGGAAATCATGTTTGACAAATCTGTTGGAGATTTTTGAGGTTGTAACTAGCAGAATAGATAAGGAGAAACCAGTGGATGTGGTGTATTTGGATTTTCAGAAGGCATTCGATAAGGTGCCACACAAGAGGTTATTAAACAAAATTAGGGCTCATGGGATTGGGGGTAATATACTAGCATGGATTGAGGATTAGTAAACGGACAGAAAACAGAGAGTAGAAATAAACGGATCAATTTCGGGTTGGCAGGCTGTAACTAGTGGGGTACCGCAAGAATCAGTGCTTAGGCCTCAGCTATTCACAATCTATATCAATGATTTGGATGAGGGGACCAAATGTAATGTATCCAAGTTTGCTGATGATACAAAGCTGGGTGGGAACGTAAGTTGTGAGGAGGATGCAAAGAGACTTCAAGGGGATATAGAGAGGCTAAATGAGTGGGCAAGAACATGGCAAATGGAATATAATATGGAGAAATGTGAAGTTATCCACTTTGGTAGGAAAAATAGAAAAGCAGAGTATTTTTTAAATGGTGAGAGATTGGGAAATGTTGGTGTTCAGAGGGACCTGGGTGTCCTTGTACACGAATTACTGAAAGTTAACATGCAGGTACAGCAAGCAATTAGGAAAGCAAATGGTATGTTGGCCTTTATTACAAGAGGATTTGAGTATAAGAGTAAAGACGTCTTACTGCAATTATATTGGGCCCTGGTGAGACCACGCCTGGAGTATTGTGTACAGTTTTGGTCTCCTTGCCTAAGGAAGGATATACTTGCCATAGAGGGAGTGCAATGAAGGTTCACCAGACTGATTCCTGGGATGGGGGGATTGACCGATGAGGAGAGATTGAGTAGACTAGGCCTATATTCTCTAGAGTTTAGAAGAATGAGAGGTGATCTCATTGAAACATACAAAATTCTTACAGGGCTTGACAGGGTAGATGCAGGGAGGATGTTTCCCCTGGCTGGGGAGTCTAGAACCAGGGGTCACAGTCTCAGAATAAGGGGTCGGCCATTTAGGACTGAGATGAGGAGAAATTTCTTCACTCAGAGGGTGGTGAATCTTTGGAATTCTCCACCCCAGAGGGCAGTGGAGGCTCAGTTGTTGAGTATATTCAAGACAGAGATCGATAGATTTTTGAATATTAAGGGAATCAAGGGATATGGGGATAGTGCAGGAAAGTGGAGCTGAGGTAGAAGATCAGCCATGATCTTATTGAATGGCGGAGCAGGCTCGAAGGGCCAAATGGCCCACTCCTGCTCCTATTTCTTATGTTCTTATGTTCTTTACAGCTCAGCACCAAATCACATGGTGTACTTACCCACTGAGCCATTGGGTGGTTAAGATCTCAGTTATCTCATCTAAGTGACAATTATGGATATGTGAACGTAGACAGTTAGGGGCCAAAATTCCATTGGTTCCACTTCATCGGCAGAGTTGGACTTAAGTGGTAGAATCCCCAGACATTCATCCCAAACAGAAGACCTGATAGAGGTCTTCAAAATTATGAAAGGGTTCGATAGGGTAAACGTAGAGAAGATGTTTCCACTTGTGGTGGAGTCCAAAACTAGGGATCATAAATATAAGACAGTCACTAATAATCTATTAAAGAATTCAGGAGAAACTTCTTTACTTAGAGAGCAGTTAGAATGTGGAACTTGCAAACCACATGGAGTAGTTGAGGCGAATAGCATAGATGCCTTTAAAGGGAAGCTAGATAAGTACATAAGGAAGGAAGGAATAGAAAAATATGCAATTATGGTTAGATGAAGTAGGATGGGAGGAGATTCGTGTGGAGCATAAACACCGGCATAGAGCAGTTGGGCCAAATGGCCTGTTTCTGTGCTCTAAATTGTATGTAATTCTATGTAAAAAAAATTGCATGGGATGAGGATCTTTGTTTACTCAGGGTTGGCAGCCCAGTGGGGCCTGTCCCACGAAGGCCTGGAAAGTTGGAGCTGCAGCATGCTCTCCAATGATGGAGCAGTGGCCTGGGACAAGCCTAAAAGGGGACAAATTTTTAATATTGCTACTGAGGGAGCACTGGGCCATGAAAGGTAAGGTATTTAATTCTGTCTGGCATCGATTACCGCTGATTGCAAAACGTCAGGGGCCTTTCCTGGGGTCTCTACAGGACTCAAAGCAGCTCTCAGCTCACGAGTCCCTTTGAGGCCTGCTGAGGGTAGCCCAGGAACTCCCCAGACATACATTTTTTGATATGAGGGGCAGAAAATTCAAGTCTGCTGACAACACCAAGTTAGGTGACACAGTAAATAGTGTAGATGGGAGCAGAAAGTTGCAATGGGACATTAATAGATTAAGGTAGTGGGCAAAACTGTAGTAGATGGAGTTCAATGTGGGGAAGTGTGAGGTCATCCACTTTGGACCGAAGAAAGACAGATCAGAGTATTTTCTAAATGGCGACAAGTTAGGAACTGTGGATGAGCTGAGAGATTTAGACGTCCAAGTACAGAAATTACTGAAAACTAGAGGACAGGTACAAAAAATAATTTAAAAGGCTAATGAAATGTTCGCCTTTATCTCAAAGGGGCTGGAATACAATGGGATGGAAGTTATGTTACAGTTGTATAAAGCTCTGGTTAGACCTCATTTAGAGTATTGCATTCAGTTCTGGGCACCGCACCTCAGGAAGGATATATTGGCCTTGGAGAGGGTGCAGCGCAGATTCACCAGAATGATACCAGGGCTAAAAGGGTTAAATTATGATGACAGGTTGCACAAACTTAATTGTTATTCCCTTGAGTATGGAAGATGAAGGGTTGATATAATTGAGGTGTTTAAGATGATTAAAGGAGTTGATTGGATAGCTGGAGAGAAATTATTTCCACTGGTGGGAGAGTGCAGAACAAGGGGGCATAAATGAGAGCTAGGCCATTTAGGGGTGATGTCGGGAAGCACTTCTTCACACAAAGGGTGGTGGAAATCTGGAACTCTCTCCCCAAAAAGCTGTTGAGGCTGGGGGTCAATTGGAAATTTCAAAATGGAGATCGATATATTTTTGTTAGGCAAGGGTAATAAGGGTTACGGAACCAAGACAGGTAGATGGAGTTAAGATACAGATCAGCCATGATCTAATTGAATGGTGGAACAGGCTCGAGGGGCTGAATGGCCTACTCCTATTCTTATGTCCCTTTCTATGATTCACATGCTCCCCCCACCCCCCCCCCCCACCTCCCCGCCCCCCCCCCGCCAACTAGAAAATCTCTCAGCTGTGAAAACAGGTCAGAATCCTGGTGGAACCCCATTTTCTGGTCCCTGTCCAGGCCCCATCACAGTTTCAGGTCCCAAGTGATGGCTGACTATTCAATCGTAGTGGGCATCATAGAGAAGCCCAATCCTGTCACAACATCCACTTCCAGCAGGGGTCACTGGATAGCGATCAGGAAGAGGAATTCCCTGACACACAAGCAGTTAGGTCAATTCTAAGTCCTTTACTGCTGAGCCGAGTGAGCTCAGCTAACTCAGCCCAGTGTGAAGATTGAACTTGCGGGGACCTTTCTTATCCACATGGTGCAGCTACTCACTGGATGAAATCGCTGAAAAAAAGCTTCCATTTATACAGCGCCTTTCATGACCTCAGGACGTCCCAAAGTGCTTTACAGTCAGTGAAGTTCTTTTGATGTGTAGCCGCTGTTGTAATGTAGAGAAATTGGCTGCCGCGTTTCCCACATTACAACAGTGACTACACTTCAAAAATACTTCATTGGCTGTAAAGAGCTTTGGGACGTCCTGAGGTTGTGAAAGGCGCTATAGAAATGCAAGTCTTTCTTTCTTTCACCTAATTGTTTTTTGAATAACCCCAATGCTATTACCTCGCTGCATAAATAAGTAACCAGAAGGTGCAGATAACACATATGGTGACAGCTGTTAGTGAAGAAGCCAAAAAAATGGTTAATAATGTTGCCAATCGTCACATAACTAGATCACTGAAGAAATAATTGAAAATAAAAGCTATTGACTTATTCTCATTGATTTATTCAGTCTCGTCATTTACAGCAGGGCTAGTGCGCTCTGACCTTCAAGCACAAGAGCAGGATTTTCAGGCTGGCCCACATGAACAAAATAATGTTTATGTCTAGCTGCACATAGAGATGCTATCTACAAATAAGATGACAGGATAACAAGATGCAGCTTATGAAAGCCAAGACAATTACACCAGTTTGTTAGATATTAAACGTAAACCTAAAGTAAGGAGACTAGTGGTGCGATGGGGTAGCAGATTGTCTTCCACCTCTGGGGCTAGGGTTCAAATAGAGTCTGGAATGATAGCATGAAATTCCCATCTCAATGTGCTGGCTGTGAGTCCTATGTAAACTAGTTCAGGGCAGACTGAATCCAGTTTCTAGTGGATGTAGCCCCACAGCACTGAATTAGCAATCCCACCCATAATGATAATGATGGGAAACAACTCTACAACTTCAACATTCCTCACTTGAGCCTTGTGTTAACCCACTTCAATAAATTAAGCCTCTGGAGATGAACTCATCTGGTTTGAGTTCTGCTGAGGCCCCAGGAAACACCCCAGCGTTTTCACAACCCGAGTTAATCGATGCCAGATAGAATTGATATCTTACCTTTAGTGAGCCAGTGTCCCCGCCCCCCCCCCCCCCCAATTAGGAGCAAGCTTAAATATGTTGCCCTCCTTAGCTTCACCCTGTCCCAGGCCTTCGCTCCATCATTGGCCAGTGTGCGACCATTCCAATTTTCCAGGCCTCGATGGGACAGACACCATTGGCTTGCCGGCTTGCCCTGCTCTGAGTATGCAGATGACCCTATCCCTGCAATTTGGGATAGGGTTTGGGGCTTTTACCATTGGCGCACTTCGGTCCAACTCTGCTGGTGTGGTGCGGCCGTTGAAATTTCGACCCCCAATTGCCTAGGTTCACACGTGAATATTGGTTACTTAGATGAGATAACTATGAGACCTTAACCCTCCAAAGACTAAACCTGGGGCTGATTCTGTGGTAAGAAAAGCAAGGGAGTAGAGTTCGGTGATTTAGAAGGGAAAATAAGCTTTACAGGTAATAAGGAAATAGAAAGTTTAGAAGAGGGTTAAGTAAACAGGACAAGAAAGTAAAAAGAAAGAGAAAATAAATCAGGATGTGGGAAGACAAAACCAGGAAAAATTCACAAAATGAGGGAATTCAAATTGAAATGTATTTGGGCTGTTACAGAAAATATAAGATTGGGAAACTAGAATAATTGGTTAAAATAGAAAATCATGACACCATAATTATCCATAAAAAGACTGGGAATGGGAATTTTTTTGTTGTGAGAAAGGGAAGGATTTTTGCAGCGTGTTTAGGACAGTTTCCTCTGTCCATTTGCTGCTACTCCAACAAGGAGGGTGGCACTGCTTGATCTGGTCCTGGCTAGTGAAACAGAGCAAGGAGTGTGAAAACATTTAAGAAACAGTGACCATAATATCATTGGATTAATTGCAAGAATAAAATAGCAAAAACAACGACAACGGTGTTTAATTGAAACAAAAGCAAATTATAGCGCAATAAAAAAGGGATCCTCCTCAAATTAAATGGAACAAAAATTGACAATCAGAACCATAGATAAGCAATGGAGAGCATTTACACAGGAGCTGAAAAGGATGTAAATTAAATATATTACTGTAAGAAAAAAGGGACTATCTCAAAGACTAATGTTGCATGAATGAATAGGGAGGTGAGGGAGAAATTACAACTGAAAAAGAACCGTTTAGTGCTTACAGGGCAGACATTAAAAAGAAAACTAATACAATAGGAAAACTACAAAAATGTTGAAACGCCTAATAAGGGAGTATGAGAGAAAATTAGCAAAATACATAAAGGACAATAAAAGGATTTTTATAGGCACATAATGGGGTAGTCAAGGTAGGGTGGGGCCCCTAAGAGATAAAAGAGACCAGCTGATAATGGGAGTTAGGGAATGGCAGAGACAATAAATAAGTACTTTGCATCAGTTTTCGCAGAGGATTATAGAACCACCAGAGATGGATAGAACTGATAGGGAAGAAAGAGAAATGGTACTAAAGAATGTAATCAAACTTGAATTAGACAGATAACTGGGACCTGATGATTACATCCGATAGACCTGTGGGAAGCTAGAGAAGAAATTATGGAAGCGTTTCCAGAATTTTGTGGCTAGGAAAGTTATGCCAGGGGATTGGCAAATGTAACACACTACTTCTAAAAAGGAGACGGGATGAGGCAGGAAATTATAAGCTGGTTAGTCTTACTTCAACTGTTGGTAAACTACTAGAGTCTATAATATGGGATGAAGTTACTAATCACTTCGAGGAACCTGAATTAATCAGAGCAAGGCAGCATGGATTTCTAAAAGGCAAGCTATGCTTGACTGACCGTATAGAATTCTGTAAAAAAAAGCAGAGGAATGATAAAAGAAATACAGTGGATGTGGTTTTTATGGATTTTCAAAATGTACTTAATAAAGTACCACACAAGACTTAAGGCAAAGATAATAGTACATGCAGTGAAGAGGAATTTGACCACATAGAGAGAGATGGCTGGTGGGTATGAAGGAAAGGACGAGGGTAAAAGGAAGTTTCTGACACTGGAAAGACAGGGTGAGCGGTGTTCCACCAAGGTCTGTGTTGGACTATTTACCATGTACATAAATGATCTGGACTTGAAGGAATGATATTGAGATTTGCCGATTACACCAAATTGGGGGGTATGCAAAATGATGACAAGCATTGCAGGTAGGAATAAATAGGCTAGCAGGATGGGCAGATAGATGACAGTTGCAATTCAATGTAGAAAAATGTGAATCATACATTTTGGAAGTAGGAGTAGGGAAAGGAAATACACCTTAAATGGTAAGACTTTAATTTGAGTAGAGGAGCCAACGGACCTCGGTGTTCAGATACACTGGTCATTAAAGGTGATAGCACAAGTAGATATGGCCATAAACTGGGCAAACACAACCTTTGGTTTTGTATCTGGAAGCGTAGAATATAAAAACAAAGAGGTAATGCTAATTTGTACAAGACCTTAGTTAGGCTGCAGTTAGGTTATTGTATATAGTTTTTGGGCACTCATAGGAAGGATGTAAATGCAATGGAAAAGGTGTAGCATAGGTTTACATGGATGTTACTAGGGATAAGGGGTTACAGTAATGAAGAGACTTGAAAGGGAAGATTTTCCTGGGCCTTGCACCCCAAGTGCACCTATTTCATGGGAGCATTGCACAGGAAAACTGGGTGGAGAGCTGTTCTTGTTAGGCTTTGGGTAGCAGCTGGAACACTGCACCTCAAAGTGCCGTTCTTATTAAAATTTAAATTAATCACACACTGACCTGTGACCTGTCTTCCTTCACTTACACGGGACACCGAGGTACTCCAAACAATGTTGCCATTGCTGCCTCAGTGAAATTCTTTCGTGGACCACTTGTGTGATTCTTAGAGCAAAGAAGTTAGCTTATGCTGCAAGCTTGCTTTACTAGCCTGCATGTTTTGTGAGATCTACAAGTTCAAGGAGGACACCATCCATTTGGTATACCCCTAGAAAAGTGCTTTTTTAGAGGATGACCATATAATGGAGGGAAGGTCATTGATGAAGATGGTTGAGCCAAGAACGCTTCCCTGACAATAGGACATACCTAGGCAATCTTTCACATTGTCAGGTAGATGCCAGTGTCATAGATGTGCTGGCACATCTGGGATGCTCCGATCACTGTTGTAATGCAGGCATTGATTAGTTGGCAATGTGAGACCACCTGTGTGGGAATGAGAACTCCTTAAGGATTACAAAGGCAAAAGATGCAGCAAACAGATGGTGGTTATGGGAGGTATTGTCAGCAGGCTGTGCTGGCCGTGATTGTGTAGGGTGAGGGGGAACAGTGAAGGGAATTGGTGCTGGGTGTGAAGGGGATTGTGATGGATACCCACCCACAGAAAGGGGTGAATAAAGTAAAAAAAAAACAGATTTGTGAGGTTACAGATCATGGTAGTAAAAGTAGTGTCAGAGCGCAAACAAGGCTACCATTCCCCTCCTGGTGAGGTCACTGAATTTCTTGCTGCACTGTAGCAAGGACAGGGCTTTGGTCACCTCCTGTCAAGCTCGTCAGCCACAGTCTTGCTGATCTTCCAGACATGGCGAGGAAAGAGGATCTCCCCTTGTGCTCCATTTCCTGCAGCAGGGGGCCATCTCTAGCAGATATAACAAATTACTTTTTCAAAATATTGAAGTGCAGCCAAAGGCAGGTAACCTGCAAGAGAAGGGAGAGTAAATGCAGCAATATTACTAAACTAGGAAACATACAGACTGGGAAGGTGCCAGCTACCCCAGCTATCCAGGGTCACACCTGAAGAATGCCCACTAGGAAGTTCTTCTTAACACAGAGTGATTGACACGTGGAGTGACCTTCCAGATAGAGTAGCGGAGACAAAAAACCCTGGAATCATTTGAGAAACATTTGGATGCTGCAATGGGGGGAGTTGAGTGTCTTCCTGGAGGTATAAGGGGCTGCCAGTCCCTATGGATCTGTACCGCAGTGCCTTCAGGAGAGGATTGGAAAAGAAACTATGCGGGGGTGGGCTAAAAGAGACACACACCAGCCATTTATAAAGAAATATGATTTTTTTATAGTGAGGGGCATAAAAGCTGAGGCAGATGCTTTCCTCACCCGATGTCCAGCAGAAACTGCTGCACAGCAATCAGGAGCTGGAGCTATGCCCAATTTTTCCATACCTAACTAAAGGACGATAAAGCCAATTACAGTGCCTCTACCACCCGCCCCATCTGAGATTAGCAAACTCAGCATAGACTGGCGATCGCACCTTCCACTTTACTAGTCTCACTAAGTGGCCATCATATTTTTTAGGACAATGCATCTCATTTTGAGTCCTGCCGCGCTCTACATTTCTTTAGGGGCTGGAACACTAGTAAAACTATGGTGTATCTCCTTTTATAATATGTTACCAAGGAAACTGGGTCAGGCAATGGGGGAGGGGTTGGAAATTGCATTACCATTTCTCCTTGTGCTGGCTCTGTTCCAAGATGGAAGTCAGGCATGTAGATAAGCATTGCCTCTAAGCTTATCAGCAAATCAGTGATTTAAGGGTTTTCTTTCTCCTTCAGTCTTCTCCTCTTAGCCCTTTCCTTCTAAAGAGAATGCCCTATGCTAGGGTAGAGTTACACAGTTGCCGGCAGCTTTCCAGTACCCTGACCAAGATCAACTGAGATCAGCTAACCTACCACAGACCAGGATCAAACTTGAAACTTTCTATATAGGTCTTTTTTTAAAAAGCCTTATGCTATTTTCTTCCCCCATCTCTCCTGAAAGCTCTGACTCAGGCTGGTTATGATTCCACAACCCTCCAGTATCTCACCCAATTGGCCATTCCACACAGTGTGTGCCTCAGCAATTATGGGGAAGGAGGGAGGCTCAGAACCGAGAAGGATCGGGATCTCACCCTCCACCCATAGGCATGCACTTTCAGCATGAGTCACTGGGTAGTGATGAGGAGCAGGAATCCTGAATGATTTACCTCTCTCTAACCCAAGGGAGCTGCAGCCAATGTGGCTCCCTACTGCAGCCCAACTAACTCAGGACAGAGCAAGGATTGAACTCTAGGGGGGAAAAATTAGGTCGTGCCCCCGCGCCCGAAATTCACCGGTAGTGCCCCAAGAGGGAGACGGGACATTACTGGAAGCGCCCCGCCTCCCTCTTGGGGCACTGCGAGTGGATATCATGGCGCTACGTGCCGCAGCACCACGCACTGCGGCACATCGCGCCGCGGTACTGCAGGCCTTCCTCCCCTTATTAAAGGGGAGGGGCCTAGCGCAGCGCGACCCGGGGCCCAGCTGGGCCACCAGGGATCGGAGTGCTGGCAAAAGAGATTAGGGCGCTAACGGGAGGCGCAAAGCAACTGAATTTTTCCCCCTAGGACCTTCCGATGGGGCCTAATGCCACATTGCGCAGGGCACTTACCAGATACTCCACTGCCGGAGCAGTACACCTTAACAAATGGACACAATGAAAGGGAGCAGAAGGAAACGCGCAACAGTGTACTGCTGCGGCACTAGGCTGGCGGGCTGCTTTGAAGAATCAGTGGTGGGTAGTGTTTCCTGCAATTTGGCTGAGTGACTGAATATGTTTACAGTGTTCCCTCTCTCTGTCTGAAGGCAATTTTGCCTCTGGAAGCTGTTCAAATCAGATATGGGCATCTACCAATGAGGCAAGCATCTTCACTGAATACTATGCAAATAAAATCAGGTCACTGCGACCTTTTCCGGACCTACCTGTGGGGTGTTTGAAGACTATCAGAATCCTAATCTCCAGAAATCAATACCTTTTAACATGTGCCAGCATTTCCAATTAGCTCCACACAGCATCTTTAACCATTTTACCCACTACTTCCTGGACTGAAGTACAAAGTAATGAGGCAGCATTCAAAGATTGCAAACTTTCTGGCACCTGCACATATTCCACCATTTTTAATATTGTTTAGATGACCCCCTTCCCAATACAACACCCCCTCCCCCCCCTCCCCCCACCATTAACCTATTATGATAACACAATCCTCAGGCGGTTTGATAATCACCCTACAACCTCCCTCCCTATAATCCAACATGGAAATTAGGACTAACAGCAACACGCACACTCGCACACAACCGTATTGCATGCAATCATCAGCCCAGCGTCCTTGGGCTAGGGAGGGGGAAACCTAAGCCAGGGTTCCTGCTCCTGTTTGCTGTCCATTGATTCTGCTGGAAGTGCATGTGAGTGCGTGTTGGGTGAGGACAGGATTGGACTTGGCTGTGATGCCTCCTGCGATCACATTGCCTGCTGAAAGTCACTGTCAGGACTCACATAAATAATGAGCACTATTGTGAACTAATGTTCCCTGGCATCTGTGGAATCGTACCCCAGCAAGGAGTAGGTGGTGAAGGGAGAAAAACCCGCAGATAAAATTGAGGAGACAATGGTCAATTGGACAAGGTACCAGAGTTTGATAGACACCATGGAACCCCAGCAAGAGTCAGTACCTTCAGGCGAGAAGGGGCGCAAATCAGTATCAAGACATTAATAAAAGATATGAAAAAGTTAAAGTATAATTTCATTGAATGCAGTAGATGCTAACAGATGGTAACTGATTTTTGTTGTGTTCCTGCCACTTAGTGGATATACCACAATCCTAAAAGTGCTTACTGGGCTGTGCAATACAGAACTGTCTACAAATTTAATCTGATAGGATCCTAGACAACAGACTGCAAGTCTAATGCAGTAATTACTGTGCTTTCTATTGAACTTCTACAATCTGACAGGACTAACTATAAACGCCATACAGTTGCCTGGCAGAGGTCAACGTGAACAAAAACAGTCCAATTGTTTTTAATGCAGTTACTCAGTGTCCTATTCTCTGTTGGGTCGTACATAATTGATGATGGCCAAAAAAAAGCAGTCACTCTGACCCTCGGCACTCAGCAAGCAGTTAATTCACCGCAATCTGAGGATTCATCATTTGCATTTTTCTTCCAATTTACTCCCCTCCTCTCCCAAAGATTTTGACTCATAGACTGAATGTCTCCTTTCTCCCAAGTATTCACAAGGGAAGTTATGAGCAACATGTCTTCCTCAAACAGAGATAAATTAAGTAAGATTAATGAGTTCATTATAAATAGGATGGAATTTGGAGACAGGCTAAAAGGGCTCGAAATGGATAAGTCCTCAGAGGTAGATGGTATTGATCACAGAGTATTGAGAGAATCCAGGGAGATCTGTGAGGCACTGCAATCATTTCGAGCAAGTCAATGGACACCTGGGGTGCACCAGTAGATTGGGCAGAGGCTAATGTGGTGCCCATATTTTAAAAAGGGTAACGCACAGACATGGGTAACGACAGACCCATTAGTCTTACTTCCATTCCATGTACAATAATGGAATGGATTATCAGAAGTAAACTTGAGAATCATCTATACAACAATAGCCTAGTTAACAGCAGTCTGCAGTCAGAGCTACCATGCTTTTCATTGGCTGTGTGCCTGTTTGGGGTGGGGGGGGTGGAGGGGGCAGAAAATCGGGCAATCTGGCAGAACAGGCTCGAGGGGCTGAATGGCCTACTCCTGTTCTTATGTTCTTATATTAAAGGGGAGGTGCACTCTGGCTGCAGACAGGAAGGAAGACGTCTGAAGAAACAAATGGCTGCAAGACCTGCAGATCTCAGGCAAGGTCCCCAGGCTCTCCAATGTCTCATTGGAGGCCCTGGTCCAGGCAGTGGACAGGATCCTGTCTCCCCCTGGGAGGCAGAAAACCTATCAGGCAACACCGCTCTCTCAAGTGGGAAGAGGATTGCAGAGGAAGTTAATGCCAGGAGCTTAGCTCCCTGGCATATGGCTGTAATGTGGGAAAAAATTCAATGACCTCACGGGAGTTGTCAAGGTAAGAATCCTGCTCTTTTACTCTCTGTTTACACCTACACCACCTGAAGCTCCTCTAACTCACAATACTCCCCTCTCTCGCTTCCCTTCACATTTCTACAATCACTGTACTACCCTTCACTACACCTCCTCTTCCCCCTACTCACACACTCTGCACTTCCTACTATTACATACTACATATGAACTATTCTACCATGACAGGCATTTTCTCTAAACACCTCAAGGATGTCACATCCTTCTTTATTGCAGAAGATCGCACATCCCTCTCGCAGGGAGGTTTGTTAGTGTTGTTGGGGAGGGTTTAAACTAGCTTGGCAGGGGGATGGGCACCAGCATATAGGAGTAGAAAAGAGGAATAAGGTGCATAAAAGAGTGATTGTGTCGGATAGTACTAGAGAAGATAGTACGAGAGGTGGTAGTAGTACCATATTAGATAGGAGCAGACTAAGAAAGACTACAAAAAATTTAAAAATGGGTTTAGAATGCATGTACGTAAATGCACAAAGTGTGGTGAATAAGGTTGGTGAGCTACAAGCACAATTAGCCATGTGGCAATATGATGTTGTGGCAATAACGGAAACATGGCTTAAAATGGTGAGGACTGGGCACTTAATATTCAAGGGTACAGGGTGTTCAGAAAAGATAGGGAAGGAAAAAAGGGAGGTGGGGTGGCAGTGCTGATTAAGGAAGACATTGTAGTGTTGGAAAGGGAGGATGTTCTTGAGGGGACAAGGATTGAATCCATTTGGTTAGAGTTGAGGAGCAAAAAGGGTATGATCACGCTATTGGGGGTATTCTATAGGCCTCCAAATAGTGAGAGGGAGGTAGAGGAGCAAATCTGCAGGGAAATCGCAGAGATATGCAAGAGCTATAGAGTGGATGATATTTGGGGACTTTAATTACCCAAATATCGATTGGGATAATGCTCGGGTAAAGGGAAAGGAGGGGGAGGAATTTCTGAAATGTGTTCAGGAGAATTTCCTTGACCAATATGTTCTTGGCCCAACTAGGAAGGAGGCATTGCTGGATCTGGTGCTGGGGAATGAGGTGGGCCAGGTCAACCAAGTGTCTGTGGGAGAACTCTTGGGTACGAGTGATCATCGTATCATAAGATTTAGATTAGCAATGGAGAGGAGCAAGGAACAATCTAGAGTGGAACTTCTAAACTGTAATAGGGCTAACTTCAATGGGATGCGAAAGGATCTAGCCAGGGTAAAATGGAACCAAAGACTGACAGGAAAAACTGTAATGGAACAATGGGAGATCTTTAAGGAGGAGATGCTCTAAGTACAGGCCAGGTACATTCCAACAAGAGGGAAGGGTAAGGGAACCAAAGCAAGGATGACAAGGGAGATAAAGAAGATGATGAAACAAAAAAAGCGGGTGTATGATGCATGTCAGGTGAATTATTCAAGGGAGAACCAGACCAAATACAATAAGTTGAAAGGGGATGTGAAGATGAAAATAAGATTGGCAAAGAGAGAATATGAGAGTAGATTGGCGGTTAACATAAAAGGGAACCCAAAAATCTTCTACCGGCATGTAAACAGTAAGTGGGTAGTAAGAGGCGGGGTGGGGCCTATTCGAGACAAAGAAGGTGATATCTGCTTAGAGGCGCAGGGCAAGGCTAGAATACTCAATGAGTACTTTGTATCGGTGTTTACTAAGGAGGTGGATGCTGACAAAATATCGGTAGAAGTGGAAAAGGTAGAAGCAATGGAAGGGGTGAAAATTGATAGACAGGATGTACTAGAAAGGCTGGGTATGCTTAGAGTGGACAAGTCACCTGGTCCAGATGGCTTGATCCCAGGTTGCTAAGGGAATTGGGGGAGGAGATAGCAGAAGGACTTGCCATAATTTTCCAATCTTCCCTAGATGCGGGGGAGGTGCCTGAGGATTGGAAAGTAGCAAATGTGATATCATTGTTCAAGAAAGGGTGTAAGGTCAATCCTAGTAACTACAGGCCGGTCAGTTTAACATCAGTGGTGGGTAAAGTTGTAGAAACAATAATCAAGGAAAAAATTAACGGGCACTTGGAGATGTTTAAGCTAATTAAGGAGAGCCAACATGGCTTGGATAAAGAATTGGCTTAAGGACAGTAAACAGCGAGTTGTGGTAAATGGCTGTTTTTCAGACTGGAGGATGGTAGACAGTGGTGTTCCCCAAGGGTCAGTGCTGGGGCCACTCCTTTTTTTGATATATATAAATGACCTGGATATTGGAATACAGAGTAGAATTTCTAAATTTGCCGATGACACTAAACTTGGGGGTGTGGCAAACAGTGAGGATGATACCAATCGACTGCAACAGGAAATAGCAAGGCTAGCAGAATGGACAGACAAGTGGCAGATGAAATTTAATACAGAGAAGTGTGAGGTGATGCATTTTGGCAGAAGGAACAGGGAGAGGCAATATACACTTAATGGCACAGTTTTAAAGAGTGTGCAGGGACAGAGGGACCTGGGAGTTAATGTGCAAAAGTCCCTGAAGGTGGCGGGACATATTGAGAGAGTGGTTAGCAAAGCATATGGGATCTTGGGCTTCATAAATAGAGGTATTGAGTACATAGAAACATAGAAACATAGAAAATAGGTACAGGAGTAGACCATTCGGTCCTTCGAGCCTGCACCGCCATTCAATGCGTTCATGGCTGAACATGCTACCTCAGTACCCCATTCCTGCTTTCTCGCCATACCCCTTGATCCCCTTAGTTGTGAGTGTTATATCTAACTCCCTTTTGAATATATTTAGCGAACTGGCCTCAACAACCTTCTGTGGAAGAGAATTCCATAGATTCACCACTCTCTGGGTGAAGAAGTTCCTCCTCAGCTCAGTCCTAAATGGCTTCCCCTTAATCCTTAGACTGTGACCCCTGGTTCTAGTTTTCCCTACCATTGGGAACATTCTGTCCGCATCTAATTTGTCTAAACCAGTCAGGATTTTAAATGTCTCTATAAGATCCCCCCTCATTCTTCTGAACTCCAGAGGATACAAGTTCAGTTGACCCAATCTTTCTTGATATGTCAGTCCGGCCATCCCAGGAATCAATCTAGTGAACCTTCGCTGCACTCCCTCAATAGCAAGAATGTCCTTCCTTAAGTTAGGAGACCAAAACTGCGCACAATACTCCAGGTGTGGCCTCACCAAGGCCCTGTACAACTGTAGCATCACCTCCCTACTCCTGTACTCAAATCCCCTTGCTATGAAGGCCATCATTCCGTTTGCTTTCTTGACTGCCTGCTGCACTTGCATTCCCACCTTCAGTGACTGATGTACCATGACGCCCAGGTCTCGTTGCACCTCCCCTTTCCCTAATCTGCCACCATTCAGGTAATAGTCCGCCTCTCTATTTTTACCACCAAAGTGGATAACCTCACATTTATCCACATTGTACTTCATCTGCCATACATTTGCCCATTCACCCAACCTGTCCAAGTCACTCTGTAGCCTCCTAGCATCCTCCTCATTGTTCACACTGCCTCCCAATTTAGTGTCATCCGCAAATTTGGAGATATTACATTTAATCCCTTCGTCCAAATCATTAATATATAACGTAAACAGCTGGGGTCCCAGCACCGAACCCTGCGGTACCCCGCTGGTCACTGCCTGCCATTCTGAAAAGTACCCATTTACTCCTACTCTTTGTTTCCTGTGTGCCAACCAGTTCTCAATCCACGTCAACACATTACCCCCAATCCCCTGTGCTTTAACTTTGCTCACCAATCTCTTGTGTGGGACCTTGTCGAAGGCCTTCTGAAAGTCCAAATACACCACATCTACTGGTTCCCCCCTGTCCACCCTATTGGAAACATCCTCAAAAAATTCCAGAAGATTTGTCAAGCATGATTTTCCTTTCACAAATCCATGCTGACTTGGACCTATCATGTCGCCACTTTCCAAATGGTCTGTTATGACATCTTTAATAATTGCTTCCATCATTTTACCCACGACCGATGTCAGGCTGACCGGTCTATAATTCCCTGCTTTCTCCCTCCCTCCTTTTTTAAAAAGAGGGGTTACATTGGCCACCCTCCACTCCATCGGAACTGATCCAGAGTCTAAGGAATGTTGGAAAATGATCGTCAATGCATCCACTATTTCCAAGGCCACCTCCTTAAGTATTCTGGGATGCAGACCATCAGGCCCCGGGGATTTTTCAGCCTTCAGTCCCATCAATTTCCCCAATACCTTTTCCCGACTAATAAGGATTTCCCTCAGCTCCTCCCTCTTACCAGATCCTCTGACCCCTTTTATTTCCGGCAGGTTGTGTGTGTCCTCCACAGTAAACACCGAACCAAAGTACTTGTTCAATTGATCTGCCATTTCCTTGTTCCCCATTACGACTTCCCCTGTTTCCGACTGCAGGGGACCTACGTTTGTTTTTACTAACCTCTTTCTTATTACATATTTATAGAAGCTTTTGCAGTCCATTTTAATGTTCTCTGCAAGCTTCCTTTCATATTTTATTTTCCCTGCCCTAATCAAACCCTTCGTCCTCCTCTGCTGAGTTTTGAAGTTCTCCCAGTCCCTGGGTTTGCTGCTACTTCTGGCCAATTTGTATGCAACTTCCTTGGTTTTAATACTATCCCTGATTTCCCTTGTTAGCCATGGTTGAGCCACCTTCCCTTTTTTATTTTTACGCCAGACCGGGATGTACAATTGTTGTAGTTCATCCATGCGATCTCTAAATGTCTGCCATTGCCCTTCCACTGATAGCCCCTTAAATATCGCTTGCCAATTTAACCTCGCCAATTCACGCCTCATACCCTCAAAGTTGCCCTTATTTAAGTTCTGGACCATGGTCTCTGACTTAACTGTTTCCTTCTCCATCCTAATGTAGAACTCCACCATACTATGGTCACTCTTCCCCAGGGGGCCTCGTACCACAAGATTGCTGATTAGTCCCTCCTCATTACACAACACCCAGTCCAGGATGGCCTCCCCTCGAGTTGGTTCCTCAACATATTGGTTTAGGAAACCATCCCTTAAACACTCCAGGAAATCCTCCTCCACCGTATTGCTTCCAGTTTGAGTAGCCCAATCTATATGCATATTAAAGTCACCCATGATAACTGCCGTGCCTTTTTTGCACGCTCCTCTGATTTCCTGTTTCATACCCTCCCCCACCTCACTACTGCTGTTTGGAGGTCTGTACACAACTCCCACTAACGTTTTCTGCCCTTTGGTGTTCTGCAGCTCAACCCATATTGATTCCACATCCTCCAAGCTGATGTCCTTCCTAGCTATTGCATTAATCTCCTCTTTAACCAGCAATGCTACCCCACCCCCTTTTCCTTTTATTCAATCCTTTCTGAATGTTGAATACCCCTGGATGTTCAGTTCCCAGCCTTGATTGTTCTGGAGCCACGTCTCTGTAATCCCAATCACATCGTATCCGTTAACATCTATTTGCACAGTCAATTCATCCACCTTATTACGGATAAAGTAGAGAAATTATGCTGAACCTTTATAAAGCGCTGGTTGGGCCACAACTGGAGTATTGCATCCAGTTCTGGTCACCACACTTTAGGAAGGATGTGAAGGCCCTTGAGAGGGTGCAGAGGAGATTTACCAGAATGGTTCCGGGGATGCGGGATCTTAGCTACAAGGACAGGTTGGAGAAGCTGGATTTGTTTTCATTAGAGCAAAGGAGGTTGAGGGGTGATTTGATAGAGGTGTACAAGAATATGACGGGTTTGGATAGGCTAGACGGGGTAAGGCTGTTCCCACTCGTTGATGGCACAAGGACTAGGGGACACAGATTTAAGGTTTTGGGCAAGAGATACAGGGGGGACGTGAGGAAAAACATTTTTACACAGCGAGTGGTGAGGACCTGGAATTCGCTGCCGACGGAAGTGGTGGAAGTGGAGACACTCAGGGGTAAAAATTGGGTAGCGCTCCCTTTGGGGCGCTATCTTTGCCGGGGCGCTAATTTTAGCGCTCCGAAAAAGTTAGCACACCTGCGGTCGATTTTCCCAGGTAGTGCTGCGCTGCGAGCCAATATCGCGGCACGTCGCGCCGCGGTACTGCAGGCCTTCCTTCCCTTATTGGGGGGAATTTTCCCAGCCCTGGGGAGGCGGGTATGGAGGCGGGACTGCCGGGAAAATGGCAGAAACTGGGAGCAGGTACCGAACCTGCTCCCAACCCGCCTCCGTGCCATCTTCCTGGGAGGCGGGTCTCCGACTCACGCAGGGACCCATCTCCTCGAGGCTGGAAGGGGATTAGAGCCAATTAACTGCCTGTTAACAGGCCAACATCCCCAGCATCGAAGCTTTGACCACGCTCGATCAGCTCCGATGGACGGGTCACATTGTCCGCATGCCCGATACGAGACTCCCAAAACAAGCGCTCTACTCAGTGTTCCGGCACGGCAAGAGAGCCCCAGGTGGGCAGAGGAAACGCTTCAAGGACACCCCCAAAGCCTCCTTGAAAAAGTGTAACATCCCCACCGACACCTGGGAATCCCTGGCCCAAGACCACACAAAGTGGAGGAGAAGCATCCAGGAAGGCACCGAACACCTTGAGTCTCTTCGCCGGGAGCAAGCGGAAGCCAAGTGCAGGCAGCGGAAGGAGCGCACGTCAACCCAAGCACCCCACCCACCCGCCCCTTCAACCACCATCTGCCCCACCTGTGACAGAGACTGTAAGTCCCGCATTGGACTCATCAGTCACCTGAGAACTCATTTTTAATGTGGAAGCAAGTCATCCTCGGTTCCGAGGGACTGCCTAAGAAGAAGAAGAAGAGTTAACAGGCAGTTTTGAGACTGATCCCCATTTTACCCCTGCAAGTGTGGGCTTCCCGACAGCTGCGAACCTCGCCAGGGTCAGCGAGGCGAGCAGTGGGTCTGCGGGGGTGAGAGGGGTTGAAAAGTCTGCTGTAGAGGTGAGTGATGGGTGCAAGTGTGGACAGGTAAGTATGAGAGGTGACTGTAAAGTGTTGGAAAAAGTTTCCTCACCTTTGTTTCTTCCTGCAGGCTTCAACCTTTGAGGATCCGGAGGTGCCTCATCTCAACGGCAGAGATGACAGAATGGCTGCTGCATTCGCAGGGCGGGTTTAACAAGGTCACTCAAGGGAAAATAGCGTGGGTTGGTCAGACGTTGTTGGGGGGCGGGACTGAAACCCGAAAACCAGTATTCCCGCTCACATTGACAAAATTCAGCCCTATGACTCTTTGGGCTGGATTTTACCAGCCCTGAGGAGGCGGGTCTGAAGGCGGGACTGCTGGGAAAATCAAAAAAAATGGGAGCGGGTCCCGAACCCGCTCCCAACCTGCCTCCAACCAACCTTCCCGGGAGTTGGGTCCCCAATTTGCGCAGGGATCCGACTCCTAGCGGCGGGAAGAGGATTATAGCCACTTAACTGCCTGTTAACAGGTAGTTAACAGACAGTTAACAGGCTTTTTCCCATTTTGACACTTCTGCTGCGGGCTTCCTGACGTCGGGGAACCCCGCCAGGGTAAGTGAGGTGTGCTGTGGGTCTGTTGTTATGTTTGTGTATAGATGACAGCTGCAGAAGTGGTGTGAAGGATGCAAAGGGACACTGGTGAGTATCAGAGGTAAGGAAATGTTGGGAAAGTTATTTTTAATGTGTTTAGATTTTCCTGCAGGTGACAAGCTTTGAAGTGTTTGTGTGGCCTCTCCTCATTGGGAGAAGTGACAGATCGCTTCTGTACCCTCACCTACAGCTGCCATCTGTTTTATCCTAAGGTGAGAGTCATTGGAGAGCCTGGGAGCAAGGGCTCACCTTTGTACAGTGATTGTCAGTGTTTGACAGCACCTCAATGCTGTCAAACACTGACAGATCACCTGTCAAAAATAAAAGGTTCATGTCACTTTAAGAAATCTGGCAGATGAAGCGTCATCAACTGACGTCATCTGACACCGGCTTTTCCTTAAATGACCAGCAAGCCCGCAGGGCGGGCTTAACAAGGCCAATCAGGGGAAAATAGCGTCTGTGCGTCGGACGTCGTTGGGGGCGGGACTAGAACCCGGAAGGCAGCAGTCCCGCCCCCAACTCGCCTCGGCAGGTAAAATCCAGCCCAGTGACTCTATGACTTGCCACAGGATGTGGCGACTGGTGTAGGCAGAGCATCCTGGCCCTGTGGCAGAAAACATGCTGGCCATTGGGGCAGAGGGAGAGTCATGGCCCTGGTGCGTGGCAACACAGGAGGAGACATCGTGCAAGGTTTCTTCACACCATATCCCCTTTTCCTTTCTTACTTCTACCTCGCCCGACAATACTCTGCACAAAAAACGTTCAGCAGCCTTTCATCTGTCTGCTCTCCATCACACTAAAAGTTAACCCTCGTCTCTCTCGTTCATTTCAGGTGCTGAAAATGTGGACACCCTTCTGCCACTTCAGGAAGAGGAGGCCAGCCTTCCTGAAGATGCAACATCGTTCAATCTGACCCTAGTTAGCACAAGCTCAGAGACTGGCACCATGTGCACTTTAGAGGGTAGGCTGGAGCAGGGTTCTTCACCTGGTGAATCACTGGCCACAAGTGCGCAAGGACTACGGCAGGGGAAGAGACGCCACAGGTGCCAGTCAATGCTTGTCATTTCTGGTGGTAGCAGGGCTCTTGTTGTAGGCCAGCTCCGCAGCTGTGCCCGGGTTTCTGGCAGAAATCATGAACCATGCCTGAAAGGCATAGCCCTTGTCACCGAGTAGCCAGCCTGTGACCTGATGGCCTCGTGGGAATAAAGGAGGCATGGAGGACTGGTGCAGGATGCACTGCCTGTGGGAATCCCTTTCTATTCAGAAAGATGCCAGGCTGGTGATGGGGATCATGCAAGGCAACGTGCATGTCATCTATGGCACCTTGTACCCTGTGGAAGCTCACAATGCGGTCAAAGCCTAGTGCTCTCTCATCCTGCATTGCTCTGTCCATAGGGAAATGGATGTAAGTATTCCTCCTGGTGTAGAGAGCCTTGATGACCTCCCTGATGCAACAGTGAACAGCAAATTGGGAGATGTCGCTAATGTCACTTGCTGCAGCTGGAATGACCCTGTAGTATAAAGGTTAAGGGCCACAGTGACCTTGCCAGCCACAGGTAGTGCTGCCCATGACCGGGTTCGAGGCTTGGGTTGAGACTGCAGCAGGTGACATAGCTTGGTGACCGCCTCCTTTGTGAAACAAAGGCGCCTGAGATATTGCTCCTCAGAGAAGTTAAGGGACGAGAAGTGCTCCCTGATGACCTGCTGTGTTCATGACCTCCTGCGCACTGCCCTCCTCCTCCCTCCACTGCAAGCTGCTCCTGCTCTCTCCTGTCTTCTTAGCTGCTCCCCCTCATCCTCCAGCTCCATAGACAGACCTACCAGATCACTCATGACTGCAGTAAAACTGTTGTGAAGGCAGACAAAAGCAGTCCAGCACCAGCAAAACCTTAATACAAAAGCAAAATACTGCGGATGCTGGAAATCTGAAATAAAAACAGAAAATGCTGGAAATACTCAGCAGGTCAGGCAGCATCTGTGGAGAGAGAAACAGAGTTAATGTTTCAGGTCGATGACCCTTCATCAGAACTGGAAAAAGTTGGAGATGGAACAGGTTTTTAAGCAAGTGCAGGGGCGGGGGGAGGGGGGAGGGGAGGAAAGAACAAAAGGGAAGGTCTGTGATAGGATGGAAGGCAGGAGAGATTAAGAGACATTAAGAGATGGTGCAAGGCAAAAGGAGATGGTAATTGGGACAAGTTAAGAAACAAAAGATGGCTCTAGATGAAGTGTAAATGGCAGAATGAAAGACAGCTGCCATGTGGGAGAGAGAAAAAAATATATAATAAATAAAATATATGGAAAAAAAAAGAATAGGGGCAGAGGTTATGGTCTGAAATTGTTGAACTCTATGTTGAGTCCAGAAGGCTGTAAAGTGCCTAATCGAAAGATAAGGTGCTGTTCCTCGAGCTTACGTTGAGCTTCATTGGAACAGTGTAAGAGGCCGAGGACGGTGAGGTCTGAGTGGGAGTGGAGTGGAGAATTAAAGTGACAGGCGACCGGAAGCTCGGGGTCACCCTTACGGACTGAACGGAGGTGTTCCGCAAAGCGGTCACCCAATCTGCGTTTGGTCTCCCCAATGTAGAGGAGACCGCATGTGAGCAGCGAATACAGTATACTAAATTGCAAGAAGTACAAATATAGCGTTGTTTCACCTGGAAGGAGTGTTTGGGGCCCTGGACAGTGAGAAGGGTGGAGGTAAAAGGGCAGGTGTTGCATCTCCTGTGCTTGCACGGAAAGGTGCCGGGCGAAGGGGAAGGGGTGTTGGGGGTGATAGAGGAGTGGACCAGGGTGTCGCGGAGGGAGCGTTCCCTTCGGAATGCTGAAAGGGGAGGTGAGGGGAAGATGTGTTTGGTGATGGGATCACGCTGGAGGTGGCAGAAATGGCGGAGGATGATCCGTTGAATGTGGAGGCTGGTGGGGTGAAAGGTGAGGACAAGGGGAACCCTATCATGGTTCTGGGAGGGAAGGGAAGGGGTGAGAGCAGAAGTGCGGGAAATAGAGCGGACACGGTCAAGGGCATCTGCTCTGACGATGCCACCTTCCATACCAGTGCTTCCGACATGTCTTCCTTTTTCCTCAACCGAGGATTCCCCTCTACTGTGGTTGACACGGCCCTTGACCGTGTCCGTTCTATTTCCTGCACTTCTGCTCTCACCCCTTCCCCTCCCTCCCGGAACCACGATAGGTAGAAAATGGACAAAAAAATGCCCAGAAGTTAGCCAGCAGCCTAAAAGGACAAACCAGCAACTAACCTGTATGTAGTGGATGAGCCCTTTAAATAGCGCTGCGAAAGGGTCGCTACTGCCTGTTAACGCCACAAGTTGCTGAGCGAGTTTATCACGTGAAGAGGCAGGCGCTGGGGCAGCCCAATTTCACAAAAGAGTCCTACAGCAAGCGCAGGACCATTACTTAAATATGATAATGGGCCCTTTTAAAAGATTCTGGATGCCTACGTTGGAGCCCGATTCAATATGGTGGCGGCGCACTACCGGTGCAGAATTCACGTGTGCAAATGTAACACCGCTATTTAAGAAAGGAGGGAAAGAGAAAACAGGGAACTACAGGCCAATTAGCCTGACATCAGTCGTCTGGAAAATGCTGGAATCCATTGTTAAGGAAGTGGTAACAGGACACTTAGAAAATCATAACATGCTTAGGCAGAGTCAATATGGTTTTATGAAAGGCAAATCGTGTTTGACAAATTTATTAGAGGTTTTTGGGGATGTAACTAGCAGGCTAGATAAAGGGGAACCAGTAGATGTAGTATATTTGGATTTCCAAAAGGCATTCGATAAGGTGCCACAGAAAAGGTTATTACACAAGATTAGGGCTCATGGGGTTGGGGGTAATATAATAACATGGATAGAGGATTGGTTAACGGAAAGAAAAGAGAGAGTAGGGATAAACTGATCTTTTTCAGGTTGGCAGGCTGTAACTAGTGGGGTGCCGCAAGGATCAGTGTTGGGGCCTCAGCTATTTACAATCTATATTAATGACCTAGATGAAGGGATCAAGTGTAATGTATCCAGGTTTGCTGACGATACAAAGCTAGGTGGGACAGTAAGCTGAGGAGAACACAGAGTCTGCAAAGGGATATAGATAGACTAAGTGAGTGGGCAGTAAGGTGGCAGATGGAGTATAATGTAGGGAAATGTGAGGTTATTCACTTTGGTAGGAAGAATAGAAAAACAGAAATTTTTTTAAATGGTGAGAAACTTTCAAATGTTGGTGTTCAGAGAGATTTGGGTGTCCTCGTGCAAGAAACACAGAAAGCTAGCGTGCAGGTACAACAAGCAATAAGGAAGGCAAATGGCATGTTGGCCTTTATTGCAAGGGGGTTGGAGCATAAGAGTAAGGAAGTCTTGCTACAATTGTACAGGGCCTTGGTGAGATCATACCTGGAGTACTCTGCACAGTTTTGGTCTCCTTATCTAAGGAAGGATATACTTGCCTTGGAGGCGGTGCAACAAAGGTTCACTAGATTGATTCCTGATGCGGAGATGCCGGTGTTGGACTGGGGTGGACAAAAATGAGAAGTCGCACAACACCAGGTTATAGTCCAACAGTTTTATTTAAAATTACGAGCTTTCGGAGCTCTGCTCCTTCTTCAGGTACAGGTACAATGATAATGTGATAATGCCTAATCTTGTGTAATAACCTTTTGTGTGGCACCTTATCAAATGCCTTTTGGAAATCCAAATATACTACATCCACTGGTTCCCCTTTATCTACCCTGCTAGTAACATCCCCAAAAACCTCTAATAAATTTGTCAAACACGATTTGCCTTTCATAAAACCATATTGACTCTGCCTAAGCATGTTATGATTTTCTAAGTGCCCTGTACCTGTACCTGAAGAAGGAGCAGAGCTCCGAAAGCTCGTAATTTTAAATAAAACTGTTGGACTATAACCTGGTGTTGTGTGACTTCTCAGATTGATTCCTGGGATGAGAGGGCTGTCCTATGATGAGAGATTGTGTAGAATGGGCCTATACTCGCTGGAGTTTAGAAAAATAAGAGGTGATCTCATTAAAACATACAAGTTTCTGAAGGGGGTTGACTGGGTAGATGCTGAGAGGTTGTTTCCCCTGGCTGGAGTGTCTAGAACTAGGGGTCACAGTCTCAGGATAAGGGGTCGGCCATTTAAGAGCGAGATGAGGAGGAATTTCTTCACTCAGAGGGTTGTGAATCTTTGGAATTCTCTGCCCCAGAGGGCTGTGAATGCTGAGTCTTTGAGTATATTCAAGGCTGAGATAGATAAGGTGAGGTGAGGTGACAGTGAGAGTGACTGCCCTTGACATCAAGGCAGCATTTGACCAAGTGTGGCATGAAGGAGCCCTAGTAAAACTGAAGTCAATGGCAATCGGGGAAAACGCTCCACTGGCTGGAGTCATGCCTAGCACAAAGGAAGATGGTTGTGGTGATTGAAGGTCAATCATCACAGCCCCAGGACATCGCTGCAGGAGTTCCTCAGGGCAGTGTCCTAGGCCCAATCATCTTCAGCTGCTTCATCAATGACCTTCCCTCCAACATAAGGTCAGAAATGGGGATGTTCGCTGATGACTGCACAGTGTTCAGCGCCATTCATAACTCCTCAGATAATGAAGCTGTCCATGCCCGCATGCAACAAGACATGGACGACGTTCAGGCTTGGGCTGATAAGTGGCAGGTAACATTCACGCCACAGAAGTGCCAGGCAATGACTATCTCCAACAAGCGAGAGTCTAACCACTTCCCATTGACATTCAACGGTATTACCATCGCCGAATCCCCCACCATCAACATCCTGGGGGTCACCATTGACCAGAAACTTAACTGGACCAGCCACATAAATACTGTGGCAACAAGAGCAGGTCAGAGGCTAAGTATTCTGCGGCGAGTGTCTCACCTCCTGACTCCCCAAAGCCTTTCCACCATCTACAAGGCACAAGTAAGGAGTTGGTTGGAATACTCTCCACTTGCCTGGATGAGTGCAGCTGCAACAACACTCAAGAAGCTCGACACCATCCAGGACAAAGCAGCCCGTTTGATTGGCACCCCATCCACCACCTTAAACATTCACTCCCTCCACCACCGGCGTACCGTGGCTGCAGTGTGTACCATCTACAAGATGCACTGCAGCAACTCGCCAAGGCTTCTTCGGCAGCACCTCCCAAACCCACAACCTCTTCCACCTAGAAGGACAAGGGCAGCAGGCGCATGGGAACACCACCACCTCCAAGTTCCCCTCCAAGTCACACACCATCCTGACTTAGAAGTATATATCCGTTCCTTCATCGTCACTGGGTCAAAATCCTGGAACTCCCTACCTAACAGCACTGTGGGAGTACCTTCACCACACGGACTGCAGCGGTTCAAGAAGGCAGCTCACCACCACCTTCTCAAGGGCAACTAGGGATGGGCAATAAATGCTGCCCTTGCCAGCAACGCCCAGATCCCATAAGCGAATAAAAAAAAAGATAGATTTTTGGACTCTAGGGGAATCAAGGGATATGGAGCTCGGGCAGGAAAGTGGAGTTGGGATCGATGATCAGCCATGATCTTATTGAATGGCGGAGCAGGCTCGAGGGGCCATATGGCCTACTCCTGCTCCTAATTCTTATGTTCTTATATGTAAGTGGGCAGAACAATTGCTGATGAAATTTATGCAGAGATGTGTAAAGTGATACGCATAGGAAGAAGAAAAGATGATGCATTCTCTATGAATGGTGTGGAAATAGCTAAGGATGAAGCTGAGAGAGAGCTGGGAGTCTTAGTAGACTGGATACTGTGCCCAACCAATGCACAACAGAAAGCAATAAAATCAATAGGATGTTGAACTACACAGTTAAAACAGTACAATATAAGTCAGAGAAGGTAGTGATCAAAATTTATTGTGCTCTGGTCGAACCACACCTTGAATACAGCATCCAGTTCTGGTCATCAAACAAGAGAGACATTCAAGAACTGGAGGCAGTGCAGCAAAGAGGCCGATGCCATGTGTCAGCGGTCTTTGTTATGATGATAGACAAGAGAAACTTGGGCTTTCCAGCCTGGTAAAGACGCATCTGAGGGGGAATCTTATAGCGGCATATAAAATTGTTAAGAGTATAGAAAGAATTAACCTGAAATATGACTTCAAATTAAACTGTGCAAGGTGAGCTAGGTGGCACAAGTTCAGGTGATTTTAGGACTAATATCAGGAACTTATACTTCACACAAAGAGTGATTACTGTGTGGAATAAACTTCTGGATAGAGTAGTGAAGGCAGACATTCTGGAATCAGTTCAGAAATATTTTGATGCTCCACTGTGGGGGACGTTAGGATTTCTCTGGATGGATGAGGTAAGATGGGTTAAATGGCCTTCCTTATCTATAATTATCTGGTGATCTTGTGACCATATACTGCTCTAGAATGATAAAAATAATAAACTTCATACCTCATGCTGGGGTACAGATCTACAGGAGTTGATTGCTCTCTGCCACCTTGCCCAAGTGGCCATTGTCCATGTGCATGCCTTGTCAGAGAGTGCCATGCTATTTGACTATGGGAAACAATATGAGCCATCCTTATTCTTACCCAAAACCCACATACATATGCAAGAAGACGGACCCTAGCTGATTTTTACCCCACCCACTGAACGAATTTACTTAACCTGAAAAATTCTAATTGGTCTTCATTACTCGTGTGCAAGGACCGGGAAGATTGACATAAATGCAAGGTGTTTATGAAAGGAAAGTGGAGCAGGAAAAGATGTCACTCTGCTACTGAAAAATAACAGGCTATAATATACAGGGGATAGAAATTAGTGAGACAGTATAACAAGAATAGAGTATATATAAGGTGCAATACTCCATTATAAAATACAGTATATATAAGGTGTAATACTCCATTATAAACCCAGTATATATATGGTGCAATACTCCTTTATAAAACACAGTATACATAAGGTGCAATACTCCTTTATCAAAATCAGTATATATAAGGTGCAATACCCCATTATAAACCCAGTACAGGAAACTTTCGTTTATCCGGCACCCAAATATCCGGAATTCTCGCTTAACCGGCAAAAATCATCCTCCGAAAACGCCTCTCAAATAACCGGCAATGTTGCCGAGTCGCAGTCGAGTCTCTGCGAACGCCGAGTGCTCCGAAAAATCCTCTCAAATAACTGGCAATGTTGCCGATCCCGAGTCCGAGTCAGAGTCCGCGAACGCCGATTTAGTCAGTAGGGGTACTTTTCAAAAGTGCCACTATTCGGCCTCCTGGCGCTGTTGCAAGTCCGAAACATTGCAATGGCATGAGTAGATTCTCCCGTGCTGCTTGGAGTCTCTTTGTTAAAAATAGCCTCGGTAGATATAACTCTCTGTTATCCGGTACTTTCGATAAACCGGCACCACGCCGGTCCCGTCGATGCCGGATAAACGAAAGTTTCCTGTATATATAAGGTGCAATACTCCTTTATAAAACACAGTATACATAAGGTGCAATACTCCTTTATCAAAATCAGTATATATAAGGTGCAATACTCCATTATAAACTCAGTATATATAAGGTGCAATACTCCATTATAAACCCAGTATATATAAGGTGCAATACTTCATTATAAACACAGTATATAGAAGGTGTAATACTCCATTATAAACACAGTATATATAAGGTGCAATACTCCATTATAAACACAGTATATATAAGGTGCAATACTCCATTATAAAATACAGTATATATAAGGTGCAATACTCCATTATAAACACAGCATATATAAGGTGCAATATGCCATTATAAACCCAGTATATATAAGGTGCAATACTCCATTATAAACACAGTATATATAAGGTGCAATACTCCATTATAAACACAGTATATATAAGGTGCAATACTCCATTATAAACACAGTATATATAAGGTGCAATACTCCATTATAAAATACAGTATATATAAGGTGCAATACTCCATTATAAAACACAGTATATATAAGGTGCAAAACTTCATTATAAAACACAGTATATATAAGGTGCAATACTCCATTATAAAATACAGTATATATAAGGTGCAATACTCCATTATAAAACACAGTATATATAAGGTGCAAAACTTCATTATAAGACACAGTATATATGGCAAGAAACTGGAGAGTACTGAAGTGCAAAGGGATCTGGGGGTCCTGGTGCACGAAACTCAAAAGGTTAGTATGCAGGTGCAGCAAGTGATTAAGAAGGCAAATGGAATGTTGGCTTTCATTGCTAGGGGGATAGAATATAAAAATAGGGAGGTATTGCTTCAGTTGTACAAGGTATTGGTGAGACTGCACCTGGAATACTGCATACAGTTTTGGTGTCCTTACTTAAGGAAAGACATCCTTGCTCTCGAGGCAGTGCAAAAAAGGTTCACTCGGTTAATCCCGGGGATGAGGGGGTGGTCATATGAGGAGAGGTTGGGTAGATTGGGACTCTACTCATTGGAGTTCAGAAGAATGAGAGGCGATCTTATTGAAACATATAAGATTGTGAAGGGGTTGGATCGGGTGGATGCGGGGAGGATGTTCCCGATGACGGGTGAGACGAGAACTAGGGGACATAGTCTTAGAATAAGGGGCTGCTCTTTCAAAACTGAGATGAGGAGGAACTACTTCACTCAGAGGGTGGTAGGTCCATGGAATATGCTGCCACAAAAAGCTGTAGAAGCTACAACATTAATTAAATTTAAAACAGAAATAGACAGTTTCCTAGAAGTAAAGGGCATTAAGGGTTACGGGGAGCGGGCAGGAATTTGGACATGAGTCTAGGTTCGGATCGGTCATGGCCCTGTGGGTAGTGGAGCGGGCCCAGGGACTGTGTAGCCTGATTCTGCTCCTATTTCGTGTGTGCAATTCTGTTAGATGCAGGAGATGGTTCTGTGATAGATAGTAGATTGGTGGTTAGGATCAGATCAGCCATGATCTTATTGAATGGCGGAGCAGGCTCGAGGGGCCGATTGGCCTACTCCTGCTCCTATTTCTTATGTTCTTATGTTCTTATAAGGTGCAATACTCCATTATAAAACACAGTATATATAAGGTGCAATACTCCAATATAAAACCCAGTATATATAAGGTGCAATATCCCATTATAAAACACAGTATATATAAGGTGCAATACTCCAATATAAAACACAGTATACATAAGGTGCAATACACCAATATAAACCCAGCATATATAAGGTGCAATACTCCATTATAAAACACAGTGGGGTAGAAAATAGGTCGCGCCCCATTTGGGGCGCAAATATCGTCCGGACGCAAATATTAGCGCCTGGCGCTAATTATCGGCACTGACAGGAAACTTCACTTTTACCGCCCCGGGAGGTGAGTGGAGCGCTAAAGCAGGCGCTGCACACCTCTCTTAAGGCGCAAAGGCCGAGCAGTGAGGCGCTAACTCGGAGCGCTGGCGAAGCTCATGTAATGTCAGTCAGCAATGGAACACACACACAATGGCACGGGCCAGTTCTTAAAGGGGATGGTTAATCTTGCTTTCCATCCACATCCTGTTCATTGCTGCCTTGAATCTCGGCCTGGAGAGACTTGCACATCAAATGTGCTGGAAAGAACAATGGAGCGTACCAGGCAAAGAGCTCAGAGTGCAGCTCCCACAGTCTCTGCTAAATCGATACAAGGAATGGCAAATCAAAATGAACCTGCAAAGTGCTGCTCAGTACCCAAAACTCCTTCACACAACGTTGAATCTCTCCAGAAGTCTCTCTCCCTCTCTCTCAGAATGCGTAGTTCAAAAATGTCACCAACAATAAAAGACAGGAAGAGGCCCCCTTTAAATAGCGCCCCCCCCAGCCCCACAGCGATTGATAGCGTTCCAGTCTTCTGGTCGTTGGATGCGCCAGGCGGTAAGGCAGGGGGCGCCACTCAATTTCCGCTACGGGGCGCCACAAGGGCGTTGCACCATGGAATGACGTCACAATCTGCGCGCGCAGGTGGTCGCAGCGGTAAGTTTTAGCGCCGCCGCACAATCTCAAGTTAAGTTCTCGAGCGGCGCAAACATCGCTGCGCCCGGGCGTTAGCGGCTTTGCGCCCCATTAGCGCCCTCTTAAGGCGCTAACGGGAGGCGCAACCAAGTGAATTTTTACCCCAGTATATATAAGGTGCAATACTCCAATATAAAACACAGTATACATAAGGTGCAATATCCCATTATAAAACACAGTATATATAAGGTGCAATACTCCAATATAAAACACAGTATACATAAGGTGCAATACACCAATATAAACCCAGTATATATAAGGTGCAAAACGCCATTATAAACACAGTATATATAAGGTGCAATACTCCATTATAAACACAGCATATTTAAGGTGCAATACACCATTATAAACCCAGTATATATAAGGTGCAATACTCCGTTATAAACACAGTATATAGAAGGTGTAATACTCCATTATAAACACAGTATATATAAGGTGCAATACTCCATTATAAACACAGTATATATAAGGTGCAAAACTTCATTATAAAACACAGTATATATAAGGTGCAATTCTCCATTATAAAATACAGTATAAATAAGGTGCAATACTCCATTATAAAACACAGTATATATAAGGTGCAAAACTTCATTATAAGACACAGTGGGAGAAAAATTCAGTCGCGCCCCGTTTGGGGCGCAAATATCGTCTGGGCGCAAAGATTAGCGCCTGGCGCTAATTATTGCCACTGACTGGAAACTTCACTTTTAACGCCCCGGGAGGTGATTGGAGCGCTAAATCAGGCGCTGCACACCTGTCTTAAGGCGCAAAGGCCGAGGAGTGAGGCGCTAACTCAGAGCGCTGGCGAAGCTCATGTAATGTCAGTCAGCAATGGAACACACACACAATGGCACGGGCCAGTTCTTAAAGGGGATGGTTGATCTTGCTTTCCATCCACATCCTGCTCATTGCAGCCTTGAATCTCGGCCTGGAGAGACCTGCACATCAAATCTGCTGGAAAGAACAATGGAGAGTACCAGGCAAAGAGCTCAGAGTGCAGCCCCCACAGTCTCTTCTAAATCGATACAAGGAATGGCAAATCAAAATGAACCTGCAAAGTGCTGCTCAGTACCCAAAACTCCTTCACACAACGTTGAATCTCTCCAGAAGTCTCTCTCACTCTCTCTCAGAATGCGTAGTTCAAAAATGGCACCAACAATAAAAGGCAGGAAGCGGTCACCTTTAAATAGCGCTCCCCCTTTCCCTTCATGACAGAAGAATGCTCCTATCAACCTGTCGTTGCTAGCGTCAGGCGGTAAGGCAGGGGGCGCCACTCAATATCCGCTCCGGGGAGATACCGGGGCTTTGCACACTCGTCTGACGTCACGATCTGCCGGCGCAGGAGATCGTGGCGGTAGTGTTTAGCGCCACCGCAAAATGTCTAGTTAATTTCGCGAGCGGCGCAAACTTCGCCGCGCCTGGGCGCTAGCTGCTTTGCGCCCCATTAGCGCCCTCTTAAGGCGCTAACGGGAGGCGCAACCAACTGAATTTTTCCCCCAGTATATATAAGGTGCAATACTCCATTATAAAACACAGTATATATAAGGTGCAATACTCCAATATAAAACCCAGTATATATAAGGTGCAATATCCCATTATAAAACACAGTGGGGTAAAAATTCAGTTGGTTGCGCCTCCCGTTGGCTTCTCGGGGACAAGGGGTATGCATTGAGCACCTGGCTGATGACACCGCTCCGTACGCCCAACACCCCTGCTGAGCTGCGGTACAATGAGAGCCATCAAGCTACCAGGAACATAATTGAGCGCACAATCGGCGTGCTGAAGCAACGGTTCCGCTGTCTCGACCATTCTGGAGGAGCCCTGCAGTACTCGCCTGAGCGAGTATCGAACTTCGTAGTCATGTGCTGCATGTTGCATAACATGGCAATCCTCAGGACCCAGCCAATGCCACCAGGCCTTGGAGCACCACCAGAGGAGGAGGAGGAAGAGGAGGAAGAGGACGAGGAGGATGATCATCAGCAGCACCAAGGCGGGAGGGCGGCCCACAATGGTCAAACTGCAAGGGCCGTCCGTCAACGGCTAATAGCAAGCCGCTTCTAGGGCCCCTGCCATTGCTAACAACATTAATGAACCCAGCACGCAACCCCTAAGCCGGCCAAGGCACCAATAATTCCAACCACCAACCATGTATATTTTGAATACAGAAACTTATTTATTTTACAAACTTTGTGTGTGTCAATTCCTCATGACAAACTCATAGAAATAAACACAAAAAAACAGTCAATAACATAACTGGTTCTCACAACCTGGAGATAATGTCCAAAACACTAAACAAAAGTTGGACCATGAACCTCGACCTTTAATAAAAAAATGACCAGCATTTTGGCACACCTCCTACTTTTTGCCCTTCGAGGGTGATCTCCTTCCCTTGCGCACTTACCCCCTTCTAACCCTACTGCTCCTCCGTAATGGGACCTCAGTGGCTGCAGCAAGGCTGGTGGAAGGCTGCTGCTCGTCAGACCCTGACACTGCAGATGCCCCTGAAGGACGGCCTCGACCACTTCTGGGCCTGGAGGGCCCGGCTGCAGACTGCACCAACTCTGCATGGGCGGCAGCAGTCTGTCCTACAGCGGTGGCAAGTGCAGTGGAGAAGTGACAGTGTTGGCAGCAGGAATGCTGTCATCGTGAGAGAGGACAGCAACTCCCTGCTCGCCCGACACACTGGCACTCCCACGGGGCAGCACTTCAGCATCCGGAGCAATCTGCTGGAGAACAGATTGCTGGCCTGCTGCGGCGCGGTGACAGCCCCGGGGACATGTGCACAAACCATCGAGGTTGGCAGCAGTCTGTGCTCGCGTGGCCTCAATCTGAGTCTGTATGAGAGCAGTCAGAGATGGGATCACGGCAGCCAGTGACTGAATTGCAGCACTAAGCGTTAGTGTGGCATCCGCCTGTGCTACAGCGAAGTGCTCCACACTCCTTGCCAGTGACTCAATGCATTCGGGCACCCTTCCCACTGCACCCATGAGCTCAGTGTGCATGCCCACCGCCTGGGTGTTCATTTCTGCGATCAGCCGCTCCTCCTCTGCGTCCATTGCAGTAGGAATGTCTGGCATACTCTCCCTCTGGGGAGAAGGCCCCCGTTCTTCCCTACCCCCCCCCCCATGGCGTTGCTGCAGCCCGCTGGGTCCTGGAGCTTCACCCTCATCAGACCCTTCCCCCCTGCTCCCCTCCAGGGAAGGCGTGTTCCCAGTGTGGGCATGGGCTTCCTCAGGAGAGGGTGGCACTGATGCTCCGGCTTCCTCTTCCTCCTCAGCTGCAGCATCACTCCCAGTGGCAGCTTCAGGGCCCGTCTCCTCAGCTGGTGAATCACCATCTGAAAGCAGGGAGGTACAAGAGTGGCTTTAGCGTGAGGACAGGGTGGCAGTAAGGGAGGAATAAGTGCAGCGAGTTAGCAAGTTGGATTGAAAGTGTCAAAGGCTGGTGTTGTGAGGGACAAGTGGAAGGACAGAGGACAAAAAGGTGATGACCTTACCATTGCTGTCCAGAACGGGGTCGGCGTCTCCAGTGGCGACGGGACCGATCACCCGGCTTGCCACAATCCTGTGGACGCGCTCCTCAAGATCGCTGAGGGGTTGCAGCTGAGGCCGCCCTCCACCTGTCCGTTGCTGCTGTCTCCAATTATGTGCCAGCTTGGCCTGTAAGAAAAAGGACAGCATCTGAGTAAATATACAGCCATGGTCTTGCCTGATGTGCCTCCCATAGGTGAATAGCCCTTACTGTATACAGCCATGGTCTTGCCTGATGTGCCTCCCATAGGTGAATAGCCCTTACTGTATGCAGCCATGGTCTTGCCTGATGTGCCTCCCATAGGTGAATAGCCCTTACTGTATGCAAAGTGTGGAATGTGTGTGTGTGTTTCATGAAAGGGCCATAGGTGTTGGATGAGTGTTGTGCATTGGGGTTTTAAGACCCTCTGGCCATAGACTGAGGTTGAGATGGAGGGATGGAGAGGTATTGAGAAAAAGCCACTCACCCTGACGACCCGAGTGAGGTCGTTGAACTTTTTGCGGCATTGAGTATGGGTCCTGGGCACCATGCTCCTGGAGGAGACGCTCTGAGCCACCTCCCTCCACACTCTTCTGAACTCGCGTGGCAAAGGCCTCCTGCCACTCTCAGGGAAGAGCATACATCGTCTGCGCTCCACCGCGCCAACCAGAGCATCCAAGGCCCGCTCGGTGAAGCGATGAGCGCGTTCTCTCACCCTCTCCATCCTTGGCAGCAAAATGGATTCACAGGTCTCTCCAGGCCGAGATTCAAGGCTGCAATGAGCAGGGTGTGGCTGGGGAGCAAGTTGGCCCCCCCCGCTTTAAGAAGTGGCCGGCGCCAGAGTGTCTGTGTTCCCTCGCTAACTGGCAGCAGCTGCGCTGCGCTCGCGCGCTGAGTTAGCGCCTCACTGCTCGGCCTTTGCGCCTTAAGACAGGTGTGCAGCGCCTGATTTAGTGCTCCACTCACCTCCCGGGGCGGTAAAAGTGAAGTTTCCAGTCAGTGCCGATAATTAGCGCCAGGCACTAATATTTGCGTCCAGACGATATTTGCGCCCCAAATGGGGCGCGACCTAATTTTTACCCCAGTATATATAAGGTGCAATATTCCATTATAAAACACAGTGGGGTAAAAATTGAGTCGCGCCCCATTTGGGGCGCTAACCTCGCCGGGGAGCGACTTTTAGCGCCCCGAAAAAATTAGCGGCCCCGCGCCGGAACTTCAGTGGTTGTGCCCCAAGAGGGAAGCGGGGCGCCACTGGAAGCACCCCGCATCCCTCTTGGGGCGCTGCGAGTGAATATCCTGGCGCTACGTGCCGCAGCGCCACGCGCTGCGGCACGTCGCGCCGCGGTATTGCAGGCCTTCCTCCCCTTCTTAAAGGGGAGGGACCCTGCGCAGCGCGAACCGGGGCCCAGCTGGGCCCCCAGGGATTGGGAGTGCCGGCAAAAGAGCCCGGCACTCAAGAGAAGTGCCGGGCTCTTGGAGCGCAGCCGGCACTTCACGGTGGGTGGGCTTCACGGGGGCCGGGGGCAGGTGCTGGCAGGCGGCCAGCAACAAAAATGGCCGCCTGCCACCTCCCCTTTAAATATCGCCGCCCCGGCCGCACGTACGCCTCCCTGAACCCGTCGGACATAGCGTCTGGCGGTAAATCAGGGGGCGCGACTGAAGATCACGGCCGGGGCGCGAGCGGGGTGCTGCGCACGGCGATGACGTCATCGCCGGCGGCGCAGCGCCACAGGGCGCTACCGGCTGCCGCCGCCGCTAACCTCCCACTAAATTTTTCGGGAGGCGTGGGCGGCGCTGCGCCCGGGCGTTAGCTGCTTTACGCCCCATTAGCGCCCTCTTAAGGCGCTAACGGGAGGCGCAAGCAGCTGAATTTTTCCCCCAGTATATATAAGGTGCAATACTTCATTATAAAACACAGTGGGGGAAAAATTAGGTCGCGCCCCATTTGGGGCGCAAATATCGTCTGGACGCAAATATTAGCGCCTGGCGCTAATTATCGGCACTGACTGGAAACTTCACTTTTACCGCCCCGGGAGGTGAGTGGCGCGCTAAATCAGGCGCTGCACACCTGTCTTAAGGCGCAAAGGCCAAGGAGTGAGGCGCTAACTCAGAGCGCTGGCGAAGCTCATGTAATGTCAGTCAGCAATGGAACACACACACAATGGCACGGGCCAGTTCTTAAAGGGGATGGTTAATCTTGCTTTCCATCCACATCCTGTTCATTGCAGCCTTGAATCTCGGCCTGGAGAGACTTGCACATCAAATGTGCTGGAAAGAACAATGGAGAGTACCAGGCAAAGAGCTCAGAGTGCAGCTCCCACAGTCTCTGCTAAATCGATACAAGGAATGGCAAATCAAAATGAACCTGCAAAGTGCTGCTCAGTACCCAAAACTCCTTCACACAACGTTGAATCTCTCCAGAAGTCTCTCCCTCTCTCTCTCAGAATGCGTAGTTCAAAAATGCCACCAACAATAAAAGGCAGGAAGAGGCCCCCTTTAAATAGCGCCCCCCCCAGCCCCACAGCGATTGATAGCGTTCCAGTCTTCTGGTCGTTGGATGCGCCAGGCGGTAAGGCAGGGGGCGCCACTCAATTTCCGCTCCGGGGCGCCACAAGGGCGTTGCACCATGGAATGACGTCACAAACTGCGCGCGCAGGTGGTCGCAGCGGTAAAGTTTAGCGCCGCCGCACAATCTCTAGTTAAGTTCCCGAGTGGCGCAAACATCGCTGCGCCTGGGCGTTAGCGGCTTTGCGCCCCATTAGCGCCCTCTTAAGGCGCTAATGGGAGGCGCAACCAACTGAATTTTTACCCCAGTATATATAAGGTGCAATACTCCAATAGAAGCACAGTATACATAAGGTGCAATACTCCATTATAAAACCCAGTATATATAAGGTGCAGTACTCCAATAGAAACAGAGTATACATAAGGTGCAATACTCCATTATAAACACAGTATATATAAGGTGCAATACTCCATTATAAACACAGTATATATAAGGTGCAATACTCCATTATAAACACAGTATATATAAGGTGCAGTACTCCAATAGAAACACAGTATATATAAGGTGCAATACACCAATTTAAACACAGTATATATAAGGCGCAATACTCCATTATAAAACACAGTATATATAAGGCGCAATACTCCATTATAAAACACAGTAGGTGCAATACTTCATTATAAAACACAGTATATATAAGGTGCAATACTCCAATAGAAACACAGTATACATAAGGTGCAATACTCCATTATAAACACAGTATATATAAGGTGCAATACTCCATTATAAAACACAGTATATATATGGTGCCATACTCCATTGTAAAACACAGTATATATAAGGCGCAATACTCCAATATAAACACAGTATATATAAGGTGCAATACTCCATTAAAAAAACCAGTATATATAAGGTGCAATACTCCATTATAAAACACAGTATATATAAGGTGCAATACTCAATTAAAAAAAACAGTATATATAAAATGTGCAATACTCCATTATAAAACACAGTATATATAAGGTGCAATACTCCATTATAAAACACAGTATATATAAGGTGCAATACTCCAATAGAAACACAGTATACATAAGGTGCAATACTCCATTATAAACACAGTATATATAAGGTGCAGTACTCCAATAGAAACACAGTATACATAAGGTGCAATACTCCATTATAAAACACAGTATATATAAGGTGCAATACTCCATTATAAAACACAGTATATATATGGTGCCATACTCCATTATAAAACACAGTATATATATAGTGCAATACTCCATTATAAAACACAGTATATATATGGTGCAACACCCCATTATAAAACACAGTATATATAAGATGCAATACTTCATTGTAAAACACAGTATTACTTAAATGTTTAGGGAAGCTTACCTGACCCCTGACATAGACAAGGTAAAGCTATGCTACCGGTCACAGTAGCATAGTGGTTATGTTACTGGACTAGTGACTCCAGAAGCCTGGACTAATGATTTGGAGACGTGAGTTCAAATCCCACCACAGCAGCTGTGGAATTTAAATTCAGTTAATTAAATAAATCGGGAATAGAAAGCTCGTATCAGTAATGGTGACCATGAAACTATCGGGTTGTCGTAAAAACCCATGTGGTTCACTGATGCCCTTTAGGGAAGGAAATCTGCCATCCTTACCTGGTCTGGCCTATATGTGACTGTGACTGTGGCTGCAGTGTGTACCATCTACAAGATACACTGCAGCAACTTGCCAAGGCTTCTTCGGCAACACCTCCCAAACCCACGACCTCTACCATCTAGAAGGACGAGGGCTGCAGGGCAAGGGAATACCATCCCCTCCAAGTCAAACACCATCCTGACTTGGAAATATATGGCTGTTCCTTCATCATTGCTGGGTCAAAATCCTGGAACTCCCTCCCTAACAGCTCTGTGGGAGTACCTTCACCACACAGACTGCAGCGGTTCAAGAAGGCAGCTCCACCACCACCTCCTCAAGGGCAACTAGGGATGGGCAATAAATGCTGGCCTTGCCAGCGATGCCCACGCCCCATGAATGAATTTTAAAAATGCTCTCATTAAACAGTAAATACCAAGAACTTTACCTTATTTATTACAAACAGGCTGTAACAAGCTGTGTGCTTTATGTAGAACATGGCCCAACACATCCCTCATTACTTGATCACCATCAAGACAGGAAGTCAACCCTGGTTCAATGGGGAGTATAGAAGGGCATGCCAGAAACAGCACCAGGCACACCTGCATATTAAACACCAAAAGCTGCAGGCTAAACGACCCCACAATCAACAGATCAGAGCAAAGTTCTTGTAGCCCTACCACATCCAGTCAAGAATAGTGGTGGACAATCGGGCAACTAACAGAAGGAGGAGTCAATATAAATATCCCCATCTTCACCAAGGTGGAGCACAGCATGTGAGTGCAAGAGGCAAGGCTGAAGTGTTTGCAAGTGTCTTCAGCCAAAGGTGCTAAGTGGATGATCCTACTTGGCCTCCTCCCAAGGTCCCCACCCTACCAATTTGGTTAGCTCACATTAAGAAGCAGCTGCATACACTAGGCACAGCAAAGGCTATGGGCCCTAACAATATCTCAGCTGTAGTGCTGAGGACCTGTGCATCAGAATTGATCCAGTACAGCTATAAAAGTGGCATCTACCTAACAATGTGCAAGAATGCCCTCTCTACAAAAAAAAGGCTAAATCTAATCTGACCATTTACCACCCTTCCATTGGCCTCCTTCCAATCGTCAGTAAAGTGATAGCAGTAGACATCAATTGTGCCATCAAGTGATTCTTACTTACCAATAACCTGCTCACTAACACTCAGTTTGGGCTCTGCCAGAAGTACTCGGCTCTAGACCTCATCACAGACTTGATCCAGACAAGCGAGAGCTGAATGCCGGAGTGGAGGTGAGCGAAGGTGCCCTTGACATCAAGGTAGCATTTGACTCATTGTGGCACCAAGGGTGCCTAGAAAAACTGAGAGGTCCGTGTGGGTCAAAGAGAAAACTCTTCAGTGGCTCAAGTCACACTCTAGGCTCTGAAACTCCCTCCCTAAGCCTCTCCGCCTCTCTACCTCTCTCTCCTCCTTTAAGATGCTCTTTAAAACCTACCACTTTGACCAAGATCCTGTCCTAATGTCTCCTTACGTGGCTCGGTGTCGAATTTTTTTTGATAACACTCCTGTGAAGCACCTTGGGACGTTTTACTATGTTAAAGGCGCTATATCAATGCAAGTTGTTATTGTTACAAAGGAAGCTGGTTGTGGTTGTCAGAGGGCAGTCATCACAGCTCCAGAGCATCACTGCAGGTGTTTCTCAGGGAAGTGCCCTTAGTCCCAACCATCCTTAACTGCTTCATCAATGATCTTCCGTCTGTCATAAGATCAGGAGTTCCACAATGCTTCGTTCCATTCATAACTCCTCCAGTAACGAAGCAGCCTATGCTAGCCCGCAGCAGGATTGGACAACATCCAGGCTTGTGTTGACAAGTGCCAGGTAACATTCACATTTTATAAATTTCCCTTCGATCTTCAATGGCACCACCATTGCTGAGTCCCCCTGCCATCAATATCCTGGGGGTCCCTATCGACTAAAAGCTGATCTAGATTGGCCATATCAACACTGTGACTACAAGAGCTCGACAAAGGCTAGGTACTCTATGAGGAGTGGCTCACCTCCTGACACCTCAAACACTATCCACCATCTACAAGACAAATCAGGAATATGATGGAATACTCACAACTCAGTACAGCTGCAACAACATTCAACAAGTTCAACACCAGAGTAGTTTGCTTTATTAGTGCCCCTGCCAATGACTCAATATCTCTTCCCCCCACCGCCCATTACCACTGGCACCCTATCGCTGTACTATCTACAGGATGCACTGCAGCACTTCATCAAGATTGCTTTGACCAAACTTTCCTCTCCTATGACCTCTACCACAAGAAGGACAAGAGTGGCAATCTTGCGCAACACCAAGTTCCCCTCCAAGTCACACACCAACCAGACTTGGACATATATCGTCGTTCCTTTAATATTCCTGTGTCAAAATCCTGTAATTCCCTACCTAACACCATTGTGGGAACACCATCCCCACATTTCAAAGAGAAGGCCTACCACCACCAAATAAGGTATAGGCAATCAATGTGGCCTTGTCATGGTCACCCACATCCCAAGAACAAACAGCATGTTGAGTGTTTCAAATGTAACAGGCTGTGTGTTAGTCTGTATGTAACACACTGTATGTCATTCTATTGGTAACATGCAGTGTGTTCTAAATATATTATGTTGTTCAATATTTAACAGTCTCTGTAGGCTAGTGTGCTGTGCTAACGCACAACAACTAAAATTTGCAGCCCACCTTGGAGTGCCTGCAAATTCCAGAAAAATCTGCAGCAGAAGGCTGCACAGAAGAGACTTTAATGCCAGTCTCGGTATCTCTTGAATGCTCAGACAGCTGCCATATAAGCCTTGGGCTATACTGTCCCATACAGGCCTTGGGCTATACTGTCCCATACAGGCCTTGGGCTATACTGTCCCATACAGGCCTTGGGCTATACTGTCCCATATGGGCCTTGGGCTATACCGTCCAAAAGAGGCCTTGGGCTATACTGTTCCATACAGGCCTCGGGCAATACTGTCCATTACGGGCATTGGGCTATACTGTCCCATACGGGCCTTGGGCTATACTGTCCAGCAGCATTCTTGGGCAGCAGCAGCCAACTTCCTGGCACCATGGGTGGTTCTGCTGCACAGGACGGGAGGAAAAAGATCGGGAGAGCTATGAGTGCAAGTCAGCAGAGAGTGCTGTGAGTTTGGGTAAGTGGGAGTAGTTCTTTAATTGTTAGTTCTCTTTAAATCATTCTTGATAAGAGTACTTAAGCAGTTTATGTGAAGGGGAAAAGTTAACTATTTGGGATTCTGTTGGTTTAAGAAGAGTAAAACAAAGTTACACTGCAGTAGCAGTAAATTGGCACAGCAGGCAGTGGAAACCAGTTTTCTAATCAATCAGCAGGGGTCAAAGTCAGAGGGCGGGGCCAATTCATTGGTACCCGTATATAGGTGGAGCTGTTGCTAAACCCGAGACACTACACTAGTAGTGTCTCCCACCCTCCCCTAACCTTTAGGGGTAGAGGGAATTTAAAAGGTAGATTCGATTTATATTTTGTTTTCAGGGACTTAACTTAATAAAGTAATATAAGGGTTAAGTCATGGCAGGAAATCTCGGAACTGTGTCGTGCTCCTCCTGTGCTATGTGGGAAATCAGGGACACTTCCAGTGTCCCTGACAACTATAATGTGCAGGAAGTGCGTCCAGCTGCAGCTCCTGACGGACCGCATGGCGGCACTGGAGCTGCAGATGGACTCACTCTGGAGCATCCACGATGCCGAGAACTTTGTGGATTACTCATTTAGTGAGTTGAACACACCGCGGGTAAAGGCTAGGTCAGACAGTAAATGGGTGACCAAGAGGCAGGGCAATATCAGGAAGGTAGTGCAGGAGTCCCCTGCGGTCGTCTCCCTCCAAAACAGATATACCGTTTTGGATACTGTTGGGGGAAATGGCCTACCAGGGGAAGGCACCAGCAGCCAGGTTCATGGCACCATGGCTGGCTCTGCTGCACAGCAGGGCGGGAAAAAGAGTGGTAGAGCTATAGTGATAGGGGACTCAATTGTAAGGGGAATAGACAGGAGTTTCTGTGGCCGCAACCGAGATTCCAGGATGGTATGTTGCCTCCCTGGTGCAAGGGTCAAGGATGTCTCGGAGCGGCTGCAGAACATTCTGGAAAGGGAGGGTGAAGAGCCAGCTGTCGTGGTGCATGTAGGTACCAACGATATAGGTAAAAAGCGGGAAGAGGTCCTACAAGCAGAATTTAGGGAGCTAGGAGCTAAATTGAAAAGTAGGACCTCAAAGGTAGTAATCTCTGGGTTGCTACCAGTGCCACGTGCTAATCAGAGTAGCATGAACAGGATAGCGAGATTAAATACGTGGCTTGAGCAGTGGTGCAGGAGGGAGGGATTCAAATACCTGAGGCATTGGAACCAGTTCTGGGGTAGGTGGGACCTGTACAAAAGGGACGGTCTGCACTTGGGCAGGACTGGAACCGATGTCCTCGGGGTAATATTTGCTAAGGCAGTTCGGGAGGATTTAAACTAATATGGCAGGGGAATGGGAACCTATGTAGCGAAACAGGGGGAAGTAATATGCAGTCAGAAACAAATGTTAGAAGGGTGAGAAACAATAAGAGAAATCCGAGTAAACAAAGGCAAGAAACACAAAGGGCCATACTAAATCATAAGTCTAAAAGGACAAAGGGTGTTAATAAAACAAGCCTAAAGGCTCTGTGTCTTAATGCAAGGATTATCCGTAATAAGGTGGATGAATTGACTGTGCAAATTGATGTTAACGGATATGATGTGATTGGGATTACAGAGACGTGACTCCAGAACAATCAAGGCTGGGAACTGAATATCCAGGGGTATTCAACATTCAGGAAGGATAGAATAAAAGGAAAAGGGGGTGGGGTAGTATTGCTGGTTAAAAAGGAGATTAATGCAATAGCTAGGAAGGACATTAGCTTGGAGGATGTGGAATCAATATGGGTTGAGCTGCAGAACACCAAAGGGCAGAAAACGTTAGTGGGGGTTGTGTACAGACCTCCAAACAGTAGTAGTGAGGTGGGGGAGGGTATGAAACAGGAAATCAGAGGTGCATGCAAAAAAGGTGCAGCAGTTATCATGGGTGACTTTAATATGCATATAGATTGGGCTACTCAAACTGGAAGCAATACGGTGGAGGAGGATTTCCTGGAGTGTTTAAGGGATGGTTTCCTAAACCAATATGTTGAAGAACCAACTAGAGGGGAGGCCATCCTGGACTGGGTGTTGTGTAATGAGGAAAGACTAATCAGCAATCTTGTGGTGCGAGGCCCCTTGGGGAAGAGTGACCATAGTATGGTGGAGTTCTACATTAGGATGGAGAAGGAAACAGTTAATTCAGAGACCATGGTCCAGAACTTAAATAAGGGCAACTTTGAGGGTATGAGGCGTGAATTGGCGAGGTTAGATTGGCAAGCGATATTTAAGGGGTTATCAGTGGAAGGGCAATGGCAGACATTTAGAGATCGCATGGATGAACTACAGCAATTGTACATCCCTGTCTGGCGTAAAAATAAAAAAGGGAAGGTGGCTCAACCATGGCTAACAAGGGAAATCAGGGATAGTATTAAAAGCAAGGAAGTGGCATACAAATTGGCCAGAAGTAGCAGCAAACCCGGGGACTGGGAGAACTTTAAAACTCAGCAGAGGAGGACGAAGGGTTTGATTAGGGCAGGGAAAATAAAATATGAAAGGAAGCTTGCGGAGAACATTAAAACGGACTGCAAAAGCTTCTATAAATATGTAAAAAGAAAGAGGTTAGTAAAAACAAACGTAGGTCCCCTGCAGTCAGAAACAGGGGAAGTCATAATGGGGAACAAAGAAATAGCAGATCAATTGAACAAGTACTTTGGTTCGGTGTTTACTGTGGAGGACACAAACAACCTTCCGGAAATAAAAGAGATCAAAGGATCTGGTAAGAGGGAGGAGCTGAGGGAAATCCTTATCAGTCGGGAAAAGGTGTTGGGGAAATTGATGGGACTGAAGGCTGATAAATCCCCAGGGCCTGATGGTCTGCATCCCAGAGTACTTAAGGAGGTGGCCTTGGAAATAGTGGATGCATTGACGATCATTTTCCAACATTCCTTAGACTCTGGATCAGTTCCGAAGGAGTGGAGGGTGGCTAATGTAACCCCTCTTTTTAAAAAAGGAGGGAGGGAGAAAGCAGGGAATTATAGACCGGTCAGCCTGACATCGGTCGTGGGTAAAATGATGGAATCAATTATTAAAGATGTCATAACAGACCATTTGGAAAGTGGCGACATGATAGGTCCAAGTCAGCATGGATTTGTGAAAGGGAAATCATGCTTGACAAATCTTCTGGAATTTTTTGAGGATGTTTCCAATAGGGTGGACGGGGGGGAACCAGTAGATGTGGTGTATTTGGACTTTCAGAAGGCCTTCGACAAGGTCCCACACAAGAGATTGGTGTGCAAAGTTAAAGCACATGGGATTGGGGGTAATGTGTTGACGTGGATTGAGAACTGGTTGGCACACAGGAAACAAAGAGTAGGAGTAAATGGGTACTTTTCAGAATGGCAGGCAGTGACCAGCGGGGTACCGCAGGGTTCGGTGCTGGGACCCCAGCTGTTTACATTATATATTAATGATTTGGACGAAGGGATTAATTGTAATATCTCCAAATTTGCGGATGACACTAAATTGGGAGGCAGTGTGAACAATGAGGAGGATGCTAGGAGGCTACAGAGTGACTTGGACAGGTTGGGTGAATGGGCAAATGTATGGCAGATGAAGTACAATGTGGATAAATGTGAGGTTATCCACTTTGGTGGTAAAAATAGGGAGGCAGACTATTACCTGAATGGTGGCAGATTAGGGAAAGGGGAGGTGCAACGAGACCTGGGCGTCATGGTACATCAGTCACTGAAGGTGGGAAGGCAAGTGCAGCAGGCAGTCAAGAAAGCAAATGGCATGATGGCCTTCATAGCAAGGGGATTTGAGTACAGGAGTAGAGAGGTGATGCTACAGTTGTACAGGGCCTTGGTGAGGCCACACCTGGAGTATTGTGTGCAGTTTTGGTCTCCTAACTTGAGGAAGGACATTCTTGCTATTGAGGGAGTGCAACGAAGGTTCACTAGATTGATTCCTGGGATGGCCAGACTGACATATCAAGAAAGACTGGATCAACTGAACTTGTATCCTCTGGAGTTCAGAAGAATGAGGGGGGATCTTATAGAGACGTTTAAAATCCTGACTGGTTTAGACAAATTAGATGCGGGCAGAATGTTTCCAATGTTAGGGAAAACTAAAACCAGGGGTCACAGTCTAAGGATAAAGGGGAAGCCATTTAAGACTGAGATGAGGAGGAACTTCTTCACCCAGAGAGTGGTGAATCTGTGGAATTCTCTACCACAGAAGGTTGTTGAGGCCAGTTCGCTAAATATATTCAAAAGGGAGTTAGATATAATACTCACAACTAGGGGGATCAAGGGGTATGGCAAGAAAGCAGGAATGGGGTACTGAGGTAGCATGTTCAGCCATGAACGCATTGAATGGCGGTGCAGGCTCGAAGGACCGAATGGTCTACTCTTGCACCTATTTTCTATGTTTCTATGTTTCTATTGTAAGGGGAATAGCTAGGCGTTTCTGCGGCCGCAAACGAGACTCCAGGATGGTATGTTGCCTCCCTGGTGCAAGGGTCAAGGATGTCTCGGGGCGGCTGCAGGGCATTCTGGAGGGGGAGGATGAACAGCCAGTTGTCGTGGTGCATATAGGCACCAACGATACAGGCAAAAAAACGGGATGAGGTCCTAAAAGCTGAATATAGGGAGTTAGGAGGTAAATTAAAAAATAGGACCTCAAAGGTATTAATCTCAGGATTGCTACCAGTGCCACGTGCTAGTCAGAGTAGAAATAGAAGGATATTTCAGATGAATACGTGGCTAGAGGAATGGTGCAAGGGGGAGGAATTCAAATTCCTGGGACATTGGAACCAGTTCTGGGGGAGGTGGGACCAGTACAAACTGGACGGTTTGCACCTGGGCGGGACCGGGACCAATGTCCTAGGGGGAATGCTTGCTAGTGCTGTTGGGGAGGGTTTAAACTAAAATGGCAGGGGGTTGGGAACCTGTGCAGGGAGACAGAGGAAAGGGAAGCAAGGATAGAAACAAAAGACAGGAAGGGGAAAAGCAAAAGTGGAAGGCAGAGAAATCAAGGGTGTAAATCAAACAGGGCTACAGTAAATAATAATTCTAAAAAGACTAAGGGGTAAAAATTCAGTTGGTTGCGCCTCCCGTTAGCGCCTTAAGAGGGCGCTAATGGGGCGCAAAGCCGCTAACGCCCGGGCGCAGCGATGTTTGCGCCGCTCGGGAACTTAACTAGAGATTGTGCGGCGGCGCTAAACTTTACCGCTGCGACCAGCTGCGCGCGCAGATTGTGACGTCATTCCATGGTGCAACGCCCTTGTGGCGCCCCGGAGCGGAAATTGAGTGGCGCCCCCTACCTTACCGCCTGGCGCATCCAACGACCGGAAGACTGGAACGCTATCAATCACTGTGGGGCTGGGGGGGGCGCTATTTAAAGGGGGCCTCTTCCTGTCTTTTTCTGTGGTTGACATTTTTGCACCACTCGTTCTGAGAGAGAGAGAGAGATTCGGAGAGAGAGAAAGAGAGACTTCTGCATTGACTCAACGCTTTGTGAGGTAGTTTTGCCTACTGATCCTAACAGTTGGCCCCCCCCTGCTTTAAGAACTGGCCGGCGCCAGTGTGTCTGTGTTCCCTCGCTAACTGGCAGCAGCTGCGCTGCGCTCGCGCGCTGAGTTAGCGCCTCACTGCTCGGCCTTTGCGCCTTAAGACAGGTGTGCAGCGCCTGATTTAGCGCTCCACTCACCTCCCGGGGCGGTAAAAGTGAAGTTTCCAGTCAGTGGCGATAATTAGCGCCAGGCGCTAATATTTGCATCCAGACGATATTTGCGCCCCAAATGGGGCGCGACCTAATTTTTCCCCCCATGAGTGTTAAAAAAACAAGCCTGAAGGCTTTGTGTCTTAATGCGAAGAGCATTCGTAATAAGGTGGATGAATTAGCTGCGCAAATAGATGTAAACGGATATGATATAATTGGGATTACGGAGACATGGCTCCAGGGTGACCAAGGCTGGGAATTCAACATCCAGGGGTATTCAATATTCAGGAAGGACAGGCAAAAAGGAAAAGGAGGTGGGGTAGCATTGCTGGTTAAAGAGGAGATTAACACAATAGTAAGGAAGGATATTAGCTCTGATGATGTGGAATCTGTATGGGTAGAGCTAAGAAATACCAAGGGGCAGAAAACGTTAGTGGGAGTTGTATACAGACCCCCAAACAGTAATGCTGAGTTTGGGGATGGCACTAAATGGGAAATTAGAGATGCGTGCAATAAGGGCACTGCAGTTATCATGGGTGACTATAATCTACATATAGATTGGGCTAACCAAATTAGTAACAATACTGTGGAGGAGGAATTCCTAGAGTGTATACGGGATGGTTTCCTGGACCAATATGTCGAGGAACCAACTGGAGATCAGGCCATCTTAGACTGGGTATTATGTAATGAGAAAGGATTAATTAGCAATCTTGTTGTGTGAGGCCCCTTGGGGAGGAGCGATCATAATATGATAGAATTCCTCATTAAGATGGAGAGTGAAGTAGTTGACTCAGAGACTAGGGTCCTGAATTTAAATAAAGGAAACTACGATGGCATGAGGCGCGAGTTGGCTAGGATGGATTGGGGAACGTTACTTAAAGGGTTGACGGTGGATAGGCAATGGCAAACATTTAAAGATCGCATGGATGAACTACAGAATTTGTTCATCCCTGTTTGGCATAAAAATAAAACAAAAGAGGTGACTCAACCGTGGCTAACAAGGGAAATTAGGGATAGCATAACATCCAAGGAGAGGACATATAAATTGGCCAGAAAAAGCAGAAAACCTGAGGATTGGGAGCAGTTTAGGATTCAGCAAAGGAGAACAAAGGGATTAATTAAGAGGGGGGAAATAGAATATGAGAGTAAGCTTGCAGGGAACATAAAAACTGACTGTAAAAACTTCTATAGATATGTGAAGAGAAAAAGATTGGTGAAGTCAAGCGTAGGTCCCTTGCAGTCAGAATCAGGGGAATTTATAATGGGGAACATAGAAATGGCAGACCAATTAAATACATACTTTGGTTCTGTCTTCACAAAGGAGGACACAAATAGCCTTCCAGAGATGTCGGGGAACAGAGGGAGGAATTGAATGAAATCAGTATTTGTAGGGAAATGGTGTTAGGGAAATTGACGGGATTGAAGGCTGATAAATCCCAGGGCCTGATAATCTACATCCTAGGGTACTTAAGGAAATGGCCCTAGAAATAGTAGATGCATTGCTGGTCATCTTCCAAAATTCTATAGACTCTGAAACAGTTCCCATGGATTGGAGGGTAGCTAATGTAACCCCACTATTTAAAAAAGGTGGTAGAGAGAAAACGGGTAATTATAGACTGGTAAGCCTGACATTGGTAGTGGGGAAAATGCTAGAGTCCATTATAAAAGATGTAATAGCAGAGCACTTGGAAAACAGTGACAGGATCGGACAAAGTCAACATGGATTTACAAAAGGTAAATCATGCTTGACTAATCTACTGGAATTTTTTGAGGATGTAACTGGTAGAATAGATAAGGGAGAACCAGTGGATGTGGTGTATTTGGACTTTCAGAAGGCTTTCGATAAGGTCCCGCATAAGAGATTAGCATGCAAAGTTAAAGCACATAGGATTGGGGGTAAGGTACTGACTTGGATAGAGAACTGGTTGGCAGACAGGAAGCAAAGAGTTGGAATAAATGGGTCTTTTTCCGAGTGGCAGGCAATGACTAGTGGGGTACCGCAGGGATCGGTGCTAGGACCCCAGCTATTCACAATATATATTAATGATCTAGACAAGGGAACTAGATGTAATATCTCCAAGTTTGCAGACGACACGAAGCTGGGTGGGCGTGTGTGCTGTGAGGAGGATGCAGAGAAACTCCAGTATGATTTGGACAGGTTGGGTGATTGGGCAGATGCATGGCAGATGCAGTATAATGTGGATAAATGCGAGGTTATCCACTTTGGTGGCAAAAACAGGAAGACAGATTATTATCTGAATGGCAATAGATTGGGAAAAGGGGAAGTGCAACGAGACCTGGGTGTCCTTGTGCACCAGTCGCTGAAGGTAAGCATGCAGGTGCAGCAGGCGGTTAAGAAGGCAAATGGTATGTTGGCCTTCATAGCGAGAGGATTCAAGTACAGGAGCAAGGATGTCTTGCTGCAGTTGTACAGGGCCTTGGTGAGACCACACCTTGAGTATTGTGTGCAGTTTTGGTCGCCTTATCTGAGGAAGGATGTTCTTGCCATGGAGGGAGTGCAGCGAAGATTCACCAGACTGATACCTGGGATGGCAGGAATGACGTATGAAGAGAGATTGGGTCGATTAGGCTCATATTCACTAGAGTTTAGAAGAATGAGAGGGGATCTCATTGAAACTTATAAAATTCTAACAGGACTAGACAGACTAGATGCAGGAAGGATGTTCCCGATGGCGGGGGAGTCCAGAACCAGGGGTCACAGTCTAAGGATAAGGGGTAAGCCATTTAGGGCTGAGATGAGGAGGAATTTCTTCACCCAGAGAGTGGTGAACCTATGGAATTCTCTACCACAGAAGGCAGTTGAGGCCAATTCATTAAATATATTCAAGAAGGAGTTAGATATATTTCTTAAGGCTAAAGGGATCAAGGGATATGGGGAGAAAGCAGGGACAGGGTACTGAATTTGGATGATCAGCCATGATCTCATTAAATGGCGGAGCAGGCTCGAGGGGACGAATGGCCTACTCCTGCTCCTATCTTCTATGTTTCTATGTCCCATACGGGACTTGGGCTATACTGTCCCATACGGGCCTTGGGCTATACTGTCCCATACGGGACTTGGGCTATATTGTCCCATACGGGCCTTGGGCTATACAGTCCCATGCGGGCCTTGGGCTATACTGTCCCATACGAGACTTGGGCTATACTTTCCCATATGGGCCTTGGGCTATACAGGCCCATACAGGCCTTGGGCTCTACTGTCCCATGCGGGCCTTGGGCTATACTGTCCCATACGGGACTTGGGCTATACTGTCCCATACGGGCCTTGGGCTATACAGTCCCATACGGGCCTTGGGCTATACAGTCCCATACGGGCCTTGGGCTATACAGTCCCATGCAGGACTTGGGCTTTACTGTCCCATACAGGCCTTGGGCTATACTGTCCCATAAAGGCCTTGGGCTTTATTGTCCCACACAGGCCTTGGGCTATAATGTCCCATAAGGGCCTTGGGATTTACTGTCCCATACAGGCCTTGGTCTATACTGTCCCATATGGGCCTTGGGCTATACTGCCCCATACAGGCCTTGGGCTATACTCTCTGATACGGGTCTTGGGCTATACTGTCCCATACAGGCCTTGGGCTATACTGTCCCATACAGGACTTGGGCTATACTGTCCCATACAGGACTTGGGCTATACTGTCCCATATGGGCCTTGGGCTATATCGTCCAAGACAGGCCTTGGGCTATTCTGTCCCATAAGGGCCTTGGGCTATACTGTCCAAAACAGGCCTTGGGCTATACTGTCCCATACAAGCCTTGGGCAATACTGTTCCATACAGGTCTTGGGCTATACTGTCCAAAACAGGCCTTGGGCTATACTGTCCCATACAAGCCTTGGGCAATACTGTTCCATACAGGTCTTGAGCTCTACTGTCCCATGCATGCCTTGGGCTACACTGACCAATACGGGCCTTGGGCTATACTGTCCCATACAAGCCATACAAGCCTTGGGCAATACTGTTCCATACAGGTCTTGGGCTATACTGTCCCATACGGGCCTTGGGCTACACTGTCCCATACGGGCCATGGGCTATACGGTCCCATATGGGCCTTGGGCTCTACTGTCCCATATGGGCCTTGGGCTTTACTGTCCCATACAGGCCTTGGGCTATACTCTCCAATACGGGCCTTGGGCTATACTGTCCCATCCAGGCCTTGGGTTATACTGTCTGATATGGTCCTTGGGCTAAACTGTTCCATACAGGCCTTGGGCTATACTGTCCAAAACAGGCCTTGGCCAAACAGTCCCATACAGGCCTTGGGCTATACTGTCCGATACGGGCCTTGGGCTATACTGTCCCATACAAGCCTTGGGCAATACTGTTCCATACAGTTCTTGGGCTCTAGTGTCCCATAAGGGCCTTGGGCTCTACTGTCCCAGTACAGGCCTTTTGCTATACTGTTCCTTACAGGCCCTGCGCTATACTGTCCAATACGGGCCTTGTGCTATACTGTTCCATACGGGCCTTGGGCTATACTGTCCCATACGGGCCTTGGGCTATACTCTCCCATACGGGCCTTGGGCTATACTGTCCCATATGGGCCATGGGCTATACTGTCCCATATGGGCCTTGGGCTATACTGTCCCATATGGGCCTTGGGCTCTACTGTCCCATATGGGCCTTGGGCTCTACTGTCCCATATGGGCCTTTGGCTATACTGCCCCATACAGGCCTTGGGCTATACTGTTCCATACGGGCCTTGGGCTATACTGTTCCATACGGGCCTTGGGCTCTCCTGTCCGATACAGGCCTTGGGCTATACTGTTCCATACAGGCCTTGGGCTATACTGTTCCATACGGGCCTTGGGCTCTCCTGTCCGATACAGGCCTTGGGCTATACTGTTCCATACAGGTCTTGGGCTCTAGTGTCCCATAAGGGCCTTGGGCTCTACTGTCCCAGTACAGGCTATTTGCTATACTGTTCCTTATGGGCCCTGTGCTACACTGTCCAATACGGGCCTTGTGCTATACTGTCCCATACGGGCCTTGGGCTATACTGTCCCATACAGGCCTTAGGCTATACTGTCCCATACAGGCCTTGGGCTATACTGTCCCATACAGGCCTTGGGCTATACTCTCCCATACGGGCCTTGGGCTATACTGTCCCATACAGGCCTTGGGCTATACTATCCCATACAGGCCTTGGGCTATACTCTCCCATACGGGCTTTGGGCTATACTGTTCCATACAGGCCTTGGGCTCTACTGTCCCATACAGGCCTTGGGCTATACTGTCCGATACGGGCCTTGGGCTATACTGTCCCATACAAGCCTTGGGCAATACTGTTCCATACAGGTCTTGGGCTATACTGTCCCATACGGGCCTTGTGCTATACTGTCCCCTACGGGCCTTGGGCTATACTGTCCCATACAAGCCTTGGGCAATACTGTTCCATACAGGCCTTGGGCTATACTGTCCCATATGGGCCTTGTGCTATACTGTCCCCTACGGGCCTTGGGCTATACTGTCCCATACGGGCCTTGGGCTATACTGTCTCATACAGGCCTTGGGCTATACTGTCCCATACGGGCTTTGGGCTATACTGTTCCACACAGGCCTTGGGCTATACTGTCCCATACGGGCCATACTGTCCCATATGGGCCTTGGGCTATACTATCCCATACAGGTCTTGGGCTATACTGTCCCTTATGGGCCTTGGGCTATACTGCCCCATACAGGCCTTGGGCTATACTGTTCCATACGGGGCTTGGGCTATACTGTCCCATAAGGGCCTTGGGCTCTACTGTCCCATACAGGCCTTGGGCTATACTGTTCCATACAGGCCTTGGGCTATACTATCCCACACAGGCCTTGGGCTATACTGCCCCATACAGGTTTGGGCTATACTGTCCCTTATAGGCCTTGGGCTCTAGTGTCCCATACAGGCCTTGGGCTATGCTGCCCTGTACAGGCCTTGGGCTATATTGCTCCGTACAGTCTTTGGGCTATGCAGCCCCATGCAGGCCTTGGGCTCTAGTGTCCCATACAGGCCTTGGGCTATGCAGCCCCATGCAGGCCTTGGGTTATATTGCTTCGTACAGGCCTTGGTCTGCTCCATCTTCAGACAGGGCAGGTAATTGAATGGAGAAGACCACTGATAGGAGCGTCAATAATTTCCTTGCTACCTTAGCCCTGAATTCGCATCTGTCTCTAGTTTCTGTCCTATATCCTCTCATGCTCTCTCCGAGTTTATCTTGTCCATGAGACTCACTCCCTGCTCCCTTGACCCTATTCCCATTAAACTGCTGACCACCCAACTTGCCTTCCTGGATCCCATATTAGCTGACATTGTTAATGGTTCTCTCTCCTCAGGTACTGTCCCCCTCTCCTTCAAATCTGCCGTCATCACCCCTCTCCTCAAAAAAAACACTTGACCCCTGCCTCCTTGCAAACTACCGCCCCATCTCCAACCTCCCTTTCCTCTCCAAAGTGCTTGAACGTGTTGTCGCCTTCCACATCCGTGCCCAGCTTTCCCGGAACTCCATCTTTGAATCTCTCCAATTCCAAACAGGTTACCGCCCTTGCCACAGTAGCGAAACGGCGCTTATCAAAGCAGCAAATGACATCCTTTGTGACTGTGACAAAGCTAAACTATATCCTTGTCCTTCTCGACCTGTCTGCAGCCTTTGACATGGTTGACCACACCATCCTCCTCCAACGCCTCTCCACCGTCGTCCAGCTGAGTGGGACTGCACTCGCCTGGTTCCATTCTTACCTATCTAATCGTAGCCAGAGAATCACCTGCAATGGCTTCTCTTCCCACTCCCGCACCGTTACCTCTGGTGTCCCCCAAGGATCTATCCTTGGCCCCCTCCTATTTCTCATCTACATGCTGCCCCTCGGCGACACCATCCGAAAACACAGCGTCAGGTTCCACATGTACGCTGACAACACCCAGCTCTACCTCACCACCACTTCTCTCGATCCCACCACTGTCTTTAAATTAATTGTCAGACTGCTTGTTCGACATCCAGTACTGAATGAGCAGATATTTCCTCCAACTAAATATTGGGAAGACCGAAGCCATTGTCTTCGGTCCCCGCCACAAACTCCGTTCCCTAGCCACTGACTCCATCCCTCTCCATGGCAACTGTCTGAGGCTGAACCACACTGTTCGCAATGCTGGTGCCGTATTTGACCCTGAGATGAGCTTCCGACCACATATCCTGCCATCACTATGAACGCTTACTTCCACCTCCGGAACATTGCCTGACTCTGCCCATGCCTCAGCTCATCTGCTGCTGAAACCCTCATCCATGCCTTTGTTACCTCTAGACTTGACTGTTCCAACGTACTCCTGGTCGGCCTCCATCGTTCTACCCTCCGTAAACTTGAGGTCATCCAAAGCTCTGCTGCTCATGTTTTAATTCACACCAAGACCCATTCACCCATCACATCTGTGCCCGCTGACCTACACTGGCTCCCGGTTAAGCAACGTCTCAATTTTAAAATTCTCATCCTTGTTTTCAAATCCTTTTATGGCCTCATCCCTCTCTATCTTTATAATCTCCTCCAGCCCCACAAGCCTCCGAGATATCTGCACTCCTCTAATTCTGGCCTCTTGAGCATCCCTGATTTTAATCGCTCCACCATTGGTGGCCGTGCCTTCAGCTGCCAAGGCCCTAAGCTCTGGAATTCCCTCCCTAAACCTCTCCGCCTCTCTACCTCCCTTTCCTCCTTTAAGACGCTCTTTAAAATCTACCTCTTTGACCAAGCTTTTGGTCACCTGCCATAATACCTCATGTGGCTCGGTGTCAAATTTCGTTTTATAACGCTCCTGTGAAGTACCTTGGGACAGTTTACTATGTTAAAGGCGCTATGTAAACACAAGTTGGTGCTGCTGCTGTAGGGTCTGCTGTCCCGATCAACGGGGAGTGACTTGGTGTGAAATGGCAATGATAATGTTGCTGTCTCTCCCAGTGACAGCACACTCACAATATTTCATCCCCTCTCCTCATGACCTCGGCTGTGCCAGAAAGTGGGCAGTGCCAGGTGTACCTGCCCCTGCGTAAGTGTTGCAGACGACAGCTGAATCATCTCAGTCCACACAGGTTAAATGCCACCTCAATCCTATGAACCTCTCATTGACACACAGCTGTCAGTCACATCATTAACTCAGCGATGGCGGGTCGCAGCAAGAAGAAACACAAGATTGTGTAGCACAGAACAGCACATAGAAACTGTTAGGAAGACAAGACATTGTGGTAGTGGGTATTAGAATTAAAGGCACATGACATTTTGAATAACATGGTGGCACTTAAGTTACAGTGTGCGGAGAGTTTCATTTGAATGGCTCAGGGAAGTACATGTATAGTTGAAAGGAATGGTATGGCTGGCAGTTAAATGGATTGCTATGCAAATGCAGTTGATAGGTGATTTTTCCCAGGGCATGGAAAAGACGGAGTGAAGTGCCAAGAAAATTGGTGTAACTCTGAGCTGACGTTGTCTATGAGATATTTCCGTACAACTCTCGCATCTGGCAGAGTTAGGTCAGCTGACTCCTTTGTCTTCTCAGGTACCTGAATGACATCTCCTTGGTGATATTTAGCGCCCTTTCCTCTGGCTGTTTCATGCTGATTTCTTGTCAAGAAGGTAATTTATGGAGATGACAGATATTCCATCGGATGAACTCTTCCAGTGCAGAATTTTGTGTGCCAGCAATGCATATCAGGAATTTGGGCCCACACCTGAACCAAGGCCCACAATTTTCAGTTGGGTATTTCAGATATAAACCCGTCCTCAGAACTGATAGATTACAGATAAACAGCATTTAAAAAGATACAGAAACAAGGGAAAGGGGGAAAAAACACACATTTCATGCAGGTCTCTTTCGTAAACTGAGTGGACTTTTAACCCACTAATTTGGGGAGTATTCAAAAAGCTTAATCCCAAAGAGTGTGCTGAACTAATGCACCTCCCTGCCGTCAAATATTTCCATTTATTTTTTTATTTTTTCCATCTTTTCTAGCTTGTTCATTGTTTGATGATATGTAACTGATGTGACTAATCTTCATGGGAAAAGGGAATTACTGTGACTAGCACAAATAAATGCAGAACAATAAGTGAGCTCAATCCTGCTTTTCTGAAATAAGATTAAAAAGTTATTTCCACAGTATTGGAAAAAAAATGTAATCACTGTAGGCTGCTAATCACCATGGTAGGCCTCGTAACCATGGTTATATCCCAATAAGCTTTGGAAAACCTGAAAATCAAACTGGATGAATTTCTAACCCTAATTAAGAACAGGTCCGAATAAGTCTAGGTCAAATATATTTACACTTAGCTCAAAGATGCATCAGTACTTTCAGCTCTGTAGAGTTCACATTCCTTTCGGATCAGGACAGGGCCCCCAGGGCTTGCCGTGCAGGCTGCTTCCAGCCATGCTATGGGATGGCTATTAAATTACCTGCTTGGGCTGAGATTTCCAGATTAAATCAAGAGAATTCCATCCAGTGTTTCCCGCGCCCCCCCCCCCCCCCCCCACCCCCCACCCCCTTACCAATTTCCTCTCCTGAATACATTTGAATCCTTGCTGGTGTTCAGTACCACAGGAGGTGGTCACCCTCTGCTACATCATGCAAGGGGGATGTATTCATGGGTCAGCCTAGAGAGTGAGTGCCAACAGGCTTTTCAACAACAGGGACATCACAATCAACCCCCAACCTGTCCTCGCCCACTAGCCACACTAGGTACAATTCCAACAGGGGTCGTTGCATAGTGGGGCCGGTTATTCCCTCTCTAACTCATTAGGATAAGGCTAATTGCAGTGCGTCAATCTTCATCCCAGTGTAGGTCAGCCAACTCAACTGACACTGGTTTGAGTCTGGGACCTTAGCTATACATCTAGCTGTTTTATAATCAGACTAATTCAATTCTCCATTCAGTCCTAGAGGTTATCTTTTCTCTTTAAACTTTGAAATCCTATTTGAGGACCTCGCTTTAGCTCAGTGGGACATTGTAACATGCAGTAAGGCACTGAGCCATCATAATGGTGAGATGTGGTTTTGTGTCCACAATGTTAGTACCCTCCAGCAAGTTCAGTGTCTAAGGAGGGAAGGGACAATTGGGGAGACGAAAATGTAAATATGCCACGCACAGATGAGAGTAATTTGATGGGTGATTCAAGCAGTACTGTTCTTGTGAACCTCCTGGTTAATAGACTGGCAGTCCTCTGGCAGTTCAGTGGCAAAGTACACCATTTGATATGGTACTGAAGCATACAGACCAGTTGGGTACCACGTCTAGGCTGAGTTAGCTGATCTCTGCAGGAGCGGCAGCAGAGGTAGTACAATTGACCTCAGCACCCCAGGGCTAGAGAAGGATAAAATAACTAGGCTTCTTGTTCTCAATCCCTATCCAGTGGCCCTCGATGGCGAGAACATTTGTGTGAGTGTTGGGATGACAATTGGGTTGTGATGCCTCCCTCACCCCTTTGGTCAAATACCATGCAATACTCTCTGTCTAGGCTCACACATGAAAAGTGATCACTTGGATGGGGTACCGAAGGCCTATCAACAACCAGGAATTGGAACCTGCACAAGAGAGTGCCTTCAAGGAGAGGAGGCGAGGAAGAACATTTGAAGAAAAGACACTGGCCTTGCCTGTACCTCCTCAGATAAAGGATGGCAGAGAGATTTAACTAATTAAAAAATATTTAAAGAGGGTAAGAGGATGAGAAGATGATGAAACAAAAAAAGAGGGTGTATGATGAATTCTTCAAGGGAGAACCAGACCAAATACAATAAGTTGAGAGGTGAAGTGAAGATGAAAATAAGATTGGCAAAGAGAGAATATGAGAGTAGAATGGGTGGTTAACATAAAAGGGAACTCAAAAATCTTCTACCGGCATGCAAACAGTAAGCAGGTAGTAAGAGGCGGGTAAGAACATAAGAAATAGGAGCAGGAGTAGGCCATTCGGCCCTTCGAGCCTGCTCCGCCATTCAATCAGATCATGGCTGATGTTCTACCTCAACTCCATTCACTGGCCCTATCGCCATATCCCTTGATGCCTTTACTAGTCAGAAATCTATCGACTTCTGTTTTGAATATACCCAATGACTGAGCCTCCACAGCCCTCTGGGGTAGAGAATTCCAAAGATTCACCACCCTCTGTGTGAAAAAAAATTTTCTCATCACAGTCCTGAATGGCCTACCCTTTATTCTGAGGCTGTGGTCCTTGGTTCTAGACTCCCCAGCCAAGGGAAACATTCTCCCAGCATCCACCCTATCAAGCCCTGTAATAATTTTGTATGTTTCAATGAAATCCCCTCTCATTCTTCTGAATTCAAGAGAATACAGGCCTAGTTTACTCAATTTCTTCTCATACGACAGTCCCGCCATCCCAGGAATCAATCTCGTGAACCTTCGTTGCACTCCCTCTATGGCAAGTATATCCTTCCTTAGGTAAGGAGACCAAAATTGCACACAGTACTCCAGGGTGTGGTCTCACCAAGGCCCTATATAATTGGAGTAAGACTTCTTTACTCCTGTACTCAAATCTTCTTGTAATGAAGGCCAGCATATCATTTGCCTTCCTAATGGCTTGCTGCACCTGCACATTCACTTTCAGTGACTCATGTACAAGGACACCCAGGTCCCTTTGAACATCTGCATTCCCCAATCTTTCACCATTTCGGAAATACTCTGCATTTGTTTTTTCTACCAAAGTGGATAACTTCACATTTATCCACATTATATTCCATCTGCCATATTCTCGCCCACTCACTGAGCCTGTCGAGATCCCCTTGAAGCCTCTTCACAACTGACACTGCCACCTAGCTTTGTGTCATCAGCAAATTTGGAGATGTTACATTTAGTCCCCACATCCAAATCATTGATATAGATTGTGAATAGCTGGGGCCCAAGCACCGATCCTTGTGGTACCCCACTAGTCACAGCCTGCCATCCTGAAAAAGACCCGTTTATCCCTACTCTTTGTTTTCTGTCTGTTAACCAATTCTCAATCCATGCTAGTATATTACCCCCAATTCCATGTGCCCTAATTTTGTTCACCAACCTCTTGTGTGGGACCTTATCGAAGGCCTTCTGAAAATCCAAATATACCACATCTACCGGTTCCCCTTTGTCTACTCCACTAATTACATCCTCAAAGAACTCCAATAGGTTTGTTAAACAGAATTTCCCTTTCATAAAACCATGTTGACTCTGCCCAATCTTACTACAGGAAACTCTTTATTAACCGGCACCCAAATATCCGGAAATCTCTCTTAACCGGCAAAATTCTTGAGTAGGTAACCGGGGTTTTCCTTCATCTCTCGTTTAAAATTAACTTTAAAAAAAACCCCGAGGCGTTTGCCTTGTATCAGAGCGTGTAGATTGGGAGGGGAATGTGCAGCCCGGGTAGGCAGCGGACACGACAGATGGTCAGCTGGCGGTCCCCGGGGAGACGGAGCTCCGAATGCAGGCGCATGTCAATGTGTACGGGGCTCTCGTACGTTGGGAGATATAACTCTCCGTTATCCGGACTTTTTGATTAACCGGCATCACGCCGGTCCCGTCGGTGCCAGTTAATAAAGAGTTTCCTGTATTAGTTTCTAAGTGCCCAGTTATTGCATCCTTTATAATAGATTCCAGCATTTTTACAACTACTGATGTGAGGTTAACAGGTCTGTAGTTACCCGTTTTCTCTCTCCCTCCTTTCTTAAATAGCGTAGTTACATTTGCTATCCTCCAATCTGCAGGAACCGTTCCAGAATCTATAGAATTTTGGAAGATGACAACCAATGCGCCCACTATCCCAATGGCCACCTCTTTCAAAACCCTAGGATGTAGGTCATCCGGTCCTTGGGATTTATGGACTTTTAGTGCCATTAATTTTGCTAGTACTGTTTTTTTTACTAATAATTTCTTTAAGTTCCTCATTCTCGCCACACCCTTGGTTTTCTCGTATTTCTGGGACTTTGTGTCTTCCTCCGTGAAGACAGAAACAAAGTATTTATTTAATTTCTCTGCCATTTCCTCATTCCCCATTATAAATTCTCCCGTCTGACTGTAAAGGACCTACATTTACCTTTGCCAGTCTTTTCCTTTTCACATACCTATAGAAGCTTTTACAATCTGTTTTTATATTTTTCGCTAGTTTGTGCTCATATTCCATTTTCCCTTTCTTTATCAATTTCTTGATCCCCCTTTGCTGATTTCTAAAAAGATCCCAATCCTCAGGCTGACCGCTTTTTCTGGCAACTTTATAAGCCTGCTCCTTTGACTTAATACTAGCTTTAATTTCTTTTGTTAGCCATGGTTGGATCACTTTTCCTTTTGGGTGGGGCCTATTAGGGACAAAGAAGGTGATATATACTTAGAGGCGCAGCGCAAAGCTAGAATACTCAATGAGTACTTTGTATCGGTGTTTACTAAGGAGGTGGATGCTGACAAAATATCGGTAGAAGTGGAAAAGGTAGAAGCAATGGAAGGGGTGAAAATTGATAGACAGGATGTACTAGAAAGACTGGGTATGGTTAGAGTGGGTAAGTTGCTTGGTCCAGATGGCTTGCATCCCAGGTTGCTAAGGGAATTGGGGGAGGAGATAGCCAAAGGGCTTGCCATAATTTTCCAATCTTCCCTAGATGCGGGGGAGGTGCTTGAGGATTGGAAAGTGGTAAATGTGACACCATTGTTCAAGAAAGAGTGTAAGGATAATTCTAGTAACTACAGGCCGGTCAGTTTAACATCAGTGGTGGGTAAAGCTTTAGAAACAATAATCCAGGAAAAAATTAACGGGCACTTGGAGAGGTTTAAGCTAATTAAAGAGAGCCAACATGGATTTGTAAAAGGCAGATTGTGTATGACTAATCTAATTGAATTTCTTGATGAACGGGGGGGATTGATGAAGGGAATGCAATGGATGTTGTCTGCATGGATTTTAGGAAGGCGTTTGACAAAGTACCACATAGAAGGCTGGTTAACAAAATTGAGGCTCATGGAATGGGTGGGTCAGTGGCAGCTTGGATAAGGAACTGGCCTAAGGACAGAAAACAGCAAGTTGTGGTAAATGGCTGTTTTTCAGACTGGAGGATGGTAGACAGTGCTGTTCCTCAAGGGTCAGTGCTGGGGCCACTGCTTTTTTTGATATATATATAATGACCTGGATATTGGAATAGAGTAGAATTTCTAAATTTGCCGATGACACCAAACTTGGGGGTGTGGCAAACAGTGATGATGATACCAATCGACTGCAACAGGACATAGAAAGGCTAGCAGAATGGGCAGACAAGTGGCAGATGGAATTTAATACAGAGAAGTGTGAGGTGATGCATTTTGGCAGAACAGGGAGATGCAATATACATTTAATGGCACAGTTTTAAAGAGTGTGCAGGGACAGAGGGACCTGGAAGTTAATGTGCATAGGTCCCTGAAGGTGGCGGGACATATTGAGAGAGTGGATAGCAAAGCATATGGGATCTTGGGCTTCATAAATAGAGGTATCGAGTACAAAAGTAGAGAGGTTATGCTGAACCTTTATAAAGCGCTGGTTAGGCCACAACTGGAGTATTGTGTCCAGTTCTGGTCACCACACTTTAGGAAGGATGTGAAGGCACTTGAGAGGGAGCAGAGGAGATTTACCAGAATGGTTCTGGGGATGGGGGATCTTAGCTACAAGGACAGGTTGGAGAAGCTGGATTTGTTTTCATTAGAGCAAAGGAGGTTGAGGGGTGATTTGATAGAGGTGTACAAGATTATGACGGGTTTGGATAGGCTAGATGGGGAAAGGCTTTTCCCACTAGTTGATGGTACAAGGACTAGGGGACACAGATTTAAGGTTTTGGGCAAGAGATACAGGGGGATGTGAGGAAAAACTTTTTTATGCAGCGAGTGGTGAGGACCTGGAACTTGCTGCCGATGGAAGTGGTGGAAGAGGACACACTCGATGTTTTCAAGGGGAGACTGGATAGGCAGTTGAGGGAAATAAACTTGCAGGGCTACGGGGATACAGCGGGGGAGTGGGAATCACTGGATTGCTCTACAGCAAGCCGGCACGGACTCGATGGGCCGAATGGCCTCCTTCTGTGCCGTTATGACTCCACGAGGATGTGCTGTAACCCAAATCAGTCCTTCACCCATCCCAGTCATTGACGGTCAAAAGGTCACAAATGAGTTACTTGACACCAGAGGGGGAAATTTCCTCTGTGCTCTGAATAATTAAATCGTAAACTCATCGTCAAAGAACTCAGAGGAAATTTTCCGCTCACATTGCTTCACCTTAAAAAGATACTCAAAGCATTTTTTAAATCAGGTGTACAATTTTATTTTTCCACTTGAACATAAACTCCTCTATTTAAAAAAACACATTCTTCTTGGTTTCAGCACCCATAAGAACACCAATTTTGTGTTATTTAAATTTTGGCGTTTTTTTCATCTTATTTGCATTTATATTAAGCAAAGTGCATCTTTATTTGTCTGGTTTACACATTGCACAATACATAAATAATGCTATAAAACGTCTTCATATTTACAAGTAATATAATATATTTATATATAACATAAAATACACTTTTTCTTTTATTAAATCTCATTACTTTTCATCGAAAGCGTCTCTGCTGAATCCGAGTCCTTTAATACCACCACTATCGGTTATTGAGGAACACTTCCAGCCAGCAAGGGCAGCTGGTTATGAACTGTCTCGTGTAGCATTGGCCCCAGCCTTTTACAAAACTAATTTGGACGCTGAATCCAGACCATGGCTCGTGCGTGAAATCGTGGTCGTTGGGTCTCTGCAAGGTGTAAGACTTCTCGTAGTCAAAAGCCTTGATGGAATAGCCCGGGAACACTTTGTGAACCAGTAACGTCCTGGAGTCCGGGTTGTCCAGTGTGACCGACTTGATGAAGATTGGATAGTTGCTGCGGTTGTAGACCCACACCCCGTCCGGCTCTTGGCTCAGCTGGATGCCGTAGCCAATTTTGCTCCGGACTTTGGTCACCAGCTGGCTCTTGTTGTCCGAGTTTAACTGTCCCAGGCAGAATCCGTTCCCGTGAGGTAGATCGTAGAAGATATCGAGGGAGGGTTCTTGGACAGTGTACAGGCGCCCCACTCGTGTCCGCTCCTCCCAGTATGCAACAACGCACCAGTGCGACCGACTTCCCAGCTCCTGACTTATTCGGGAATCTGTGAGAGGAGAAGAAAAAGAACCCTTTAGCCTAGCAACCAAAATAGTGAAAAGACAGAAGGATTTGCTGTTTATTTTCAGGATTATCACCCAGTACATTGATAAACACACCATCGGGCTGAGGGGGGCGGGAATAACACTTAAACCAATATACTTCAAATTGTTCCCACCACCAGTGACAGACCTATAACCATTAGTACTTTACCCAAGTGTTACACCTAAATGCTCAATACACGGCCTACGTTTGGAACAATACTGAGAATCTCTAACTGTACTACGCATCTCTACATACTGCTGGGTGTTCTTCCATAGTTTAAGTGGACGTACATTACAAAAAATGTACACAACCATTGTTACGCTTTATTGGAATGTTAGCAACAGCAGATATTAATGCAGAGGCAAAAAGAAAAATACTGAAAATCTGAAATTAAAATATTTTATACTTGGCTTGGCAGGGTCTTTCAACTTAACTGGCAGTTCTGATTAAACACAGACACAGATATACATATGCACGCACAAACAGATAAGCACATACATACATACAGAAAACATCGATATGTAACCTGGCCTTGGTTTACATGGGTGAGGCTCAAACAGCAAATATTTACTCTATATTTTGTGTTGTCTAAATCTGCACAGTGAAAATGTCTTCCTATTAACCAGTGGCCTTGTCAATCCAGTAGTGTTTGCTTTTAATAGATGTGGTTAGGTTACTGTCATCGCTGATGTATGAATGTACTAATCTGTACCAGTGTGTACTCGTATAGTGAGGAAAAAAACACGGAAACACAGACACAGAAATAGACAGCAACAGAGACACACACATAAATGCAGACAGCAACAGAGACACACAGGCCGCAACACGGAGACACACTGAAACACACGGAAAAACAAGAAACACACACAGAAACCAGAAGTGTATGATGCCAAAGATCCAAAGTTATGCTCCCTCCCACTCAGCCATTCCAATTTTTTGGGTTCCTAAAGTCAATGTCTTAAGAGACAACTAGTTTCTCACACCTGAAACTTATATCTCTTACACTGCTGGCAGCAGCAAAACGCGGGGTGTAAACAAAGTGATAAAACTTCCTCTGGAGACCGTGCACACACCATCAAACGATGTGGTTTCTGTGGGCCCCTCTTGAAGCAGCACCACACAAACAGCAACATAAACAGAATTGGGCCATGTTTTCTTGGCTACTGGCAGGCTTTAACTCCCCCCATCCAGCTCCAGCAAAGCAGGTTTGCTTGGAGCCGGCCTGTACAAGCACCTTCCCAAACACCGGGGAGCGACTGAGGGCCTGTTAGACAGTTGCATACGGTGATTTTAAACTGGAAGAGGCCGGGCACCCCTGGTTTTGTTGTACCAAACCAGCCTGGAATATTTTTTTTTAAAATAACGTTGCATTCCAGTTAAGCAGGCTGCTTGGGGAGACGGAGTCTGCCAGAAAGCTCACCACTGCCGAGGAAATAACACCCCTTTAACTAACCGAAATGCAGTCTGAATTATTAACGTCAAAAACAGTGCATACACACAAACATAAATGTTTTATGAATGTCTGGTTTATTTACAGTTGTGACTCAAGTTTTTTTTCTGTCCCTTTGGAGAATCCAACAGCCCACAGCACTGTCTCTAAATGATGTCTGTGTGTGCTTGACACGTTGTGCCTCTGGCTCTGTCCCAGCAGCAGGAGCTAGGCAGCAAGCAATGGGGTTGGCTTGTTCACTTTTCCTGACACTACAATGAGGAAGTGTTGCCCTGCCCCTTTAAGTGTACCCTGTCACCCCTCCCCCAGCACCACCACTCCCTTCATTCTCGCCCCGCCCCTTGCAGTGCCCCCCCGTAACCCTCTCCAGCTCGACTACATCCAACTGAAATCCTGGCAGCGAACAAGAAGCAGGAAAAGGGAAAAAAAGAAAGGATCTGTGTCAAATTACTTCAAAACTCCCCTTCAAAAACGCTCCATAAAACATGCACCAAAATCAAATAGGAACATGTTGTTCAATGGGGTTCTCCCCCCCCGCAGTTCTCGACGTTGCCCCATAGCGGATAAAACAGGAATACATTCATCTCTCAAATGAAACAAGAGGGAAAAGAAAAACAAGGACAAAAATAATCTTAACAAACACCAGGAACTTTATTCCGCTCCCGAGACCTGACTGTAACCGCCCGTCTAGCGGAAGAAAATCCCAGATCGGCCGGGCCGGTTCCCCTTTCATCTTCCCAACCCTGCAAACCGCCCAGCAATTTTCAGGGAGACGTCATACAGACCCAGGGACGACCCAGGTTAGATCCTGGGCTATTTAATCCTAGCCAGTGTGGCACAGGGCCCGCTTTGATTGGCCTCAGCACCCCTCATCTGTAAGGGAGGGGAAAAAAATCAAGGCAAGCGTTCCTGCCCCTGATCTCTGTCCAGTGATACTGCCCCCGACCCCCACCCCCTCCTGGAAGGTACGGATAGGATTGGCTCAGTGTTGGTGCCTTGCCAAGCAATGTTCCCTTTCATTTTTTGTGTGGTGCGCGCGGCCCATTCAAAATACCGAGCATGCGTGGTCGCGCAGCTTAAAGGGCACATTGCTGCCAAGGTAGCACAGCCTCCTAACACTGTCTAGGCTCACACACATGGCAGCTTTTGGGACCGTAGCTCAGTGTAAGTCAGCAGCTTCGGGAGCAGGGTGGAAATATCTGTGTGTGCATGCTGGTGAGTTAGGTGAATGAATGTGTGTATAGGTGGGGGGAGTCATCACTAAAGACTCCGTGGGGTAGATTGTAAGTATTGGGGCGACTGGCCGATAGTGCCGGCCATGCCACTGGTGGGCACACTGCTGCAGCTCACCGGTTCTGGGCCACCGTGATATTGGCTGGCAGATGGGCCCCCGGAGTGGAGCACAAGATACTTCTAAACGTACCATTCTGGGTCCTAGTTCCACTGGGTAAAACTGGGCCCAGCACATTGCCTCCCAAAATAGAAATCGCGGGGGGTGCAAGGAGGGAACACGTGTAGATTGCTTTGCAATGCCAAAAGGCTAGATAATAGTAGGCATAAAATCTGAAAAGACAGCTATATTTCTCTTGACTCTGGCCCACTTCAATAGGACATGTTATGTATGAAGCGGGGGGTTGCTTGCAGGTTTGCAAATGCACTGTCAATAAAAGGAGAGACAGGCCACACAAAGGCGCTTCTGCTTAGCTGGCTGCTGGAGCCCTCCCATTCATTGCAGTAGCTGGGGCCTGAACAATAAAACAAGGCAAAGAAAGCAAGCACTGCTCCTTTTGTCTGCGAGAGCCTGTCTCCAGTGAATGAGGCAGACAGCTGATTACTGCTTCCTGCTGACATTCTTTATCCATAGGCGTAAGCTCCTCATCAGCCATGCAAATTACAGAGTGCAACTCTGTCCGCAGGGCAACTGCTGCACGCACTTCACTCAAGTAAGTTAAACCCTTAAAGGGAGGGCGGGGGACTTACAGTTTAAGACAATTTATTTCCAGACAGAGTATAATTGTCTTCGGAGTCTTCTTGTCCCATTTTTTTTTATATTATACGGTACATATAGATAATTATTTTATGCAATTAAAGATTTAGGTATAAATTTAGTGAAGAGGCCATCCATAATTTTCACGCAAATACACTTTGCGCACTTTAAAATTATTGTGCCAAAGATGACAATTATGCCTGGCTACTTATCTGAAAGAAACTGACAGCGAGACTTTTGGAACAAAAAGACAGGCAGGCTAGATGCAGCAATCGGGCCTTTGCAGCCTCTCACTTTACACCACACACTCTTTATTAACGATTTCGTTCAATGTCAAGCAACCGTTTTAGATTAATTTTGTGTTGGCGCTCAACATTTTCTGTCTTTTTTTTGATTGCGCAATGTACTATCTTGTGAATGGCTGACTGTCTTTCGGAGACTGGAACTGGCGGGTGCTCAGGGGTGTGAGGGATCGGAGGTGTTTGCGAATGTTTGCGGAGAGGTTTGAGGACCACTGCTTGACAGTCTCTACAGAAATTAAGGTAGACGTAGAAAAGATGTTTCCACTTGCAGGGGAGAAACAGAACATGGGGCCATAAATAGGGAATTCAGGAGAAACTTCTTTACCCAGAGAGTGGTTAGAATGTGGAACTCGCTACCACAAGGAGTAGTTGAGACGATAGCATAGATGCATTTAAGGGGAAGCTAGAAAAATACATGAGGAAGAAAGGAATAGAAGGATATGTTGATGGGAAGTAAGGTGGGAGGAGGGTCGTGTGGAGCATAAACACCAGCATGGATCGGTTGGGCTGAATGGCCTGTTTCTGTGCTGTAAATACTTAGTAAAAAAAATAAATGCTCTTAGGCTTCTCGGCCAGGGCCCTGCTCCTGATCACTGTCCAGCATATGTGTGTGTAGATGTCGTGTGAAGGCAGGATAGGGCAGCGCTGCAGTGCCGTCAATGGTCGAATGGCCTGCTGATGTTTAAAAGCGCACAGTTGAGGAAAGCCCCCTTGGAGCAAGGTACCGAGGGGCTGCTAGCGTCTCAGCAAGAGTCAGCGGCAAGTGGGGAAGGGAGTAACCGGGTGATGAGGTGAAACGAAGTGTAAATATTTTAAACATATTTCCTTTATCACAGACTCCTGTGTTCAGTGCTACAGGGTAAGCAGTTGTCTGCAGCTGTCAGTACTATCATCATGGTATTAACCCAGTACCTGTTACATAAAAGGCTCTCAGACAAATACCTTCAGCCTATTTGGCAAGGTGTTCCATTGTTCTTGAGAACTAAGGGATTAACAGAGATATATTCCTATTAAGCATATGAACCTAGAAATTGCTGTTGCCGATATTAGCAACTGAACGCTCAGTGTGATCGTATAAAACTCCTATCTCCTCCTCTATGTTAACGCAGGCAATAACCTATTTATTTGAAATGGGTTAATGCCTCCAGCTATCGCCAACTGAGAAAGGCCGGGAGGTTGGGATTAAAAGTAAAAAGATCTCTTGGTTGCCAACAGAATGGAAAGGTGGTTGGATGGGCTGGCCGGGTGGACCACTGCTGCTCCCGTGACAGGTTTATGGGAAAGGCAAATAAAGTTGTTTTTTAAATTACCTTTTATTTTAAACTTTCTTATTTTTATTTTGTCTACATCACAACAGTCGCTGCACTCCAATGTGTGCAAAGCACTTTGAGAGTTTGTGATAAGGCCTTGTATAAATCTTCATCTGGTTATAAATGTGCACACACAAGATGACTCAAGGAGGTGTTTTTGTTGGGGTGGGGAGGGGATGCCTTCATAGAAAAGAATCCAATGGGAAAAGCACAATTGGGTTTTCTATCGTACAGCAATGAATCCTTTACACAGGATGGTCGCGATATCATCACCCAGTTTGACGCGGTCGTATGAGAAAAACATTTTTAATACCTTTTTTCCCTATTAAAAATGTTTTTTTTTTAAATCATATTCAAGCATGGAGATGGGAAAAGCCTTCCTGCCAACTCTTTATGACTGAACCCATTGATAACCCTCAAGCATGTAAAATATTAAGGGGGAGGGGCAATGAAAAAATAAATAATCAAGTATGATTTTTTTTTTAAACACCGTCGACAGCCAAATTTTACTCGGTTCCGTAAAAGGGGGATGAGGTAATTGAAACAGAGCGAAGAGAAGTCACACTGAAAGGGAAAAGACTGGTAATCATTTCAATTCTGAACATGCGATCATTTTAGCGCTTGCTGGTTTTAACTGAACTACTATATTAGCGTCCGCGCTGTAACCAGTTCAAGGCCTTTTCCAGACAGGACTATTCCTTATATGGGAACATGTATCAGGAGCTACTGTGCTTGGTGGCAAGCCTTTTGTCCCTTCCAAGATGGTGTGCTTGGCCAACTTACTGGGCATCAGACGGCCCCTTGGTGGTCTACGTAATGTACACTAAGTGTTTTATAAACTTCACTATCGGTGTTATCACTAGGCCTCTCCCATCGTTCATGTTTTACAATAAACCTTGTGTGTAATACTTTTAAAATATTGACCTCAAATTGCACCTTCCAGTGCCCTCCCCCTAACAGTGACGGGCCTAGAAGGACCAGCGCAGCTTTTCGGATGAGAGGTTAAACTGAGGTCACTTCTGCCCTCTCAGGTGGACATTAAAGATCCCACGGCGCTATTTCGAAGAAGAGCAGGGGAGTTATCTCCGGTATTCTGGCCAACATTTATCCCTCAACTAATACTGCTAAAAACAGATGATCTGGTCATTATCTCATTGCTGTTTGTGGGAGCTTGCTGTGCGCAAATTGGCTGCTGCGTTTCCTACATTACAACAGTGACTACACTTCAAAAAGTGGCTGTAAAGCGCTTTGGAATGTCCTGAGGTCGTGAAAGGTGCTATAGAAATGCAAGTCTTTCTTTCTTTCTTCTTTGATAGCTCCTCCTTTAGATTGGAGAACTAACTCTGCAATATACTCTGAATTCCTCCCTCAATCGTGACCAACAAGAATTGCGTGTGTGCAGACCCGCAAAGCTTGTGCTTGTGAGGATACGTTTCAGTCGATGGACTTTCACTGATAGCGCCAGGAGGTCCCACAGGCCAGCTATATGGAAATGGCACTTGTAGCCTGTACAGGTGGATGGACAATTCCATCAAAAGCACTTTTCCTGATGTCAGTGCTACAATACAAGTGGGGCATAAAATGCTTTCTACAAACACAACCCAAAATCGGAAGGACACGCTCTGTACTTGTGCTGTTTTTCATAGTTGAAGTGGACATAGTACAAAAATATTGCACACCCACCATAACACTTTACTGAAAACCTCTCTGGTTGTAAATCCTGTGTCTGACAAGAAATTCTGTAACTTCTCTTTTCTCCTCTCTGACCACCACCCGCCCCCCCCCCCCCCGTGTTTTCCCCTCCCCCATTCCCTGCCCCTTCAATCCCTCCAACCATCCGCCAACTTTACAACTTAACAACCTGCAGATTGTGTTCCCGTGGCATCTGAAGGGGAAAAACAACACCACCGGCAGACTGGAGACAGGGAGCAGCCTGAAGAAGTTAATGATTACTTCTGTCTGGCTTTATAATCAAATCATTTCTATTCCTGATCACACGGCTTTTCTTCCCTGACGCACCACATAGGCACACAGTGAGGTTGCAGTTTGTGATAAATCACTCGCCGCCAGCATTTTCTGGGTGCATCTCCCACATCTTAAAAAAGTGTTTCTATCCTGGAGGTTTTCATTTGCAAGTAAGTTAGTCGTTGTCACGCCACCCCCCCACCCCCCGCCACCCTCACACCCCACCCCCACACTATACACACTCTCCAAACTATTCTGGCCTAAATAGCAGGTCGTGAAATCAGAACAGACAACTGTCTGTACTGTACCGGGTGAAATGGAGGCTCGGCAGGTCAGTGTGAAGGACGAAAGCACAGTCTGTGTGTTTTATTCCCCCTTACAGTCTAGCTGGAGCCTCTCTTATTGCTATTCGATCATTATTTCTATGACTCTCCAAAGGTTCAAAAGCTAGGGGACGTAATTTATTGAAATTAGAAATTTGGGACTAAACAGGAAGTTCAGTCAGAACTTGCTCCACACGTCGAGTGACCTTACGTTTTCAAGATTGTTCAGCTGACGGGTTCATCGCATTTTTTTTCACTCTAGCAAGTACCGGGGACACGAGTTAAAAATTAAAAAGTTCGGAACTATGAAAGAGAGAACTTGCATTTATCCGACACCTTATCAAGTCACTCAGGACATCTCAAAATGCTTCACGTCAAATTGTTTTCCTTGAGCGCAGTCCGCGTTGTTAGGTAGACAAATACAGCAGGAATTTTGCACACAGCAAGGTTGCACAAGCAGCAATGAGATGAAGGAGTTCATTTGTTTTTGGTAGTATAGAAGGGCAGTCGAGCAGAACTTCCATGTTCAAAATTGTGGAATAAGTTACTAGTAAATCAGACAGTGCAACTGTTCAAAGGGCAATGAGGTGCGTTCCTGGAGAGAAGTATATGGTGAGAAGGTGGGCAAGTGAGATCAATCGGTGTAAAAGTAGCCATTGGGCCACTACTCGAAGTGTCCCTCTGCCCATTCACGCCTTTTCAGATCCTTTTACTGAATTTTTAAAACTGCCGTCCCAGGGCTCAAATACCATCTGAGAACTCTGCACAAAACCCCTAATGCACCTCATGGCAAAATTCAATCATGCCCCTAACACTGAAGAGAATCATTGGCTGATGCTATGTCACGTGTCAGGACAAGCTTTAGAGGGTTTCTGCAATTGCATCCAACTTCTCCAATTGAGTATTGAACCGAGCATTCCACCAATTGGGACTGATCTGATCAAATCCTGTACAAAGTATGTGACAACTAACCGAAACCCTTTAATTGAAAATATCAATAATGCTGATGGTCAAACTATGGCACAGAATACCTTCCCCCTTTATTGTTTCAGATTCCTGGGTTGAATAGTGTCTAGGAAAAATGGATTTGGTTCCATTGTTGGGACAGGATGAAACCCAACAAAAGGAGGCATGAATGATTTTGATCCTCTCTTCCTCTATAAGAAGCTCTATACACAGAGAGGGACCAACGACATGGTTAGCAGCACAATGGCATCAGTACACCACCAATCACTTCCTCTGCTACTCATTTAAATCGCTCAAACCTCCTCCACCACCCCATGGCCAGTATGGCATTACTGTCATGGTGGAGCTTTCAAAGCCAAACCAGGCCTGAAAATGCCCCAGATACACCCCTCCTTCCCACACTTCAAAAACACGACCATTCAAGTCTCGCAAGAGATCTCATGCTTGCATGTGTTTGTTCAATTGACTGAAATCTGAAGTCAACTGGTTGAGCTTATCCATCTTTCATCTCACACAACAAGTTCCTAACTGTGCGCCGCCTTCTAACCGAAGTCTTCAGCTGCCATTCCTTTAATGGTTTCCCACGCCTTTTCAATGTGGTTTCAGAAACTGTCGCTGTCTGAAATACCTGCAGGGGATGCTGGGATACCATAATTTTTTCTGTTACCAAGATAGATTTCGTGATATGACTAAACCTGCTGTAGACAACCTTGGGAAGTCTAAGCAGAGTAAAGAAAAATTATCTTCAAACCCCCCCCCCACCACCACCCCCCGCCTCCCCACCCACCCACTGAGACCATGTTCAGCCTTCTTGATAAAATGCCAGCTGTTTCCCAGCTATTAGCTCAAAGTAAACGATGACATTAATAACAGCGCCCCACCCGCCAGAACTTTAACCAGCAGCAGACTGGAGGAACACAATGCGTGACTCAGGCTGAGTGTTTTGGCTCGTCTGAAACCGGAACAGCATCAGCCTTGTAGGATGTTAGTATGTCAATGTAATCTAATTGAGGAAATGGCAAAGAAACCTGAAAAGAGAGAGAGAGTGCAAACGAGGAATAGAGGCGAGTATTATGTAACTTGGTAGCGCTTGTGTGTATCAACGGTACTCAGTAGTTCTTAAGAGATTTAAACTGTGTGCGAGGAGCCTGCCTAAACTGACTACGACAAACAACAAAAGTCAAAACCCGCCAGGAAAAGCCACCTATGTGTTTTAATTAAAGCGTCTGGTAAATGAATTCAGAAAAGGGAAGGGCTGTAGCCCTGGGTCAGGAGGACTTCTATTGAAGCTGAGAGTGAGCTTGTAATGATTGAAATATTTTAACAACCACAAGCAGAAGTTGAATGTCGGTGCGCGGACGCACTGCTGCTGTCTTCAGATGGTTAAAACTGATAAGGTTTCCGGCGTTTGCTAACACAAATTGCAAGCCCTGGGGGAAACTCAGGGTTCTCCCCACAGCAACACTTTAGCCCACTGATATGTGATGGGCCTTACTCTTTGGAACTGCATTACTACCACACCTTTGAAGAAATCACCATTGTTAAGTCACAAGGTCATGGGGCCCTTAAAATTACCACCAGGCCCGGACATCACAGCCAACCCTGTTAAAATCTTCACTGGGCCTTTCAAGATCAAATCTCAACACAGGCCCATTACTGGGATTTTTCCCATTTCAAATCACAAGACTACAAGAAATTTGAAATAATTACCGAAACTCTTTCACAAGATCTGACGGATATTTAAGCTGGTTTCAAGCAGCGTGACAACCAGGCATGAGTGCATGTGGAGTCAAGTATGGCCGTGACGTCAACCTTCCCTTCTGTTCTTTTCCTGGAGAGATCGCCAAGAGTAGCGGTACAGTTCAGAGAGCCAAAATCCTTTCTGCATCCAGTAATTCAAAGGGATCTCTCCACTCTTCTTATGGTGCCACACACCTTAAAAAATATGGGGGCCAATTATCATAACTCTTCCCCCCCACATGCAATATCCATTTCCCAAGCACAAAGGTCATGGAAAAAAGTGGACGGAGATCGATTTGGCCAGGACTTCGCTGCCTTTACACTTCGCCCAAGATTCCCAAGGCTTTCCCTCAGGGGTAGAGCACATGAGCAGGCCCAGCACATTCATGCAAATAAAGTGGGCAGGGGCAGGGCAGAGATGTTCCTGGTCTTCCTACCTCAAGTTCCTGTTTATGGAGTCTAGGAGTGCCCAGACACAAAGCTGGCACTGGGGGGGGGGGGGGGGCTCACCAGGACCATGTTCAGATCAGAGGGTCTGAAGCTGTCTGGCTGCAAACCAAAGACAAAAGAATTTTTTTTAAATTAGGAATTCGTGGGTGTTGGAGAGCAGCAGACAGAAGGCCAGAGGCATGGGGTCAGGTATGCAAGTGCTGCTATCCCTGGCCTGCAGCTGCATTCCATTCCTCTTCCCCCCACCCCCGTTCACCAGTACTACACCATGCAGGGGCACCCCTGAAGCAATGTTAATGGCTTGAGACACCAAAATTGGCCACCGCTTGGCCTTGGTAGGTCAGTGTAACTTGAGGGTGGCGCCCTTGTCCAGCGCCAGGGCTTGGGAAGGGCCAGTAAAATCCAACAGCAGAAAGTAACCCTTGGGGAAGCAGCGAGGAGAGATGAGGGTTCCCGCCGCACTTCCGGCGAAGTTACGGTGACGGAGCGGGGGCAACGCCAAGGAATTCCCGGCCAGAGTGTTTCTCGGCTATTTCAAAAATGCAGCGATCTAATTAATAATTATTTGAAAAGCTTTCAAAGACACTGTTATGAAAATGTTTTTCCAACTCCCTGCATGCCACCATCTTGCATCTGCCACTTGCCCGCCACATCCCACCATTCATGAACTGTCGTTGACACGCCAGTGATTTTCCTTGCAGGATTGATACTTCCTTTTCAACGAGCTACAAGTTGCCTAGATCCTGGCCAGTTTTGACAATTCACCCTCATTCACTCTCCCGTGGTCCCCGTGCCTGTTGCCATTTTCAACTTCAGCTCCTCGGTGACTAATGAAAACAATGATTAAAAGCAACTTGTTGGCCGCAACGTCTGGAATTAATAAATTATTGATAATTAACGTGCCCAAACTTCATGAAGCACTCCAGGCAAGAACACACTACCTCTCATCATCGTTCCGTATCAGTCAACTTGTCCTAATCTGCTGGTATAGATAAAGTGTCGATAATTTCTGTCCTATAGTTTCCAAAGAAAATGTCCTCTTTACATACTTAGCTGGACTTCCACCTATAAACTAGTGGAAATCCTGCGCCATTGCTCATGGCAAGTCAGATGATATTCTGTTTTATAAGGAAAGGAGCATTTTACCACGTTAACGCCCAAGATAATATTGTTGCTAAGGTGGGGCTGTTTTTAAGATGTGCTATCTCTTTAAGGCCAGAAAGGCTGATTACTGTAAATGCTGAGGTCAATCAGAGGTTTACTGTTGATGACGTTAGTCTACAAATTGGCAGATGCTTGCACATTCCCAGTTCCAGGTCAGAAGAAACCAGTTAGTAATGACTGTATTTCTTGCCCCTTTTTTGAAATCGTTTTCACGCTCTGAAGTGTGACGTAGAGACTAGGGGGGGAAATTCAGTTGGTTGCGCCTCCCGTTAGCGCCTTAAGAGGGCGCTAATGGGGCGCAAAGCATCTAGCGCCCAGGCACGGCGAAGTTTGCGCCGCTCGCGAAATTAACTAGACATTTTGCGGCGGCGCTAAACACTACCGCCACGATCTCCTGCGCCGGCAGATCGTGACGTCAGTCGAGTGCGCAACGCCCCAGAGCGGATATTGAGTGGCACCCCCTGCCTTACCGCCTGACGCTAGCAACGACAGTTTGAGTGGAGCGTTCTGCAGTCATGAAGGGAAAGGGGGAGCGCTATTTAAAGGTGACCGCTTCCTGCCTTTTATTGTTGGTGCCATTTTTGAACTACGCATTCTGAGAGAGAGAGAGAGAGAGAGAGAGAGACTTCTGGAGAGTTTCAACGTTGTGTGAAGGAGTTTTGGGTACTGAGCAGCACTTTGCAGGTTCATTTTGATTTGCCATTCCTTGTATCGATTTAGAAGAGACTGTGGGGGCTGCACTCTGAGCTCTTTGCCTGGTACTCTCCATTGTTCTTTCCAGCAGATTTGATGTGCAGGTCTCTCCAGGCCGAGATTCAAGGCTGCAATTAGCAGGATGTGGATGGAAAGTGAGATTAACCATCCCCTTTAAGAACTGGCCCGTGCCATTGTGTGTGTGTTCCATTGCTGACAGACATTACATGAGCTTCGCCAGCGCTCTGAGGTAGCGCCTCGCTCCTCAGCCTTTGCGCCTTAAGACAGGTGTGAAGCGCCTGATTTAGCGCTCCAATCACCTCCAGGGGCGATAAAAGTCAAGTTTGCAGTCGGTGGCGATAATTAGTGCCAGGCACTAATCTTTGCACCCGGCCGATAATTGCGCCCCAAATGGGGCGATACTGAATTTCTCCCCCTAGATGTTGCAAAGTGGACTAAGCTCTTTCAAAGGAACCAAAGTGGGTGTTTTATACAGCTTCTGTACTGATGGGAGCCACAGTGAATTCAGAGTGTGCTATAGTGAGTGGAGGTTTGTTATGATTTGTGTGGGTGAGAAATTCCTCTCTTAATGAAAAAGAGGAGAATGCCCGTTCGCTCTCCGTAATTGATAAGCCACGAATGAGTCACAGGAACACACAGCTTTGAAACTTGTGATTTTTTTTAAAACATTAATTACGGAGAAAAACTGGTATTTTCTTGTTCTTTGTTAAGAGTGAGCGACTCACAGTGTCTTTTATCAGTTACTGTGAGTAGTGTCTTATACAATTTCACATCATGACTATCTACCTGCTGTTCCCCTTCATGAAGGCTAATAGTGGGACATTGCAACGTTTACAAAACTAGCGGTTCTAAATGACCAAAAAAGAGGTGACTGAGACGCTGAAGTGCGCACTTTATCATATTCCCAGGATTTCAAAACTGAAGAACTGCCTCGCTCCCTCACATCTTCCTCCCGGACACAATCTACAGGCTTTTAAAACCCAAGCTAGGCCTCACCAAACCACAAATTCCTGATGTAACTCTCCTATTCTTTTCGACAGTAGTGGTGCCCTGGACTCGTAGACCTTCGCCTTTCACTTAGGCCTCTTGGTAATAAAACGTTAGGATTAGGGATCAATTCAGCAAAACACACTTTTAGCAGAATAATAATTTATTTGGGGGGGGGGGGGGGGGAAGAGAGGGAAGGGGAGTCTAAGTGAAGGTGTAATTTTTTTCCTAGTTCGTGCTGATGAGACTGGGTGGAGCCCAGTGCGCAAGGCCCAGAGGACTGGGACCAAACCCAAGTGCAAATCAAAACCAGCTCTTCAGCCAAGAGCTTCCTTGGCTTCACAGCAGGGAAGGAAACTGGGAAAGGAATGAAATATCCATAAACAAGAAGCAGACGACCACATCCCTCTGGGTAATGATCAAGGCCGTATTCAAATTGAAGAGAAACGTTACCATCCTACCATCGGGAGGAGAAGAAAAAATTAAATAAATACAACACAGTACTTTCATTGTCTGTCTTCCTCTCTTCCATTCTGCCTTGAAAATGTCTCTAGTCAGTCCCAGGTCTGTGTGCATAGGTTTTATCCTCTTGCTCTGCGCTGCCTTAGCAAGTTTGTATTTTTTTTTAAGTATACTAGCTCAGATTTCTTCCTTTAATGCTCCTATCACACTATTTGAAGAAGAGCGGGCAGTTATCCCAGTGCCCTGACCAACATTTCTCACTTAACCAATACCATTAAAACATATTAACCAATTCATCTCACTGCTGTTTGTAGAACCTTGCTGTACGCAAAATGGCTGCTACATTCGTGTACAAATGGGGAGTGCAAATCAAAGTCACTCCTTGATAGTGAAGTACTTTGGGACCTTTCTGACAGACATGATCAAATGCCAGGCGTCATTTCTTGTGATGCAATCTGATTTCCTGCATACAGCCTAGAAAAAGGAATGTGCAATAGGCAGAAATGTGCCTAGCTTTGATTTTAATTTTTAAGATAAATTCTGAAGAAATTTGCATGCGTCAAATAGTGTCGAGTGACCTCTGCTGGAAAGGGCATATGTGGATGTTGAGTTTGGCTGTGATGCCGTACACAGTCAAATTGCCTGCCAATGTTCACAGTCTAGGTGTACACATGAAGAACAGTCACATCGGAGAAGGACTAGAGGGCTAGCTAGCTGAGGGAGCACATCCTAACAAAGAGAGAAGAGGGTAGCAAAATAAAAATAAATCATATTCAAGCCAGCAATATATATAAGACAAACCAGCAACATACAGACAGATTCAGGGAATATTCCATCTTTTTTTAACTGCATAGTTTATATTTTTATATTACATTGTTATTAAAACCTATGCTTAAAAAAATTGCTAAGTAGCGATCGAAAAGATTGTCATCATGTTTGGACAAAGAAGAGCCTTCTGACGACACCTGTTACTATGACAACGCCTCCTCTAACAGAATGTTACAGGTAAAGGTCTGGAGTTGATAAGAAGTGATAACTGATAGGGTTGAAACTAAGCCTTATTGAGCGTATTGGCACCAATATACTACAGGAAAATTCAAACTTAAGTCAATACGCTTTGATATTATGCAACATACTTCTTGTGTGATACTCAACATTCATCACTTTAAACTGCTCCCAATGGCAGTAAACAAACTTGTAACCAAAAGCACTTCATCTAACGTTCAAAATATTTTGTGTAGAAACAACCCAGGTTTTAAAACACAAATCTGATTATTTGCTGCTTGTTTTATTCAGGTGGAAATAACGAAAATGTTACACACCCATCATCTACTGAACACTTGGTGACAACAACTGATGCAATGAGGACATGTGTTGTTTCCCTCTTCTCTCTGAAATGGGTCATTCCTATGGGGTACAGTTCCTCACCTAAGTGGTCTCTCTTTATGTATGAGCCCAAACAGTGATTTTTGGCAGTGATTGAAGACGGCATTTCAGGTGAGCCAATCCTGTTTTCACTTAATGTTGCATTACCGATGAGCCAATCCTGTTCTCACTTAAAAGTTGCTAATTCCTCCATTCCCTAGCTCAAATCCCTAGCACTGAGATCAACTGTATCACCCTACTGCCAACATGGTTGAGTCAAATAACTCCACACACACCTGGGACCTTCTGGTCTGTGCTACAGCCATTACCTACTAGGTCTTCAGAGAGCGCAAATAGCTTATAAATGACCAATGTTTAAGAGGGGTTGATTGTAGCAATGATTCATATGCATTCCATTTTTCTCATTTTAACTGGGAGGCACAGAGCTGCTTCTCTGGTTAAACCATCTGCCATGAAAAAGCATGAACTAGGGATAACCTGAGAGCTAGATGACTCTCAGAAGGAAAAAAATACACATACACACACACACACACACAAGAGGAAACATCTCTATGACAGCGGGCAGGCAGCCAAGCCAGTGCCTGTGGGTCATTCAATCCCGACTCCAGAGCTGAGCCAGTGTCAGCGCAGTGTTACAGTATTCTTTTTCACAGTGGAGCGCAAAGGTCAGTACAAGACGGCACCAGCAGGCATTCCATGTCCTCTCGGTGGAAGGCAACTGTGACGTGCAGCTGATAAGAACCCTCTGGCGCCCTCTTCTCCCACAACCCCCCGCCACAAATAGTCCTGAATCAAGAGGTCAGCTTCTGCATGTGACCATGGCCTCAACCAAAGGCAAAAAGCCAAGAGGGTCATCCTATCAACTGCTACAGAGACGGGACTTTTGTTGGCTGCTAGTTCAGCACAATGCTGAAATACGTCCTTGTTTGTCTAATGCCTCTCTTGACCTTTCTGCCACTTGGCAAATGGCCTGGGGTCAAGGAAGCCAGAAGGGCACACATGCCCTCTCAGGACCTGAGTTAATAAAAAAAAAATTGTTTTGTGAGATTACTACATTTCTTTGGCAAGTTCCAGACAAGTTGGCAGCAATGTCCAGAACAAACTATAAGATAGCAAACTGTGACTGCAGTGACTGTTTAAAGGGGAAGTAGTCTAATGAATGCCCCATAATACTAAAGTTTCTAAAAGGCTGGCGTCTTTCACTCATCCCTGCTTTACACGGCAGTACTGCTGGTCACAGTCTAGAAGCAGACATTAGCCCCGGTGTTTCCTCCGAGCCGCTCCTGCTCTGCTGCCGTAACACCGCTGGAAGTCGAGGCGAGCGCAGCTTCAAGGAAATTCTGGCCCAATTTAAGCAAAGTTCCCGCACCGCGTGGTGTCATGAATTCTTCTCCAGTGATCATGAATTCAGCCAGTAAGCAGCCCTGCCCATTCATGATGTCACTGGGGACTAACTAAAAACAGGGCAAGAATCAGTAACTGAGAGCCATCAGTAAGTGTATAGGTATTGGCCTTTAGAACCTTTAGAAATATCTGGCGTCTGTGCTGAGTTAACTGATTTCATCTGGGGCAGCGGTTTGTGGTGCCACGATGGGCTTTAGTAGTCTTGTGCTAGGGAGGTGGAAAATCAGCTAGGATCCCCATTCCTAATCACTGCTGGGGTGACCACTGCTGGAAGTGTGCATCGGTATTGGGGTGAAGACAGGGTCTGGCTCGCTTGTGATGTCCTCCTACACAGGTCGACAGTCCCCTTACATTCACTGTCTAGGCTCACAGATGAAGAATGATCACTTGTATGAGGTACCAGAGGGCTTTTGGCATCCCTGAAAGTAAATCCTCCCAAAAAAGGGTCAAGTAAAGAGGACAGAAAATTGGATCTTTACAAAATTGTTATGTGGCAATTCTGTAGAATACATTTCCCTTTTACTTTCACTGAAATCCAGTTGTTGCAAAATATTTCGATTTTTATGAACTTCATCTTGGTGGGGATGGAGGTATGTGACGGTTTGAATTGAGGAGTCTCCCAACCAGCAGGCTGCAGTTTTGGATTTCAGCCTCATTTGGGCAAGTTTTGGTATCAAGCCACTAGTTAAAGCAGCGTTCTGTGGTTCTTGGAGGGGCGTCGGGGAGGGAAAGAAAAAGAGCTGTAGAAAAAAGCATTGGGACTTGGCCCACCAAAACCAGGTGGGACCAAGTGATCATAACCCGACCCCAAGTGTGAACAGCAAGTCATAGCCAGCAAACGGGAGGAAGAGATGGGTCTTATTTCCTTTTAACGAAAAGATATCTAGGCCAGGGTAATTCAACGAAAAAAAAGTGTGTGAAGAGTGTTACAATTTTTTTAAATAAAAATTTGAAACATGAGCCTTTATGGGGCCTCTTCAAATGTCAGACCCCTGCCCTCTTTCCCACATCCTGCTGCAGATCCTACAAAAAGAAGAAAAGAAAAAGCCCACCCTGCCTGCAAAAGAAGGGGCCTGAAGCCAGGAAGGCAAAGCGCAAGAAGGAACTGGAACTGGGACGGGGAGGGGGGGTTGTCGAAGGCCAACAGCTACAGGCAGACGGTGCCAAGTCCTAGTCTCCGCACTTCACTGGCCGGCTACATTTTGTTCTAGTCACGTGATGTGTGAGAGGCTAGTTGCAAGGCTCCCAGTCTGGCAGACGGCCTAGAGAGCAATAAAGGCTTTTCATGGCTGAGTTAACCCTTCAGTAACTTCCTACAGACTGCTTTCTTTTACATTCAATAAACAACCCAAAAAAAATCAGTGGCTTCGATGGTCGAAAAAGACTAAATTCACAGCAAGCACAGCGGCACCATTTTTTAAATATTTAAAACTACTGTTTTTCAATGTCGATATCTTGCAGAGGATACTTAAAATTATATTTTTAAGCATTCTTCTAGTGTATTTGTGCCCTTCAGTGTCCCAGAGTCAGTCTATAAAGGGGGGGGAGGAGGAGACAGCCCAGTCTGCATATATTTAAAAACGGAAGCCTTAGCAAAGGGCCCGAACTCAAAATGTCTAACACAACGACCCTAATGCAAGAGCACACAGGCATTTGAGAGACTATTCTCTCCACTCCACAAGTACAGGACAAATTAACTGTTGCCAAGGTTCATAATGATTGCGAGAGTTAAACCCTTGATTCACCCCCCACCCCCCCCAATCGCCCACCCCCTCCGCAGAACTAAACAGATTGAAGTGTTTGTCAGGCAACCTTCCAGTTACCTGCTAATGTACGATTCACCCATCACATCTCCCCTTTCAACCTGTCCACACACAATGAGAGCGGAGCTACACATCGTATGTCTATCCTACCGCTTAGATCAGTTAAACCTAACAACGGGCATCCCAGAAATGTATTGATACATTAGAATTTTACAGAAAACGCTTTAAGATATGAGAATATTGTGAAAATAAGGAAAAGCAAACTAAAGGAGCTGTGACTGTATTTCTTGACGGTGATGATTTTGGCTTAAAGAGGGTTAAAATAGTGTCTCAAAGGTACCGTGTGTCTTCACTGCTGAGCCCACGCTCAGACTCTCTTCCCCCCTCAAAAGTTTCATACACGACATGAAAGGGCACAACCAGTGAATTAAAGGTCATCTCTGTGCTTCCAGGAGGAGCCACTTCTTTGTCGAGGCCCCAGGGATTAAACTCAAGTGTTCAGTTTTTTTCCTGTAGTTGTCAGAGGAACTCAAGTCAGTCCCTAGCTCCAGCCTCCAGACCTCCCTCCTGCCCTGAACTGAGCCTCATTCATTACTCTAGCCGACTCGCTCTGCATTTGCCAGGAAGAGACAGGAATAAATAGAGAGAGAGAGAGAGACAGACAGACAGACAGAGAGGTAATGACAGAGAGAAAGAAATGAGAAGTCGCACAACACCAGGTTATAGTCCAACAGATTTATTTAAAATGACAAGCTTTCGGAGCTGTTGCCCCTTCGTCAGGTAAAGGTACAATGGAGAGAAAGAAAGGGAGGGATAAAGAGTGACATATAGGTAATAGAGCGGGGAGACTGAAAAATGTAGAGATATGGAAAGAGGGACAGAGTTAAGGGCAGGAAAAGATAAAGAGACAGAGAAAGGTACAGAGGGATGGGGATACAGAGGTAATGACAGAAGGAGAGACAGACAGACAAATAGATTCAGAAAAAGAATAACAGAGTATGGAGACAGCCAGATTTGGGAGTTAGAGCGAATGCGACAGAGAAGAGGGAGAGACAATACAAGAACCAGATAAAAGTAAATACACAGATGGACAGAAGAGAGAAAGAAAGCCGGAGAGATTAAATGAATACAGAGATAGCGAAACTGAGAAAAGACAAAGAGGGCCAGACTTGGCAGGCACCAAAGGGTAGATTGAGCGAGGCTACAGGCCCAGTGATCGGAGAATCCGGAATGGAGCTCACTGCACGTCATTCGTTTTAATGACCCAAAAACTGGGAGCAACACAAATCAGGTGCAAAGAGCTCCACTTCCAGCTCTCCAATCCATGCTCACTTCGAGCATCGCTCCCGCCAGGCTCATGCCTAACCACACTGAATGTACCCTGAAGAGAAATGCAGACACACTGAGATCCAGATTGGGGGACAGAGTGAGCCACAAAGACTGGAACAGAGACATGAATATGCACAGAAACACAAAGGCTGAGACAAAGGAGAGACAGAGCAGGAAACAGATAAAGAAAAACAATGAAATATCCAGCAAATTAAATCTGTACCAATTCAACTCGTACAACATTTCAGGCAGAAGATAATTCAAATGGGTTACAAAGTGTAGATTTTTTTTTTAAAAGCTGAGCAAATGCCTTTGATCCCTCAAAAGGGATTTAGTAGCTTCCAAAGACAGTTGTGGAGTTTTGTATCAGACCGAGGTGAAGCATCTGATTGGAATCTCTTGTTTCTCCCTCAGCTCGCACTGTACCCCCCACACTCGCACTGCACTGTCATTTAATACTGATTTGGGCATGTCCTGGGTAGGGGCAGAGGTGAGTGTAAGCACAGGGGATATCAAATTCAGGCTTGACCAATGGACTTGTCCCTTGAATTTGATCTCTAATGTAAATAACAGAATTAAAAAAAAGAGACACAAGATATATTCAAGTGACAGGGAAGGAGACAGGCAGATAGAAGGAGAGACAGAAACCGACAGAGAGAAATTTGGAACGGAAAGAGAAAGGAGAGACACAGAAAGAAACTAAAAAAGAGAAGGGTGGGGGGATAAATACAGATAACTCAGTGGGAAAATGCGCTGGGTGATGTGGTGCAGGTAAGTCCCAGGTTTAATTCTTGGTCTGTCCTGAGTTAACTTATCTCAGGGTGAGTCAGGATGCTACAATTGGCCTTGTCATTCTGGACTAGGAATGAAGTGGGGGGGGGGGGGGGGGAGGAGGGAGGAGGGAATTGGACAGAGATCGTCACACTTCTGATTGCTGTCCACTGACTTCTGCTGGAAAATGTACGTGCGTGTGGTCTTTGGGCGAGAACAGGATCAGAATCGGTTGTGATCACTTCCAGGGAAGAGTCTCCTGCCAACGCTTCCAGCCTACGGTTGCACCGGAAGAGCAACCACTCGGGCAAGGTACAGGAAGGCAGGCGGCAACCATTAAACCATCCCTTTCTCAGCACCTTCAGGGAGGAAGGGAGCAAGGTGGGGTGGCGGGGAGGCGGGGGGCGGTGGTGGAGGGAGGATGGGAGTGAAGCAGGTAGCAATAGATCCAACACCATCACCCTGCTCTCTGTGCAAAACACAGTAAAAGTGCTTTTCAACAGAGTTCACTCCAGCGAAAACACACTGTAAAGTTGATTAAAAACATTTTTATTTTTAAAAACAAAGTCTTCCTTTGTGGTTTTCGGCTATCAAAAAAAAATCTAGCAATGAGAAGCAAAAAAGCCAAGCACAATCCACACCACCCTGCGGTCTCTGCTGGCGCTTTCAAAGAGAAACAGATCCAGCAAGTCTAGTACTCCACAAACAGCAAGCTCGACATTTAGCAAATGCAGAAGGAACAGAGCCAGAAAGACCCTTGAAAAGCTGAGCTGCCTTAAATATTCACAGACAAGACATTGATTTAAAAAAAAATCAAGTCTGGGTGGACGCGCGCAAACTTATAGAGGCCCTGGGCATTTCAGACACTGAAGGGTGGGGGGGGGGGGGGGGGGGAATAAGAGGATTAAAAAGCTTTTACATTAATATTCCTCTACTTTTTTTTAGATCAATTCCAGTCGACACCCAAACCAGTTCAATCGCCTGCAGATCCCAGTGGGACAGCCATCGTGAATTCCCGACTCTTTGCTGTTTGTTTCTACACTATCCTGGTCAGCATCAGCTCCTTCCCTGCAGCATTTTACTCTCAAATACCATTTCCTGCACCCCTCCCCCTGCAACCCCCTCAGCCCCTCTCTTCCCCACCAGTGGGTCTGATGGGCGAGATGTTATCAGTAACAGGAACCTTTCGAAAAGCCCCTTTTTAAAAGCGCGTACTTTCTTTGGCTATTCCATCAGGGATCTTGAGGAACTCTGTTCCCCCCCCCCGTCTTTCTCACATCCCTCAGATCCAGGAGAAAAGTGCACATTTCAACTCCAGCTTTAGATCGTTCTGCATTTCTAGAAATAAACTCATCTGGACAGTTTTAAGAAAAAGCAATTGTTTTTCTGGTGCAGCAGAGCTCTCGTTAAAACCCTGCTATCAAACGATAGCCAACTCCTCTTAACTCCAACCCTGCGATCAAACAATAGCCAACTCCTTCTCTCTGGATATTACATCAAAAGAAAAACAAAACACGAGAGAGAGAGAGAGAGAGAGTCAGCGTCCCGGATGCTTTTTTATACAAGTCTCACATCCACTGAATAGGCCTTCAGGTCAGAAAGATGGATTCTATAAAGCAGTGACAACCCCTTCCACGGCTCACTGCTGATTTCCAAGCCACCTGACATGACTTGACCGAGGCGCCCGGTTACTGGAAAGTCCAACGTTTTCTTTTTAAGTTACATATTTACTCCTTCCTTCCCCTATTTGCAAAAGCATTCTTCTCCCTCCGCCGACCCTCCATCCTGCAACTTATGGAGGCTTTCCGTCGCTACCCAGGGACGACGGCCACCCTTTTACAGAATCGATGGAATCAGCAGTGGTAAGCAGGAAAATACGGAGGCTTGCTGAGCCCACGCCTCCCACTGGCGTTCATATGCAGCAGGTAAGGAAAGGGCAGATGGTGACCATCTGGTTGGGGACGGGGGGACTAGAGGTTAGGCTGGAATCTGGCAATGGGCATTACCGCCTGATTTCCCCCCACTTTCCACCACTATCCCACCCGGTCTCAGAGGAAAATCCAGCCCATCGTGTCTAGAGATTTTGTACATATGAGCAATTTATCAATAATTGTTGGGAGAGGGGAGACATGCAATAGGAAATCATTTTTTCTATAGCGATTAAGTCAGAGGCCACTTGCCTGGAGTCCTTCTTCACTCACTAAAACAGCAAAAGCCTGGCCATGCAGGCAAATGCAATTCCGCCTTCTTGTACTACCCATTATTAGTCAATGGGTCTAAGTGTGCAGGGCGGGTCGCATTACAATGGCACACGTTGCTGCATAAGGCTCATCATTTTATCAAGCTCCCCCCAACTTTGCCAAGTTAATGGTAAAAGTAGACCTAACAGTCCAAACTCCACCCACTCACACACTTCGCCATTTTCTCTCTCAAGAGTCAGAAAACAAGACTGTTTTTAACTGAGGTTACACCTAATTATGCCGGTTTACTCAGCCCCAGTTTACAGATATTAAGGATTAAGACCAGATTAGTGAGGCGTGTTGCATTTTTTTTAATATCAGGACTGAATTTGTTCCTGACTAAAGTCATAAGCCACAGAGTGTCTGATCTCACGTAAAATGTCAATAAAGTGTCCATTCTGACTCCTGGCATGTACAGAGAATCCCTTTGCTATTACTAACTCAATTTCAAAGCCCTCGTTGAGACAGATTCCCCTCGCTGAAACAGCCATACAACACATGTCCCACTCATTACTCTAACTCAGTGTCGCCGCTAGGCTTCTGTGACTACTGGTGCCGACATGCCATATAAAAGACTTGAATGAACACACTTGAAAGCTACATCGTCCATTCTTTCTGCAATACTCTTAATTAATCCGCTCAAATTGCTCCCACTGCCAGTAACAGACCTGTAATTATCAGTGCTTCAGCTCAAAATCATCACTCCAGACACAACTCATATACCACGAAGCGTTTTCCACAGTTCAAATGAACAGAGCACAAAAAATATCACATGCCCGCCGTTAAGTTTAAGCGAACTCCCAACCGACAGAATTGAGGCAGCTCCCCCTGTATCAGGACTGCACTGTGCCGGTTAACAGCGGTAAGTGGGGCTGATTGTTACTTTGAGTTCCAACAACTTCCTACAATGTAGCACCACAGTCTAAAATTAACTTGTTGGATCCTGACCAGAATGTTAGTCACTGAAATATCAACTCGTACATTTTATTTGAGAGAGAGAGAGAGAGAGAGCTAAGAGAACCGCTGGCTCAGGAGGAGATTCTGCGTTTGCATCCTCATTCGTTTCCTATTGTCAAATAGTTCACTCGGTATCGCGGTCTTTTAAAATTTCCCACAGACTTGCTCTCCAGCAATTAGCTGGCTCCAAACACACTTGTGTGGGACCCGGCTAAGACTTGCAAACGAGACACACAACTGGCCAAGTATGTTAATGCATCAACACAATGTGCTATGGAAAAATAGGATGACGGGCTGGTTCCCTCCACCCCGCCCCCCCCCCGCATCATAATTCGCCACATGATGGATTAAGAACATTGGAATGTGGAAATAAGGAAGGCATTTTACCAAGGACAGCAATGCCCCTTTAAAATCCAAGGGATTTAGTCTCATTGACGTATTTTATTACATACATCTGATGGAAAGCCAGCTCCAAGTTTCGCAAACAACCATCATGAAATGCTCCTCTACCAGTCAAAGCCCTGCAGAATGGGAACCCTTCGACCCAGTTTCACCTCTTGGGAGCCCACACACAACTGCAGCCCACACCTGGGCGGGGCTGGGAAACTTCTGCACAGAGAACAAACCTCACCACAAGTTTGCAATCCTCCTTGGTTTGCAATTTAAGATCGGCCGCTTCAATAACTGTGTAGCTGCAGCTCCAAAAAAAACACAACCGAGTCGTAAAATGAAAACATCAAAAACTGCCCTGTTTCAGCAGTGCGGTTTGGTTTAGGGAGTCCGCCATTTTATCTGCTCAAGCCATTGACTTCCTGTTTTTATCCCATCCACTATCACAGAACGCCACAGCACTGGGATGAAGAGCACCAAGTAGCATCAAGAGCATGCACACCCTGTCACCATACCGGGCTAGCAAACTGTGAATCCCTTCAGAACACATACGGACAATATAACATATGCAAAGCAGAGCTTTCTGTAACACTATTAGAGGCAGCAATAGAACATTATACCCCAATATTATTTATCTCGACTACCACACTATAAAGTATACCTAGAATATAAAGTATACATATCTAGAATACTACACTACATTGTACACCGTACTGTGGTTTTCTAGGTGTACACTGAGAATATTGCAATATGATGTACACTTAGAATACCAAACTACACTGGACACTTTGAATACCACAATATAATGCACAATATAGTATGCACGTGGAATACTATATAACATTGTACATCTCGAATACCACAGTATGCTACACACCCAGAATACCAAGCCATATTCTGGTACTGATCCATGAAGTTCAAGACATCACCGTCCCTGTCCTTTCCTCTCAATGTGAGTAGTGGGGGAGATTTTTGTCTTCACTGCCTGGGCAGTAATCTGGCGGGGCAGATCGGCCACCCATTAAGGAACCCGTCTGATTTTCATCCCACTGGAATGAAGACCAAGCAGGCAATCTGCTCCGCCAGATTACAGCACAGGCAGTGAAGACAAAAGATCCACCCAGTGATCGCAAACCTCCCCCTTCCCCCACACACATAAACCTTTGCTAAATAATGATTATTTTTTTAAATTGTGAACATCCCGTTTTTAACACTCAAGAGGGATCGCAGTATCATTAACTGGCTGAGAATGCTACATAGTGTCTCTTACCTGAAAGCCCCCCAGGGGCCATATAATGAGTTCCCCCAGTTTCAGTAGAGGGAGGCACAGAGTCTGGTGAATCTGCTGTAAGCAAAAGGAAAAACACACATTAAAATAATTAATAACATTTTTTTCCTGGCATCGTTTGAATCATTCAATCTGGAAGTCACCTCTAATTACATGCCCTCTGTAGTTAAAAAGCCTACTGACGCTCACTGACTAGACTCACGTATAAAGAACAGTTACTTCAATAAGATACCAGAGAGCCAGTGGTGTCTATGGAACTGTATCCCAGCAAGTCACTATCGTGAAGAGTTGGGGAAGAAAAAAAAATACCCACAACTTATCACACTTCTCTCTTCAAATATCGAATTCCCATCATCTCTTTCACAGCCCAATTACTCCCAGTTCCACTTTCAAACTGGCTGCTAGGAGATGCGAGATTGTTGCCCAGGGGTGACACATATAATCTCTGACCTTCTCTGGGGGTGTCTGACTATTGCCCCATCCTTCTGACTCAAAGCCTACTTCAGGAGCTCACCAGGTAGGCAGTCAGAGAAAGGGACTGTGCCTCTTCAAAAATTATCTCTCTGCCGAGGTGTGATAAAGGGCAGTTGGAAAGATTAACTGTAATCATCTGGCTGTGTTCTCGGACTATATATGCTGTGTCTATATGTATCTCTTCACTTCACCTGACGAAGGAACAGCGCTCCGAAAGCTTGTGATTTCAAATAAACCTGTTGGACTATAACCTGGTGTTGTGCGACTTCTCACACCTCTTCAAAAAGGCAGGGAGGGTCAACCTGTTGAAAGGGTGCTCCCTCCTTTATTTCCCTCAAAGCTTATCCTGACAATTACCCAAGCCTGTTCCGCAAGATGCTCCAATCTACAGAGAGAGAGAGATGCAGCAGGCACACACTTGCAGAAGTATGGTAGGAAAGTTGTACTGGGGAGGTTGCATCAGTGGGAGGGAAACACAGCTCACACAGTCAGGGCTACAGTGCCAGTTACTGATGAAAATGTAGCGTAAATGACAGAAATCCATCCAGCCCTCAAAGGGTTAACCTTCATTTCCCTTTTCCTGCAGCCCATTTTTGACTGAGCTGATGAAAGCCATCTCCTAAAAAGCTTCAGCCTTGTTTTCATGCCACAGTTCCACATTAAGAGCTGGACAGTGAGGGAGTGATGTGGGCCCATTTTCTTTGGCTCCTCTCCAAGCTATCTCCATTTCCCAGCCAGCCGCACTGAAATACCTCAAATACTAGGCGACGCACTAAAACCCAGAGCTGTGTGGCTTTTGAGAAGACCAACCCCTGATAAGACTGGGCACAATTACAGGGTGTCTCCAAACATCTCTCCTTTCCCTCTTTCGTTATGAAGGGATGTTTGTTGCTTCAGGAGTATAACATTCAAATGGTGCGGTGAACTTATTCAGGCTTCAGCTGAAAGCTTGTCGACAGATCTGCACAAAAACTACCTTTAACCCACATCAGCCTCCTGCTGCACTGGCTCCAAAATCGACCCAGCTCATATCACAAGAAACTTTTCAAAGAAAGCCAGCCCCTGATAGTTAACAGCCAGGGGTATCTCATAACCAACATGGGGCCATTACTGTACTCTTATGTCAGAGTAAACTTTGAAGGAGGGCCTGTTTTTAAAAAAATCATTACCTGAAATATTCAGGCAAGCTCTGCTCCTGGGGCAGCCTAGGCCAAAAAACTCCCACTGTCAGTGTTCATCGAATTTCTTCCTTGAATTGGCCTCAGGTTCTTTTTTATCTGTTTTGTGCCTCTCCCAGGAGCTTACATGGCTGCTGAAGGTTGGGGGGGGGGAAATGCTCAATTGCAACACAACTGTCTGGGACGGGCTCAATAGACCAGCTGGTCTTTTCCTGTCTCGCCATTTTTGTATGTTTGTATGTATCGGAAGCAGCGACGGTACACGCCAGCAGATAAATTATCTGCAGCACCATTTCATTATAACACTGTTGATTTCTGAAATGTTGGTTTTGTTTCTCTCTCCCTCTCCCCCCCAACCAAGGCACGGTCTCAAGCTGGGGTAGTTTACAGGTACCAGAGACCCTCTGGTATGTCGCCCAATTATGTGAGCTCAGACATTTCAGTGTCGCCATGGTATTTTTTTTTGGTGTGGGAGGGGTGGAAATTGTAGCCGATGTCTGATCTGTTCTCACCCAATAAGTTGCACACATGCACTTTCCAGCAGGGATCACCAGACAGTAGCAGGACTCCCTCCCTGACCCAGGAGCATTGACATCAGTTGGAGCACCCTTTAACATCACCCCGCTTGTGCTAACAGCAAAGATTGAGTGTTGGAGCTTTCTGCTTTGTTTGACTCAGTTCCACACTGGACAGCGCCTGTATATTACCTTTCCAGCATTTACAATTTTTCAAAAATAAAATTTTTCTTCAAGACATAAAAAAATAAATGTCTATAAGTGCCTAATTGTGTACTACAATGGGGCTCTCCTTGGGATTCCTGCTTAGCCACATTGTCTTGTAGGACTGCTGGGCAGAAGTGAAGTGAGGGTCTGTTTAATAAAAAGAAACGCCTATGTTGCCAGTGTCTTTTTTTGAATAATTAAATCCCTGATTATAGCCCAAAGGGAACCAATTGGTGAACTTCTGTCTTAACAGCATTACATCTTTTAAAAAAAAACTATTATTGTTAACAAGAAGCTACTTAGAAATCGATATAAATTCTTGTTTGTTTTCACTCCAAACCAGAAGGAAAGCCTTTCTGCAGCTTCCAAATGCCAAAATTGGCATTACTTCCTCGAAAGTGACTGGGCTTTCCTTTCCATAAATGCAGCTTCAGATTGTGGCTTTCTGTTTACATACATAACGTTAACCTTTATGTCAACACTTCGCAGGAAGTTGTTCCACTCAACTAATGGGACACATCAGGTGCAGAAGTCGCTGTGCGTCTAATTTACTCGAGGGCCCAAACTGTTTAGTTAAGCCTCTTCTCTGCTCAAGCCGCTGCCTAGGGCAGCCCCCAGCCCCAAACAATGCCCCAGAACAGAATCTGCGATGGGTGCAGCCCAACACATTTGGCTGACCAGTAAAACTTTTAATTTGTTAATATATTTATATTTTGTTACCAACTGCCAAATTTCCCAGTGGTTTTTCCCTCTAGGTAGAAATCTTGACTAGCTGTAAGCAAAAACTTCACGGGAACTGTACTTGTGGAGGGTATCGGTATAGCACTCAGGAATCAGAAAACACACAGGCTTGATTTTAGAATATTCCTTTGATTCATGCACATCAGGGCACCACAGCTGTACCGGTAAGAATGCCCCTGCCAGCCCTCTCCCAACTCAAGAAACATCTACGTACCTAAGTTATAGTCTATAAAATACCAGTTCAATTGAAGAGACTAAAGGGCCAAGTTTATGAATAGGAACAGGAGTAGGCCATTCAGCCCCTCGAGCCTATTCAATTAGATCATGGCTGATCAGTATCTTAACTCCATCTACCCGCCTTGGACCCGTAACCTTTCATACCCTTACCTAACAAAAATAATGCATGCTGCCAGCACAGGGGCGTGCCCATCAGCAGCTTGTGTTGGCAAGTTGTGGGCACGCCTGCCGCAATTTTCCATCCTTATGGCGGGGGGAGTCACGGGAAATGTACCCGCAGTGTCCTGTTATGTGCTGCCGGTGGGCGACGCACCGTACCAGCGACATGCAATTCAGAAAATCAGGAGCTTAAGTCTCGTTGCTGGGCATTGATAGCGATGCTAAGGATTGGTCCCTCCGACTTGGGTTTAGGGAGAGACAAAAAAAATCAGGCAAGATTCCTGCTCCATATCCCTGCTGGAAATGCTGTGCATGGATATTGGGTGTGAGGCTTGTATTAGACTCAGCTGCAATGCCCCCTACAATTGAATAGCCCACCAACACTCACTGTCTAGGCTCACACATGAAGTGAGTGAGTTATCAAAGTCCTACAGGTGCCTGTGGAGCTGTACCTCAGCAGGAGAGGAGGATGATAATACTTTACTGGATCACTAATAAAAACAAGTATTAATTTTCAGGGATATTTTGTTATTTTTTTTCCCCCTCCACAAAACATGTGTGCCGTTTACAGTCCAGCTGAACTGTTACTTCTCGACAAGTCGCAAGGTGAATTACTACAGGGATATGGATGGCGCGCAGTCTGTAAACAATCCCTCAATGTACTTGCAGATCTTCATCTCGCTTAAGAAAATAAAAATGAACGGGTAAATATTACAAGTTACAGAGCTGAATGCGACAGGAGCACATGCGAGGAACTTGGACATGGGAGGTCAGTGCGTCCGATTTCTAGCTGGCATGGTTTTCTGACTCATGACCATGGTTGTCCACACAGTGGCTTATCTTGGGCCATGCTGTCACAAGAAGCCAGGCTCATCCCCACAGAGAGGGAGGGCGCCAATTGAACCTCACAAGTCGCTACCTTCAGATGAGATGGGGAGAAAATTGGATAGGAAAGATAGGTTGGTTGGGCAAGATACAAGCGAGTGGTCAGCTCCTATGGAATTGTACACCAGATCAGAGCCTTCAGAAGATGGGTGTAAAGTCTATGGACCTGCGGCTGCACAACTGCATTTAATTAGAAAAGTAATTACATTTTAAAGGCGATATATAAATTCATATAGCGCACTTCACGACCTCAGGACGTCCCAAATTGCTTTACAACCAATGAAGTACTTTTTGAAGTGCAATCACTGTTGTAATGTAGGAAACAGGGCAGCCAATTTGCACACAGCAAGCTCCCACAAACAGCAATAAGATAATGACCAGATTATCTGTTTCAGTGATGTTGGTTGAGGGATAATATTGGCCAGGACACCCGGGAGAACTCCCCTGCTCTTCTTCAAAATAGTGCCATGGGTTAACGTCTCACTGAAAGACGGCACGTCTGACAGTGTAGCACTCTCTCAGTACTGCACTGGAGTGTCAGTCTGGATTTTGTGCTCAAGTCTCTGGGACTTGAACCCACAACCTTCTGACTCAGAGGTGAGAGTGCAACCACTGAACCACAGCTGACAACTTAAAAAGAATTTTTGTGTGTAAAATAATTATTGACCTATTTCCACAGATACACATCTCAGCTCACCCTCACCCAAAGCAAAAGTATTGCCAGCTTTCCTGCCTCTTCCCTTTAATGAAGACTACTGTCTGCCATCAGGAGGCTTACTTCAGACAACCACATCATTTCCATGTCAGACTCAAGACAATCAGCAGGCGTTGCTGTGCTCTACTCAGTGCTGTTTGACAGCAGAACTCGTGTAAAAACGTCACTGCACCACAATAAATCAGACCTCTGATGTCAGCCACTAGTGTAGAGGAATTTTACTGACAGTGCAGTGTTCCTCTCAGCATGGCAGCCTATAGGCTGGATGGTTATGGTTTTCACATCATGGTAATGAAGAGGTTGGGGTGGGGTGCGGCGGGGAGAAGTGTCCAATTCCACACACACGTGGAGAGACAGGCAAATAAGACGGGTGAGTCCTACAGTCTCTCCCCCCAAGAGTTATTCTTGTATGCCTCCTAAAGAGTGACTCAAGAGTGGCATTGACAGGTCGCACCCAGAGAATAGTGCCCAACACTGGGAGATCATAAAGGAGTAAAGAATGTTCCCTTTGAGATAAATGCATCTGATTTGTATCTGTAAAAGTTCACTAGGCAAGCTCCCTCAAACAGCAATGAGATAACAACCAGATAATCTGTTTCAGTCATGTTGGTTGTGGGATAATATTGGCCAGGACACCCAGAACTCCCCTGCTCTTCTTCGAAATAGTGCCATGGGTTAACGTCTCATCCGATGGTCACACACCATGGTCATTTTCCTGTAGTGTCTGGGCCTCAGCATATTTATAAATGTTGGTGCTGAAGACTAACTCACATCTGATTATCCCATTTTTAGCCACAGGTGACTCCCAGCTGGAACACACACTAGCTAGCCCACCTTAGCAGCACACCAGTGGCAGAACACAAGTCCCTTGCAAGCACAACTACTTTTAACTGCAGCATGTTTTTTTTTGAACTGCCAAGAATGAAATGCACTGCCCAGTGTGTGGTCCTGAACCATACAGAAGGAGGTTTTAAGTCTTGATCCCCATTCTGTATTGAGTTAGCTTACGTCAGTAGTGAGACAGTGCAATTGGCCTCAGCAATCCTGGGCGAAGGGAGGGGAAAATCTGCCAAGGTTCCCACTTCTGAACATTATCTCAATGACTTCTGCTGGAAAGTGAGGGAATTGGGTGGATGAGGACAAGACCAGGTTGGTCTGTGATAGCCCCCCGCCACCCCCCCCCTCCACAACACTGTCAAATAGGCTGCTAATAATCAATGTCTAACCTCACAAAAAAATTATCATGTGGATGAGGTCCTGCAGTGTACCTATGGGATCAAACCCAAGAAGAGATCCATGTCCTCAGGACAGGGGAGAAAACTGGCAACCCCCATCTCAAAATGAGACACCACTGTTGGTGTATGATTATTTTTCATGTATTCACATATGGAGATGGTCAGAACTTTTTCACTGGCTCCACTAAGTCTCTAATAAAACTTCACAGGTCAAAATTTCCATATGTTTATATATACAAATATTTCATACAAATATGTGTGAAAACCATGTATGGTATGTCTTGTCTTGAGCTGTATAAGTGCATTTATTATTTTCTTTTGCAGTATGAATGTAAATGGGTTTCTACCGGTTCAACACTACAGTAACTCAGAAACAGCCAGTTTGAATGGCCCAAGTTTCCCCAACAGATCATCTGATTCCACCGACAATCCCCTGGAGGGCCAATTTTCGAGCTGTGCCCCAAATCAATTCTGAATCATTCTCCTCCCTGGTGGAAGCTTCTATTAACATTCACCCCCTCCCCCTCCCCCAGTGTTCTCAGGACTTGACACATTGCAAATGCCTTCAAAATGCAATAAATCAAATATTTTAACTTTTAGAACTTTTTTTTAATATAAATCGTTACAACCTTCTCCTACATATACACATAGTTAAATGTTATTTTTAAGTGGTTGAGGGGTTATGGGGAAATCGTTTTTATTAAAAAAATACACAGCAAAAAATTGCATTCCAATCATAAATAACGCGAACACAAGACTTACCAGGTTGTTTGAGTGAGTCCATTGGAAATCTGGAATAGGGAGGCGGGGGTGACTCTGGAAACATAAAAATAAAAGAGGGAAAAAAGGCAAAGCCATGAGAAGAGATAGAAACTTATGATAACACTGGCAGGAGAGCCGGCATTCTTTCGTAAACTGTTTGTCTTAGCTCTGGGGGCTGGAGGCAGAACAGCAAAGGCGGCGATCGCCTTGATAGTTAACAGTCACATAAACAAAAGAGTCAGCCTGGCGCCAGTCTCACTGATATGCAACTTGTGTGTCTAATCGCCCCTCCTTGGCTCACGTAAACCACTTCTGCTGTGGAAATTACCACTGAATCAGACGGCTGAGGATCTGACCGCGCCATCTAACTGGAAAATCACCCATTTACCGCGGCGACAAGTCTTCTAGACAACTTTTTTTGTATAAAAAAACTTTTATCTACTTGATTGATACATTTGACAGGCTTTATAGGCTGTTTTAAAATAACATTCCTCCTTCCTTTTCAAAAGGAATGTGAATTTAAACATTTACTTTTGATACATTTTAGACAAATGAAAATAAAAATCTGCAGTTGCCCCCCCCCCCCCTTCGTCCTCTATCTAATCCCAGCATATTTGCAACATTTACAACAGTTTCAATTCAGATCGCAATCTGGAATGAAAAAAGCTCCAACTTTATAGAGGTTTGTTATGAAGAAATGCTTTGAAATCGCGACATAGTTACATCTTTAAAAAAGGAACAGGCAGAACGTTGCCCGGTAATGTTTGGTTTTATGGACAGTTTTTAAATCAGCCCAAAGGCGACCCATTTTTTGTTAACTCTCCTACTGAACTAGTGTGGGATAAAATTCTCTGTTTGAAACCGGATCGCCCGGAATTAATACTAATCCGGGATCAAACTGGATTATTTGTATGTGAACAGCAACAAAATACGTTTTTTTTAAATAGCGATTTTTTTCTTCTTCATGAAATTACACCATAAGCTTACAGATATAAAAGAACTCACTAAATAAACTACGCAAGAGCAAATTCTGCTCTTAAAAAGAATGACAGCGGGTTAAAGTTTGTAAAAGAACTATAAAGTTAAGGTCTCGATCTTTAAAAAGTCACCATTAATGCAACGCCTGGAGGACTGACTGCCTTAAAAAAAAGTCAATGTATCCCCTGTTGCAGAGTGGATAGCCCAGGTGATCGCAACACTCAGAAGACTACATCTTCCAAAAATACATTTAACCTACCTGATTTTTTAAAATTAAAAATCATTAAATAATTGAGAATGAACCAAACGCATCTTACCCAGCTCACAGAGTCTGCTGAGGTGGTGCGGGTTACAACAGACGGAATCCGGGTTATTCGTTCCGTACGATTCACAGCAATAGAGTCTTTTCAGCTCCGAAGAGTTCTTCAGGTCGGGCCAGCGGAAGACTTTGCAGATCAGTACCGGTAAGGAGTAAGTTTGTTTGCTGAGTTTGGGCTCGATCATCTTGGGCAAGAGGAGGCAGCCGGTGCGGGCTCCCCCTTTACTCTCCACCGCCTGCAACAACAATTCCAGCTGTTTCTCTTTCAGCTTTTTCAGCAGCGAGTGGGTGAGGGTTTTCAATTCAGGGTCCGAGGCGGTGGATTTCAACCCTTTGCCCCCGCAGCATCCACCGCCGCCACTGCTGCTGCTGGTGCTGCTGCCTCCGCCGCCGCCTCCGCCTCCTCCTCCTCGGTTTGCATCGCCCTCGTTATCCGTCTGTCCGTCTGCCTCTCCCAACGTACGGCTTCGCCAAAGTCGCCGGACCAGACCCGATCGTTTCGTCCTGAACATGCGAGACGAAGATCCGCCAGAGAGAAATCTGCTAAAATCCAGCCAGGTACAGCAAAAACATATCCGCAAAACATGAATCCAGCCTGTTCTCGATGGCAACAACACAGTAACAGCCGCACAAATCTGTAGCATACGCCACCCCCTTATTAAAAAAAAGAGGGGGGGTAAAAAAAAATAAAAGATCCGGAAAAATTGATTTAAACAATACTGCAATTAAATATATATAACTAGGGGGATGGGTCAGAGCGGCTCCCCAAAGATACAATCATGCATTGTAACCCACCGATATAAAGTAGGAAAAATGTAGCCAAGAATATGTATCCATTAAAATGTAACCCAAGCGTTCGCTTCTTGTTCCTTCCTTGGCTTTAGGGTAGATTAATCCAAACCCTTGATCCGGCGGGCAAGGCTGTTCTAATGATTGTGGAGATCGCTTTCTTCCTTCCTTGTCCCTTCTTCCTTTCCGCGGCTACAGATATACATGCAGTGTCTTTTCTCTAATCTGTTCCAGTCTCCTCTCTTTCTTTCTCTTTGGCTTGACTTGTACGTGCGTCTGCTTGCCTGTCTCTCTTTGCCACTCTCCTTTCACTAACTTAATCTCTCTCTTTGTAAAAAAAAATACACGATTTATAAAGAAAAAAGATCAAGAAAGTTGTCGCCGTTTTCCAGCTCTTCTCTCCTCTGCTTGTGGATTTCCTGAGTGCTCCGGACTCCTGGCTGAAACTGACACAAGGCTTGAAATTTACAAGCCCTTGGTTTTGGCTGCGCATTGGCGCGGTCGATCACGTGTGCGTCTAGACACTTTGTCGCGGCCCCCGGTTTAAAGTGATTGTTACGCAAACAAGCGATCACATTACTAACAGACCCTTTTACTTATCAACCGTTCCCCCTTCCAACACACATATACACCATTACAACAAACTACTGTGAACATTAAACCACTATTAATAACATATGCAATTAATACACACTGTAATTTTTTTTTTGGGGGGGGGGGGTGGGGGAGAGAAGCAAAAGGAAAAATCAGTCGGGAAATTTGGGAACTGAAACTTGCTCCAGACTCTTGTATAAAAATTTCTGACATTTTTTTGCCTTCACTGGATTCCAGCGTACTGTACAGAAACAGGTAACGGCGCCGAGATGTTAAAGTAGACTGACTTTTGGAGGTTATTGCACGCTGCTACGCTACACGTAGAGATAGAGAGAGGTGGGTCAGGTGTGGATCGAATTCTGAAGGTTGTCTTAAACGTTTGAAACTATTGATTTCCGTGTGAGAGATAGCTAGATAGATCAACGATAACAACTTGCACCTTTATAGTGCTTTTAAGGCTTTAAAATATGCCTCACATCTGCCAGTTGACACCTTGTTGGGATATGGTCCAAAATATTTTAATCAAGTGGCCATTCTTCATGCATAAGCCAACAACAACTTGCATTTATATTGCGCCATTAATGTAGGAAAATGTCCCAATGAGCTGAAGAGGATGGCTTCAGTTCTCCCAAAGTTTAGCTGTTGGAAATTACTGCTCGTTCAAGACTGGATGCCAGTCAAGCATGCTGACAACACAGGAGCAGTGGACGGGTTGAGAGGTGGTGGAGAGATAGAGCTGGGTGTCGTCAGCGTATATGTGAAGCTGACCCCTGCGGATGATGTTGTCATGGTTCAGCATATAGATGAGGAACAGGAGGGGGACCAAGGATCGATCCTTGGAGGACTCTCCTTCGAGGGCAGGATGAGAAACAATTGCTGAAAATGCTCTGACAGCAATCGGATAGGTAAGAGTGGATAACTCTTTTATAAATTCATTCATGGGTTGTGGGCGTCACTGGCAAGGCCAGCATTTATTGTCCATCCCCAATTGCCCTTGAGAAGGTGGTGGTGAGCCATCTTCTAGAACCACTGCAGTCCGTGAGGTGAAGGTGCTCCCACAGTGCTGTTAGGGAGGGAGTTCCAGGATTTTGACCCAGCGACAATGAAGGAACAGCGATATACTTCCAAGTCAGGATGATGTGTGACTTGGAGAGGAACTTGGAGGTGGTGGTGTTCCCATGCGCCTGCTGCCCTTGTCCCTCTAGGTGGAAGAGGTCGCGGGTTTGGGAGGTGCTGCCGAAGAAGCCTTGGCGAGTTGCTGCAGTGCATCTTGTAGATGGTACACACTGCAGCCACGGTGCGCTGGAGGTGGAGGGAGTGGATATCTAAGGTGGTGGATGGGGTGCCAATCAAGTGGGCTGTTTTGTCCTGGATGGTGTTGAGCTTCTTGAGTGTTGTTGGAGCTGCATTCATCCAGGCTAGTGGAGAGTATTCCATCACACTCTCGACTTGTGCCTTGTAGATCGTGCAAAGGCTTTGGGGAGTCAGGAGGTGAGACACTTGCCGCAGAATACCCAGCCTCTGACCTGCTCTTGTTGCCACAGTATTTATGTGGTTGGTCCAGTTAAGTTTCTGGTCAATGGTGGCCCCCCAGGATGTTAATGGTGGGGGATTTGGCGATGGTAATCACGTTGAATGTCAAGGGGAGGTGACTAGACTTTCTCTTGTTGGAGATAGTCATTGCCTGGCACTTGTGTGGTGCGACTGTTACCTGCCACTTATCAGCCCAAGCCTCAATGTCGTCCAGGTCTTGCTGCATGCGGGCATGGACCGCTTCATTATCTGAGGAGTTGCAAATGGAACTGAACACTGTGCAATCATCAGCGAACAGCCCCACTTCTGACCTTATGATGGAGGGAAGTTCATTGATGAAGCAGCTGAAGATGGTTGGGCCTAGGACACTGGCCTGAGGAACTCCTGCAGCGATGTCCTGGGGCTGAGATGATTGGCCTCCAACAAGTACAACCATCTTCCTTTGTGCTAGGTATAACTCCAGTCAATGGAGAGTTATCCCCCTGATTCGCATTGACTTCAATTTTACTCGGGCTCCTTGATGCCACACTCAGTCAAATGTTGCCTTGATGTCAAGGGCAGTCACTCTCACCTCACCTCTGGAATTCAGCTGTTTTGTCCATGTTTGGACCAAGGCTGTAATGAGGTCTGGAATGAGTGGTGCTGATGGAACCCAAACTGAGCATCGGTGAGCAGGTTATTGGTGAGTAAGTGTCGCTTGATAGCACTGTCGACCACACCTTCCATCACTTTACTGATGGTTGATAGTAGGCTGATGGGGCATTAATTGGCCGGATTGGATTTGCCCTGCTTTTTTGTGGACAGGACATACCTGGGCAATTTTCCACTTTGTCGGTTTGATACAAAGAATAACCCACACGTGTGACACAAAGAGTTATATAGATATGTGATAACATAGCAACTGGAATTACACATACATTTTGAAAAACAGGTTCAAATTAAGCAGTTCCCTGGAGAACTTTGGATCATAGTATTTCTGACTAAATCAAATACATTTAAGCCCTCTAATTGTTGCCTTCTTTGACAGCAGAACTGAGATTGGGAACATACAGTGGAGGCAAATGCATGTCCAGACACTTGTGGTGCCTCTCCAATACTTTTCTTCACATTGAGCTGCAGTTGACCTTCATACTTCTGGCCTAGTGAGGAAGAAAATAAATCAACCAGTTCCCTACTCTGATTGCCACTTGGTTGAGACAACACAGGGTGCCTGGTGCCTGTAGAACTGTACTCCAGCAAGGACTCAATGACTTCAGGAGGGAAGAGGAAGTGAGAAGAGAAAATTACTGAGTAAAAAAAAACCATAAAACGATGAACTAAAATAGGCTCAATGGCCTCCCTCTGTATTATTCATTGTGTAAACAGCACAGTAAAACAGCTCAGTAAGCAGTTACTTCATGGAATAATTCAACCTATGCAATTATTTTCAAAGGAATCAATTTTTTAGCTTCCCTGAAGGACCAGTTGGTAAATGGACTGCCCAGTGTGGGGAGCATTGAAAAGATAGTGAGCATTAGCAGATTGTTTTGCTGTGGGAGGGGTGGGGGGAGGTGCATCACTAGCGAGACTGACTCTGTTCTCACCCGGGATCCCACACATTTTCAGCAGGGGGTCACTGGATAGTGACCAGGAGCAAGAACCTTGGCCAATTTTTGCGCAGTCCTGTTCTCAAAGACACTGGTGGCCAATTGTAGTGCTGCCGTTGCTATCTCAGCACAGAAATAGAACCTGGAACAACAACAACTTGCATTTATATACTGCCTTTAACGTAGTAAAACATCTCAAGGCGCTTCACAAAAACATAATCAGACAAAAATGGATGAACATAAGAACATAAACATAAGAAGTAGGAGCAGGAGTAGGCCATATGGCCCCTCGGGCCTGCTCCGCCACTCAATAGGATCATGGCTGATCATGGCTGATCCGAACCGAGCCAAAGGAGGAGATATTAGGAGAGGTGACCAAAAGCTTGGTCAAAGAGGTGAGTTTTAACGAGGGTCCTAAACAACAACAACAACTTGCATTTATATAGCGCCTATAATGAAGTAAAACGTGCCAAGGTGCTTCACAGGAGTATTATCAAACAAAATTTGACACCGAGCCACAGAAGGAGATATTGGTACCCCCATCCACCACCGGCACACCATGGTTGCTGTGTGTAATATCTACAAGATGCACTGCAGCAACTCACCAAGGCTTCTTTGGCAGCAACCATACCAGTTGGAAGAAACTGGTAGCGGCAACGTCCTCTTATGGATAAGCCCTTAGACCACGATATTGAGGTAGAGTTTCAAGATATGGCTGAGGTGCTGAATGGTTACTTTGCATCTGTTTTCACTAATGAAGATGATGCTGAGTTGCCTGACCCGATAGCTGTGATGCTAAAACCAAATCCATTGAAGTTGATACAGGCTAAATACAAAACTAAAAATAGAAATACAATACTTACCTTATACAAGTCCTTGGTATGGCCACATCTAGAATACTGTGGTCAGTTTTGATCCTCGCACATGGTGTGGGATATTGAGTGTTATTAGTCACTGCAATCACTTGGAGCTTGCTTGATTGCCTTTGGAGTCGAAGAGGAATTTCCCAGTTTTTTCCCCCTAAATTGACAAGGATTTTTTTTCCTGTACTTTTGCCTCTCCCGGGAATTTGCAGGACTGGAAGAGTGAGTTTATAGTGAACACAGGCTGCATCATGTCTGGATGGGACAAGATGGACAGACCAGTTGCTCTTTTCAATCATTGTCATATGCTCAGTTGTCATTCGTTTTCATATGTTTCGAATGTACAGCGCAGGGTGGAGCTTTCCTTAACATATGGACAAACCATGGTATATCTGAGAATACTTGATGCTGACAATGGGTGGGAAAATTGGAAAATGGTCCAATTTCTCAGCACTGATATTCTTTACCTGAATGGGAACAGAAACTCGCCACTATAAATTGTACATTTAACATGCATAGGAAAACCGTGTAGCAGCAAGATAAATGGGATACAACATAGCTGCTTCAGTCAATGGAATTACCCAGTTAGTCTGATAGAAAAGGGAATTCCAGAGGTTGATTATATCAAAGACCATCTGTCACATCAGGAATTTGCTTAGATTATAATTTCAATTATACTGAGAGAGTGTCAGTGCTATCGTCTACGTTGCTTGTATAGGCCAGTTATGCAATGTTAAAACACTGACCTGGCATCGGGGAAGATCCACAACCAAAAAGGCTCAATAGTTCTGGTGTTGGCAAATCCATCACAAGTTTAAATAGGTCAAATTCAGCACAACAGGAGCTGGGTCCTATTATCGAACTGCTGCAGTTGAAGGCAGTTTCACAGTATAAATTGGATATCAGTGAGTCAAAACCCAGTGCAGTAATCGTAGTATGTGGGAGTACCGAGGGTAAATTAGTACAGGTAGCACAGTTATACTGAAACTCCGTGCTGTGACTTGAGCTCATTATAACGACAACTTGCATTTATATAGCACCTTTAATGTAGTAAAACATTATAACGGGAATACCATGGGTAAGGAACTTTTATATTGCCTTTTTTTTTTACTGTTTTTGTCCAGTGAGTTATCTCTGTGACTCACTCTGCCCTTTTTACTTTTACAGTGAGGTGCTAGTTGCACTGCAGAATACCAAACCCCAATTTTTGCGTCAGTGGAAAGGTGAGAGACCTGCCCCCGTGTTTACTTTCCTGAAGTCAGCTCCTTTCTATCCAATGGCACATTTTCGTGGGCCTATCATGACGTAAGCTCCTGAGCGTGGGATATTTATACTATGGAGCACGGTTGATGGAGGGAGGCCCATGTCTGTCAATTCAGCCACACCCTTGTAATGTAAAAGTGCCTGCAGATTAATAGAGCTACCTCAGATATATGAGACTCAGTATTTCAATTTATCCTTAATATTGGGAACACAGAGGTTGGGTTTGTGAAGCTAGTTATAATGAGTGCAATGAACATGCATCTGAATCACTGTAAATATGAAAATAAACACTGTGGTGGCTCTGGTTGAACTGGTACTGATTCAGGACTTGTGGTTCAGGTAGGTTGTGCTGCATATTGGAGGTCAGATTGTGGAAGATTTTGTTACAGAGCCAGACTCCAATGTGCAGTATAATCAGAAGGTCAAATTTGCATCGAGAAGGATTAAAACAAATTAATTTACTTGCTGCTCTTCATCTGCCAAGAAAATTAAGGACACAGTGAGTGAGTGTGTGGAGAGAAAGGTGCATTAAACTGAGCGTTGACGCCATTTAAACCACTTCGGCTCGACTCTATGGCACTTTAAGTAAGTGCACCACCAGATATGGTACTGAGCTAGAAGATCCCAGATTTCATTCCTGGCCTGTGCTAAATCAGTCACTCTCAGCTGGATTGTTTAATTCACCTCAACGGTTAAGGAAGGGGAAAAATCAGTCCGAATTGCTACTCCTGATCACTACTCAGTGATCCACTGCTGCAAAGTGCTTGTGTCTTTTCTCTCTCTCTATTAATCCAATCTTTCATTCCTTCTCTTTATTTCTCTTTCTGTACCTGATTTGACATGGAATTCACCCACTCTAATTCACCCTCCTTTTCAGTCCTTCCCCTGTTTATTTCCCAATCCTTAAATCTCATTGGTTAAGTAGATACACAGTTGCTTGCATTGTTCACTCAGGACCCAGATGCCCTGTTTCCCTCGCTGCGCTGTTATCAGCTCGCACTTCCAGCAACTTTGTGAGCAAAAATTTTTTAAAGCCTAAACGTGCATGAGCAAATCTAACTAACGGCGCACGTCACGAGATGCCCTGTTCCAGCAAAATCTGGCCCATTATCTAAGCTCACGTGTGTGGAACAGTACTGAGGCATGGTACCAGAGGACTGCTGTTGACGCTCGTGGAACTTTGCCCCAGCATGAATCAGAACTTCCAGAGAGGAGGGAAGAAAACTGGGCAAAAAAGGGCCTTTGACTCCATTTTGAATCTTTTATGCGTTCCTTTATGAAATAAGTTTTTAAACTTTTCTCTGTGTGGGACCCACGGTAACTAATGACGTCCCCCCCAGGAATATCCCCCAGGTTCTAACCTTTGAGAGGCAGTACCCAAAGAAAAAACAGTGCTATCAGTACAGAAAACATTGCTGTATTAGTATTGGCAACGGAAACCAAGTGCCAGTAATTCAACAAATACAGAAACAGTAGAGAATGCAGAATTCTCAAAACATTGCGTTTGCTGCCTATAATATGCCTGACCCCCCAGGCGAAGAGATTTTGATGACCAGACAGACCGCCCCCTCCCGGGATCCACTTGTACACCCCTCGGTCTGTGGACCCAAATGTAAAGAACTATGTTCAATGGGTGTTATGCTGGAGCTGTTAGTAGTGCTGTGAGGAAAATGCCGACTGCATACACTGGTATTAGGGAAAATGGAAGGCGGCATTATTGGACCTGAATCAAGTACTCATCATTGTTAAAATAAACTTCTAAATCTTTCATTCAGTTCTGTGTAATGCACTGTAATGGATCTGCTGATAATGCAGGCAGGAAGTTAGGCTGGCGCTTGAAATATACCCAGGGAGAAAGCTATTTGCTGTAACCCCACCACACACACAAAAATTAAGCATGTTTCTTCACAGTTAGGAGTTTCTCCCTTCCAGATAAAATTAGGGCTTAGAGTTTCTGCGGAGTTTCTCCCGATCTCCAGGCGTAATTTCAGCAGAAGATTGTCAGAAACCCCTGAGAAAAGGCGTAAATAGCTGTGGAAATTCCCAGAGGGAGTGAGTTATGGTGGAGTACAGTTCCATGGGTGCGAGCAGCCCTCTTTAATCACCTGAATGGTCAGTATTTATGTGTGACACTAGAAATTGAGAAACTAACCCAATCCTGCCTTCATGGTTAGTAAATTGATTTGATAGAGGTGTACAAGATTATGACGGGTTTGGATAGGCTAGACGGGGAAAGGCTGTTCCCACTAGTTGATGGTACAAGGACTAGGGGACACAGATTTAAGGTTTTGGGCAAGAGATACAGGGGGACGTGAGGAAAAACTTTTTTACGCAGCGAGTGGTGAGGACCTGGAACTCGCTGCCGACGGAAGTGGTGGAAGCGGAGACAATCAATGTTTTTAAGGGGAGACTGATTAGGCACTTGAGGGAAATAAACTTGCAGGGCTACGTGGATAGAGCGGGGGAATGGGACTGACTGGATTGCTCTACAGAGAGCCAGCATGGACTCGATGGGCCGAATGGCCTCCTTCTGTGCCGTTTTGACTCTATGACTATGACTCTAAATGCACTGCATGGTGGATTACTTACTGAGCCATTCAGACCAGGAAGGTGCCAATGTCTGATCCCTGATCTGTGCTGAATTAGCTGCTATCAACCACGTTGGCACTGGGAACCCTACAATTTGCAGTTTGGTTCAGTGTCCCTGGGCTAAAAAAAAAGTCAGCTCCTGATCACAGGGACTGCAGTGGATCAAAGAAGGCGGCTCACCACCACTTTCTCAGGAGCAACTAGGGATGGGCAATAAATGCTGGTCTTGCCAGCGACACCCACATCCCGAGAATTAATAAATATATAGCTTGTTAAATCCAGTGGACCCTGCTGGGAAGTTCGTACGTGGTGGGTGAGGTTGGTGGGGGGGGGGGGCTGCCAGGTGAAGACAGGATTGAACTTGGCTGTGAGTAGGCCATTCAGCCATTCGAGCCTCCTCCTCCAGTCAATTAGATAATGGCTGACCTGCACCTCAACTCCATTTACCCGCCTTAGCACCAAATCCCTTGATACCTTTACAACAACAACTTGTATTTCTATAGCAGCCTTTAACGTCCCAGGCTTCACAGGAGCGTTATAAAACAAAATTTGACACCGAGCCACATAAGGAGAAATAAGGGCAGAGGACTGGTTTTAAGGAGTGTCTTAAAGGAGGAAAGAGAGGCGGAGAGGTTTAGGGAGGGAATTCCAGAGTTTAGGGCCCAGGCAGCTAAAGAACGGCCACCAATGTTGGAGCGATTAAAATCAGGGATGCTCAAGAGGCCAGAATTAGAGGAGCGCAGATATCTTGGGGGGGTTGTGGGGTTGGAGGAGATTACAGAAATAGGGAGGGGCGAGGCCATGGAGGGATTTGAAAACAAGAATGAGAATTTTAAAATGGAGGCGTTGCTTAACCAGGAGCCAATGTAGGTCAGCGAGCACAGGAGTGATGGGTGAACAGGACTTGGTGCGAGATAGGACACGGGCATCAGAGTTTTGGATGACCTCAAGTTTACATAGGGTAGAACGTGGGAGGCTGGCCAGGAGTGCATTGGAATAGTCAAGTCTAGAGGTAACAAAGGCATGGATGAGGGTTTCAGCAGCAGAAGGCAAAAGTCTTGAAAGCTCCTATTGAACCAGCGTCCACAGCCTTTTGGTGGAGCGAATTCCAGATTTCCACTAGCCTTTGAGTAAAAAACTGCTTCCTGGTTGCCCACCTAAATGGCCTGGCTCTAATTTTAAGGTTTTGCCCCCCTTGTCCTTGATTCCCTTACCAGAGGAAACAGTTACTCTGTATCTACCTTACTGAATCTTTTTAACATTTTAAACACCGAGATCAGATCACCCCTCAATCTTCTATAGCCAAGGGTGGAACTGTCTCCAAGAGTTAGTCAATGCCTTCAGTAAAGCAGGGGAGAACATTCAGAGCAATTCACACTTAGTGCAACACTGCCACCAGAGATTGGCCTCAGACACACACCCATGGCGATCCTCCTGGATGATGTCACTGGAAGATCACCTCCCTGGTTGCCTGGGGGCATGCAAGTGAGATGAAAGGCTCTCTCTGAAGGACGAATTTAGCAGTACATTCAACTCCAAGTAACCGCATACCTAATCCAAGCATAATACTGACCCGAGCATAGAATTCCAATGGGCCAGCCCTTGTCCCATTCACACCTATTGTACAGAATTCCTGATCCGTGCATAATACTTAAAGGGGCGCACACATTCTTTGTAAAAGAAAGATTTCTCAATACAAAATGCTGGAAGCAATGACAGCATTCGCTGCAAAACATTATTGCAATAAAAAAATCATGTGTATGGCTCTTCACTTCCTCCGAGACAAAGACTCGAGCTGTTTTAATACTGGAACGTTTTCATTCTAATTCTAGGAGATTTGCACCTGTGAGCCAGCTCACTGCTAAATCCACCTCCCTTATCCAGGCGGCAAACTTGTCGACCCAGTTTGTCATGGGTCTGGGTGTCTGCTGCCGCGAGAATGTATCGCTGAAAACACCAGAAGCCATTCACAGCTGCCAGTTGCCTGGAATCTGAGGTAAGGCAGTATCAGTATAAATATCAGTTCTGACGAAAGGACCTGAAACGTTAACTCTGTTTCTCTCTCCACAGATGCTGCCTGACCTGCTGAGTATTTCCAGCATTTTCTGTTATTATTTCAGATTTCCAGCATCCGCAGTATTTTGCTTTTGTTTCAGTATAAAAAGGGCTTCTGTCATTTCCTTTTAATGCCGGTCACTCGAAACGTCCTCGATAGCTCAGCGGGTAAACGGACTAAATGATATCATATCAGTGTCAAATTTTGTTTGTTACGCTATATAAATACAAGTTGTTGTAGGGGAATGATACAAGCCCGGAGGATTGTGCTCCCACACTGACAATCTCCTTGCCCATTGTGGAAACTGAGCCACGCAGAGTTGATTACTGGTGCGTCCAAAATGAGCTGATGTCAGGCTGGGTGGTAGCTAGACTGCTCCTGGGCTCATCGAGTTCTTTACCCCAATCACTATCCAGCGACTGGAACGTACACCTTTCCACAGATTGGGCAAGAAAAGCATCTGCTCAACTGTGATGCCCTTCACGGTTGAATAGGCTGCCAGGACAAAGAATGATCACTTGGTCGAGGTCCGGGAGGGCTGCTGGCAACGTTCCCACACGGCGGCGTAGCTCTCTGCCAGTCCTGCGCAGCCCGAGGCCGGCTTTCCCAATGCTAAATTTCGTGCATGCGCGAAACTGAATGAGCCGCGCACCCAAAAAAAACATTAGGGGGAACATTGGCTGTTGGTACTAGTGGAACGTCATCCAGCAAGGGTGCGCACATTTTGGAGAGAAGGTGAGAATAAAGAGGGACAAAAAACAAAACTAGGAGGGTCCCAGCATTGATCTCTGGCGTGTGCTGAATTAGTTCATGTCTGCTGGGTTAGTATTGGAGGTCCTATTTGGGCCTACTTTAACCCCAGTGTGTACGTATGGGTGTTAGTTGGGGATAGGATCTGGCTCAGCTGTGACCCCTTGCTTGGCTGAATAGCCTGCCGAGGATTACACGTGGAGGAGAGCTGTTGTTACATGTGGAACCATTCTACAACACAAGTCACCTCCTGAATGAGGGGAGGGTGGGGGTGGGCAGGGAATGCATGGCACTGTAATGTCAACCTGCAGTTAAGTTAACTAGACCTCAGGAAACCAGTGCTTTTCCAAACATTTCTGTTTGCACTGAGCTGAGTTGTTAAGCTTCAGTGACACTGATTAAACAGATTTGTTTTGTTTACTTACCTTAGTTGCATCTAATTCAGTGTTTGTGGTGAAAATGCAGGGTATAACCACAGTGCTAAACTCTCCAGGCTTACCGCTGTGTCTGTCACTCCAGCTGAATTAGAGACAGAGGTTGAAGGAGGTTACACCAGAGGATCTCGAGCGACCTGGGGCTGGACTTGCCTTTGAAATTGGGTGGGATAGTGGCAGAAAAGGAGGGGGCGGAATTGGGTGATAAGGCTTAACGTTGCAGTCCCACCCTGAGCTCCATTTCTCTCTGCTGCCAGGAGCTGTGCCCGCTGCCCCTTTTCCTGCCCGTGGCAGGCCAGTGCTGGTGGGTGGGGGGGGGGGTGAGACTTGGCTCCTCAGCTGATTTTTCTGCCATCCAGTTCTCACATGACACTCCCAGGGAATGCCTGGAGAAAGGTGGCAGTAGTAGGCCCAGGATGTAGTGGTAGTAAGGCCTAAAAATTATTTTAATGCAGGGAGAGGGTCTAAATGAGGCCTGCTCTCCCTGTACAATGGTTCAATGCATTCACCTTATTAGGCTTTGGTTTTGGCAAAGGCCTAAAAAAAAAATTTGGAACCTCTTCGGGACACTTCCACCTAGGGTTGCCAACTCTGGCTGGAAGTAATCCTGGTGGTTTCATCACATGATCTCCTTCCTCCAGCTGCCCCATGGGCAGCACTCTGGTACCTTGCCCAAATGGCTATTGTCTTTATGTGAGCTTAGATAGTGAGCATCAGCTGCCAATTGGATTTTGGAGTGCATCACTGTTGAACCCGACCCTGTCCTCACCTGATATCCATACAGGTACATTTTGTAGCAGAGATCACTGGATGCCAATCAGCAGTGGGAACCCCAGATGATTTTCTTCCCTCCCTGATCCATGGGTGCTGAGGCCAATTGTAACGCCCCAACTGCTTCACTGGAGATCAGCTAAGCTGGAAGCTTCCTTGATTTGAGAAGCGACGTACTGTGCCTTGCAGACCATTTACCCCTTACAGCATCAGGGAATCGCACTTAAGAATTTCAATTACTTTCATCAGGAGCAAAACAAACATCAGAACTAAAACTATGAACGTCACATCACACCTGCCCTGCTCCTTATTCTGCCCTCTGTCGGTTTTTGGATTTTGGAAAAGTTGTGGCTTGTCATTGCATCTGTCACTGCCTACATTAAGTTCCTGATAGGTAGGAGTTTATGTGCACCCCGCCGATTTAGGCACCGGATTTAGGGTTTTGGATTGGATCATCAATGTTTGTGGAATCTTCCTGTGCACAAAATGACTGCCACATTTGCCGACATAACAATAATCACTGCACTTCAAAGTAGCACTTTGAGACATTTTTGATAGACGTGATAAAGTGCTATGTCAATGCTAATCTTTCCTTCTTTGTGAACAGACAAATTTTGGGAAAGCGAAATGCGAAAGATACTCAAATCCTTGTCATTAGTTTCTGTGTATCCGGGACTAACTTGGAAGCAACGGTGTGAGTATCCCAGATGGCTACCACACAATTTCACACAACCTTGAGGACAGACACAATATTTGGATCTTTTATTGCACCAACATAAGAGCTGATCCAATAAAAGGTATTAAAATATTTAGTCTACCCTGATTACAGGGGACTAATACAGGCTTAAAATAGTTTTAAAAAATGGTTGAAAAGAAATATTTGCAGAAGATAAAATGGAGACATTGCATTTTTTCAATTGTTATAAACCACATGCTTCAGGCTCAGTCTAGAAAATCAGCAGCTGTACTGAGGTGTGCACTTGTAATCCAGACACCACAATAAAATTGCAGAGTGTTGTGAAAAACTAACAGGCACAAAGTCTTACTGTGTTTTCTCCTTCTTTAATCTTTTCTCTAATTTCTCCCAGTCCTCTACCGACGCTAGTGACTCCTGCTGGTTCGCAGTTCCACAGGTACCAGTAGCCTAAAAAGTTTCCGAGTGTGTGTGCCTGGATGTTGAGTGCTGGCAGGCTATTTGATTGTGGGGTGCGTCACAGTTGAATCAGCGTCCTCAGCTGATGCTTGTACGTACACACACACACACACACACACACACACACACACACACTTCCAGCAGGGATCATTGGAAAGCAATGAACTAATAATCTAGGCTGACACTCCAGTGCAATAAAAGGAAGTACTTGCATTTATATAGCTCCTTTCACGACATCCCAAGGCACTTTACAGCCAATTAAGTACTTTTTGAAGTGTAGTCACTGTTGTATAGTAGGAAACGTGGTAGCCAATTTTCGCACAGCAAGGTCCCACAAACAGCAATGTGATAGTCCAAGTTAATTTGTTTTAGTGATGTTGGCTGAGGGATAAATATTGACCTGGGAGAACGGCCCTGCTCTTTTTCGAATAGTGCCATGGGATCTTTTACATCCACCTGAGAGGGCAGAGCTCCCTCAGTAGTACACTGGAGTGTCATCCTAGATTTTGTCTTCTAGTTTGTGGAGTTCAAGCCTCTGGAATTCCCTCTCTAAACGTCTCCTCTCTTTCCTGCTTTATGACACTCCTTAAAATCTACCTCTTTTACCAAGCTTGTGCTCATCTGCCTTAATATCTCCTTATGTGGCTTGGTGTCAAATTTTGTTTGATAGCACTCCTGTGAAGCACCTTAGGATGTTTTATTACGTTAAAGGCGCTATATAGATACAAGGCGAGAGTGCTACCAGCTGAGCTACAGCTGACACCGACTGAACGAGGTGCCATCCTTTGAATCAGACAGTAAACTGAGGGCTTGCCTGCCCATTCTGGTGGTTCAGGTGGGCATTAACGGTCCTATGGCACTATTCCTGATGTCCTCCTGACCAACATTGCTCTCTCAGCTAGTACCACCAAAACAGATTAACTGGTCATTTCTCACATTGCTATGTGTTGTTGTGGAATCTTGCTGGGGCTGAATGGGTTCTGCATTTGCCTATATAACAACAGTCACTGCACTTAAGAAAATGTTTTGGGACTTGGTTGGCCAACTCCCTCGCAGCAAGGAATGATGGGGATTGGGGGGAGGGTAATTAGATTGAGAAACAAGAAAATAACATGGTCTTCGTCTTACCCTCAAAGAAAGAAAACTTTTCAAAACTGGAACTATTATGTAATCAAAAGATTTGATATCAATATACAGATGGATAGATATTTAATGTAGTGAAGATTTTCTAATCGAACTGATATTGTTGATCTGAGGCTGATAGGGAGTTACAGTACTTGTATTAGTGATGGTTGTGTGACAGACAAGTTGGAGCCAGAGCACATTAGCTTAATTGTTTTACAAACAGCATAGGGGCAGGATTCAAAGCAGGGGTGTAAAACAACAAAAGGCTATATATTTACACTTTATGGAAATAGCTTGGTTGCTGTAATTGTTGCTAGAAAGAGCCAGGGTGAAAGGTCTGACTGTCCAGGTTATTTATCCACAGGCCCTTTTGGCACCTGCCATTCAATCTGAGTTGATGCTGTTGATTGCCTGACCTTTTACACTGGTGCTATATCAAGGTGATTCAGTCAAATGATTAAGGTTCAGTTACAGTGCATGCCCAGTAATGTGTACAGTGTTTAGGGGAGGCAATTGAGGTAGACACATGCTGCAATATACACATGATACAGACCTTCAACTTAGCCTCAGTTGAAGAGTGACACATTCACTTGTCAAGCATCACCTGTATTTTTTTTATATATATATAAAATATATACACGAGCCCTATCTCATTACTTGGTTTGTTGGTATATTTGGTATCGAACAGAATAAGTGAAAGGTTTGTGACAAGCTAAAGCTTCTAGGAACCTTAAGCAGATCCTGAATCCCCAGCAAATGTTGCTGCATCTTGCACCTTTGGCACTTGCTGAGTCTTGACCCTTGTAAAATTTCCCAAAGGTTGGAAGGTCTTAACATGTCATCACCCTGTAGCATATTATAAAAATCTACAGGTGGAAGTATCCTGTCTGCAGTAATGTTATCCCAGTTCTAAGTTTACGATGGAATGGGTATTTGGAGTTAATCCTATATTGCGAGCTCACCCTGAAGGCTCCGTGGGTAAGTGCATTGTATGGTGTGCAACTGAAGCATGTAGACCAGGAAGGTCTCCGGTTCCATCCCTGGTCTATGCTGAGTTAGTCGTCAGCTAATCTCAGTCAGCCAGATCATGCTTCAGCACCACTTGAGAGGGAGAAATTCCAGTCACAGTTCCCTCTCCCGATCACTATCCGGTGATCCCAGCTAGAAAGTATGCCTGTGCGGCAGGTCAAACTAGTTCAAGATCAGGCTCAACTGTGATGCTCCATCCCTTCCCCATTACCTGTGGTCGAATAGCCTGCTGATACTCCCTGTCTGAGCTCCACGCATAGAACAGATATACGGTGACAAAGCAGAAGGCTGTGAGAGCCTGTGGACCCATGCCCCAGGATTAGTCAACACCTTCAGGAAAGTATATTTAATAGAGGTGTTCAAAATTAGGAAGGGTTTTGACAGAGTAAATAAGGAGAAACTGTTTCCAGTGGCCGAAGGGTCGGTAACTGGAGGACACAGATTTAAGGTAATTGGCAAAAGAACCAGAGGCGAGATGAGGAGAATTTTTTTAATGAAGCGAGTTGTTATGATCTGGAATGCACGGCCTGAAAGGGTGGTGGAAGCAGATTCAACAGTAACTTCCAAAAGGTAATTGAATAAATACTTGAAGGGAAAATAATTGCTGGGCTATGGGGAAAGGAGAGTGGGACTAATTGGATCGCTCTTTCAAAGAGCCGGCACAGGCACGATGGGCCGAATGGCCTCCTTCTGTGCTGTATCATTCTATGATTCTAGGAGGAGACAACGTTTTAAAAAATGTGGGAGGGAACAAAACTACCATTTCCACAAACTCATTTTTTCCACAGTCAATCGCAGGCATAATGCATAACTCTACAATGAGTAAAACATCAATTAAACTAATTATCAAAGGGTGTATCTGACTGAAAAAACAGTTGGCGACTTGGTGGAATTTTATTGTGCACTGAATAGAAAGCAAAATGTTTGAAGTAGGTTTTAATACTGTGCCTCCTTTAGAAAAGATGCCTTATATGTTCTGCAGAAGAGAGATTTGCTGCTGTAATTTACAGAAATATTGGTGGTTGTTGAAAATACAGCTCTATGATTTTTTTTTTTAAAAATCAGTTTTTTTTTCTTGCCCATTTTTCTCCCTTCTGTTCCTTGGGGTAGAAACTGATTTGCATTGCGCCCATTTTTTGGGCACAAAATGGGCGCAAAGCACACCAATTTAGCAGTGGGACAGCCTGTGCCCAATCACGCAGCCATTGGTCCCACTGCTAAATTGGTGTGGCCTGATTTTTAGGCGTCCCAGTGCATGGTGGGAAGGGATGTGTTGCCGTGTGCTGGGCGGAGGGCGCGGGTGGAGTCTGAGAATCTCTTGGTTGTCGGCCAGTTAAAGTGGACTAGAGGTGCTGGGACCCTCAGATTCAGTGATTCTGAGTCTGGGTCAGTCTGTTGCTCCAAGGTGCACTGTCCTTCCTCTGTTCCCACAACCAGGGCAGAGGATCAGATAAGTGGGATGAAAAAAAAAACTGCCAACAGAAATAGCTGATTGAAAAGAAAGTCACAAACAGCGTCGACAACAGGAGCTCCCATTCCTCACAGCCCTTGCTCTCTTGCTTCAGTTGGGACCCGCAGTATTTGGGGCCCTGAGGCAGGTACTGACTGAAGGAGGAGAGCAAGGGCTGCTGGGAACCGCAGCTACATCCCAATTGAATGCATTCTTGCTGACCAAGCTGGTAATGCTGCCTGTGATTTTTTTTTTACACAAGTCCCACAAACACATCCACGGACCAGCTGTTTCCACTGATGGATTAAAAGATGGAGCTCTGTGGGCTGGATGAGATGAGGGAGCGGGCTGGATTTGACCTATGACCCACGGGATTGGTCACCCTGATCTACATGGTACGATGCAAGCCATAAACATAGGGTAAGAATACGAAGGCCGGGGGAATTCAAGGTACATTAAAACTTGCGAGAACTGCACTGAAAATGAAATTTCAGATCACAATTTTTAGTTATCTTAAAACTATAAACTCTTATGTGTGGCATTGATTAGAAAGGCTCCGGATACAGTAATAATGAAAACAAATTATGTGGTGCATGAGCTATTCCAACCAAGAAGCTCCCAGCTTCTAGCTCTGATCTGCGCTGTTTACTGATCTCAGCTTGAGACGCTAATGTTGGCTTCAGGGTGTCTGGGCTAAGAAAAAGGAAATATCACCCAGGGTTCCTGCTTCTTTATTGCTATTTTGCTGGAAAGCACTCAGCTGTGAATATCTGGAAACAACAGGATTGGGCTTGGCTGTGATGCACTCCACAGTCAAATAGCTTGCCAACACACGTCTCACATGTGAAGAATGGCCACTTCAGCGAGATATTTGAGGAATGCGGGGGCCAGTGGCACTGTACTACAGTATGAGTCACTACCTTCAGGAGAGGAGCGGGGAAATTCAGAAAAGAAAAACAACTTTGTATGCAATCATGGTTAAATAAATAGAACAATATGGCTGGAAAAGCTGGCAGAAGAGTGGGAATGGTCCAGAAAGTTGCCAGTATTATAAGCAATGTTCTTACTTTCAACTTATTGTCCAAAATTAAATAAGAGGAATAACTCAATTGAGGTTTGAAACATTACATAATAGCAGCAGTTTAGCCTCTGCTTACAAAACTCCATCTTGCAGTCCCTGCCAGGGAGGAAGTCTGGATTAAACTGATGCCTAATTCGCACTGATTGTTAAGGGAATGTCTCTAAATTACATACTCAAACTGATATGTAACATTGGCACTTACTGAAGTGAGTGACATCAATAAATCAGGAACATATCATTACATTTTACAAAGCCTGTATCTGCACAATAGTAGATCAGTATAGGCCTGTTTGTCAGGCTGCAGAGGTAACCCATCTCTTACTCCTGGATTCAGTACAGTAGCGAGCAATGTAGACTTGTCAAAGCTGACCTTCTGACTCCACACCATAGCCCACCCATCAATCTCAATGAGATGTGGCCGGGTGTTAATCTTTTACAAGATTATGAGTGGGCAGTACCACAGGAGCTGTTACCTGGAGCTCCATGTTCATTCCAGGAATATGAGAGCTGCTGATACTGAAGCTCGACATTCTGTATCAATGAAAAAAGACCACACTTATCACTAGTGGCGCAGCTCCACCTGCTGCGACCGCAGCCTGTCAAGCCAGTCCGTCTATGCAGAAGTTCACTTTATCTTGCTTTCACACTGCTACCTCAGTTGATTTATCTAACTCGACACACACCAAGCATCGAACCTGGTGTCTTCCTGATCTGTGTGGCTCAGTATCACAGCAACAACAACTTGTATTTATGTAGCGCCTTTAACAGAGTAAAACGTCCCAAGGCAAGTGGTCAGGCAATAACAAGAACTTTTAGGGATCTTTTTTAACAATTTTCCCTCAAAAGATTTGAGGGGTTAACAAAGCTTACTTCCATCACTTTTTGAACCGGGGCTGCTGTAGTAAAGAAAGACTTGCATTTGTATAGCGCCTTTCACGACCACCGGACGTCTCAAAGCGCTTTACAGCCAATTGAAGTCACTGTTGTAAGGTGGGAAACGCGGCAGCCAATTTGCGCACAGCAAGCTCCCACAAACTGCAATGTGATAATGACCAGATAATCTGTTTTTGTTATGTTGGTTGAGGGATAAATATTGGCCAGGACACCGGGGATAACTCCCCTGCTCTTCTTCGAAATAGTGCCATGGGATCTTTTACGTCCACCTGAGAGAGCAGACGGGGCCTCAGTCTAACGTCTCATCCGAAAGACGGCACCTCCGACAGTGCAGCACTCCCTCAGCACTGCACTGGAGTGTCAGCCGAGATTTATGTGCTCAAGTCCCTGGAGTGGGTCTTGAACCCACAACCTTCTGACTCCGAGGTGAGTGTGCTACCCACTGAGCCACAGCTGACACTAGTACAAGGAAATAGGTTATAGGAAACCTGTAACTTACCTTCAGTATCCCAGCATGGCCTCTCCAATCTTTACTGTGCTCTCAGCGAGTACAAAGGGTCATTTTTCCAAGATATGTGACCTCATTACAGTTCTCTCTGGTTGCTAAAGTTACCTAATATACAAAACTAAGAGCAGTCGTCCCCACCCCCAATTTCCCCCTGTCCTGAAGGTGCTGGTGACACAAACCCAGAGAGTTGGGATGGTGAGATCAGTGTGAGCATTAGGACCCAGTAGAATTGAGAAAGTCAGAGGGCTGTGACACACGCAGATACTCTGATTGGCTTGTAGCCAAGTTATGAATCCAGGCAGTGGATTAGGTTTATTTCCCCACACGGGTGTACCGACTGTCTGTGTGGTGCCTCGAGAATCCACTCAGACATCTTGATTATAAGTGTACCTCTTTGACTGCTTGCTTTTGTTCATGCTGGCTTATGCTTAATAAACTTACTTTTTAAAAAAAAGTCATGAATACCTGGGTCTCAATGTTTAACGGTCACAGGCTTGCATGTGAGTAGTAACATGGCCAGGCCTGTCACAAGGTCTGCCTAAAGTAACCTAGAAAACCCCTCCCAGACGGAGGCCTCCAGTGTAGTGTGACACTGGTTACCTTCTGGTACCTCACTCATGTTGCCACGATTCATGTGTGAGTTTAAACAGTGAGTGTCGATAGACAATTTGATCATGTTTTGGGGGGGGGGGGGGGGATTACAACTGTGACCCTGTCCTCATCCAATGACTGTACGTGCGCACTTTTCAGCAGGAGTCACTGGGCAGTGATCAGGTGTGGAACTTTGTCTGATTTATCTTGTCTGTAGCCCAGGGCTATTGAGGTCAATTGTAGCCCCTCCGTTTCCACCCTTACTGGCATCAGCTAACTCAACGCAATCCAGGGTTCAAACCTGGAATCTCCCTGTATGGCTCAGTGCAAACATGAGGTGGGGCTTTTATCCACCAAGTCCTTGGGACAGCTGAGAAAAAGGTCTCAGCAAAAAAAGTAAATTAATTCTATATTTTAATTTATTGATTTCCTGTGGCATTGCTCATGTCTTGAGCAGCTCAAACCTTTTGTGTGGCTTCTCCTAAATTAAGCCCCAGGCATGTTCAAGGGGTTCAGACCATGGCTAGGCCCAGCCATTCAACTTAGTTCAAATTTCGGAACTTCCACTGCCAATGGGTTTCTGGCAGGAAAGCGCTAGTTTCCCGCACGCCCGCAGTAGGAGACCACGGCAATTTTAACCATCGGACCTCATTACCAAAAATAAAAAGAGAAAATGCTGGAAATACTCAGCAGGTCAGGCAGCATCTGTGGAGAGAGAAACAGCGTTAACGTTTCAGGTCGATGACCCTTCGTCAGAACCATGCTGCCAGTACACTTAGTCCTCGCTCGGAATGGGCAGGAAGTGAGCAGGACGCTGCTTGGATGCCCGCTGGCACTCGGGTAAGTGTGAGGAGGGGGTCTCCAATGGGGTCTTGCAGTAGGGAAGCCCAGGGCAGAGGAGGTGTCCTGCTCCTCCTGGGCCTACAAAGGAAAGTAAAACACTTACCTGAAGGGCCTCTTCAGTTCCCCAATCCTCTACACCTGGCGACGTGATTGATGATGAAAAGACTTTGGACTCGGCATTAATCTGAATTGTGAATTGGGTCTGTGGTGGAACCGTTGGTCAGGATCACGGCTTGCATGTCGTCATGAAGCAGGTGGAGGATGGTGACAAACTTTTGAGGGCAGACAAATTTGAGGAGGACACTCCATAATCCCTCACGGTTGACAGTGTCGAAGGCCTTTGTGAGATCAAAGAAGGCCATGTACAGCGGTTGGTGCTGTTCCCTGCATTTCTCTTGTAATTAACGCGCGGTGAAGATCATGTCCATTGTGCCCCTTAGTGGGCGGAATCCGCATTACAACTCTGGGAGGAGCTCTTCGGCCACTGGGAGAAGGCGATTGAGGAGGATTCTTGCGATGACTTTCCCTGTGGCAGACAGCAGGGAAACTCCTCTGTAATTACCGCAATCGGACTTGTTACCTTTCTTGAAGATGGTCACAATTACGGCATCTCTGAGATCCCCTGGCATGTTCTCCTACTTCCAGATAAGAGAAATGAGTTCATGAATTCGCGCCAGTAGTGCTTCTCCGCCATGCTTCAGTGCCTCGGCGGGGATTCCATCTGCTCCTGAGGCCTTGTTGTTCTTCAGTTGTTGGATGGCCTTTTCAACCTCATGCCGGGCTGAGGTTGTGCTGAGATGGTGGCGGGTAGCATGCTGCGGGATGGAGTTGAGGACACTCACATTGAAGACAGAGTCTCGGTTAAGGAGATTTTCGAAGTGCTCCTTCCAGTGGGCACTGACTGCCTCTCTGTCCTTGATGAGTACCTCTCCGTTCTTGGCCTGCAGTGGGGTAGGACCTTGGGTGCTTGGGCCGTAGATGGTCTTGACTGCACTAAAGAATCCACGCACTGCTTCACGACGACATGCAAGCCGTGATCCTGACCAACGGATCCACCACAGACCAAATTCACGTACGGACCGGGGTCAAGCAAGGCTGTGTCATCGCGCCAACGCTCTTCCCGATCTTCCTTGCTGCAATGCTCCATCTCACCCTCAGTCAGCTCCCCACTGGAGTGGAGCTAATTTACAGAACAAACGGGAAACTGTTCAACCTCCGTCGCCTCCAGCCCAGATCCAAGGTCATCCCATCCTCTGTCGTCGAATTACAGTATGCAGATGACACTTGCATCTGCGCTCACTCGGAGTTCGAACTCCAAACCATCGTCAACACCTTCACCGAAGCGTACGAGAGCATGGGCCTTACACTAAACATCCGTAAGACAAATGTCCTCTACCAACCTGCCCCCGCCACACAGTACTGCCCCCCGATTATCAAAATCCACGACAAGGCCTTGGACAACGTGGACCACTTTCCATACCTCGGGAGCCTACTGTCAACAAGGGCAGACGTCGATGACGAAGTCCAACACCGCCTTCAGTTTGCCAGTGCAGCCTTCGGTCACCTGAGAAAGAGAGTGTTTGAAGACCAGGACCTCAAATCCGGCACTAAGCTCATGGTCTACAAAACAGCAGTGATACCCGCCCTGCTGTATGCCTCAGAGACATGGACCATGTACAGCAGGCACCTCAAAGCACCGGAGAGGTACCGCCAACGCTGCCTCCGCAAGATCCTGCAAATCCATTGGCAGGATAGGCGCACCAACGTCAGTGTTCTCGCTCAGGCCAACATCCCCAGCATCGAAGCTTTGACCACGCTCGATCAGCTCCGATGGATGGGTCACGTCGTCCGCATGCCCAATAGGAGACTCCCAAAACAAGCGCTCTACTCGGAGCTCCGACACGGCAGGAGAGCCCCAGGTGGGCAGAGGAAAGGCTTCAAGGACACCCTCAAAGCATCCTTGAAAAAGTGCAACATCCCCACTGACACCTGGGAATCCCTGGCCCAAGACCGCACAAAGTGGAGGAGAAGCATCCGAGAAGGCGCCGAACTCCTCGAGTCTCTTCGCCGGGACCAAGCGGAAGTCAAGCGCACACAGCAGAAAGAGCGCACGTCAACCCAAGCACCCCACCCACCCGCCCCTTCAACCACCATCTGCCCCACCTGTGACAGAGACTGTAGGTCCCGCATTGGACTCATCAGTCACCTGAGAACTCATTTTTAATGTGGAAGCAAGTCATCCTCGGTTCCGAGGGACTGCCTAAGAAGAAGGGGTGGTGTTTTGGAATTTACTGTAAGATACTGATCTTTACTTTTGCTTCCACTTCTTTATGTAGAGGAGCTGTAAGTGGAGTATGTTCGTTATACTCTACATATCCTTTGTGCGTCACATGTAGCGTAATTGTAAAAGGATTCTTCATAAAAGCCTCTCCAAATTGGCTGCAAAAAACACACGATGAAATCTTGCCTTTAAGATTTCCCCCCAGTTTTTTCCCCTTCTGTCTTAAAGCGAATGAGTCATCCCAGGATACAGTTCAGTCAGTGGTGACAGCATTTTGGTGCCTCATTCATTCATTGTTCATTTGTGAGCCAGAACAGGGAGGGATAATGGCAGCCAATCCTGAATGCTTCAACTTCTCCATACTCGCCCTATCCCATGAATGGAAATCGGGAGCGGGCAATCCTGGATGGATTTTCCCCTCCTTAGTCCAAAAACACTTGAGGCCATTTGTCGCACCTCCACAATAGTTCATGAGATCAGTGAACTCGGCAGTGACTAGCGATCAAACTGGTTGATGTGGCTCAGTACCATATCATGCCATGTGTTTATCCACTAAACCGTTACATTTGTTTTTATAAGCTCTGTCGTCATATTTGCATAACCCGGAAACCTGGGGAGGGGCAGTTAAAAGGAGGGGAATGACTTTACCCATCTGATCCTGCTGCCTTCCTGAGGGCAGAGGAGCAGGAAACCCGTCCCAACCTGGCGGGGCCCTGTTTAAATATGCAGTTCGGGGCCCGAGGACCTCACCGGGGCCTGATCTACTATTTTAGTCCGAGGCCTGAGCGGGGGAAAAGTGACCGTTTCACTGTCAGGCCAAACCTGCTAGAAGGGGAATCGTGGGCCAGAGGAGTCCCAGGAAGGTAAGCCTTTCATTTTTATTTTAGGTTTGCTTGTGGGCCAGGACGAGACCCTCCGGGCCCCACAATGAAGCCTTGGGCCTTCCATACCCTGGGCTTCCTCGCCACCTCACTTACTGCTTACCTGAAATGCCGGGACCATAAGAACATAAGAAATAGGAGCAGGAGTAGGCCATTCGGGCCATTCGGGCCATCGAGCCTGCTCCACCATTCAATGAGATCATAGCTGATCTTCTACCTCATCTCCTTTCCTGCCCTATCCCCATATCCCTTGATTCCCTTAATATCCAAAAATCTATTGATCTCTGTCTTGAATATACTCAACAACTGAGCCTCCACAGCCCTCTGGGGTAGAGAATTCCAAAGATTCACCACCCTCTGAGTGAAGAAATTTCTTCTCATCTCAGTCCTAAATGGCTGACCCCTTATTCTGAGACTGTGACCCTTGGTTCTAAACTCACCAGCCAGGGGAAACAACCTCCCTGCATCTACCCTGTCAAGCCCTGTAAGAATTTTGTATGTTTCAATGAGATCACCTCTCATTCTTCTAAACTCGAGAGAATATAGGCCTAGTCCACTCAATCTCTCCTCATAGGACAATCCCCCATCCCAGGAATCAGTCTGGTGAACCTTCGTTGCACTCCTTCTATGGCAAGTATATTCTTCCTTAGGTAAGGAGACCAAAACTGTACACAATACTCCAGGTGTGGTCTCACCAGAGCCCTATATAATTGCAGTAAGACGTCTTTACTCTTATACTCAAATCCTGTTGTAATAAAGGCCAACATACCATTTGCTTTCCTAATTGCTTGCTGTACCTGCATGTTAATTTTCAGTGATTCATGTACAAGGACACCCAGGTCCCTCTGAACACCAACATTTCCCAATCTCTCACCATTTAAAAAATACTCTTGCTTTTCTATTTTTCCTGCCAAAGTGGATAACTTCACATTTCTCCACATTATATTCCATTTGCCATGTTCTTGCCCACTCACTTAGCCTGTCTATATCCCCTTGAACCCTCCTTGCATCCTCCTCACAATTTACATTCCCACCCAGCTTTGTATCATCAGCAAACTTGGATATATTACACTTGGTCCCCTCATCCAAATCATTGATATAGATTGTGAATAGCTGAGGCCCAAGCACTGATCCTTGCAGTACTCCACTAGTTACAGCCTGCCAACCCGAAACACGGTGGCATAGTGGTTAGCACTGTTGCCTCACAGCGCCAGGGACCCGGGCTCGAATCCGGCCTCGGGTGACTGTCTGTGTGGAGTTTGCACATTCTCCCCGTGTCTGCGTGGGTTTCCTCCGGGTGCTCCGGTTTCCTCCCACAGTCCAAAGATGTGCGGGTTAGGTTGATTTGGCTATGATAAATTGACCCTTAGTGTTAGGGGGGTTAAATACGTGGGGTTACGGGGATAGGGTGGGATATGTGTCGGTGCAGGCTCAATGGCCGAAATGGCCTCTATCTGCATTGTGGGGATTCTGTGAAAATGACCCGTTTATTCCTACTCTCTTGTTTTCTGTCCGTTAACCAATCCTCAATCCATGCTAGTATATTACCCCCAATCCCATGAGCCCTAATTTTGTTTAATGACCTCTTGTGTGGCACCTTATCGAATGCCTTCTGAAAATCCAAATACACCACATCCACTGGTTCCCCCTTATCCATCCTACTAGTTACAACCTCAAAAAACTCTAACAGATTCGTCAAACACGACTGATCCGCGAGTCCCAGGTTGCGGCCTCCTGCCTGTGATCTTCCGCTCCTGCCTACCGGCCGGTTAGGACACCTGGACAGCTTCGGGTTAGACTCTGGTGAAAGTTATTATAAATGGGGCCTGGGCTGTTGAGAGCGGCCCGGCCTCCACGTCGCCGGGTGAGCCGCCCGATTCGGGGCTGGCGTGCACTGTACCCGCCACGCCCCCCACCACCCCCCATTAAAATCAGGGTCCATGTCTTCTGGTGGGTCTTGGCACTCCAGCAGCGGCAATGCTGTGAGGTAAATGCACCATTAGCTTGGCAGCGATGAGCAGTATTAACTGGTGTCTCCAAGCATTTGGGATGGGTGGAGGGTGCTCAATGAATGAACAACGAGCTGCTAAGCATTTTCACACGTAGAAATATTTGCCGAGGAATCTGCTGTTCAAGAATAGAATGCAAATATTTTTAGACTGCAAATATTTCCAGGTTTACAGAGAGAGTTATTTTTAATCCGTGGATGTGATGGGTAATTTCACTGCCCACAGGAGAGGGAGATTTCACACATGTGAAAATAAACAGAAGGTAATCAGTGGGTAACTATGGATACCATTTCGATCCCTTGAGTGATGAAGACCGCATTACTCATGAGTGACTTATGAAAGTCTTCATCACCGCCAGTTGGATAAGAATGGTATTCTAACAGCTCTCCTGATGGTGGAGTGAGTGAAAGCACCACCCAGTGTAGTACAGAAGTTCCTGAGCCACATAGGGAAGTGGGGGGGGGTTAGCGGTGGACAGTGGGCGGCAAGCCCCCATGATATCGCGAGCGTGAGGGGCCCCGGGCGATTTTAACTGCTGGGCCTCATCTGCATTGGACCCGTCAGTCTCTTTCCTGCTTGAACTAGCTGGCTGTCGAGTAGGAGCAGGATTTCGGGGTGGCAGGAGGGGACGTGAAGGAAAGGGTTGCCAGCACTTGGGTAAATGAGGTTGGAAGGGCATCGCGGGAGGGGGAGGGAAGTTCGAGGCACAGAAGTCCCAAGGTTTCACTGTGGGGTATCAAAGGACCACTCTTACTCCTCCTGGCCCACAAAGAAACAGGAAAGAATTAAAACTGTCTTAATTTTCTGGGCCTCTTATGGCCCTGGATCCATTGCCACCAGGTTTTACAGGTGGACCCGGCACTGGGGAGGATGACCGCAATTCCCAGTTAAAATTGTGTTGGGGTCCTAGTTGCGGCGGACGATCCTGACTTGAAAGATATTCGTGAGTCCCCCGCCTGCCTGTGGCAGTCACCTTGGCCGCCTCTGATATGTGGGCGGGCAGGTGTACATTGGGAATGCAGCGGTAAGTACTCTATCGCTATTTTAACCACCCGCCCACCTACTATAGTGCCTTTCACAACCTCAGGATGTGCTAAAATGCTTTGTAGCTAATTAAGTACTTTTGAAGTGTAGTCACTGTTGTAATGTAGGAAATGTGGCAGCCAATTTGCGCACAGCAAGCTCCCGCAAACAGCAATGTGATAATGACCAGATAATCTTTTTTTTAGTGATGTTGGTTGAGGGACACTGGGGAGAACTCCCCTACTCTTCTTGTCATGTGATCTTTTGCAGACACCTGAGAGGGCAGACAAGGACTTGGTTTAACGTCTCATCCAAAAGGCAGCACCTCCGACAATGCAGCACTCCCTCAGTACTGCACTGGAATGTCAGACTAGATTATGTGCTCAAGAAACTTGAGGGGGGCGGAATTTGCAGGGCTGGAGGAGGTTGCAGAGATAAGGCGGGGCGAGGCTATGAAAGGATTTAAACATGAGAATTTTAAATTGGAGGTTAGGAAGCAGGAGCCAATATAGGTCAGTGAGAACAAGGGGTGATGGGTGAGCGGGACTTGGGCGCAGATTAGGATATGGGCAGGAGGGATTTGGCTTAGCTGAAACCTATGGAGGGTGGAGGATCGGAGGCCGGCCAGGAGAGCATTGAAACAATCAAGTCTGAAGGTGACCAAGGCATGGATGAGGATCTCAGCAGCAGGTGGGCTGAGGCAGTGCTGGAGGTGGGCAATATTTATGGGGTGGAAGTAGGTGGTCATTGTGATGGAGAAGGATATAGGGTTTAGGTCACGGTCAAATAGGTTGCCGGGGTGGGAAAAGGTCTGCTTCAACCTGAGACAATGGCCAGGAGGAGGATGGAATCAGTGGCGAGGGAATGGGGTTTGTGACAGGGGCCGAAGACGATGGCTTTGGTCTTCCCAATGATTAGATGGAGCAAATTGCAGCTCATCCAAGACTGGATGTCAGACGAGCAGTCCGACAATAGAGGCATTGGAGGGGTCAAGAGAGGTAGTTGAGAAATAGAGTCGGGTGTCGTCAGTGTATGTGTAGAAGCTGACCCTATCTCTTTGGATGTCTTTGTCGCCAAGGGGAAGCACGTAGATGAGGAAAAGATAGGTGCCAAGGATAGAGTTATAGGTGCGTGGGCAGGGGGAGAAGCAATCGCTGGAGATGCTCTGGCTAGATTCAGATAAGTTAAGAGTGGAACCAAGCAAGGGCAGTCCCACCTGAGCTGGACGACAGAGGAGAGGCGTTGAAGGAGGATAGTGTGGCCGACAATGTCAAAGCTTGCAGAGAGATTGATAAGGACGAGGAAGGATGGTGCACCACGATCACATTCATTGAAGATGTCATTTGTGACTTTGATTAGGGCTGTTTCAGTGCTGTGGTAGAGGTGGAAACATGATTAGAGAGCTTCAAATATGCAGTTGCGTGAAAGATTGGCACGGATTTGGAAGGTGACAACACGTTCAAGGACTTTGGAGAGGAATGGGAGGTTGGAGATGGGATGATAGTTTGCAAGGACCGAGGGTTTGAGGGTGGGCTTTTTGAGGGGGGGGGGGGGTGATGATAGGACAGTACCTGAGGAGAGGGAACCAATTACAATGTCAGCCAGCATGGCGCTAGGAAGGGAAGTTGAGTGGCCAGTAGCTTTATGGAAATAGGATCCTGGAACAAAAACAAAAAATGCTGGAGACACTTTGAAGTTAGAGCAGCATCCGTGGAGGCAACAGACAATTTGAGGTTTCGGAAACCTATCATAACCGTGACAGGGTCCCCCTTGTCATCACCTTCCGCCCCACCAGCCTCTGCATTGGACCTGAAATATCATCTTGTCTGTTCTCTCCACAGGTGCAGAGGGGTTCTCGAATTTTCTGGTTTTGTTTTAGATTTCCAGCATTTATAGGTTTTGTTTTTGTTTATTCTAATCACTGATTGTCCAGATGGCCTATTCCTGCTCCTATGTCCCTATAAAACATGGTTCAGATTTTTGAAATAGATAAACTTTGTCCATCTGCTCTTTTAGCACTTTTCCATTTAGATTATACTCCCATCTACCAATCTTATGTCCAAAGTGTACAACCTGACATTAAACTGCACCAGCCATCTTAATGTATCTATATCTATTTTCCCAACTCTCTGCTTCCTACCTCCCAACCAGTTTCCTATTGATAGCAAGAGGCTTTCTATAATTCAGTTAGTTTGATTATGATGATCTGAATAATCTTTTCTTCAATGAAAACTACTTCCGTTCTATGTGGACCTCAGGCTGAAGGAGAGTTGGGACAATGAAGAGACCCAAACAGGTAGTTTTTTTTTTAAACTTTCCTTTATGGAGCCAGGAGAAGCAGGAATGTTCCTCCAGGCCTCACAAGGAAAGTTGAGGCCTCGTCTGGCTGGACTCTCCCCTCCCCTCCCTCCTGTGAGACCCACTTAACTGAGTGCCATGGGCCACCCAATTTTCAGGAAGTCAGCAACTGCTTCCCATCCATTTCCCACCCATTCCAGGCAGGAAGTGGAGAAGCGACACGTTAATAAGGTTCTGGAGAAAAAACAGCCCGGGCCTGATTTCTGTTGCAACAGGAGCCCAAAACCTGGCAAGAGTTAAAATTGGGGCCATAAATAAATGCAAGTTATTGTTGTTGCTGTTGGGCAAAATGGTCTATAATCCACAGCCTTATTCCTTTTTAAAATACTAAGATTACACTTACCATCGTCTAGTCTTCAGATAGAGTTCCTGTATTTATGGAAGTACTAATATATCATCAAGACACTCGGCTATTTCCTCACTCAGTTCCCATATGGTCAGGTGCCTGATGCTTTACTGATGTTATATTCCTGAGTCAAAAATAACTGAATGCAGAATTTGTTCCGAGTCAGACACATACCTATTTATCTTTCACATTATAAGCTAGTAAAAATAGTACGATAATGTGCATTTTCCAGCTGCCATGCCACTCTTCCCGCGTCACTTTGGGTGTCACATTTTTTGATTGGTTCTTCTTTGATGAATATGAACCAATCAGAACTCAGTATGTACAGAATGGGCAAATCAAAAGCAAGGAAGGCAGTTGAAACCTGCCAATGAGGAACCACTAAGCATGTGTGATAGTATTAAATCAAGGATTAGCAGTGAAGAAAATCTATTAATAACAGAAAGCAGAACAGAAATCTATCAAATTACCCAAAATATTTTTTTGAAAAACCTTCAACTTCTTTGCCGCCTCACTCGCCTGCAACAAGCATCAGCCCAGGAATATTCAGTCGGCAGAATCTGACCTCGAGGTAGCGCCAGGTGAAACAAGTAGCGCCAGTGAGGTGGTAGCTGAGGAGCAGGAATGGGTTGGCTAAAGGGCCACCGTCAGAACTTGAGGCCTGGGATTGGTGCCATCCTTGGAACAAAGAATGCTGTTTCCTTGAGCACTGTCAATTCATTGAGTCACTGGAGAATGTGAAAGCAGCTTGCAAAGTATGATGGTTCTGAATATAAATAAGAACATACAAACAGAAGGAAGCTTAAAGATCATCTGGCCAGACACCTAGGAATCCCTCTGGGAGATCCAGGAGCCAGCCACCTCGCTTCCTTTTCCCAGTAGGGTAGTAGTACCTAAAAGCTAGGTAGTACGATACACTCACTATACACAGGCACAAAGCAGAAGCACCAAGATAAACGACACCGACACCACCACAAACACTTCAGCACTAATGCATTTGTTAAATTTGGATTATGACTGTGCAGAGTTCTTTATCTTCGGACCCCAGTTTGGCAGCAGGTGATGAATGGATGTGCATGTCTGGTGGGTTAGGTGTAGTACACGCTCATGATGTCATTTGGGTTTGTTGCAGCAGTCCGTCGAGGACAGGATACAGTAATGCTTGGTCTGGGGGGGGAGGCTTCCAAGTTTAAGTGAAGTAGTTTTCTATTAATATTGCTGGATTTTGTTTCCATGCTGCTGCTGTGGTAGAGCTGGCAGCTCCTTTACCTCAAACCTCACTGTTCTTCTGGCCCTTCCTAGCCCGCCTTGTACCTGCTGCAGAGCGACTACTGTCTGGATAGTGTTGTGCTGTACGCTGCACAATTATACTGTCACTTTTGAAACCTTTCCTGGGTTGTAATGCAGCACGCTAGGTATATATCCAGCCAGTGGAATCTGTGTTCCAGCATGCCTATTGTATGCTCCATTAGTATCCCTGTAGAGGCATGCGCCTCATTATCATTTCTCTCAGCTGCATTTCTTGCATTCCACACTGGTGTCATCAGCCGTGACTCAAGAAGGTATCCCTGGCTGACCAAGATCCATCCACCTCGGGCAGAAATGCCTCAAAATAATGGCCCACGATGCAATTCAGATGGTCCCATAACAAACTGAACATTGATGGAACGGGAGCCATTCCTGTTCAGAAATGCCATTGCCCTGGTGAAAGGGGCACATGTTAGAGCATGTGAGCATAATATGCCCACGTGGATTCCATTAACGAGGCCTTGCACTTTTGGGAAGCCAGCCGCTTTGAGGAAGTGAAGGCCATTCCCTTACTGATGGTCGACATCTGTCGGAGATGGGATGAAGTTATCAGTGACTCCTCCACTGCTGGTGTTTGTCAGATATCCAGTCCTGAATGAGTTGCAATTTCTTCCAGTTAAACAGGGGGGGGGGGGGGAAGAAGAGTGAAGCCATCATCTTCGGCCCTCGCCACAACTCCTTACCCTTGCCACCAATTCCGTCCCCTTCCTCTGCCACTGTCTCAGTCTGAACCAGAGTGTTCGCAACCTTCGTGTCTTATTCAACCCCAAGTTGAGCTTCTGATCCCATATCCTCTCCAGCAAAAAGACTGCCGACTCCACTTCCATAACATTCCGCCTCAGCCCATCTGCTGCTGAAACCCCCATCCTTGCCTTTGTCACCTCCAGATGACTATTCCAGCGCTCTCTTGGCCACCCACCCACCCTTCACCCTCCATAATCCAGTTTATCCAAAATTCTGCTGCCTGTATCCTGCACCAAGTCCTGTGCACCCATGACACCCGTGCTCGCTGACCTACATTGGTACCCGGTCCCCCAATGCCTCGAATTTAAAATTTTCATCCTTGTGTTTAAATCCATTTACAGCCTCACCCATTCCTATCCCTGTAATCTCCTGTCGCACATGATCTCTATTCCTTTGACTCTGGTCTCTTGTATGTCACCTGTACTTCGTGCCTTCAGCCACGTTCTGGAATTCCTTCCATAAACATCTCCACATCCCTCTCCCCCTTTAAGATCCTCTTTAAAACCCACTCATTTGACCAAGCTTGTGAGGCACTTGCCTCCTGCTTCTCCAACATTGCTTGGTCAGAAAATATTGGGCGATGTATTGCCTATGCTTTTTGGACACTCAGCATCTCCCTCCTTGATTTTCCGTCCCCTGTGTATGCAAGGACTTATGCACAGCAGCAGAAAAGCTACCCTCATGATAAACACATAAATTATAATTATACAACAATTTGATTAAATTTACCTATAGAATTCACTTTTATATCTTAGAATGCTTTCATTAATGTTTTTACTGAGAGGCCTGTGACTTGCTAAGAAGCCTGGGACTGTACTATTACTTTCATGACCAAATGCAGCTACTTTTTGTGTGCTTTGTAGCCTTTTTTATTTCACCTAGGGGAAGAACGGTGTTAGGAAAGAGTAAGTTGGCTTGTGTACACTTTGGACTTTGTTGTATGAAAACAGATTGTCTACTAACATTGTGGTTTGTTAGTCATGGAGGCCTGAGTCATACAGGAAAGGGTGCACTTAATTAGTGCTAACTTATTCACTCCGGCACACTCATGTTGGGGCAAAGAGGGCTGATGCGTTGTTATGTTGTAGGATGGGTCGTGGAATATGTGGGAGGAGGAGGTAAGGCAGTGGTGTCAAAGGTAGACTGTGTTACACAGGAGGCATCAGTGATGAGATGTGCTCTGATGCCTCTTGCAGCAGTCACTGAGGAGTCTTCGAGAGTGCAGGTCATTGTGATGCTTCCCTCCGTGTAGTTCTGGCTCCAATGGAGCCAGGGTCACCTCGCCAGCCATGTCAAATCTCAGCCCTTTTTGAATGGCGAGGTTGTGAAAAGCACAGCAGGCTAAACATATCCGTGACAAACAATCTGGAGCATACTGCAGAACCCCTCCACGACCTGTCCAGGCAGCAAAATACATACGTCTAAGACCCCAAGGACCCTCACAATGACCAACCTTGTAGAGGCATGTGACTCAACAACAACAACAACTTGTATTTATATAGTGCCTTTAACGTGGTAAAATGTCCCAAGGCGCTGCACAGGAGTATTTTAAGCCAAAAAATTTGACTCGTTGTAGCGCTCCTCTGCTGCTGTTTGGGCAACTCTTACTGGGGTCATTAATGGGAACAGGGGTAGGCTTTGTCACCCAGAAGCCACCAAGGAATCAAGGAGGGCCAAATCTTGAGGGTTGACTGCATCGTGCCAACTTCCACAACATTGGGGGTTGATATGTAGGATCCTCTGCATGTTGTCACGCACAATCTGTATACTGAGGATGTGGAGGTCCTTTCTGTTAAGGTAGTTGAGGGGGTGTTCTATGGGAACTTGCAAAGCAACGTGGGTGACACTGATTGCACTGTGGACCTTGAGATGCCAACAACACCATAAAATGTAGCTGGTCCCACCTTGCTCTATCAGGCTAACTTGTAAAGGGGGGTCAGTGACCTGATGAATGCATGCCCTGCTGATATTGTATAGCTTGCCTGTGGCTGCCTGAAATGTGTCATAAAAGTTGAGGGTGGTGGTCACCTTCATAGCCATAGGGAGAGCAGTGAACAGATATGCGTGGCTGCAGATCCTCTGACAGTAGGTGACAGAGCTTCTATATGGCCTCTTTGGTAAAATCCACTTTTCTTATGTACAACTCCCCAGAAAAATCCTCAAATGACCTGTATATTCTATAATATCTGGTGGGCTGCATGCTCCTTAAATGTTGCCTGACATCTTGCTGCATCCTGTGCTACTCAATCTCCTCCTCCGTGATAATGGCATACTAGGGTATGCCCATAGGGAACGCATACCTGCTCCTGAGAAGCCCTCACTGTGGGTAAGGGTTGGTTGGGGGGGGGTGCAAATCTGCCGGTGGTCTGACCCTGTCAGAAGCAGGGCTAGGTGTAGGCAGAATGGCAAAAAGAAAGTCACTGCCAAAAGCATTTCTCTGCTGCAGAAATCAAGAGAGAAACTATCCAGATTCTTTAGGCTCAGAAATTCGTCACCTCTGCCGGTATCAGCTGATCCTGGCAGTATCTGCACCTTCTAATTTCTCTGGGTAACTTCGACTGAGGTTTATGAGTGTAAGGTCAGGAAACTCGGAGCTGCATTGTCATTGGCCCTCATTACAATATTTGTTAATGGGACTCAGTGGCGGATTATGAGAAGGACCAAAAAGTGTGAGGAAACTCGAGGAGGGAACGATCTAAAGGCATAAAATGGGCGGAAACAGCCTCTGGCTGATTTTTTTTTGCCAGAACAATTTTCCTGTGGTATTTTTACACTGCTAATACACCAAAAATGGTGTGGAAATTCACCCTCTATGTCTTCACAAGGACTGTGCGGTGGCCACGCCAACGAATGCTACTGTGAACAGACGTGTCTCCAACAGGTAGGTTGGTGAGGATGAAGTCAAGGAGGTTGTTCCCTCGTGTTGGTTCCCTCACTACCTGAAACAGGCCCAGTCTGGCAGCAAAAACCTTCAGATTTCAGCCAGCTCAGTCAGTGGTGGTCCAAAGAGCCACTCTTGGTGGTAGTTATTGAAGTCCCCCCCGCCACTAAGAGCACTTTTTGTGGCTACGTTTCCTTCAAGTGCTGAAGGAGTACTGATTCAAAAAGTTGAATGGCGATAGATAGTCCTCAGCCTTGTTTGACCTGAAGCCATGAGACTTCATCGGCTTTGGAGTGAATGTTGAGGAATCCCAGAAGCACGCCCATCCAACTGTGAACCACTGTCCCATTTTTGGTGGGACTACCTTGCCAGTGGTGCAGGCGATGGAGAAGTTTGGGATGTTGGATGCAATATATAGCTCTTAGTACAACTATGCCAGGCTTGACTAGTCTGTATCACAGCTCACCCAACTTGGGCACCAGTCCCCAGATGCTGGGATTGCCTGCGCCTTGTCCTGATGCAACGTCTGGGTTGTTGCTGATAGATCTGTCTGATATTTCTCTTAGTCTGTGTTGTTGTTTTACAACTGAGTAGCTTGTTAGCCCACTTCAGAGAGCATTAAGAATTAACTACACATTGTGGGACTGGAGTTGTGTGCAAGCCAGACTGGGTAGGAATGGCAGGTTCCCTTCCCGGAAGGATATTTGTGAACTAATTGTTTTTTTTTACAATCTAGCAGCTTTCAGGGCCATTTTTTGGTGCTCACCCTCAAAGCAAAGACCAAATGTAGTCTTCAGAGGCTGGAGGATAATTGGACCTGGGCACGCAGACATAATTCAGTCCCCATTTTAAAGTCAAACATCCTGCTGTTACATTTATATTCCCGTTATAAATTCCCACGTGTACATTTACAATGAAATCTGCCTCTGTGACATGTCATGCTGCAATTACACCTCCTGGCAGTGAAGGTCCTGCAGTGTCTTCACTGGCGGGAGGTGTAAGTACAGTGTCACAAGTTTGCAAAAGCTGCTTTCATTGTAAATGTGGGCACAGGAATTTATAATACAAAACCGTGACAGTGCGTGCAGATGTAACATTATATATATATATATATATTATATACATGTATAGAACTGGATGAATATGCACGCATATATTTAATTTATCCTATTTTTTTTCTGTAGTAGAGCATTTACAAGCTTGGAAAGCTGAATATTACAGGTTTCTTGCTGAGGTCCTGGGCTGCTGCCAAACCAACTTAAAAATGCCCGGACACCCTGTGAGCGTCTTGAGAATTCGATGTGTTTGATCCCGTGTCTGGAATGCAGTTTACTGCATTAATAAAGCACCCCAGTCTTCCTCTATAAACTGCTTCAACTTTACTGGGGGGTTTTGGCGCTTGGATAAATGATCCTTTGCCTTAAAAAAAGTTCAGTTTCTATGAGTAGCGGTATTCAGCTGTCTGCGATCTGAGCAGCAAGCTGTGAGGATCTGGGATCCATTCTGTTTCAATTTAATTCTACGTTGTATCTTTTTTCAATGTAATTGGTAGCTGTGCCTGCCCTTATGACGTTAACATGACATTTGCTGATTGCTTTCTGGAAGGAATTCCTGTTGTCTTTGTGTCTGTGTTGGCCAAGGTCGAGTCAATGCACGATGTTTGTTTTGGGACCACAGTGACTTTTGAACTACAACTAATCAACTGACGTATTTCTTTTTCTTCTGATGATTTTAATTTATCGTGGAGATAACGTGAGTGACTGCTTCCACGAGAATGTCTGCACCTCCGATAAACTGAAACTTATCCTTTTTTTTCTCCTTCATTTTTGGAATGTGGGCGTCGCTGGCAAGGCCAGCCTTTATTTTCCATCCCTAGTTGCCCTCGAGAAGGTGGTGATGGGCCTTCTTCTTGAACCGCTGCAGTCCGTGTGGTGAAGGTACTCCCACAGTGCTGTTAGGGAAGGAGTTTCAGGAATTTGACCCAGCGACGATGAAAAACGGCGTTATATGTCCAAGTGAGGATGGTGTGTGACTTGGAGGGGAACTTGGAGGTGGTGGTGTTCCCCTGCGCCTGCTGCCTTAAGGCATATGGGCTAGTGAACCACAGATATAACAATTTTCCTTATATCACTGGATTATACACCAAAATAGTTTGGGATGCCACCATGCTCCTGATCTGCCACAGCGATGGATAAACATGCAACAGGCTGTGTTTGTCCCTATGCCAATTTGCGCGTGGCTCGGGTAACATTACCTGAGCCACGCACCAATTGGCATAGGGACAAACAGATTAGAGGTTTAAATGTATGACTCAAAGAGTGGTGTGGGAGGAAGGGGTTTCAGTTCATGGGGCACTTGCACCAGTACTGGGGAAAGAGGGAGCTGTTCCGTTGGGACGGGCTCCACCGGGCTGGGACCAGTGTCCTGGCGAACTGAATAACTAGGGCAGTAGACAGGGCTTTAAACCAATGAAGGGGGTGGGAGGATTCAGGAAAGAGTAAATTTAAAAGCAGCGAGAGAAATGTCAATGCTCTAGACCACAGTGGAGTTTCAGGTAAAAATAAGCAGAGTGGGTCAGGAAGGGACAGAGAGAGTAACAAAGGTAATACGGCATCAGTGACTAAGGTGACATCAGGGAAAAATAGAAATAAGTCAAAGCTAAAGGCAGTATATCTGAATGCGCGAAGCATTCGCAACGAAATAGATGAATTAATAACGCAGATAGAAATGAACAGGTTTGATCTAATAGCCATAACGGAGATGTGGTTGCAAAGTGGTCAAGGTTGGGAACTAAATCTTCCATGGTACTTAACTTTTAGAAGAGATAGGCAAAATGGAAAAGAAGGAGTGGTAGTCCTGATAATAAAGGATGGGATAAAGACCGTAGAGAGAAAGGATCATAGCTCCGAAAATCAAGAAGTAGAATCAGTTTGGGTGGAGCTAAGAAACAGCAAGGGGCAGAAAACATTGGTGGGAGTTGTTTATAGGCCCCCAAACAGTAGTTGTAATGTAGGGCAGAGTATAAATCAGGAAATTAAAGGCACATGTAACAAGGGTAATACAGTAATCATGGGGGACTTTAATCTACATATAGACTGGGCAAACCAAATTTGCAGGAATAGTGTGGAGATCGAATTCATGGAATGTTTGCAAGATAGTTTTCTAGATCAGTATGTTGAGCAACCAACTAGGGAACAGACTATTTTAGATCTAGTATTGTGCAATGGGAAAGGGTTAATTAATAACTTTGTAGTAAAGGGTCCTTTAGGGAAGAGTGACCATAATATGATAGAATTTTATATTGCGTTTGAAAGTGATTTAGTTAAATCCGAAACTAGGGTCTTAAATTTAAACAAAGCAAACTACGTAGGTATGAGGGGCGAGTTGGCTAAGGTAGATTGGGAAACTACATTAAAAGGTATGATGGTAAACAAGCAATGGCTAGCATTTAAAGAATTCATATATAATTTACAACAAATATACATTCCTTTAAGGCACAAAATCCCCACAGGAAAAGTGGTCCAAACGTGGCTAACAAGAGAAGTTAAAGATAGTATTAGATCAAAGGAAGAGGCTTATAATGTTGCCAAAAAGAGTAAGCCTGAGGATTGGGAGGATTTTAGAATTCTGCAAAGGAAGACAAATAAATTGATAAAGAAAGGGAAAATAGAATATGAGAGTAAACTAGCGAGAGACATAAAAACAGACTGTTAAAGCTTCTATATGTATGTAAAAAGGAAAAGATTAGCGAAAGTAAATGTGGGTCTCTTACAGGCTGAGACAGGAGAAATTATAATGGGGAATAAGGAAATGGCAGAGAAATTAAACAAATACTTTGTGTCTGTCTTCACGGAAGAAGACGCAAAAAACTTCCTGGAAATCATGGAGAAACAAGGGTCTAGCGAGAATGAGGAACTGAAAGAAATTAGCATTAGTAAAAAAATAGTACTTGAGAAATTAATGGGACTGAAAGCCGATAAATCCCCAGGACCTCATGGCCTACATCCTAGGGTTTTGAAAGAGGTGGCTATAGAGATAGTGGATGCATTGGTTGTCATTTTCCAAAATTCCATAGATTCTAGAACGGATCCTGCGGATTGGAAGGTAGCAAATGTAAACTCACTATTTAAGAAAGGAGAGAGAAAATGGGGAACTACAGACCAGTTAGCCTGACATCAGTAGTAGGGAAAATGCTAGAATCTATTATTAAGGACATGGTAACAGGGCACTTAAAGAAAAGAAAGACTTGCATTTATATAGCACCTTTCATGACCACCGGACATCTCCAAGCGCTTTACAGCCTAAGAAGAAGAAGAAGAAGGAAAGCAAATGGTATGTTGGCTTTTATTACAAGAGGATTTGAGTATAAGAGCAAAGACGTCTTACTACAATTATATAGGGTCCTGGTGAGACCACACCTGGAGTATTGTGTACAGTTTTGGTCTCCTTACCTAAGCGTATACTTTTTTTTAAATTTGTTTATAGGATGTGGGCATCACTGGCAAGGCCAGCATTTATTGCCCATCCCTAATTGCCCTTGAGAAGATGGTGGTGAACCGCCTTCTTGAACCGCTGCAGTCCGTGTGGTGAAGGTACTCCCACAATGCTGTTAGGGAGGGAGTTCCAGGATTTTGACCTAGCGACAATGAAGGATTGGCGATATACTTCTAAGTCAGGGTGGTGTATGACTTGGAGGGGAACTTGGAGGTGGTGGTGTTCCCATGCGCCTGCTGCCCTTGTCCTTCTAGGTGGAAGAGGTCGCGGGTTTGGGAGGTGCTGCCGAAGAAGCCTTGGCGAGTTGCTGCAGTGCATCTTGTAGATGGTACACACTGCAGCCACGGTACGCCGGTGGTGGAGGGAGTGAATGTTTAAGGTGGTAGTTGGAGTGCCAATCAAGCGGGCTGCTTTGTCCTGGATGGTGTTGAGCTTCTTGAATGTTGTTGGAGCTACACTCCTCCAGGCAAGTGGAGAGTATTCCATCACACTCCTTACTTGTGCCTTGTAGATGGTAGAAAGGCTTTAGGGAGTCAGGAGGTGAGACACTCGCCACAGAATACCTAGCCTCTGATCTGCTCTTGTTGCCACAGTATTTATGTGGCTGGTCCAGTTAAGTCTCTGGTCAATGGTGACCCCCAGGATGTTGATGGTTGGGGATTCGGCGATGGTAATGCCATTGAATGTTAAGGGGCGGTGGTTAGACTCTCGCTTGTTGGAGGTAGTCATTGCCTGGCACTTCTGTGGCGTGAATGTTACCTGCCACTTATCAGCCCAAGCCTGAACGTCATCCAGGTCTTGTTGCATGCGGGCATGGACTGCTTCATTATCTGAGGAGTTGTGAATGGCACTGAACACTGTGCAGTCATCAGCGAACATCCCCATTTCTGACCTTCTGTTGGAGGGAAGTTCCTTGATGAAGCAGCTGAAGATGGTTGGGCCTAGGACACTGCCCGGAGGAGCTCCTGCAGTGATGTCCTGGGGCTGTGATGATTGACCTTCAATCACCACAACCATCTTCCTGTGTGCTGGGTATGACTCCAGCCAGTGTAGACTTTTTCCCACCGATTCCCATTGACTTCAATTTTACTAGGGCTCCTTCATGACTCGGTCAAATGTTGCCTTGATGTCAAGGGCAGTCACTCTCACCTCACCTCTGGAATTCAGCTCCTTTGTCCATGTTTGGACCAAGGTTGTAATGAGGTTGGGAGCCGAGTGGTCTTGGCGGAACCCAAACTGGGCATCAGTGAGCAGGTTAGTGGTGAGTAAGTGCCGCTTGATAGCACTGTCGATGACACCTTCCATCACTTTGCTGATGATTGAGAGCAGACTGATGGGGCGGTAATTGGCCGGGTTGGATTTGTCCTGCTTTTTGTGGACAGGACATACCTGGGCAGTTTTCCACATTGTCAGCTAGATGCCAGTGTTGTAGCTGTACTGGAACAGCTTGGCTAGAGGCGCGGCTAGTTCTGGAGCGCAAGTCTTCAACATGATAGCCGGGATCTTGTCAGGGCCCATAGCCTTTGGTGTATCCAGTGCGCTCAGCCGTTTCTTGATATCACGTGGAGTGAATTGAATTGGCTGAAGACTGGCTTCTGTGATGGTGGGGACCTCAGGAGGAGGCCGATATGGATCATCCACTCGACACTTCTGACTGAAGATGGTTGCAAACGCTTCAGCCTTGTCTTTTGCACTCACGTGCTGGGCTCCACCATCATTGAGGATGGGGATATTCATGGAGCCTCCTCCTCCCATTGGTTGTTTAATGGTCCACCACCATTCACGACTAGATGTGACAGGACTGCAGAGCTTTGATCTGATCCATTGCTTGTGGGGTCGCTTAGCCCTGTCTACACCATGCTGCTTCTGCTTTTTGGCATGCATGTAGTCCTGTTTTGCAGCTTCCCCAGGTTGGCACCTCATTTTTAGGTACGCCTGGTGCTGCTCCTGGCATGCTCTTCTACACTCCTTATTGAACCATAGAGGGAGTGCAACGAAGGTTCACCAGACTGGTTCCTGGGATGGGGGGATTGATCTATGAGGAGAGATTGAGTAGACTAGGCCTATATTCTCTAGAGTTTAGAAGAATCAGAGGTGATCTCATTGAAACATACAAAATTCTTACAGGGCTTGACAGGGTAGATGCTGGGAGGATGTTTCCCCTGGCTGGAGAGTTCAGAACCAGGGGTCACATTCTCAGAATAAGGGGTCAGCCATTTAGGACTGAGATGAGGACAAATTTTGCACACCTTAGGGGCAACATTGGTCTGTACCCAGGCACGCTGGATCACCTGGGCGCAGTAAATATCGGAGAGTTGGGCAGGTCAGAGTTATTCAGGTGGGTTATTCACGGGCGTGCGCTCCGGATCACTCAATTTTCCGACATTCGCTGCACCCAAACGGTCCAGTGCACCCAGGCACGGACCCAGGTACATGTCCCCTGTTATCACTGTGATGGCAAGGGATCAGGTTGAGTGAATGCATGGATGTTGTTCAGTTTGGGACTATAGCTAATCAAATGGTGTACCATTTAAAGGGCAACCTTTTGTTCTCTGATGATTGTATTATCTTGGAGGAAATATGAATCTTTGTTACACAGAGAGGTTCTTTTCCTCTTTATTGTTTATAATATGTCAGAGCCATGAGTGCCTGCAGAATGCAAGCCAGGTGCTTTGGCCTGCAGGTCGGCTAACTGGTTCCAGGTCTAATCCGGTTATATTTTGTCAACAAATACGTTTCAGGAAGTGTTAGCTGTGGCTCAGTGGGTAGCACTCTTGCCTCTGAGTCAGAAGGTTGTGGGTTCAAGTCCCACTCCAGGGACTTGAGCACATAAAGCTAGGCTGACACTCCAGTGCAGTCTGAGGGAGTGCTGCACTGTCGGAGGTGCCGTCTTTCGGATGAGATGTTAAACCGAGACCCCGTCTGCTCTCTCAGGTGGACGTAAAAGATCCCATTGTACTATTTCGAAGAAGAGCGGGGGAGTTATCCTGGCCAATATTTATCCCTCCACCAACATAACAAAAACTGGTCATTATCACAGCGCTGTTTGTGGGAGCTTGCTGTGTGCAAATTGGCTTCCGCGTTTCCCACATTACTCCATTCCAAATAGTACTTCATTGGCTGTAAAGAGCTTTGAGACGGTGGTCGTGAAAGGCGCTATATAAATGCAAGTCTTTCTTTCTTTAATAAAAATACATCAAGGGAATACTGTGAATAGGTGGGCTTGCTGGCCCTGCCTGAAACTGTTGCTATGTTTAATATGTTACAAGGCTTTGATTGGGTACACAGGAGCAGGAGAGTGGGACTAATTGGATAGCCCTTTAAAGGCATAGGGACGATGGGCTGAATGGCCTCCTTCTATGCTGTATGATTCTACAAGATTTGAACATGGAGTGAACTAGCATTCAAACAAGCTGATGGCATAGATAAGGTGCTTCAGTGTTGTTAATGCTAATTTGATTGACAAGTCCATGTCCAGAGGCCCCTCAGGCGCGGAATAAATATGAAAAAATGATCTGTATTAGAGAGAGCATTTGTCATATTAATTCTGAGCCTGAGGTGTGTTCTATGTACAATCATTAAAGATTGTAAAGAATTTCTAAACTTTGTTACTTAGTCTCAAAATAATTTTAAAGTACTGGTAAGAATTAATTACTGTATTGTTTTAATCTGCTCATTTATTCCTGCTGCTGCAAAAATTCACATCTTACAATAAATTTGCATTAGCAGCTTTAGCCCTACCTACAGTCTGAGACGTTAAACCGGTCCGTCTGCCCGCTCAGGTGGATGTAAAAGATCCCAATAGCAGGGAAGTTCTCCCTGGTGTCCTGGCCAATATTTATCCCTCAACCATCATCACAAGAAAACAGATGTTCTGGTCATTATCACATTGATGTTTGTGGGAGCTTGCTGTGCACAGGTTGGCTGCCGCGTTTCCTACATTACAACAGTGACTCCACTTCAAAATTGTTTAATTGACTTTGGGACTTTGACGGTGTTTTTCTGTCTCCCAGAAATCAGGATTATGGTGGCATCCTATACTAGTTGTGGTGTATAACCTAGTTATATAAAGAGAAATTATTTACACTTGCACTATCCCACATTCTTCACACGTAAGATTAAGTTAAGATTTTCTGTGGAAGCTGGCTTTGGGATTGGGGGATCGCTTCCTCACGTTGGCCAGGAAATTGGTCTTGCGCCAAATGCGGCACAAAGGGTCACTGGAAGTCGGGCCTCATTTATTAATATCGGCAGACGCCAGTCAGGTGTCCTGATGCATTTTGCCGATCGGAGCATTCTCAAAATCGGTCGGCCTGGATGCCGAGCTGGGCCACAGGTAAGTCCTGAGTGGGGGAGGAGACAAAGGGGGCGGGAGACGAGCACGGGCTGGCAGCAGCCTGCAGAATTGCTGTGCAGCCCAGAGCAGCAGCCCTGCTCCTCCTGGCTCCATATTAAAGGTAAGTTTAAAAAAAAAACTTATCTGCTCTTCCTAGGCCTCCGGCAGTCCCTTTGAAAACCACTAGTAATCAAGAGTAGAAACCCTGTCTGATTTTTTTCTCTCCTCCCTAACATAGGGGTTCCGAGGCTCCTTGCAGCACCCGATTACCATCCCACTTCCCCACCCGGGCTGAGATCAACTAAACAGATTGGGAGGTCCACCTGGGATGTCTGGGGGTTGTATGCCTGAGCTTCACATCGGGTAGTCAAGTAGCCACAGAGAGAGTGAGAGGAAAAAAAAGAGAACTTGCATTTATATAGCGCCTTTCACTACCCCAGAGTTTCACAGCCAACGAATTACAAATACTTCAGGTGGAGCCGGCTATACTAATGAACAGTAAACTTACAACAGCAACGTCCCATTGCCCGTGAGTTTACTCCAGGATCCTTGCTCTTAAAAAAAATTAATTTGTCAAACTTTCTATTTTACAATTTCTTCTTCATAGTACACAAACAAACTGCTTAAAATGAGAAAAGCTGAAGGTGCCAAGTGTCACAACCATCTCCGAAGATTAGCAGGAGAGTCAGACAGATAATGCGCTGCCAATCAGTTTACAAATAAACCAGCTTTCAGCTGGCACGGTTCATTAGATAAGCTGCACGAAGCTTGAGGTCTCAAAGTCCCAAAAGGAGGTGTTGGCTTCAGCATGTTTTTAATGTGTGGGGCCCACTTCAGAAGTGAAAGTTCCTCCCTAGTTTTGCACAGTGCTGGATACACAAGACCCATTCACTACTGTTTATGTAGTAAAGATATCAGTGGTCTACAGTATTAAAAAAAAACACTTTGTAGGACTCTCCCATTGGCTCAGTTGGTAACTGCACTGCTCAGTGTGGCATTGAGCCATTTTATACCAGAAGATCCAAGTTATGTCCCTGGTCTGTGCTTAGTTACCTGATCAGGCTGTGGAGGTGCTGCAGTTGGCCTCAGTACTGTTTGGCTTGCTCTCCTCTCATTCTTGACTACAATATCAATTAGTCATAAAAGAGACTTTACAGTAAATGTTGGCAGCCTATTGACCAAAAGTGGCATTAAAATGGCTCATCTGTTAAATGAGCCTCGACTGTAGGCCTGAGCAGTTTGCTTGAATACTGAGGCCTGCTCCTGTACTCATCCAGCTTCCAGAAACATGCATTTTCAACCGGGGTCACTGGATAGAGATCAGGGGGGAGAAATTCCCCGAGAGGGCCATTTGGGGCGCTAAGTCAAAAATGTTCGAAAAGTTAGTGCCAGGCACTAACCTTTTCAAACATGAGAAATTCCCATTTTTTTTTGCTCCAAGAGGGAAGTGGAGCGTTAAATCAAGTGCTCCACTTGCCTCTTGGAGTGCAAGAGGCGGGGAATGTCCCGATCCGGGGCGATGTGCTCAGCAGCGCCACAAGTGGTCACACATGGCACTGCCGCATTGCAGGGGCTCTTCCCTCAATTAAAGGGAAGGGCTCCCCGCTGCGAGCTCTGCATTTTTTTTTGGCGATCGGCCCGGCACTCAAGCTGACTGATCGCAGCACTCAGCCCGCGACCGGTGCTCAGAAAAAACTACTTTAAAAAAAAAAAATCGGCGATTTTTTTCATGTCGGCCGGCCACCGCGCCTTTAAATGGTGCCCCGCGAGCGGCCGGTCTCACTGTTCGCGACCCCTGCAGCAGTCGGTAACATCGCCCGGCAATGCTGTGGGGCGCGAGGGGGAATTTTTCTCCCGAGGAGATGGCGTCATGATCTCCGGGCGCAGAAGATCGGGGCGATACCCCGTAGCGCCGCCACTAACCTACCACAGAATTTTGCGGGAGGCGCGATTATCGTCTCGGGGGGGTGAAAAGCCATTCGCGCCCCGTTAGTGCCTCCCAATGGAGGTGCAAACGAGGTGAATTTCGCTCCCCAGGAGTTTGGCTGATTTCTGAGCCCACGGGTGCTGTTAATATAGCAGCCCAACTATGGACCCAGCAAAGATCAGCTGCCTCAGCACTGATCAGCAAACGGTTCACATTTATATCATGCCTTTCACTTGAAAAGTAAAAGCACTTTACACAATGAATTACGTCAACAGGAAGGCATTCCACTCTCTCTATGTACATCCAGCAGCACGGCTTCATACAAGGAATCGATACAGTACCTCCATTTTAAAGCAGTCCATCCTGCCAGCACACTGACCCAGAAAGTCAAGGCTCTTGGTGTGTTCTGGGAGATCAAAGCTATCCTCCAGCAGCCTTGGCTCTTAACACCTGTGTGTTTTCCCAGGACATGAGCTCAACACCAGCATAATGAGATCCATTCAGGTACCAGAGTAATAATTGAGCACATATATTGCAGGTTGAAGGCACTAGGGTCTCAAGAATCATTAGGATGCACAGTAAATTGTGTAGATGGGAGCAGGAAGTTACAAAGACAGATTAAGTGAGTGGGCAAAACTGTGGTGGATGGAGTTCAATGTGGGCAAGTGTGAGGTCATCCATTTTGGAGCCAAGAAAGACAAATCGGAATATTTTCTTAATGGCAAGAGACTAGAAACTGTGGAGGAGCAAAGAGATTTGGGTGTCAAGGCACACAAATCACTAAATGCTAGTGCACAGGTACAAAAGGTAATCAAAGCAATTAAAAAGGCTAATGCCTTTATCTCAAGGGGCTGGAATACCAAGGGGAGGAAGTGAAGCTTCAATTGTGCAGAGCCTTAGTCAGACCCCATCTGGAGTATTGTGTTCATTTTGGGCACCGCACCACAGCAAGGAGATATTGGCTTTGGAGAAGGTACAATGCAGATTCACCAGAATGCTACCAAGGCTTAAAGGGTTATACTATGAGGTCAGCTTGCATAAACTTGGCTTGTATTCCCTTGAGTTTAGAAGGTTGAAGGGTGATCCAATTGAGGTGTGTAAAATGATAAAAGGATTCAATAGAGTAGATACAGAGAAGCTGGTTCATCTGGTCGGGGAATTAAGAACAAGTAGCCGCAATCTTAAAATTAGAGCGGGGCCATTCAGGAGTGAAATCAGGAAGCACTTTTTCACACAAAGGGTAGTGGAAATGTGGTTCTCTTCCCCAAAAGGCTGTAGATGCTGGGTCAATTGAAATTTTCAAGACTGAGAGCGACAGATTTTTGTTAGGTAACAGCATCAAGGGATACGGATCATAGGTGGATAAATGGAGTGGAGATACAGATCAGTCATGATCTAATTGAATGGTGGAATAGGCTCAAGGGGCTGAATGACCCATTCCTTTTCCTATCATGGTTGTGGGCTGATGCTGCACAACTTTGCCTTAAAAGAGGCCGCATCGTGGAGGCCCGAGGACAACCTGATGCCCGCTATACGAGACATTTGTACCACTCTCATCCAGGAGACCTTCTCTTGGCTTTATCTGGCCATTGCAGTAGCAGTCCAGTTTATATCTTTCCCCTTCTACAAAAATTCCATCATGTACAGTCCCATCTCTGTGCACTAATTTCACTGGTCTACAGTAGCAATTCTCTCAGGCGTAGCACTACCAGTCACTTCCTTAAATGGAAGCTCACGCCCCTACGATCTGGAGGACCCCTTTACTGCCCAATATCTAGTTAAATGATAACATGACCCGGAATTGTAACACAGACCCTTGCTGCATGTAGTGGACACTATGACCGTGCAAATGCCGCCCCTTGCATCCTCCTATCTTTTTGGAAGTTGGACTGAAAAGCATTCCAGTTAGTTGAGACGCGATATTAAACTAACATTGGTTTATTTCACATAAAATATATGAATGAGCAGAATTCAGTTTTCCAATGAAATTTTTCTATTTCCTACTGCACCACGTACCATAGTAAAAACATATAAATATACAACTCATTTACAAGCTAGCTGTCGCTAAGCTAAGCTGGTCCTGTCTTCGGGTTACCAGCGGTATGAGTACAATCTGCCATTCTCGAGCACGTGTGTGCATGTGCGTGTGTCTGTGTGACGCACAGCTCTTTGATATCTTTTTGCTCACCAAACAAAAAGGAAACTTTGTAAATGCTTTTTATCATGAAAGTACCGTCTCTTTAAGGACAAGGCCGGATTCAATAATTGCATCAGTGCGACCTGCAGTTAACTGTGCCAGAAAACTGACAATAACCCAAATGTATCGGAAAGGAACCTAATTGGAAGTCAACTTCCTCAAAGTCCAGAAGAATGCGGAAGTGACTGTCGCCGTGTTTCTGCGGAAGAGTCGTGCGGCCCAGCTCGAAGTGGAGCCGTGTCACCAGTGATCCATTGACTCTGGGGATGGTGTACGTGTTACCTTGACTCACAGCTTAGACCAGGGGTTCTGGCAGTCTGGTGCCAGGGTCATTTGATAATCAGCCAAGATTTGACTAATTCATTTCCTACTCATATAAAACCCAGAATTAAAAGAGACTGTCTGGTGTTCAGCCTTTATAGATTGTGTAATAACTACACATACTACACATACACGTGTGTGTGTATATATATCTCTTCTCTTTTGAAATTGATCTAATTATAGTTTATGAATGGAAGTTGCTAGGAAACCCCTCAGTGTGTAAACCAAAACCCGCGGATCATTATGATGGGGTTGATCTGGTTTAACGTACAAATTCTACCTTTAGGTTTAACGTTGATCATATGAAACAAATGTCTTTTTTTAAAGTAGTGACAAACTTTTAAGAGAGTTTTTTATTGAGGTCATGAAAGGCGCTAAGTAAATGCAAGTCTTTCTTTCTATTCCTCTCTCATTTTTCCCCTAACCCTCCGGACATTCCTGAAGGCAGTGAGTGATGCTGGTCATGGTTCGATGAGTGCCAGCTGCTGTGTCCAAGTGAGACCCTGCACTGCGCGTGTTGGCAGGATATTAGGCCACAGAGGTATCAGTCTAGCTCCATCATGCCCTCACCCAATGTCCAAACATGCGTACTTTCAACAGGCGTCACCAAAGCGTGATCAGGAGCACGAATCCTGGCTGATTTTCCACTTTCCTGCCCAGATCTGGATAGCTCAGTGTCACACACTTTTTATAAAATTCATTCACGGGATGTGGGCCTCGCTGGCAAAGCCAGCATTTATTGCCCATCTGTAATTGCCCTTGAGAAGGTGGTGGTGAGCCACCTTCTTGAACCATTGCAGTCCGTGTAGTGAATGTACTCCCACAGTGCTGTTAGGGAGGGAGTTCCAGGATTGTGACCCAGCGACCATGAAGGATTGGCGATATATTTCCAAGTCAGGATGGTGTGTAACTTGGAGGGGAACTTGGAGGTGGTGTTGTTCCCATGCGCCTGCTGCCCTTGTCCTTCTCGGTGGTAGAGGTCGCGGGTTTGGGAGGAGCTGTCGAAGAACTTACCCACTGACCTATTGGAGAGGTGGTCAGTTGTTATGTCATTTTTTTCCTTTCACTAGTTTTCTCGCTTATGCTTCCTCTCCACCCCTGTAGCCATTAACTCTTTGTTGGGATATGGTTCTATAGGCATCGGTCACCATCTGTTACCTTGTCCTCATGGTCATTATTCATTGAGGGTGAGTATCAAGAAGCTAATTTGCTGGGTGTGTTACAATTGTTCTCAATCCTGTTCTCACCTGATACCCACAGAACACTTCTAGCAAGGATTGCTGGTTAGCGATCAGAAACGAAACTCCCTATTCAGACCAATTGTTCATCACCCTGGTTGATATTAGCTAATTAAGCATAGACCATGTGGTCTAATCACTCACCTACTGACTGGATAGACTTGATGAGCCAACAGGGAGCCATTGTTGTATCTGGGGACTCACCAAAATTAATGTAAGCAAATTAACAGTAATGAAGAAAATAATGGCACTAAAGAGTGACAAATCCCCAGGACCAGATGGTTTTCATCCCAGAGTTTTAAAGGAAGTCGGTGAGAACATTGCAGCTACCCGAACTATGATATTCCAAAGTTATCTCGATTCAGGAACCACTCCTTTAGATTTGAAAATTGCACGTCACTCCGCTATTTAAGAAAGGTGAGAGAGGGAAACCAGGGAATTATAGACCAGTTAGCCTAACATCTGTTGTCGGGAAATTATTAGAATCTATAATTAAGGATGGAGTGACTAAACACTTGGAAAATTTACAGCTGATTAGAGAGAGCCAGCATGGATTTGTAAAGGGTAGGTCATGCCTGACGAACCTGATTGAATATTTTGAAGAGGTGACTATAGTAGTGGACAGGGAAATGTTTATGGATGTTACTTATATGGACCTCCAGAAGGCATTCGATAAAGTCCCTCATAAGAGGCTTTTAGCTAAAGTTGAAGCTCATGGAATTGAGGGCAAATTACTGACCTGGTTAGGAAATTGGCTGAGTGGCAGGAGGCAGAGAGTAGGGATAATGGGCTGGTACTCTAAATGGCAGGATGTGACCAGTGGCGTCCCACAGGGATGTGTGTTGGGGCCTCAATCTTATTTTTTTTGGGTGCATGGCCCCTTTCAGGGGCTGTGCAGCCCATTCACAGTTTTGCACGTGCAAAAAAAGCCGGTCCCGGGCTGTGCGATAGATGATGGGATAGAGAGCCACATATCCAAGTTTGCTGATGACACAAAGATAGGCCACATTGTAAGCAGTGTAGATGGAAGCATAACATTACAAAGAGATAAGTGAATGAGCAAAACTGTGGCAAATATATTTCAATATAGGCAAGTGTGAGGTCAACCACTTTGGACATAAAAAGGATAGATCAGAGTACTTTCTAAATGGTGAAAAGGTGGAGGTCCAAAGAGACTTGGGGGTCCATGTACATAGATCATTAAAATGTCATAGACAGGTACAAAAAATAATCAAAAAGCCTAATGGCCTTTAAATCTAGAGGACTAGAATACAAGGGGTTAGAAGTTATGCTGCAGCTATACAAAGCTCTGGTTAGACCACATCTGGAGTACTGTGTTCAGTTCTGGGCACCACACCTTAGGAAAGATATATTGGCCTTGAAGGGAGTACAGCATAGATTTAGTAGAATGATACCTGGACTCCAAGGGTTAAATTATGAGGAGATTTTACACAAACTAGGCATGTATTCCCTGGAATTTAGAAGATCAAAGGGTGATTTGATTGAAGTTTCAAGATATTAAGGGGAACTGATAGAGTAGATAAAGATAAACTATTTCCGCTGATTGGGGAATCTAGGACTAGGGGACATAGCCTAAAATTAGAGCCAGACCTTTCAGGAGTGAAGTTAGGAAACACTTTTACACACAAAGGGTGGTAGAAGTTTGGAACTCTCTTCCGCAAACGGCAATTGATGCTGGGTCAATTGTTAATTTTAAATCGGAGATTGATAGATTTATGTTAACCAGGGGTATTAAGGGATACGGGACAAAGGTGGGTATATGGAGTTAGATGAAAGATCAGCCATGATCTAATTGAATGGCAGAACAGGTTTGAGGGGCTAAATGGCCTACTCTTGTTCCTATGTTCCTACGTATTAATAAATTGTTGAAATTGTCATATGGCTCCACAGTGCTCAGCTCCATTCACTTTTTTGATAATGATTCAATCCTGTAAAACATCCAGGCTTGAGCTGGCAAGTGGCAGGTAACATCTGCACCACATGAGTGCCAGGCAATGACCATCTCTAACAAGAAAAGCCCCAACCATCTCCCCTACCCTTCAGTGGCATTACCATGGCTGAGTCCACCACCATCACCATCCTGGGGTCACCAATGACCAGAAGCTTAACTGGAGCACCCATATCAACACCATGGCTCCAGGAGCAGGGTAGAGGCTGAATTCCCTGTAAAAGTGGTTCACTTGCCTGATCACTCAACATTTCTCTATCGACAAGGTTCAATTTAAGAGTGGGATAGATTTCACCTGGATGAGTTCAAGTTGAAGGGCTTAATATTTTCTCAACAATATACAAAATATCATCCCAGGAAATATTTGGACACATTACAAGTTGTATTGAGACTGCTGGCTGTATTTTACTATCACAGTATACAGCACAAGACAAGAGACTATACACGTAAAATGTTATTTGGTGTAAACAATCTCAATCAGAGAAGTCATGAGGGTGACCATTGTAGTCACTGGTGCAATGTGGGGGGCCTATTTTGAGGTTGTGGTTGTGGTTCAGGATGTGGGTAACACTGACAAAGCTGCATTTCATTGCCATTCCCTACTTATTCCAAGAAGGTGGTGGTGAGCCATCTTGAATTGCTGCAATCCTTGTGCTATTGGTGCTCGCATGATATTAATAGGTAGGTAATTCCAGGATTTTAACCCTTCTGCGTTGAAGGAATGGTGGTATATGTCCAAGTCAGGATGGTGTGTGACTTGGAGAGGTACATGGATGTGATGGTGTTCCAATGATCTTGCTGCCCTTGCTCTTTTTGGTGGTAAAGGTTGCAGGGCTGGAAGGTGTTGTTGAAGTAAGCTTGGTGTGTTGTTGCACTGCACCCTTGCAGTTGCACATACAGTACCGGCATACTATGGCTGCAGTAAGTGGTAGATAATGAATCTAGTGACCGGGGCACTGAACAAGCGGACTCCTCAGTCCTGGATGGTGTTGAGCTTCAAGTGTTTCTGCAGATGCACATTGTTGAGTAGATGTCATAGTTAAACTGGAAGAAACCACCAGAAAACAGGAGCCTTCACTTAAACAGAACCCAAGCACACTTCTAGAGAATGGGTTTAGATTTGCCCATTTCTGAATTTGCCACTCTTCGGCAGAAATTCAACATATTTACCAAGACTGTGCTAGTTTGAATTGTCCTGAAACATTCGTATATCCTGGATTGAACATGGACTTCTGTCTGACGCACGTGTTATTTATTTATGCTCTGCAATTGCATTGTGGTTACTGTGTTTTGGGATATATTACATGTTGGACATACACTGCAATGTGTTGGTTTTACACAATGTATAAACTCAGTACTGTATAGCATGTAGTACGTAAACATTAGTGGTTTGTGGGTGACCCTGGCAGATTCCAGATGTTATGTTCCTGGGGTGGGGGAAAAGAGAATTATTCCCCTTTAATTTTGTGTTTTATTTATTCTCTCATCTCTTTGGGGCTGCATGCCGCCTTTTATATTGTGTCCTTATGCCTGCCTACACATATTTCAACATAGCTTCTCCGCAAATCTCCTTCCGTCTTAAGGCACTGACTCATCTTGGAATATGGTTGCACAAGTGCTAGCAGCTCAGTGATGATTCTTCATACATGAATATAGACAGTATCAGCAAGCTATTCAAACATAGCGTGCATCACAGTCAGATGCTATCCTGCCTACACACAAGGCACTTTTCAGCTGTGGCTCAGTTGCTAGCACACTCGCCTCTGAGTCAGAAGGTTGTGGGTTCAAGTCCCACTCCAGAGAATTGAGCACAAAAATCTAGGCTGACACTCCAGTGCAGTGCTGAGGGAGAGCTGTGCTGTCTTTTGGATGAGACGTTAAACCGATGCCTTGTCTGCTCCCACAGGTGGATGTCAAAGATCCCATGGCACTGTTTTGAAGAGGAGTAGGGGAGTTATCCCCAGTGTCCTGGCAAATATTTATCCCTCAATCAATATCACTAAGCAACAGATTATCTTGTCATTATCACATTGCTGTTTATGGGAGTTTGCTGTGCACAAATTGGCTGCCGTGTTTCCTACATTACAACAGTGACTATACTTAAAAAAATTACTTCATTGGCTGTAAAGCGCTTTGGGACGTCCTGAGGTCGTGAAAGGCGCTATAGAAATACAAGTCTTTTTTTTTCTTTTATCACACTCAGGTATGCACGTACACATCGGGTGAGGGCAGGATCAGGTTTGGTTTAGATTCCCCAATGGTCAAAAGGCCGGTTGACATTCAGTGTCTAGGCTCCCACGTGGAACATGGTTGCTGGCTCCCTTGGAACTGTAGCCTAGCACATCAAACCCCTGAGGAAGAGGAGAGCAAATTAAAAAAAAAATACTTGTGAACCTCCTCCCTGGACTTACCTGGCTGACCGACTGGGCGGACTCCGGGTTGCCTGAGCCCGGGTCTCAAATGCACCGACCTCTTTGTTCCCAACGTGGTTGGGTGGCTTGCTCGCTCAGCAAGTCGATTACAAAAACGGTTAAAATTGACTCCTCTGTCATGCAGCACTTACCTCTGTTAGGATTTCTTGTCAATGCTTTTTTTGTCGTAATTTTTCTGTCATGTTTTTCAGCCATACCTTATGCAACTATTTAAGCCCCAGTTCTCCTGCTTATCCCAGCTCATTCCTCCCAAATTTACAAATAATTTATAATTTTCCCAAACTTCTTGCACCTGATTGTGATGTACAAATTTATTCATTAGCATTCACTCATGTGTTCATTTATTAGAAGAGCAGACCTCCCACTCACCCCAAGCCACCTCTACCAGCCCAGCCCTAGAGTTACTTGCTGAGCAAACAGTCTCCACAGTACAGACAAGGACCTGTTGCTACTGAAGCTATTGCAGAACCTCATCCTCTCCCTGCAAACTCCAGAATACGAAACCAAGGATTTTGCTTGTCTTGTTTATGCCCTTATCCACTTAGGCTTCCACCTTCAATTTTGCCTTCTCTACATCACTCGGTCTTGTGCTTCTCTCTCCAATTCTCTATACGACCTCCCAGTCTTCAGATGGTTCTTTTCCTCCCTCTTGGTCTTTTTCCTTTCATCCATCCTTCTAACACCTTTCAGCATCCTATCCCCTCTCAGCACATGCCCAATCCAACTTATTCCATGCCCGCATGCAACAAGACCTGGACGACGTTCAGGCTTGGGCTGATAAGTGGCAGGTAACATTCGCGCCACAGAAGTGCCAGGCAATGACTATCTCCAACAAGCGAGAATCTAACCACCTCCCCTTGACATTCAACAGCATTACCATCGCCGAATCCCCCACCATCAACATCCTGGGGGGTCACCATTGACCAGAAACTTAACTGGACCAGCCACATAAATACTGTGGCCAAAAGAGTAGGTCAGAGGCTAGGTATTCTGTGGCGAGTGTCTCACTTCCTGACTCCCCAAAGCCTTTCCACCATCTACAAGGCACAAGTAAGAAGTGTGATGGAATACTCTCCACTCGCCAGGATGAGTGCAGCTCTAACAACACTCAAGAAGCTCAACACCATCCAAGACAAAGCAGCCCGTTTGATTGGCACCCCATCCACCACCTTAAACATTCACTCCCTCCACCACCAGCGTACCGTGGCTGCAGTGTGTACCATCTACAAGATGCACTGCAGCAACTCGCCAAGGCTTCTTCAGCAGCACCTCCCAAACCCACGACCTCTTCCACCTAGAAGGACAAGGGCAGCAGGTGCATGGGAACACACCACCTCCAAGTTCCCCTCCAAGTCACACACCATCCTGACTTAGAAGTGTATCACCGATCCTTCATCGTCGCTGGGTCAAAATCCTGGAACTCCCTCCCTAACAGCACTGTGTGAGTACCTTCACCACAAGGACTGCAGCGGTTCAAGAAGGCGGCTCACCACCACCTTCTCAAGGGCAATTAGGGATGGGGAATAAATGCTGGCCTTGCCAGCGACACCCAGATCCCATAAGTGAATAAAAAAAAAAATTAGCCCTTTGCTGATAACATCAGCCAAACTACATTCTTGGATTATTGCCAACACATCATTACTTTTCTTGTCTATCCACTTTACTTTCTCCAAGCGTCTCCAAACCCACACTCTCTCAAAGCCTGACCTCCTCTTTTCTCCGCATCATGTTTCAACACCCTACAGTATCGCACTCCATATCAAACTCGTCACTAACCTTTTCTTTAGTTGTCCAGTCAATATCCTCTTATTTCTATTAAATGCAACTTTTTCCAGTGTAATCCTAGCTCTCACCTCCTTGACGCATCTGCCATCTTCAATCATTATATTTCCCAGATATTTGTCTCTCCTGATCCAACTGTTCCTCATTTATTAAAATGCTCACTCTTTCACCTGCATTCCTAGAAAGCTTCATAACTTTGATCTTACTCACAATGATCTTCATTCCATAATCCATTGCTGCAGCATTTAGGCTATCTACCAACAATTGTAGTCCGTCCATGGTACTTGCTACCAAGTGATACCCCAATTTGGTATTGCCGCAATATTCATTATTATTCCCTCAGTTCCTAAATCTAGATTGTTTATGTATCTGTTCTAAAATCAGAATGCTTAACTATAATAGTTTTTAGGAGCAGATGTGATTGACAATTTTTTAATTTTATAAATTCTCTATTAAGTGCAGCTTCAACACAAAAATCTGTGGAACAACTCACCATGTCTTTCCAGCCCGACAAAACTTCCTTTTACTCTGCCTTTTGCTTTCTGCCTTCCAACTATCCCTCTGTTCATGTGGTCACATTCCCCCTAATTCCATGAATCATTATCTTTGCTACAAGTCTATGTGGTACGTATCAAATGCTATTAAAAATTGATATAACCACACCCACTAGATTTCCTTTACCTATCTTCCCTTTTATTTCTTCAAAAAAGGCAGGTCATTTTACAAATTCATGCTGACTGGCTCTCATTAACTCATGTTTCATGCTTAGTAATTTCCCATATTATAGACTAGTAGTTTAACAATACCTGCAGTAAAACCAACTAGTCTATAATTTTCTGGCTCATCTCTATCTCCTTTTATGAAGAGGGGTGTACAGAACTCTAAAATCAGAAGGCTTAACTCTAATAATATTTTTTAGGATAGATGTGATCCATGTGTTTTTGAATGTTACAACTTCTCCATTAAGAAATGCCCCAAAACAGACATCTGCAGACATCTGTGGAACAACATGTGCCACATCTTCCAGTCAAAAAAATTCCTTTTACCATTACTCTGTGGATAGTGATATCGTGGGATCTCTTTTGTTCTCCATTTATAAAATTGATTTTAACATAGGTAGTAGAGGAATATTGATGGTTGCTGATGATACCAAAGCGTGTTGTCACCTTCCAGTCCTCTAACATAATATTCCTGTTCGCAGAATTTTGAAAAATGATAGTTATAGAGTCTCTGCTATTTCTTCCCTAGTTTCCCTGCATGTAAACTACCAGAGCTCCATGATTTGTCTACCTTAAAGCCTGAGTAATTTCTTTAGTACCATTTCTCTTTGAATAATAGACTCCACTAACTGTATTAAAGGGAATGTAGCCACATGGAACGAAGGATGACTACAGTACAGAAAGCCAAGACTAGAGGTAAATGGATGGTTTTTGGCATGTGGGTAGTGCTCCAAGGATCTATGCTGAGATTTCTTTGGTTTTGTATTTACATAAATTATTTTAAGATAGGCTATAGGAGAATTATATTGTTGTTTGCCTAAAGATCTCAAATTAGGGAGCATGACAAACTATGAGGAAGAATGTAAGAGATTGTAGCAATATAGTTCAATGCAGAAAATTAAGATTGAACAGCTCTATTTGAAGAGCTAGTATGGGCATTGGCACAATGGGCTGAATGATCTCCTTCTATGATGTAAACTCTATACTTCTATAGGGGAAAAAAGTCATTATCAATTTAGAGCCTGGAATGTAGAAGAGGTTGTAACTACCCTCTGATAGACCTCAGCAGTTTATAAGTAGCTACAATTATCTGGTTTTGTCTATTTTGAGCAGTGGCCTTAAAGAGACAGACTAGGTTAGCAGCTAACCATTGCAACTATGCTCCAAGAATGGATTTCCTATAAGCAATATATATCAAAATATTTAAAAAAGTCATGTCTAGTGCAGCTCTATCACACTACAGGCATCAAATACCCAATGTTACACTTCAAAACGACACACTTTGTTACAGATGCAAAATAATCTCAAAATGACAAGCAGTTACATGCTACAATTATCTAGATTTGCCTAATAAGAGCAATGGCCTTAAAGGCACAACCAGGTTAGCAGCTAAACATTAGAACTGTTTCAGATTACTCATGGGCATCACCATGGGGAAGATTTGCTAGTATTCATCCATATATATATATATATATACATATAATGTTCTCAATTTCAAGTTATAGATCCATAAGGAGTGAGTACAAAACTGACATGATTACAATAGAAATGCATTATTACTCCTACTCAATAACTGATAATTCTATGTATTGATTTTTTTTTCTTTGAGGAGGATTATTTTGGAAACAAGTAGAGATCACTTTGTGACATTTTTGCCGGGTACAATCAGCCTCCCTGCCCCATGCATATTGATTGTCCAAAGTTCAAAGAGAATCTGAACTCGTTTTTTTCCAGTAGTATTTTATAGTATTCTGCTTTTTACATCAGCTTTTGCTTTCTCCCCATTATTGCAGTTTTTACAAGAAATAAAAACAGAGGTTTCATGGAGTGTCTATACATGATTATGTCAGAAGAACTGGACAAAATGGAATGTGTGAAATAATGTGCTGACTTTAATGGACTAACTGAATCTTCCCCCATCCTCACTTAAATATATCACCCGTAGTTGGATCATCCACAAATTACACAAAACATCATGAAGCTGCATGTCCCAAATTAATTTATAAGTTGGTCAGCTAAAAAACTGATTTAAAAAAGTTTTTATGCATGATTGACTAAAGATTCCTTGCATTAAATAATTTGGTTGGAAATCACCAACACAGTGAAAGCTCCGTGTTACACGCAGATGTTACTTCTCCCCCTTCCTTATAACTATGCAAATTGGCTTTTTTTTTTTTTTAAGTACAGTGTTTTACTTTCCATCCCACTCTTTAGATCTCGCCATGTAACGATTTCACCAGCCATGAGGGTGGGAAAGTGTCCTGGTTCCAAGCCGCTATCGATGCTACACATATTTTTCTCCCCTTCTCTCTAGAAGCCAGTGATTCATGCTGAGCTATGATTCCAAGTACACTGCCAACCTGCTGGTATCTCACCCGTGTGGCCATTCTTTGCATATGAGCTTAGATACTGAACGCTGGCAGGCCATTTGATGGTAGAGGGTCCTCATCCACCATACACAAACTCACTTTCCAGCAGAGTCAACTGGATAATGATCAAGAGTGGGAACCATGGCTGATTTTAATTCTTCCTACTATAATGCCAATTGTCCTGCTGCTACTGTCACCTCAGCTGAGATTTGTTAACACAGGGCAAGGTCTGGGTGGCTGTATCCCTGGCCAGCTGGTATATTTAACGACTGAGCTAATATTACACCAATACTGTATTGAACTCCTTATGGATCTATAGCTTGAAATTGAGAACATTATATATATATATGGATGCATACTAGCAAATCTCCCCCATGGTGATGCCCATGAGTAATCTAATGTTTAGCTGTTAACCTGGCCTGTTCTTAGTATCTTCCTCTAATCGTTGTAATCAACATCCCAGAACATGTCTTGCTTGACCAACCTCATTAAATTTTTTGAAGAAGTAACAGAGAGAGTAGACAAGGGTAATGCAGTTGATGTAAGTTATCTATATTTTCAAAAGGCCTTCGATAAGGTACCACATAATAGACTAATGAATCAGAGAATGCGGAGTCGGGGACAAGTAGCAGAATGGATAGCTAACTGGCTTCAAGACAGAAAGCAGAGAGTGGGGGTAAAGGGTAGCTATTCAGAGTGGCAGAAGGTGGGAAGTGGTGTTTCACAAGGATCAGTGCTGGGACCACTGTTGTTCACAATTTATATTAACGATTTAGACTTTGGAATCAAAAACACAATTTCTAAATTTGCGGATGACACTAAATTGGGGGGCGGGGGGGAATAGTCAATACTGAGGAGGACTGCAACAAATTACAGGAAGACATTCATAAACTTGCAGAATGGGCATATAATTGGCAAATGAATTTCAACACAGATAACTGTGAAGTATTACATTTTGGTAGGAAGAATAGGGAGGTCACTTATTACTTGGAGGGTGCGAGTCTGGGTGGCGTAGAGGAGCAAAGGGATCTCGGAGTACAAATACACAAATCATTAAAAGAAGCAAACCAAGCACTAGGTTTATTTCTAGAGGGATAGAATTGAAAAGTAATGAAGTTATGCTTGGTTAAGAAAAGAAATACTTGCATTTATATAGCACCTTTCACGACCACCAGACATCTCAAAGCGCTTTACAGCCAAGTACTTTTGCAGTGGACTCACTGTTGTAATGTGGGAAACGCGGCAGCCAATTTGTGCATAGCAAGGTCCCACAAACAGCAATGATTTGTTTTTATTATGTTGGATGAGGGATAAATTTTGGCCAGGACACCAAGGATAACTCCCCTGCTCTTCTTTGAAATAGTGCCATGGGATCTTTTACGTCCACCTGAGAGAGCAGACGGGGCCTCGGTTTAACGTCTCATCTGAAAGACGGCACCTCCGACAGTGCAGCACTCCCTCAGTACTGCCCTGGAGTGTCAGCCCAGCTTCATGTGCTCAAGTCCCTGGAGTGGGTCTTGAACCCACAACCTTCTGACTCAGAGGCGAGTGTGCTACCAACTGAGCCACAGCTGACACTTGGTTAGACCACACTTGGGAGTACGGCATACAATTCTGATTGCCATATTATAAAAAGGATATAGAGGCACTGGAGAGGGTGCAGAGAAGATTTACAAGGATGATACCAGAAATGCGAGGGTATACATATCAGGAAAGGATGAACAGGCTGGGTCTCTTTTTGCTTGAAATGAGAAGGCTGAGGGGTGACCTAATAGAAGTCTTTAAAATTATGAAAAGTTTTGCTAGAGTAGATACAGAGAGTGTTTCCACTTGTGGGTAAGAGCAAAACTAGAGGCCATCAATATAAGATAGTCACCAAGAAATCAAATAGAGAATTCAGAAGAAATTACTTTACCTAGAGAGTGGTGAGAATGTGGAACTCGCTACCACAGGGAGTGCTTGAAGTGAATAGTATAGATGCATTTAAGGGGTGGTTGGATAAACATACGAGGGAGTTGAGAATAAAGGGTTATGCTGATAGAGTTAGATGAGGAAAGATAGGAGGAGGCTCGAGCGGAGCATAAACGCCGGCATGGACTGGTTGGGCCGAATGGCCTGTTTTTGTGCCGTATATCCTATGTAATGTCATGTGGGGAAATCAAGGAGGCCAAACTTGCATCCCGTGACGATACTGAAAATAAAATGCAGTAAACAATGATGCAAGTGTAAACAGAATTTTCTAAGTTATTATTTAGAAATGGTGACTCAAAACAATAGTAAAATCAATAACTTTAAAGCATTTAAACAAATAGACCAGGTCAAGCAGGTTATAACTACAAATTACAATTGTCAATAATAAAAAGACACGCGATAGCTGTAGCTAAACAGCCACAGGCCACATCTGCACTAGTATCTCATTGAGCAGCTCATGCATCAAACACCACGAGAGATCCTTTATTTTTTCTGCTTCTCTCTTGCTGCAGTTTGGTTTCATAGGTGCTGGCAGCTCAGCTTCCTCACTCAAATGGCATAGACAGTGTGAACGAACATAGACAGTGTTGACAGACAATTCAACCACAAGGGGCTTTATAGTCAAACTTATCCAGTTCTCACTCGATGTGAACAATTGCACCAGTGGGCAATACTTAGAGGATCAGCAGTTCTAAGCCTTGCTGATTTTTGGTCCCTCCTTATCCTAGGAACACTAAAGCTAACAGTTCTCAAGGTGAAACCAGCTAATTCTGCACGTCAGGAATCTGGTTTGTATGTTTTGGTATCTTGACAGGTAGCATATTTACCCACTGAATCATTTAGGGAGATGTTGCGAGGGGGTTAAGTGGTCTATGTGATGATGGAAAAGCAGGTAACGAGAGCTTAACATGTTTGTATTAACTGCAGTTTTGCCAAGGACCTTGGTGGAGCTTAAAAATGGAAACATAGTACATGCAGCTATAAATGAATTACTTTTTGTCTAGTTTGTTTTCCTCATGTAATCTGTTCACAGGTCCTCTTCGTAGTTAACTGAAGAGATTCATGAGTTGACACCAATGCTCTTCTTCCTCTCTCCTGTTTTCTTGGCCCAGTATCATGGACCTGATTTTGGGGGGAGTATATATGGAAACTAACTTAGTTTAGGCTGGAGGTAAAAAAAGAAAAAACGTGATTTCTGGAATAAAAAGCAAATTTGCTGGTGATGCAGCGATTCATGAGCGATAAAAGTTGGAATGAGTCGATTAGCATCAGAGAGATGGGCATCTGTCATGAAGGACATGTGAACCGACCTTTCTCTTACAGTTGCTGACTGATCTGCTCTCCATTTCCACTATTTTTGATTTTGATTTTTGTTTAGAAGTAAATAATTTAGAGGCGATAATGTCTCAATACTGGCCAATACCCAAGGATTTTTTACAAAATTAATTCTCGAGATGGAGATGACGCTGGCCAGGCCAGCATTCATTGCCTATCCCTAGTTGCCCTGAGAAGGTGGTGGGCCTTCTACTTGAAGCTGCATTTTAATTTTCTTTGTAGCAATTTGATACAATTGAGTGGTTTGCTAGTCCACTTCAGAAGGCAGTTAAGAGCCAACCACGTTGGTGTTGGACTGGAGTCACATATAGGCCAGACTGGGTAAAGACGGCAGGTTTCCTTCCCTAAAGGACATTAGTGAATCTGATGGGCTTTTATGACAACCCTTACAGCTTCACTATAATTACAACAGCTTCATGGGTCACTTTTACTCATTCCAATTTTTAGCACTTATGAATTAAGGGGACCTGTGAACAGATTACAAGACCAGTCTGAGGAAAACAAACCAGACACAAAAGTCATTAATTTATAGCAGGATGTACATTGTTTATCATTTGTGGCACTCCCGAGTTACATCTGCCAAAAGCCCACTTAGTTCATTAACATTACTTTCCCCCCACGCAATACACCACAGAACATGAGTTTCCTCCTGCATTTACACCAGTTCTGAATGGACATAAATTTATATCTAAAATTTTAGACACAGCAATACCCAAAGTCACTAGTTCTGATGTTTTATAATCTTTCTTAGCAATTTTTAAATTTCTTTATACTGAGAAACAGCACTCCAGTTTCTATATCTTTGGATGCTTTTTATGGCATCAGAATCTGCTACAATAAAAGGAGTAAAGCTTCCATAATTGCACTTTTTTTAAACATGCTGTGCTCAATGTGCATAAATGATGGTTTGATGGCTTCAAACTTTAATTTTCATAACATTAATAAGATAAAGAAAGATGATAACGCGTGTTCAGCGCTTACCTTGGGCCTCTACTGTTGACGCCGATTTCCACTTGTTTAATGCCAGTTTTTAGGTTCGGGCATATGCTGAGGAGGTTGTCAGGAAATTTAGTGCAAGTTGCCTTTAGCAAGATTGGTGTAGAAACTGGCGTAAATTACTGCGTAATTTCAGCATAACTCAGATTGAGGAAATTCCGTCCCGATATTTCTTTGGGTAGTATTGGCTCCCAGTCTCTTGCCTTGCTACTCAATGCTTTCACTAGAGCAGCGGGGAAGGGGACAGGATCCCTGGGAACAAGGCCAAATGGAAACATATATTTCCATACCTATTCTTGGAAACGTGGGTAGAATGGTGTCACTTATTACAAGGCCAGTCGATGTACGATAATTTCAATAGCATGTTTATCAACTATGATCACTACCAGTTTCTCCTCCCCTCCCCTCCCCCCCACCCCCGAATTTTCTCTAGATGGTGCTAATTCATATTAAGATACAGGTCCATGGAGACCAGCATAAATCACCATCTTTGGGAGAGAAAAGGAAAACAAATTGGAGACTTTTGGAAAAGAAAAAGTGATTGTGGTGCTCGTAGAATTTGTCAGAGTAATGAATTCAAATACAGGACAAGTGGAATTTCATTTCATCCTACAAGTGAGGAGGACTCACCAAGCAGAACTAAAGTGAACCAGAGGTATGTGGAAAAAATAGCACCATGAAGTCTTACTCAATTGTTGTTGAATAAACGCCTTTAATTCACAGATCTACTGTTTACGTGGGTGTAAAAACACAGAGAACACGCAACAGAAAACAATAGGATACGGAGCTTAATACCACATAAAATTATTAATTCCATGCACCATAATCTACATATATACATTACTTCCAAAAGCCATACAACAGCTGTGCTGGTGAGACAATGTCACAAATCTGCTCACCTGCCTTCCACGGGCATGTTTTCAATAGATTTAAATGGATCATGTACCTCTGTGGAAGGGGTATCCAAACTACAGCCCATGGACCATCTCCAACCCTTGAGTCCCGGAAATTCAGTCCATAAAGCGCAGGCAATTCTGTTCTATTTGTGCTCATTATTCGTGCTTGCTGGTTGTCCTACCTGAATTTTGTGGGCCTGGAGGCATGGAAAGTGCTGTTTTTAGAGCGAATGCCACATTAGTAGATAAATCCTGTATCAGAACACCACGAGCTCCCATGGCTCGGTTTTGAGGCCATTATTGTTTATGATTTATATAAATGACCTGGAGTCGGAAACCTGATGCAAAATGGTCAAATTTGAAAGTAGTATCAAGCTAAGAAGAATCAGAGGAGGGAGCTCAGAAATTACAGAATGAGTTGAACAAAATATGTAAGTGGGAAGAACAATGGCAGATGAAATTTAATGCAGACAAGTGCAATATGGAGACTGCACACAAGAAAAAGAGGACCAAGAGTAGGCCATTCAGCCCCTCGAGCCTGTTCCGCCATTAAATTAGATCATGGCTGATCTGCATCTCAACTTCATTTACCTGCCTTGGCTTCATAACCTTTAATACCCTTGTCTAACAAAAATCTATCAATCTCAGTTTTGAAATTTTCCATTGACCTAATAAAATAATTGACACGCATACTCCATGAAAGGTGTTTAAAAAGCTAAGGATAAAGCTGAGAGACACCTTGGAGTCTCAGTAGACAGGACATAAAATCTGTCCAACCAATGGAGAGCAGCAATCAATGAAGCCAACAAAATGTTGAACTACATAGTCAAAACTGTAGAATATAAGTCAGGGGAAGGTGTGATCAAACTGTACAGTGCTCTGGTCAGACCGCACCTTGATTACAATGTCCAGTCTGGTCGTCGAAATATAAGGGAGACATTTAAACACTCGAGGCAGTGCAGAAAAGAGCCGCAAAATTGATCCCCTGCATCAAAGGTCTGAGTTATGAGGAAAGGCTAGAGACACTTGGACTTTGCACCTTGGAAAGGAGACTTCAGAAAGGGGATCTTAAGTCTGTAAATTTACTTTCAATTTCCCTAACGTACCTTTACTTTAAATTATGAGATTACGACATGAGGATGCAGATTCAAAGCTAGCAAAAGGTAGTAAATTTAGGACTGATTCTCAGGCAATTCTTCTTTGCATAAAGAATGATCCCCCTATAGAATAGATTTCCAGATTATAAAGTATTCCAAAGTATTTACAGCACAGAAACAGGCCATTCGGCCCAACAGGTTTATGCCGGTGTTTATGCTCCACACGAGCCTCCTCCCATACTTCTTCATCTAACCCCATCAACATATTCTTCTATTGCTTTCTCCCTCATATGCTCATCTAGCTTTCCCTTAAATGCATCTATGCTATTTGCTTCAACTAGATAGAGTAGTGGAGGCAAAAACCCTTAAAACATTTAAGAAACAATTGAATGTGCAATGGGGAGACTTTTGGAATTTTTCTAAATTCATGAATGAAGATGAGGGAATGGCCTTCCTCATCCATTATCCTGATGTTAGCATGCTTGAGATATATGCAAATTAATAGGATCATTAATTTAAACTCAAAATTTGTCTGGAAGGCTTGCTGGAATATATACAAACAGTGTTTAAATGGTGAAAAACTTGGGACTATTACTGTAAATACAGTGTAAAATATTTACATCCAAATGTTATCACAATTTAAAAAAATGTTTTCCCCTCTAATTTCCTCCCCTCCTTTCCTGAAGACTCTGACTTCTGCTGCGATACAGTTCCATGGGTGACGGCACCCCTCCATCAATTCACCCAAGTGACCATTCTTCATGTGTGAGGCTAGACAGTGAGTATTAGCAGGCTATTTGACCAAAAGGGACACAAGAGCCCAGGCTGATCGTGTCCAAACTTAATGTCCACTTGTGCTAGGGATGACTGGATAGTGATCAGGAGCACTCTTATACTGCAGCAGCACAGTCTAGTTTTATATTCTTTAAAACAAATTCACAACTGAAGAAATCTTACTAACTCAGGACTTTACCCAATATCCTACTTTTACCTAATGTGTGTTATGAAGGATGTGTTTGTAACTACAATACCACGGAGACTCCAAGGTGTCTCTCAACTTTATCCATAGCTTTTTCCTAATGAACAGAAAATAAAAAGAATTCAAAACATTTCAAATGCAATGATAAAACTTAAAAAAATACAAACAAAATGCAACAGAGAAACAAATCAGACACCTTAAACCTATTCAGGACAAACTGTTTATGAAGCAATACAAAAAATACAGAAAACAAAAAAGTATTAAAAGACGAATACAAGATGAAATTTCACATATTATTAAAATGTGAAGTTTAATTTGTAAATAGCTTCAGTGAAATGTCAGGGAGTGAACTCAAAGCTGGGGTGTTTCAGCCGAGTTTCAGCCTGGATTCCAATTCATTTGAAGCTTTGAGGTGCTGAGGGAATGAGGGGAGCAAACCAGTGAATGGTGGCAGTGTGTTCAACCATGTAGGGCATCACAGCAGAACAGAGCCTGACCCTGTCCTCGCCCAGTGTCCAAATATTTGTATTTTCTAGCAGGATCACGAGATAGTGATCAGGAGCAAAACACACGGCTGATTTCCTCCTTTATATCCCAGGGACACTGAAGCTAATTGTACCATCTCAACTATTGCCTTGATTGAGATGCACTAATTCAGCACAAAACAGAGATCAAACCTGGGACCTTTCTATTCTGTGTAGCTCAGTACATTGGTCTATTTTTCCACTAAGCCTTTGGGGAAGCCCACCGAAGGTAGTATTTAGTGCTCATCAATCTATGCACATCCGTGTGATTTACACCACTGTCACGTGAAAAGAGCCCCGAATTTTAATGACATGCAATTAATTTAAATTTGATGGCTTTATTAAAATATATCAGAGTGATGCCATTATTCACCATGTGTGAACAGACATCTTCACAGCACGTTCATTAAGAGAGGAAGTCCTTTGTGAAACATGGATTCAAAAAAGTATCAAGTGTTGCATCAATTAATGTCACTGGAGTAGTGGGGTGCAATTTGGGTTCTCTCCTGTTGCTGAGGTTTTCATGTAGTCCATGATGCAAAGGGAAATTGCTGAGCGGAGGCCAATCACTTCTTCACTGGGGTGGGGAGTTAATTATAAGAAGCTACTATTCAAGTCCTTGAGGCCAGAGGTAGAGCACCCGTTCACCTGACAGTAGATCGTGTGTGGCAAAAACCAAAAGCTTTTTTTTTACTGAATCCAACTCTTTTTCCCGTTCAAAATTATTGAAATAAAAATCTGTTGTCTGTTAACCATCTCCTCCCTTTATTTTATATGATGGCGGGAAGAGAGAAGGTCCAAAGAATAGTCACTATTATAATTATTAAAAATCTCAGCCATTTCCCTCTACTTTGTTTTGCATCCCATTCTAATTAAAAAAAAAAACTCTTCCCCTTTGGGGCCATATTGCATTGCTGGGTGAGAGGACATTCAGACAACTTGCTTCTACAGCTCAGTCAATGTACCTCCGGACCCATCTGATGGAAGGGCATGGTTGTTAAGTGACACACTGATTTTCTCTCCCTCCTAGGAGAGAACCATCTAGCATACGCTTGCCTCCACCGCATGCCACAACTAGGAACTTGACTTGTGGTTTGGAGGATGGTGAGGAAGGGCAAGGGTGGTCATCCAATTCAGTATCAGGGCACATTCAAGCAGCATGGTGATATACCGGCTGATTAATCTGGCTAAACTGTTTTCAAATAACTTGAAACATATACAAGGATTTGGGCTAAAGCTTAGAGACTGTGGATTGCGATGACTTGAAGCAATGTGAAAATAAGAGGAATACTGTAAAATCTAGACTGATTCTTTGATATGTTTGAGGTGAATTTAATGTACAGATAGTTTTGTGACCTCTTATAAATAAAACCATACAACAAAAAAGTGAGAAAATAAAATCACACGAACAAGAAGGTTGAATTATAAAAACTTTTCCCAATTCAGCAACATGCTGGTTCAAGGCTTTTCCCACCAGGATGTAATAATCTCCCACCTGGATGAAATACAATCAACATGAAATTTCAGTTGAATTAAGCGGTTACTCTTGTCACCATCTATCAAACTGTTCAGCAGCTGCTGGAAGCCTGGGATAGACGACTAGCAACATGTTCGCTGCAGGCATTGTCGACAGTGCATACATGCTGGGGGCACCTAGGGTTGCAGGACTATTTAGAAATATATCAAAAATTCAACACACCACACTCCAGATTTAAACTGACAAAATATTCTGCTGTGTGCTGGAAAATGGTGTGATAAAACTAGTACTTGCATTTATATGAAAGGGAAATCGTGTTTGACAAATTATTAGAGTTTTTTGAGGATGTAACTAGCAGGGTAGATAAAGGGGAACCAGTGGATGTAGTATATTTGGATTTCCAAAAGGCATTCGATAAGGTGCCACATAAAAGGTTGTCACGCAAGAGAAGGGCACATGGGGCTGGGGGGTAATATATTAGCATGGATAGAGGATTAGTTAACGGACAGAAAACAGAGAGTAGGGATAAACAGGTAATTTTCAGATTGGCAGGCTGAAACTAGCGGGGTGCCGCAAGGATCAGTGCTTGGGTCTCAGCTATTTACAATCTATATCAATGACTTAGATGAAGGGACCGGGTGAAATGTATCCAAGTTTGCTGACGATACAAAGCTGGGTGGGAAAGTAAGCTGTGAGGAGGACGCAGAGATATAGACAGGTTAAATGAGTGGGCAATAAGGTGGCAGATGGAGTATAATGTGGGGAATGTGAGGTTATTCACTTTGCTAGGAAGAATAGAAAAGCAGAATATTTTTGAAACTATTGATGCTAGTGACTACATATATGCAAGTGTTTTACATTGCTTTCATTACATTACTCATATTCTCTCACATTGAGACTTTTTTTTGGGTCAGTGCACACTTACTTAAGCCATGATAGTGCTTTTTCTTGCTAAAGATTGGGGGAAAAGTGTATAATCTTGCAATATAGCCCACTCCTACAACATCAGTTTAATTATCTTCTTGTCTTTCTGATTTTTTCTTGTTTTCCCCCCCCTCTTCTCCTAAAGGTTCTGACTCAACTGCTGGATACAGTTCCATTGGCACCAGCCACCCTCCACTATCTCACCCAAATGGCCATTCCCCCATGTGTGAGTTTAGAAAGTGAGCATTGTGGGCTATTTTAACAAGGGGGCAACAAACCTCAGCACAACCCTGTCCTTCTCCAACATCCACAAGTCATTGGATACTGATCAGGAGCAAGAATCCCTCCCTAGTTTAAGACCAATCATAGTACCCCACCATTGCTTTTGCTGAAATCAGCTGACTTAGTACAGAGGGTTCGAACCTATGACCTTTACGTGAGGAGCTACATTTATCCATTCAGTAAGAATATGCTGAGACGTTAGTTGGATGTCCACCAGTTTTTACTGCAGGGCAGAGCTAACTATGTATGCCTGATGTGTTAATGTGATGCCATGTTACACTTGTTCAATCATGAGCTGCGAAACTATCATATGGTATTTGGTTTGAAGTTTTTTTTAGTTAAATAGCAAAACATCTGGATTAGAAATGTAATTACATTTAAAGTGTCAACATCAATAATGGATAAATCCCACAGTAGGTTATAACTCAGCATAGGCAGCTGGATTGAACGGCAATCTTGCTCAATTTAAATAGCCTGTACTTAGTTCCAAACTACTGTGCAGGTGTGCCCATCACTACTCAATTAAGTTGGGCTTTACTGCATGTAATGTATTTCCTACGACTCCAGTTGCTGCCACTTGGCCTTTACTTTTCAAAATTTCTACTCGTTTGTAACAATAAAGTCCATACCCGAATATATGCTAGGCCTGAAAACTGAAACACATGAACAGCTCCTAAGCTTGCTCTTGTGAAAATATAACCTTGTATAAGTTTCCCAATTTATAGGGTCCTACTATTCTTACAGGGGGAAAAAAAAGAGACAGCAGCCCAAGTGTTCAATTATATTTGTATGTAGGCTGCGTGTAGAGCTAACTGCATCACTCTGCTACAGTAACTATTGTAATGTGAAGCTGGTTTTCCCTTAGGCCAGCTGCTTCGTGGAGGTTTACCATTCCACATATGCGCTGACTTAGCCGTAACATTTTGGCCAGTGCGCACATGCAGTGTAGACACATCATGATGTTGTGTCATGACATCACAAGAGAATAGCAGCATGTGCTTGAAGACATCACAATGGCAAGGAGCATTGCCACTGCTGAACAACATGTTTTCTGGCCCCAAGAAGATCCATAAAAGTGGGTCTCTACCCAGCTCCCAATGTTATAAAATCTAGGAGGTTTATTTTGATATTATCACTGGCTACGTTGGTGGCCAAAAACCAAATAAAAGCAGCTCAGGTGAGCACAATGCTCTATAGCCACAGGATTGAGGAGAATTAACAGTAATCTAATGGCGAGAAGAGCTGGTCTACATTGGATGGGGTGACTTGTTTGCTGACGGCTACTTGATTGTTTTTGGAAGAGCTCTATGGGCAAGAGTGAGAACTTGCATTTATATAGCAATTTATTATGGTTCTCATGACATCCTTTACTACTTCATGTATAATGAATTATTGTGAAGTGTCATAATGAAGGCTAATTAGGTTGCCATTTTACACAAAAACATGTCTCACAAACAACAATGACATGAATGGCTAGTTAATTATTTTTTTAGTGGTGTTAGATTGTTGATCAGAACACTGGGAGAACTCCCTGCTATTCTTCAAATAGTGCCATGGGATCTACCTTAATAGGCAGACAGGATGTCTCAATTGAAGCAGCCAAAATTCCCACCACAGGTTTTGTTTGAGACAAACGTTAATGTATAATTTCTGCAATGGAGTTAAATGGGCACAGAAACTCATTCCTCTGGTTCTAAACATTACTGGTGGCAGCTGAATGCAAACAGACTGTAATGAAGCTAAAACCAGTCTTTGGGCTGTGCCACTTATCATCTGGCAATGGGGCGATACCAACCACCATGCCACTAGATACTGCGGCAAATACTGTAGACCCTGAACCTTATCTCAGAGGCACGTGGAGTCAGTTACAGTAGAACCATTCTGGGAACACATGCAAAACTGGGACCTTCCTGGTTTATATAGCTCCATGCAACACACCAGGGAGGAGCATTTATCTACTAAGTCATCAAGTGAGATCAAGCTTTTATTTTAATTTAAATTCTTCAATTAAGAATACATTTCTGAAATCTGGCTGGGATATACTTATCAAATGACATTCTAATTTTATATCTTGCTCATGATCGTGCACATAATAAATATGGCATTTCAAAATGTAATAAAGAACTTAAAAAGAAAGTGTTCATTGACGGCATCATCACTGGTTTGGTACAGTCAGAATAAGAGCTGGACAATACCTCCATTGCACATCATTCGTCCAGAGCCTGCATCATTGTCACCAAATATACAACTTCATTTCTTAAAGCTTTTATTATAATAACTATAAAAACACACGCCTACCTCTGTCTCAGTTCTTACCTACAAGGAACTTTCCTGGATCAGGAATGACAGCAATTCTAAAACATTTTAATTAAACATTATTATAATCAACAAATGATATTGGTATTCTGAATATACTTAGGAAAAGTGAGTATTGTATTTTAGGGGATGTTTCTCTCTTTAGAGGTGCATTCCCCCACCCATGTTTACTGTACCATTTGAACAGGGGCCCATCACCCTCAGCCCAGGGTGGGCAAAGTGATTCATTTTGATACTACTGACTAATCAAGAGTATTCAGTGAAAAATTAGGCAATTACAATTATTCCCTTCCAGGCATCTGAAGCTGTGCTTTGGTCTGTGATTGACAACTTCCAATATACACTGCATCCTGAATTCCCTTCTCCCTGTCCAAAAAAATAACTCCCTAACACAGGTGCAGAGCATGCGAAACTTGGATGAAAGTTTCTTGTTCTCCTTGCACAACTGTTGTGTTATCCTTCCCCCCGCCCCCCCCACTAATCATCCCAAGGAACAGGTGCTCAGCCAGAGTCCATTGTGAAGAGCTGGACTTGCTGTGGATTCCAATACAACTCGGCTGTGGAGTTATAAGCCAATGACCAAATGTATGGAACAAAAAACTCCTCCGGTTGCTCCTCTTCAACATACTTGAACTTCAGTTCTGGGAACTTCTGTGGTGAAAGAAAGAGAAAAACAAAAATGAGTAACTGTACACTCAACTTTTTGTTAGGCTCTTCCACTAGCCAACCATCTTGAACCAGAATCCCTCCACCCCTCTTTATGCAGAAGGGCCTGCCCAGTCTCCACTTTCTTTCCGCAGACAGCCCAAACGAGACAAAAAAGCTGAGCGGTTATAGACATTGATGTGCTATGTTACCACTGAGCCATGGCTGACATCTTCAAACCAGACAGTCCTTATCTGTATACTCTGCACCTCACCACAGGATGCACTCATTCACAGAGCTACCAGTACACTAGATTTGGTGCACTGTTTTTATTGTAGTCTGTAATGTAGCAAAGTCATTCAACAGATCCATAAGTTATTCAAGTTGAGAAAGAGGATGGAAATAAATTCCGTCATGGGTTTGATCTTTCTCTCTTCCTCACCTGTGTTCCTTTCTCCATTGTCCTCATTGTTGCTCTGCCTATTTTGTTTTTAATCTGCAAACTTGGGAGATTTGGCTTGTCCAAAGCAAAGAAATAAATAACCTGCATTTATATACCATCTTTCAAGTCCTCAGAACATTCTAAATACTTCACAGCGAATGAATTAATTTTTGAAGTATAGCCAATTTGTACACAGTAAAGCCCCAAGAAGAGCAAGTGAGGTAAGTGACCAGTTACTCTGTTTTGGTGGTATTGACAGAGGAATGAATGTTGGCCAGGACAGCAGGAACTCTCTGTTCTTCTAATAGCACTGTGGGAGCTTTACGTCCACCTGAACAGGCAGACAGGACCTCGGTTTAATGTCTTAACTGACAGATGGCACCCTCCGATAATGCAGCAATCTCTCAGTACTGCACTTAAGTGTTACTCTAGATTACATCCTCAAGTCCTGAGTAGGGCTTGAACCCACATCTTTCTGACTTAGAGACGAGAGTTCTTCTACTGGGCCAAGCTGACACTTGAATAGCAGTCATTGGCAACATGGTCCTAGACCGAAACCTTGGGGTGCCTTGGTTGTAACTTCACAGTCTGAAAAGTTCCCATTTATGGCTATAATGGCCTAGAAATTTGATTCGGAGGCTTGCTGCGGGGGGTAAGGATCGCGCGTGATATCACCTACCGCGCCTGCCGTTGTGTTTTGGGCCCACAGGAACTTCGGGTCCTTGGCCTCTCCCTAGTGCCGGCGCGCAGTGCTTGCGTGTTCCAGGGGCGCAGTTAGTGCGATGCGACCCCTGGGATCACGTGGGCCATGGAGAGCCAATGGCAGCAGACCATCTTTCATTCATAGATTTGACAGGAGACCTGTCAAATCTGTGAATTGAAATCGGCCCCAAAAGAACAGCTAAACCTCAAATAAATTTTTTTTAAAAACCATCACATTAATAAAATAACTATAGTTAAATAAATTAACCACTTTAAACAAAAATTTAAATTTTTGAAAAAATTAAAATACTTTTTAAAAGTTATAAAAATAAACTTACCTTTCTTTAAAATCTCTAAAAAAGATAAACCTGTTGAAAAAAATTTAAAATTATACTTAATTAACTACTTACCTTGTTCAAAAGGGGTCTTACGCCTCCTTTTTACTAGCGTAGTTTCTTCCATACTTACCCTCGCGTAGAAACCTGAAAAAAAACCTAAGTGTGCTGCGTGCGCGCAGCCTCTAGTGCGCACGCGGTTCACCTAGGAACCGCCCCCTTCGCCATACCGGAAGTGCCGGTTTCCCGCGCATGCAGGAAACCGGCACTTCGGGAATGAATACGGGTGAGTACGCAGCGGGTACTCTCCCGTATTCGGTCGAATTTTTGGGCCATTGTTTCTTAATTTTTAGCTAATTTTCTACCAGCATCACGTTATCTCCTATTCTGTGATTCCTTAATCAACAAGATGGAACATTGTCAAAAGCTTTCTGAAAATCCAAATATCCATTAATTGCATTACTCTTGTATTTTAAAAAGCCAACAGTTTAGGTAACACGTTATCCTTTTCAAGTGTCACCCACTAACCTTCTGAAAATCACACATCACTTAACTTTATTTTTTAATAATGGAATTATGTTAGCCATTTTCCACCATCAGAAATCTCTCCCGAATTTATCTAATTTACAAAACTGCCAGTTAAAGCTTTACTAATATCCGTTGCTATCTCCTTTAAGGCACATGGGTGAAAGTTGACTAAACTATTAAATATTTTAACTCATGTTTGGGTACAGTTCCATATAAAACAGCATTTCCCTCAGGTGGCCATTTGTCACATGTGCATCCAGAAAATGAGTGTCAGCGGGCTGTTCAATCACAGGGAGAATCACAACTAGGCCTGATCCTGTCCTTTCCCAATATCCACACTTATGCAACTTTCCAGCAAGGATCACTGTGCCCTAGTGCCAACCCCAGCTGAGATCAGCACTGATTAGGGATCAAACCTATTGCTTTTCTAGTCTGTGTATCTCTATATACCACACTGGGCAGTGAATTTACCCACTGAGCCACTACAGAGCTCATCACTTCCTAAGTTGATGGTTTCCAAAAGATGCAAGACAGTGATAAAATCTCAGATTACTTAGTACGTTTCAGGATCCTGGAACACACAATATCCCAAACTGAACCCTGCCACTACACTTCCCACAAGTTGTTGTTTCTGAGACCTGGTATTTGAGATGCAAAAGGGAATGAAACAGTGATGATTTAAAATACTGTCATGCCAGTTTAAATTGATTTGGGTCTCTATAAAAGGACATGGTTCAGATGAGGGGCAGATTGTTGGCCCAACACAAGGGAAACATTGACACTACAAACTAGAGAAAGATGATCATATACCACTTCATTATTAATGGACAGTTGCCTCCCTGCCTTTGTCATCAGTGTTCTAATCATGTCGCGCTCTGACGGTTTGTTCTGGGCTGTAGCCTCATCCTAATGAATAATGAAAGGGGCTATGTTTCAACTCTCCACACAACCCGCTGCTGTGTGCGACTCTATCCTACAGTTCTGCCAGTCTGGCGACAACAGGCAGCAGTTAGAGGCAGTGAAATGGATCTTCTAATAATATACTGCACATTCACTTGTAGAGAAGAGTAGGATATTAATTAACAAAAGAAAAGAAAAAGCTCATCTTCAGACCAAGTGATCATGTAACTGGCGACGGCCAATACAACTGACATCTGTTAACCAAGGGCAGAATCAATATGGCAATTCTTAATGGATTCCCGATGTATTTAAATCTTTACTGGTACAATCTGATAAATGCAACAATTCATAAGCTCCATTATTGCGTTCCAATTAACAGACTTCAATGGCAACATAAAATAAGGTTAGCTTCTTGTGCTTAATTTGTTTTTTATTACATTGATTGCCCACTCATTCTAACTGCTTATTTCTATGTCTCCCACATATTCTGCAAACACTCAGTCTAGGCTCACACGTGAAGAATATGATGCGGAGATGCGGTATTTCTTCACTTCACCTGACGAAGGAGCAGCCGCTCCGAAAGCTTGTGATTTCAAATAAAACTGTTGGACTATAACCTGGTGTTGTGCGATTTCTCACGTGAAGAATAGACTTTGACGAAGTACCCATGCAAGTGATCCCCAAATACACTTCAGGAAGGGGAGGGAATGGAAAAATAGAAAATACCCCAATCCTCCTCCAAAAATATTATTTTTTAGTGGGTGTGATAGCATAATGGTTATGCTACTGGACTAGTAATCCAGAGGCTAGGATTAATAATCCCAGGAACACAAATTCAAATCCCACCAATTCAATTAAAAAAAAAAGGAAAACTGGTGCCAAAGTAGGGAAAGCTGTCCCACAGACTAGTCAAGCAACAAAATCATAACTATTAACCAACGTCCCAGACTCCCCAATCATCTCAGCCCAGGAGATCAGTGCAGGCACTCCTCCGGGCGGTGTCCTAGGCCAAACTATCTTCAACTATTTCATCGTTGACCTTCCCTCCATCATAAGGTCAGCAGTCGGTCTGTTCACTGATAATTGCAAAGCGTTCAGCTGTAAGGCGCTTTGGAACGTCCGGAGGTTATGAAAGGCGCGAGATAAATGCAAGACTTTCTTTTTAACAGCATTGTGGGAGTACCTTCACCACATGGCATGCAGCAGTTCAAGAAGAAAGCCCACCACCAATTCAAGGGCAACCAGGGACAGGCAATAATTGCCAGCTTTGCCAGTGATGCCCACATCCCAAAGAATAAAATAAATGGTTTAATTCGGACTAGTACATAAGTAGCCGGAACAATGCAGTGGTGGCGAGGGGGGGTGGGGGGAGATGGTAGAAGGGGTTACAAGCAATATAATTGTCAAATAATCCCCAATTATTGTATCAACATGTGTGAAAAAAAGTTCACTCTGAACTCAGAGTCCTAACCATTAATGATTTTTTTCTGTTGGAGTTGCAGGATCAAGATTTGTTACTGAAAATAAGTTGCAATTTCTCCTCACCAGAAGAATAATCTATTTGTTGGGAAGGGAGGAAGCTGCATTGTGTAATACTTATCATTAAAAGTACTTCCATCTATAGTATTGTTCATCTTGCAATGATTGCAACCCCGTCCCTCATGGATTAGAGGGTAAACATACTAAGTGGTGCGGGGCTGAGCTGTGACCCCTTTAGATGTGAGAAGTCGCACAACACCAGGTTATAGTCCAACAGCTTTATTTGAAATCACAAGCTTTCGGAGCGCTGCTCCTTCGTCAGGTGAAGTCACCTGACGAAGGAGCAGCGCTCTGAAAGCTTGTGATTTCAAATAAAGCTGTTGGACTATAACCTGGTGTTGTGCGACTTCTCACTTTTGTCCACCCCAGTCCAACACCGGCATCTCCACATCATCACCACTTTAGAAGAGGAGGGTCAAAGGAAAAAAGTAGGAGGAAAGGAAAAATGGCTACAATTATTCACCACAACAGCCAAATTTATTGGGAAATGTGGTGTGGGCTCATTACTATTAACACCTCCGTCTATAAGCACAGGCACAATATTTCAGCTTCACAGATAAAACAGCAGGAAAAAGAACTAATTTAAAAATTCTAGAGAAATAAAAATGGGTCTTCCCGGCTGCCAATCTAAATGAATGCAAGCAAATTTACTTTCAGGTAGCAGGCAACTGTGCTTCAGAAGACACCGTCACTATCACGGGTCTTAGCAAAATATAGCAGATTAATTCACTGTGACATCTAGAGGCTCAACAACCACAGGAAACTCAGGTCAACTTCAGTGAAAAGTAGTTAAGACAGCACCTTTCAAAGTAGCCAAGGACACATCACCATAGTGTGCAAACCCATTGTGCGACACTCATTCTGGTTTGAAAATGTAGCCAATTTTGTTTGATGTCACTATTGAAATTATACAACTCCATATGCCGTTTTTGTCTTCCAGTTTTCTCCCGATCTCTCCCTAAGCTGTTGACTATAGCTGAGGTGTGGTTCTACAGACACTAAACACCCTTACTTTGCCCAAATATCCATGCTTCATAGTGATTAAAAGTAGAAACCCTTTGCTGGTTTTCCCATCAGTAAATCAAGGATGCTGAGGCCGATTTCAACAACCCCCCTGCCATCCAGTTGAAATCAACTAACTCAACACACACTGTGGTTCGAAGCTATGATGTTCCTGGTCTATTTGGCTGCTCTCCAATTGAGCCAATGTATGTCACTTTTGACACAGGCTCCTTTGCGGGCTTAGTGACTTAATTCTTGAGTATCTGAGCCACACAGACAAGACGTTTCAGATTCAATTGCCAATCTGTGCTGAGTGAGTTGATTGCAGCCAGATTGGCGGTAGGGAAGCTGCAATTGGCCTCAACAATCCCTATTTTGAGGAGGGGAATATTGGCCAAGTTTCCAGCCTATCTAGTGATGAATTCTGGAAATGGTGCGAGGCTGTGATACCATCCCTGTGATCAAATAGACAGCTGACACTCAACTGGCCCGTTGATACTCACACAAACAAAATCAGCACTTGGGCAAGGTACCAAATGGTAACCAGCACCCATGGAACTATATCCTGCCTGACAGAAGAGGAGTGGATTGGAAAATATCGGTGACAGGTTGAAAAAAATGAGCTCTGTAAATTTAAACTTGTTTCCAATCCGTCTCATTTATGCTGCCTATAAATATCACTCTTCATATTTTCCCATCATTGGCTGCTTAGTGGACAAGCACCATCTGGTAATTTCATGGGTTTGTACCCTTCTTATTTGTAATTCGTTCTCCAATAACAAGTTTTGAATGAGTCCCAAGACACATTTTCACTGTAAAAAACAATGTGATAACTGCAATGATAATACTTATAGTAATCCTCATGCACCAAAGATTGGCTCAGAATTCAGCAGCGTAAGAACATAAGAAATGGATCAGGAGTAGACCATTCAGCCCTTCGAGCCTGCTCCACCATTCAATTAGATCATGGGCTGATCTACTTCAACTCCACCTTCATGTACTATCCCCATCTCCCTTGGTTCCCTTAGTATCCAAAAATCTATCGATCTCTGTCTTGAATATACGCCAACATCTCATGCACAAGTTCGAGCAAGACTTCTTCGCTGCACAGGACCTCCAACCAACGCTGTACATCAGATACATCGACGACATCTTCTTCCTTTGGACCCACGGCGAAGGATCACTGAAAGGACTACACGATAGCATCAACAGGTTCCATCCCACCATCAAACTCACCATGGACTACTCCTCAGAATCGGTTTCATTCTTGGACACACTAATCTCCATCAAAGACGGACGCCTCAGCACTTCACTCTACCGCAAGCCCACGGACAACCTCACGATGCTCCACTTCTCCAGCTTCCACCCTAACCACGTTAAAGAAGCCATCCCCTATGGACAAGCCCTGCGAATACACAGGATCTGCTCAGACGAGGAGGAACGCGATGGACACCTACGGACACTGAAAGACGCCCTCGTAAGAACGGGATATGACGCTCGACTCGTCGATCGACAGTTCCGACGGGCCACAGCGAAAAACCGCATAGACCTCCTCAGAAGACGAACACGGGACACAACCAACAGAGTACCCTACGTCGTCCAGTACTTCCCCGGAGCGGAAAAACTACGCCATGTTCTTCGCAGCCTTCAACATGTCATCGATGACGACGAACACCTTGCTAAGGCCATCCCCACGCCTCCACTACTCGCCTTCAAGCAGCCGCCTAACCTCAAAAGTACCATCGTTCGCAGCAGATTACCCATCTTTCAGGAGAACAGCAACCACGACACCACACAACCCTGCCACGGCAACCTCTGCAAGACATGCCAGATCATGGACACAGATACCATCATCACACGTGAGGACACTACCCACCAGGTACATGGTACATACTCATGTGACTCGGCCAACGTTGTCTACCTGATACGTTGCAGTAAAGGATGCCCCAGAGCATGGTACATCGGCGAGACCATGCAGACACTGAGACAACGTATGAACGGACACCGCGCAACAATCGCCAGGCAGGAGGGTTGCCTCCCAGTCGGGGAACACTTCAGCAGTCAGGGGCATTCAGCCTCGGATCTGCGGGTAAGCGTTCTCCAAGGCGGCCTTCGGGATACACGACAGCGCAAAATCATAGAGCAGAAACTGATAGCCAAGTTCCGCACTCATGAGGATGGCCTCAATCGCGATATCGGGTTCATGTCACGATACAGAACGTGACTTGACATCATGGCCGGTCTTTCCAGGTTTTTAAAAAAAAAAACTAACACAAGAACCAAACCCAAATGGAGAGGATATGCGGCCAGCAGGTGTTTTGACACGTTGGACCCCCTGGGACACATCTCATTGTCTTGGCTGTGCTCTTAGTGTGTCTTTGATGTAGGGAAAGATTTGAATACATTTTTTCTGTGTTTATATTGTGAATTCTGGGAGATTCTCTCACAGCTACCCTACCTGAAGAAGGAGCGACAGCTCCGAAAGCTTGTAATTTTAAATAAATCTGTTGGACTATAACCTGGTGTTGTGCGACTTCTCATTTTTGTCCACCCCAGTCCAACGCCGGCATCTCCACATCTTGAATATACTCATCAACTGAGCATCCACAGCCCTGGGGGTAGAGAATTCCAAAGATTCACAGCCCTTTGAGTGAAGAAATTTCTCCTCATCTCAGTCCTAAATAGCCGACCCCTTATTCTGAGGCTGTGACCCCTGGTTCTAGACTCCCCAGCCAGGGGAAACATCCTCCCTGCATCGACCCTGTCAAGCCCCTTAAGAATTTTATATGTTTCAATTAGATCACCTCTCATTCTTCTAAACTCTAGGGAATATAGGCCTAGTCTACTCAATCTCTCCTCATAGGACAATCTTCCCCCAAAACAGGAATCAATCTAGTGAATCTTCATTGCACTCTCTCTAAGGCAAGTTTATCCTTCCTTCGGTAAGGAGACCAAAACTGTACACTGTACTCCAGGTGTGATCTCACCAAGGGCCTATATAATTGCAGTAAGACTTCTTTACTCATATACTCCAATCTTTTTGTACCATTTGCTTTCCGGATTGCTTGCTGTATCTGCATGTTAACTTTCTGTGATTCTTGCACAAGAACACCCAGGTCCCTCTGAATACCAACATTTCCCAATCTCTAACCATTTAAAAAATAATCTGCTTTTCTGTTTTTTCCTACCAAAGTGGATAACTTCACATTTCTCCCCATTTTATTCCATCTGCCATGTTCTTGCCTACTCACTTCACCTGTCTATATCCCTTTGCAGCCTCTTTGCATCCTCCTCACAGCTTACTTTCCCACCTAGCTTTGTATCGTCAGCAAACTTGGATATATTACACTCAGTCCCTTCATCTAAGTCATTGATATAGATTGTAAATAGTTGAGGACCAAGCACTGATCCTTGCGGTACCCCACTAGTTACAGCCTGCCAACCTGAAAATTACTGCAATTATATAGGCCCTTGGTGAGATCACACTTGGAGTACAGTGTACAGTTTTGGTCTCCTTACCGAAGGAAGGATAAACTTGCCTTAGAGAGAGTGCAATGAAGATTCCTATTCTCTGTTTTCTGTCCGTTAACCAATTCTCAATCCATGCTAATATATTACCCCCAATCCCATGAGCCCTAATTTTGTGTAATAACCTCTTGTGTGGCACCTTATCGAATGCCTTCTGAAAATCCAAATACACCACATCCACTGGTTCCCCCTTATCTATTCTGCTAGTTACAACCTCAAAAGATTCTAACAGATGTGTCAAACACGATTTCCTTTCCAATCCACAGGAGCAGTTCTAGAATCTATGGAATTTTGGAAAATGACAACCAATGCATCCACTATCTCTATAGCCACCAGTTTAAGAGTGATTTAGTTAAATCTGAAACTAGGTTCTTAAATCTGAACAAAGAAAACTACGTAGGTATGAGGGGAGAGTTGGCTAAGGTAGACTGGGAAACTAGATTAAAAGATACGACAGTACAAAAGCAATGCCAAACATTTAGAGAAACAATTCATAATTCGCAATGAATATACATTCCCTTAAGGAATAAAAACCCCATGGGAAAATTGGTCCAACTGTGGCTAACAAGAGAAGTAAGCCTGAGGATTGCAAAGTTTTTAGAATTCAGCAAAGGATGACCAAGAAATTGATAAAGAGAGAGAAAATAGTATATGCGAGTAAACTAGCAAGAGACATAAAAACAGATTTAAAAAATCTTCTATAGGTATGTAAAAAGGAATAGATTAACAAAAGTAAACGTGAGTCCCTTACAGGCAGAGACAGGAGAAATTATAATTGGGAATAAGGCAATGGCAGAGACAATAAACAAATACCTTGTATCTGTCTTCACAGAAGAAAAAACAAAAAACATTCTGGCAATAGTGGAGCACCAAAGGTCTAGTGAGAAATTAGTATTAGTAAAGAAATAGTACTGGAGAAATTAATGGGACTAAAAACCGACAAATCCCCTGGACCTTATGGCCTACATCCTAGGGTTTTAAAAGAGGTGGCTACAGAGATAGTGAATGCATTGGTTTTGATCTTCCAGAATTCCCTAGATTCTAGAACGGTTCCTGCGAATTGAAAGGTAGAAAATGTAACCCCGCTATTCAAGAAAGGAGGGAGAGAGAAAACGGGGAACTATAGACCAGTTAACCTGACATCAGTAGTAGGGAAAATGCTAGAATCTGTTATTAGGGACGTGGTAACAGGACACTTAGAAAATCATAATATGGTTGGGTAGAGTCAACACGGATTTATGAAAGGGAAATCATGTTTGACAAATCTGTTAGAGTTTTTTGAGGTTGTAACTATAGCAAGGTAGATAAGGGGGAACCAGTGGATGTAATGGGGAATAAGGAAATGGCAGAGAAATTAAACAAATACTTTGTGTCTATCTTCACAGAAGAAGACGCAAAAAACTTCCCGGAAATAGTGGAGAACCAAGGGTCTAGCGAGAATGAGGAAATGAAAGAAATTAGTATTAGTAAAAATATAGTACTGGAGAAATTAATGGGTCTGAAAGCCGATAAATCCCCTGGACCTGATGGCCTACATCCTTGAGTTTTGAAAGTGGTGGCTATAGAGATAGTGGATGCATTGGTTGTCATTTTCCAAAATTCCATAGATTCTAGAACTGTTCCTGTGGATTGGAAGGGAAATCGTGTTTGACGCATCTGTTAGAATCTTTTGAGGTTGTAACTAGCAGAATAGATAAGGGGGAACCTGTGGATGTGGTGTATTTGGATTTTCAGAAGGCATTCGATAAGGTGCCACACAAGAGGTTATTAAACAAAATTAGGGCTCATGGGATTGGGGGTAATATACTAGCATGGATTGAGGATTGGTAAACGGACAGAAAACAGAGAGTAGGAATAAAAGGATCAATTTCGGGTTGGCAGGCTGTAACTAGTGGGGTACCACAAGGATCAGTGCTTGGGCCTCAGCTATTCACAATCTATATCAATGATTTGGATGAGGGGACCAAATGTAATGTATCCAAGTTTGCTGATGATACAAAGCTGGGTGGGAATGTAAGTTTTGAGGAGGATGCCAAGAGACTTCAAGGGGATATAGAGAGGCTAAGTGTGTGGGCAAGAACATGGCAAATGGAATATAATGTGGAGAAATGTGAAGTTATCCACTTTGGTCGGAAAAATAGAAAAGTAGAGTATTTTTTAAATGGTGAGAGATTGGGAAATGTTGGTGTTCAGAGGGACCTGGGTGTCCTTGTACACGGATCACTGAAAGTTAACATGCAGGTACAGCAAGCAATTAGGAAAGCAAATGGTATGTTGGCCTTTATTACAAGAGGATTTGAGTATAAGAGTAAAGATGTCTTACTGCAATTATATTGGGCCCTGGCGAGACCACACCTGGTGTATTGTGTACAGTTTTGGTCTCCTTACCTAAGGAAGGATATACTTGCCATAGAGAGAGTGCAACGAAGGTTCACCAGACTGATTGCTGGGATGGGGGGATTGTCCTATGAGGAGAGATTGAGTAGACTAGGCCTATATTCTCCAGAGTTTAGAAGAATGAGAGGTGATCTCATTGAAACATACAAAATTGTTAGAGGGCTTGACAGGTTAGATGCAGGGAGGATGTTTCCCCTGGCTGGGGAGTCTAGAACCACGGGTCACAGTCTCAGAATAAGGGGTCGGTCATTTAGGACTGAGAGGAGGAGAAATTTCTTCACTCAGAGGGTGGTGAATCTTTGGAATTCTCTATCCAGAGGGCTGTGGAGGCTCAGTTGTTGAGTATATTCAAGACAGAGATCGATAGATTTTTGGATATTAAGAGAATCAAGGGATATGGGGATAGTGTAGGAAAGTGGAGTTGAGGTAGAAGATCAGCCATGAGCTTATTGAATGGCAGAGCAGGCTTGCGGGGCCAAACTGCCTACTCCTGCTCCTATTTCTTATGTAAGTCTAAGGATTGAGCCTGGATATTCCTGGTCTATTTGGCTCAGTGACATACCATGCAGTTCATTACTCACTGAACAATTGAGGAAGGTCACATTAACTATTTCTAAAAAATGGTCAACAATAAATTGATGGCAATTTCACTTTTTTTCTGTTTGAAAGTCTCACCAGAAAGCTTTTCATCTAAAAAGCACAATAATAATGCAGGACAATCCAGTACAGACAAAAAATAAATCCCAAAAAACCACTCCAAAATCCTTTTCTGAAATTCAGGTTTCTATGATGCCATGAAGTCTACTGTACATACCATCCTGATCACATTTAACGCAAACTCCCCATACAGTTGTTCTTGGACCTGCTTATGATCACTATCCAGTGACTTCCACTGGGCACCTGTGCGGATGTTAGCATAGGACAGGATTGGGATTGCCTACAATGCTCCCATGGTAGACTAGCTTGATGACACTCATTGCCTGGGCTCAGGCATTAAGAATGGCCACTTGAACAAGATAGTAGAAGGCTGTTGGTGCCCATGAAACTGGATGCTAGCACATCATCATCTCCATGATAGAGATCTCCATGTATTCTTTACAAAAAACTGTCAGGAGAGAGATGAGACTTTCATCCCATCAGTTTGGGCTGGATTAAAAGACAAATGTAGAGGTGAAAAGTAATAAGAGCACAATCTATATTAACGATTTGGAGGAAGGGACCAAGTGTAACATATCAAAATTTGCAGATGATACAAAGATGGGAGGGAAAGTAGTGAGTGAGGAGGACATAAAAAACCTGCAAGGGGACATAGACAGGCTAAGTAAGTGGGCAGAGATTTGGCAGATGGAATACAACACTGGAAAGTGTGAGGTGATGCACTTTGGCAGGAAAAATCCTAGAGCAATTTATTATCTTAATGGCAAGAAACTGGAGAGTACTGAAGTGCAAAGGGATCTGGGGGTCCTGGTGCACGAAACTCAAAAGGTTAGTATGCAGGTGCAGCAAGTGATTAAGAAGGCAAATGGAATGTTGGCTTTCATTGCTAGGGGGATAGAATATAAAAATAGGGAGGTATTGCTTCAGTTGTACAAGGTATTGGTGAGACCGCACCTGGAATACTGCATACAGTTTTGGTGTCCTTACTTAAGGAAAGACATCCTTGCTCTCGAGGCAGTGCAAAAAAGGTTCACTCGGTTAATCCCGGGGATGAGGGGGTGGTCATATGAGGAGAGGTTGGGTAGATTGGGACTCTACTCATTGGAGTTCAGAAGAATGAGAGGCGATCTTATTGAAACATATAAGATTGTGAAGGGGTTGGATCGGGTGGATGCGGGGAGGATGTTCCCGATGACGGGTGAGACGAGAACTAGGGGACATAGTCTTAGAATAAGGGGCTGCTCTTTCAAAACTGAGATGAGGAGGAACTACTTCACTCAGAGGGTGGTAGGTCCATGGAATATGCTGCCACAAAAAGCTGTAGAAGCTACAACATTAATTAAATTTAAAACAGAAATAGACAGTTTCCTAGAAGTAAAGGGCATTAAGGGTTACGGGGAGCGGGCAGGAATTTGGACATGAGTCTAGGTTCGGATCGGTCATGGCCCTGTGGGTAGTGGAGCGGGCCCAGGGACTGTGTAGCCTGATTCTGCTCCTATTTCGTGTGTGCAATTCTGTTAGATGCAGGAGATGGTTCTGTGATAGATAGTAGATTGGCGGTTAGGATCAGATCAGCCATGATCTTATTGAATGGCGGAGCAGGCTCGAGGGGCCGATTGGCCTACTCCTGCTCCTATTTCTTATGTTCTTATGTTCTAAAACAGGGACAAGAGAGATTGAGGTTCTATCAACAGTTGCTGAGCAGAAAGGCGTTGGTCACTGTGGTATAATCATGATGCTACACAAAGCCAAAACACTCAGAGGAAGTACCCTGTGTGCTGTGCTAAAAGGGTGTCTCACACTCACTGGCTGTTTACTGCTATGGCAATGCTGAGAAGAAGTGTTCCTAGGAGTGAGCAACATTCCAGTGCACAGAGACTGCTGGGAAACTTGTTTAAAACACTCTGAACCAGTGGATACCCCAGTGACTCAGTTAGTAAGTCTACTTGCTAATGTGGAAGGTCCCAAGTTTGATCTCTTGTATGTGTTGAGGTAGCTGATTGCAACCTGTGCAGCACTGGTGAAGGGGGAATGGGCACTTGCCGTGCTATGAAAAATGACAATAGGGTGAGATACTGGCAGCTATGGAATCAAGCCCCAATAAGAGTCAGTGCCTTGAGGGCAGTATGAGAGAATAAAAGAAAACTGGCTAAAAAATTAAAACCACTGGACAAATACAAACAATGGTATGATTAACTATAATGCATATTTTTGTATTGGTGTAAATTTGCTAGAAATCTGTTGCAATTTATTTCACAATACATTTACAGTAATGGTATCACATGAACCTCTTCATAACATGACATGGAGCTTGCTGGACTTCTGATTATCACCATCAGCACAAAGCTACTCAAAACTGAATAACCCACCCCATAACGTTAAACATATATAGTGGAGTGATTTCAAACCAGTACCTCATTTTAGGGTTGTATGATGATTATAAACTGTTCATTTCCTTTTAGAAACATAGAAACATAGAAAATAGGTACAGGAGTAGACCATTCGGTCCTTCGAGCCTGCACCGCCATTTAATGCGTTCATGGCTGAACATGCTACCTCAGTACCCCATTCCTGCTTTCTCGCCATACCCCTTGATCCCCCTAGTTGTGAGTGTTATATCTAACTCCCTTTTGAATATATTTAGCGAACTGGCCTCAACAACCTTCTGTGGAAGAGAATTCCATAGATTCACCACTCTCTGGGTGAAGAAGTTCCTCCTCAGCTCAGTCTTAAATGGCTTCCCCTTAATCCTTAGACTGTGACCCCTGGTTTTAGTTTTCCCTAACATTGGGAACATTCTGCCCGCATCTAATTTGTCTAAACCAGTCAGGATTTTAAATGTCTCTATAAGATCCCCCTTCATTCTTCTGAACTCCAGAGGATACAAGTTCAGTTGACCCAATCTTTCTTGATATGTCAGTCCGGCCATCCCAGGAATCAATCTAGTGAACCTTCGCTGCACTCCCTCAATAGCAAGAATGTCCTTCCTTAAGTTAGGAGACCAAAACTGCACACAATACTCCAGGTGTGGCCTCACCAAGGCCCTGTACAACTGCAGCATCACCTCCCTACTCCTGTACTCAAATCCCCTTACTATGAAGGCCATCATTCCGTTTGCTTTCTTGACTGCCTGCTGCACTTGCATTCCCACCTTCAGTGACTGATGTACCATGACGCCCAGGTCTCGTTGCACCTCCCCTTTCCCTAATCTGCCACCATTCAGGTAATAGTCCTGCCTCTCTATTTTTACCACCAAAGTGGATAACCTCACATTTATCCACATTGTACTTCATCTGCCATACATTTGCCCATTCACCCAACCTGTCCAAGTCACTCTGTAGCCTCCTAGCATCCTCCTCATTGTTCACACTGCCTCCCAATTTAGTGTCATCCGCAAATTTGGAGATATTACATTTAATCCCTTCGTCCAAATCATTAATATATAATGTAAACAGCTGGGGTCCCAGCACCGAACCCTGCGGTACCCCGCTGGTCACTGCCTGCCATTCTGAAAAGTACCCATTTACTCCTACTCTTTGTTTCCTGTGTGCCAACCAGTTCTCAATCCACGTCAACACATTACCCCCAATCCCATGTGCTTTAACTTTGCTCACCAATCTCTTGTGTGGGACCTTGTCGAAGGCCTTCTGAAAGTCCAAATACACCACATCTACTGGTTCCCCCCTGTCCACCCTATTGGAAACATCCTCAAAAAATTCCAGAAGATTTGTCAAGCATGATTTCCCTTTCACAAATCCATGCTGACTTGGACCTATCATGTCGCCACTTTCCAAATGGTCTGTTATGACATCTTTAATAATTGCTTCCATCATTTTACCCACGACCGATGTCAGGCTGACCGGTCTATAATTCCCTGCTTTCTCCCTCCCTCCTTTTTTAAAAAGAGGGGTTACATTGGCCACCCTCCACTCCATTGGAACTGATCCAGAGTCTAAGGAATGTTGGAAAATGATCGTCAATGCATCCACTATTTCCAAGGTTTATAACTGCATTTGTTCTTCAGAAAGTGGTTCTGATCAGAATAATATCGCCATGGCTGTGAAAGTTACTCAGTTTATATTACAAGCTGGTTTTAACAGCACCCAAGGTAGAAGAAGCAGCAAAGTAACACATCTATTACCAGGATGAGTGGCTGAAAGACTTCCACTCCCCTTTGTACAGGTATTGATGCACTTTCACCACCATTCACTTGTACAGAGATTTTCCAGTCATCAGAGAAGTTAAGAAAAACAAAGAAAAGTTTTTTTAAAACATGATTTTAAGTGTGCATGAGCAAACAGCAGCAGCTGGTGCTCACTGGGTCAATTATTGAGACATTGGCCCAAAAATTAGTCCCGCGACGCGAGAGTACGCACTGCATACTCTCGCGTATTCTGTCACCAATTGCCGGTTTTCTGCATGCACTGCGCATGCGCTGAAAACCGGCACTTGGTTTTTGGAAAAGGGGGCGGTTCCTCGGTGCACCGCGTGCGCGCTACAGGCTGCGCGCACGCTGTGCACTTAGTGCTTTGGACGCGCAGGTAAGGACGGAAGATTTTAGAAATGAAAAAAGGAGGAGTAAGACCCACTTTTAACAAGGTAAGTAGTGAATTAAGTATTATTTTGAATTTTTTTTAACAGGTATATCTTTTTTAGAGACTTTAAAGACAGGTAAGTTTATTTTTATAACTTTTTAAAAGATTTTAAATTTTTTCAAAAATTTAATTTTTTATTTAAAATGGTTAATTTATTTAACTATACTTATTTTATTAATGTGATGGTTTTTTAAAAAATTTAATTGAGGTTTAGCTGTTATTTTGGGGGTGTGTAAGATTCATAGCTTTCACAGCACTTATGTGAAACTTATGAATGGAAGATGGTGTGCTGCCATTGGCTCTAACTGAGTCACGTGATCCCACAGCTCGCACGAATTCACTACGCCGGTGGGATACGCAAGCACTGCCCAGCTGATGTCTAGAACATCAAGTTCGTGCGAGCTGGATCTGAAAAAGCCAACGCGGAGTGAGAGATTGCGGGGAAGCCTTACCCCCGCGTCAACACTCAGTCTTTAATTTCTGGGCCATTATTACAATATCTGTTCTTTCGATCGCTGGCTCAGATCTTACTGTCAGCAGTAGAGTGCAGCAAAATGGAATCACACAAATGTTTTTTAACCAGTCTACAATACTCGTGTGAAAGCAGTACAGAATGTACTCTTGAATAAGTGCACTTCTGCACTACAGCATCTGTACTGCTTTCACACTGGTACCTCTGTATAGAGACCAGCAAGAAAATTGATCTGAAAAGTGTACTGCATGAAGGTCATGGGGCTTTAAACATTACAATGCCGATTGCTGTAGATGTCAACCACACGATTTATTGAGGATAATCATAATTTTGTGTTTGCGTTCAAGTTAAGCAAAAACTAGCATAGAATGATATATCACAGAAGGAGGCCATTCAGCCCATCGTGCCTGTGCGGCTCTTTGAAAGAGCTATCCAATTAGTCTCACTCCGCTGCCCTTTCCCCATAGTCCTGCAAATCTTTCCCTTCAAGTATTTATCCAATTCCCTTTTGAAAGTTACTATTGAATCTGCTTCCACCATCCTTTCAGATAGTGCATTCCAGATCACAACAACTCGCTGTGTAAAAAAAATTCTCATCTCGCCTCTGGTTACATTGTAGCATTTTACGGCTGAATTATACTCCTTCATTCCCTCCCAACTACCATCTTTCCTACTCTACCATTCCCCTCCTCTCAACCCTCATTTTTCTTGACTTCCTGCTATAACCTTGATTGACCGTGTCCTCCCCACCTGTTCAGATTTTAGCTACAGATTGCTAATCTTAGTTTCCATGCATTTTTAAAAAAAGGGTGATTGTTTTCGTTCGTTAAAGTGAAGGTCGTCAGTGCTGGAGAGTTTTTCACTTTTGCCAAGCAATATGAGTATCAAACACATCCAAGGCAAGACCATAGAAGTGCAAACCATCCTTTACGTACATTAACTCCAATCCCAGAAGGGCTAGAGTGTGATTTTTTTAAATTTCCCACACCAGCAATCCTAATGGCCTCTCAGAGAGCCTGTCAATTAGTGCTGAATTGAGAGCAGCTTTGGTCTTGCACGCTTGCTTACCAGGAACTGAGCTGAGCTTATCTGACTCTTTTTCACATCTAGCAGAATGAAAGAATTCTTACAACCCAGAGATGAAAGGCCACCGCGCCAAGTTCCTGCTGCACTTGCACAATTATTAATCAAGTAGAGAGATCTGTCTCGCTGCAGAGGAAGCAGACAGGCCAAAGAAACGTTTTACTGTAGAAATACCAGAGTTGAGAAAGTTGCATCAATCTAGGTTACCTAGCATAGATGGGGCTATGGGATGGCATGATACCCCATGCAGTGATCAGCTAATGAATAAACTCAGGAAACAGACACAAAAATGTGGTTTGCTGCAAAGAAATGCTTGGGCTCGAGATAACATCTCCAGAGCGAGCTTAGTCTACATACAAATATGCCGATGCAAGATGTGGAGCAATTGCTTTTCCCTTTGCAAGTTATCATCCAGCCGTGATGCATATCAGAGAACAAGCCAACCCAGAGACAGACTGGCCTAGACTTGAAAGGAAAAGAGCGGAAAAAAAAATTGTTTAACTTAAAAAGTGGGTTAAAAAAAAAAAATCAGGGATAGCTGCAATGAAAAAAACACTTCAGCTTTCTCCATTTCTATAAATGAGTAGGAACTTCTATTACTGTAAAAGACTGAAATAACTAACACCCTAACAATAAACAGAGAAACAGACACAGACATACTGTCACCAACCAATACTTCCCCAATCTGATTGGCTCATTCACATCTCTTATCTACTGTAGCTGGGACGTGTTGTCTGACAACCCCTCCACATAGTGAAAATGGGAGTCATTGCTTGATTCAGCCTTCACTTTAACTCTTTCAACTATGCAGTCAAGAGTGACTGTTTTCTTGAATATACTGTGTTTACTATGTAGGAATGAGTTTTGTAATGGCTGAGTGGGTAAAAAGCACCAGCCGGCGTAGCACTAATCCACACAGACAAGAATGGCCTAAGATTCAATTACTGGTTTATGCTGTTAAATGATCTCAATGGGCAGCAGTTGAAGGGCTACAATTGATCTCGGTACTCCAGGGCTAGGGAGGTAGAAAATTGGATGGGCTTGCTGCTATTGATTGCTGTCCAGAGAGCCTTGCTGTAAAGTGCATGTCTGTGAGTGCGTCAGGTGAAAGCAGGATTAGATTCAGCTCTGTGATGCCCTCCACTCACTGTCTTGGCTCACATTTGAAGAATGGCCACTTTGGAAAGATACCAAAGGATTGCTAGCACACATGGACCCATACAGCAGTATGAGTCAGCACTTTCAGGAGAGGAGGAGGAGGAGAGAAACTGAAAAAGAAATTATGAAGGAGCTGTCCAGTCCAGCCATCATCTCTTGTATAATGTACTGCATAATCTGAGTTTATTTTGTTCAATGTACTGTACAGCCAACTACATTTATTGTTCTGCTTTTCCTTTGCAATTATTGACTGTTCAGACGTAAAACATTGCTATGTTTGCTTAATACAGTGTTCCTATGTCTAATGCTCCATTCTGTTATAACAATTTGTCGATTTGCTGATCAAGTCCCTCTTTACAATGCACTGCCTAGAGTGACTTCAGCATGATTCACTGTGGTCACCGTTTACAGGACTCCAGACCTCTTGACACCAACCATATAGTCACACACGACAGACAGCAGTGTGGTGAGGTCACCCCACCACAGGATTACCCATTTGAATAAAGCGCAGACATACTGCCTATAAGTGGAACAGAGCTGGAGACAGATGTGTGTGCTTGCACGTAGTGTGGTCAAAATATCGGCAGGTCAGGATCCAGAGTTCTTTAGTGACAAAGTTTAAAATACAGTAGCCAGACTTCCCCAATACCGTACCAAATTTATCCTATTTTTATTCATTCACGGGATATTGACGTTGCCGGCAAGGCCAGCATTTATTGCCCGTCCCTAATTGCCCTCGAGAAGGTGGTGGTGAGCGGCTTGTTGGGCCATTTCAGAGGGCAATTAAAAGTCAATCACATTGCTGTGGGTCTGGAGTCACATATAGGCCAGACCGGGTAAGGACGGCAGGTTTCTTTCCCTAAAGGACATTAGTGAACCAGATGGGTTTTTACAACAATCATTACTGATACTAGCTATTCCAGATTTATTTAATTAACTGAATTTAAATTCCCCAGCGGTGAGATTTGAACTCATGTCTCTGGATCATTAGTCCAGGCCTCTGGATTACTAGTCCAGTAACATAACCATTATGCTACCATACCTCTATCCTGTTATTAAGTGTGATATACAGACCAGGAAGATCCAAAATTCAATCCCCAGACTGTGCGGAGTTAATTGATTTCAGCAAGGACAAAATTTGCTTCAGTCTTTCTAGGTTTGCGAAGAGAAAATTGGCCAGAATTACTGCTCCTCATTATTGTCGAGCAGCCTCGACTGGAAATATGCATGTTGGGAGGTGAGGGGAGGATAGCTTGCCAATATTCGTAATCAAGGGTCAACTGTCGATTGAGGGAGGTTACAGAGGGCAACTGACAGCCTTATCTCATTAAGAAATCATCTTCAAGAGAGGAGGTGAGGAGGGAACTTCATATTCATTTCATTTTTCAAACAAGGCTACTTTCTTCTCCTCTAATCTTCCATCCATATTTCCTTTCCTGAAGACTAATGCAACAGAACCTCAGCTAATTGGTTGTGTGTGCATGTATTATATATAATGAGTGAATGCGTAAGTGAATCTGGAAAGTGAGTGTCATCAGGCTGTTTGAACATGGGGCATCACCCATTCCTACCCTCATCCGACGTCTATACTTTCTGGCACAAGTCACTGGAGAGCGAGCAGTAGTGGAAAACCTGACTAATTTTTTCCCTTCCCTAACCCAGAGGCACTGTGGCCAACTGCAGTTTCCGGACTGCTTAGCACAAACCAATCATCAAAAATGCACCCTGGTCTGAATGCCTCAGTACCATAATATCAGTTCCTATTGTACAAGATTAGTAGGCTCCACTGATCACTCAGCCACTTTATCTAGTGGGTACCTGAACCATCCAGATCATGAAGGCTCAGGTTCAATCCTCAATCTGTGCTAAGTTAGAAATCACAGCTGGTACAACAACAACCACCACCTGTATTTATATAGCGCCTGTAACGTAGTAAAACATCCCAAGTCGCTTCACAGGAGCGTTATCAAACAAAATTTGACTCCGAGCCACATAAGGGGATATTAGGGCAGATGGCCAAAGCTTGATTAAAGAGGTAGGTTTTAAGGAGCGTCTTAAAGAAGGGAAGAGAGGCGGAGAGGTTTAGGGAGAGAATTCCAGAGCTTAGGGCCTTGGTAGCTGAAGGGTACGGCCGCCAATGGTGGAGCGATTAAAATCGGGGATGCTCAAGAGGCCAGAATTGGAGGAGCACAGGTATCTTGCAGCATTGAAGGGCTGGAGGAGATTAGAGAGATAGGGAGGGGCGAGGCCATGGACGGACTTGAAAACAAAGATGAGAATTTTATAATCGAGGCGTTGCTTAACCGGGAGCCAATGTAGGTCAGCGATCACAGGGGTGATGGGTGAACTGGACTTGGTGCGAGTTAGGACATGGGCAGCAGAGTTTTGGATGACCTCAGGTTTATAGAACAGTAGGAAAATTGCAACAGAGAAAGTGCTCCACCAATATTTTAAAAAGATTCCAAGGACCTAGTGTGGATTGTGAGTGCTATTTATCCTCAAAACAGAAAATTAGGTTAGCTGGTATCAAACACACGTGTTTATACACAAGGGGTAATTTTGTAAGTCTGCACTGTCAGCAGCAGAGGCTACCCGCCAGCATTCGGGGAACATGCTGCCATTGATCAGAAAATTATTGGAAGCTGTACACCTGAATTTCCGATTTGTACTGTTGGCAGGCAGGGCTCAGTTGGGAAATTCTCAACATGGTGGCACTGAGTAACACAGACCAGAAGGTTGCAGGTTTGAACACTGGCTGTGCTGATCTCCGCCCGAGCTGCAGCAAAATTGGCCTCAGTGCCCCAGGCTAGGGCGAGGACTTAGCTGGCGTTCCTGCTCTTAGCCAGTGACCTCTGCTGGAAAAGTATAAGTGTGGATGTCAGGTAAGGACAGGATCAGACTCAGTCACAATGCCCTTCATGATAGAATAGCCTGTGAACGCTTATTGAACAAGCTAACACTTGAAGGAGGATCCCATTAGTTAAGTTAGTTGGTTAGACATGTTAGCAAAATTGAAGCTCATGGGATTAAAGGGACAGTGGCAGCATGGATACAAAATTGGCTGAGGGACAGAAAGCAGAGAGTAGGTGTGAACAGCTGTTTTTCAGACTGGAGGGAAGAATACAGTGGTGTTCCCGGGGGTCGGTATTAGGACCACTGCTCTTTTTGACATATATTAATGACCTGGACTTGGGTATACAGAGCATAATTTCAAAGTTTGCAGATGATACGAAACTCAAAAATGTAGTAAACAATGAGGAGGATATCTGCAGCATAACTAAGACCGCCTATTTCCACCTCCGCCCTCGCCTCAGCTCATCTGCTGCTGAAACCCTCATCCATGCCTTTGTTACCTCTAGACTTGACTATTCCAACGCACTCCTGGCTGGCCTCCCACATTCTACCCTACGTAAACTTGAGGTCATCCAAAACTCGGCTGCCCGTGTCCTGACTCGCACCAAGTCCCATTCACCCATCACCCCTGTGCTCGCTGACCTACATTGGCTCCCGGTTAAGCAACGCCTCGATTTCAAAAGTATCATCCTTGTTTTCAAATCACTCCATGGCCTTGCTCCACCTTATCTCTGTAATCTCCTTCAGCCATACAACCCCCGCCCCCACCCCCCCCCCCCCCCCCCGAGATATCTACGCTCCTCTAATCTTCTGCCTTCTTGAGCATACCTGATTATAATTGCTTCACCATTGGTGGCCATACCTTCTGTTGCCTAGGCCCTAAGCTCTGGAATTCCCTGCCTAAACCTCTCCGCCTCTCTTTCCTCCTTTAAGACGCTTCTTAAAACCTACCTCTTTGACCAAGCTTTTGGTCATCTGCCCTAATTGCTCCTTATGTGGCTTGGTGTCAAATTTTTTGTCTTATAATACTCCTGTGAAGCGCCTTTGGGCGTTTTACTATGTTAAAGGCGCTATATAAATACAAGTTGTTGTTGTTGATAGTAACAGACTTCAGGAGCACATAGACAGACTGGTAAAATGGGCAGACACATGGAAGATAAAATTTCATGTAGAGAAGTGTGAAGTGATACATTTTGGTAGGAAGAATGAAGAGAGGCGATATGAACTAAATGGTACAATTTTAAAGAGGGTGCAGGAACAGACAGACCTGGGGGTGTATGTACACAAATCTCTGAAGGTGGCAGGACAAGTTGAGAAGGCTATTAAAAAGGCACATGGGATCCTTGGCTTTATTAGTAGAGGAAGCGAGTACAAAAGCAAGGAAGTTATGCAAAATCTTTATAAAACACTGGTATGGCCTCAGATGGGTTCAATTCTGGGCACCACACTTTAGGAAGGCGGTCAAGGCCTTGGAGAGGGTGCAGAAGAGATTTACTAGAATGGTACCAGGGATGAGGGACATTAGTTATGTGGAGAGGCTGTAGAAGTTGGGATTGTCCTCCCTAGAGCAGCGAAAGTTAAGAGGAGATTTGATAGAGGTGTTCAAAATCATGAAGGGTTTTGATAGAGTAAATGAGGAGAAACTGTTTCCAGTGGCAGAAGGGTCAGTAACCAGAGGACACAGATTTAAGGTGATTGGCAAAAGAACCAGAGGCGACATGAGGAAACTTTTTTTTTTACACAGTGAGTTGTTGTGATCTGGAATGCACTATCTGAATGGGTGGTGGAAGCAGATTCAATAGTAACATTCAAAAGAGAATTGGATAAATACTTGAAGGGAAAAAAAATTACAGGGCTATGGAGAAAGAGCAGGGGAGTGAGATTAATTGGATAGCTGTACCAAAGAGTCAGCACGGTCGCAATGGGCCGAATTACGTCCTTCTGTGCTGTATCATTCTATGATTCTAAGTGCTAGTCCATTTGGAATCCCAGCATGAATCAGTACATTCAGTAGTGGTGGGGAGAAAAATCTTTTTACAAAAGTGTTACAAACACCAAAAGTAGACAGCTGTGATTTTTACTGCAATGAGGTGACACTGGACAAATTAAGACCATGTGCACGGTCACTGTATAAAGCCTTTCACCTGCAAATGCCGTGCTTTCATACATGTGTAAAATGTCACAGATATTGGTTGCACCGGAATGTTCAGATGTAACAATAACGCAATGTGAGAAATTCCAAAACCTGTTCCATTTCCTGATAAATTACTGGTCAAATTAAAGTCAGCCAGAGGCCTCAGCATAAGGACGTTAGTTGAGTGGCTCCTGTCAGGAGCCAGACTGTCTCTTCCTTATCACATTAGAGACAAGCAGCACCAGCAAATCACTCAGTAGCCAGATTCCCTTCAACTACGTGTTTAACTGTACACAGATCAGCACAGGTTAGAGAAGGAAACTCACTCACTAACACCATTGATGAAGACAGTCTTAATCCAAATTAAGGTGACTCATAGACAGATGTGGATTTCAAACTGGCTATAGTAATCTTGTAGTGACCAGAGTTCCAACAGGAAACAAAACTCGCTATATCATTTTCAAATCTGAAATATTACAGAAGTTTGACTTTGCCCATAATGATTATTCTTGCTATATTAGTACTTATCCTAGGGTGACCATATTTTTTTAAACTAAATCCGGGGACACACAGGGTGGGAGCCCAGCAAAGTAGCTAGGACGCGTTTCAAGAAAACCGGCATGATGACTTTGTTGCTTCTGCTAGTGGAATACGCGTAGAGACAACGCCATTTTCACTTTAAACTGAATCTCTAATCTTGTGTGTGTTCTGGCAATAGTGCTGTACATACTCGTCCCCGAATACTCCAACTTTTAATTTCTCAATTTTAAATCTGTTCCAAACAGATTGAGATTTTCCATATAAGGTGTGAAACACCCTCTGTCTCAGAAGGGATCAGAAACCTCTTGCTGGTGAGAGAATTTAGAGCTTGCCTTATTCAGTAAAAAAAAAGATGCACCATACTGTCCCCAGAAAACGGGGACGTATGGTCAGCCTAACTTATCCTCAGGATAAAATTATTTCAATGGATTCATTTCTAATATAGGAAGAACTCTCATTTATATAGTGCCTTTTACGACCTCAAGATGTCCCCAAGTGCTGAAGGGTAGTCACTGTTGTAATGTAGGAAAAAACGACAGCCAACTTGCGCATAGCAAGGTGCCACAAACAGCAATAAGATAATGATCAAATGATCTGTTTTAGTGATGTTGGTTGAGTTATAAATATTGTCCTGGACACCAGGGAGAACTTCCTTGCTCTTCTTCAAAATGCCATGGGATCTTTAACGTCCACCTGAAAGGGCAGACATGGCTTCATTTTAACGTCTCATCCAAAAGACAATTTTAATGATAAAATTCCCATGACTGTGGAAATTCTGCACTAAAAGGTCAGATCAGACGGCATCAAACAGATTGTACTTTTCTTTCTGAAAATATTGCTAAAAATGCTTATCTTCTGCAATATTTTCACCAAAAAAACTTAAAGGGTTGATATTTCTTAACTGCCAATATTTGCGGCTGAATTATTAATACTGCGATCTACCACAATCTGGAAATTGAAAATATCTATTAATTCCCCCAAAAGATGCTAACTCAAGCAGGCTATGGTTCTATGGATGCCAGCAGCCCTCAAATAACTTGCTCAAATAGCCATTCTTCACGTATGAGCCTATTCAGCGAGTGTCAGCAGACAATTTGACTGTGGGAGTATGACAGCGGAGCCCGATCATGTCTTCACCCAACATCCACAACAGGAGCCCTGTCTCATTTTTAACTGCATTAACAAGGAGCACTGTGACACCCCTATTATTGTTGTGGCTGAGATTTTCTAACTCAGCACAGTCCGAGGATTGAGTGCAGGACCTTCCTGGTCTGTATGGCACTAGTCTGGATTGAGGATGGAAAAAAGAAATCAGCCAGGTTCTGCACTCCTAATCACTATTCAGTGACCCAGTGCTGCAAAGTGTGTGTGAAAGCAATGCATTAGAACAGGATCACGCTTGGCTGAGGTCTCCTTCATAGTTGAACAGTCTGCTGACAGTCACTGTCCAGGCTCACACCTGAAGAAAGGCAAATTGAGAAATATGCCAGAGGGCTACTGGTGCCCTTAGAACTCAAGTAGGAGTCAGTGACTTCAGAAGTGGAAGAAACTGAAGGGGTTAAAGTCAAGGACCATTCATGTCCATCCAACTCAATCCTTTATGATCTCTGCTTTGAACATTCATTTTACAGTGCCAACCTGTCCTTCATGTAAAAACTCAGCTCAGTGGGTAAGTGCACTGCATGGAGTGGTACTGAGCCATGTAGACCAGAAATACCATGGGTTTGATCATCGGGAATGGTAGCATAGTGGTTATGTTACTGGACCAGTAATCCAGAGGCCTGGACTAATCTTCCGGTAGACATGAGTACAAATCCCACCACGGCAGTTGGGGAATTTAAACTCAATATAATAAATCTGGAATTAACAGCTAGTATCAGTAATGGTGACCACGAAACTACTGATTGTTGTAAAAAAAAAACACATCTGGTTCACTAATGTCCTTTAGGAAACCTGCTTACCCAGTCTGGACTATACATACAATGTGGTTGACTCTTAACTGCTCTCTGAAATAGCCTAGCAAGCCACTCTGTCAATGGTCTGCAGCGGTTCAAGAAGGCGGTTCACCACCACCTTCTCAAGGGCAATTAGGGATGGGCAATAAATGCTGGCCTTGCCAGCAACACCCACATCCCGTGAATAAATAATGGCACTTAATGATTTAATTGATCTCAGTGGGTACAATAGTTGTGTGTGCACAATTAGCCTCAGTATCTTTGCTTTTGGTGGGGGAGAAATCACTAGGGATACCACTTCTGATTAAAATTTGGTAACCTCAAAACATGTGGTGAGGACACAATTGAACCACATGAAGAATGAGCACTTGGAAGTACAGAGTGTCTATGGAACTACAGTCCAGCATGAGTCACCTCCTTCAGAAGAGCAAGAGTAAGGAGAGAAAACTGCCTACAGGGAGGGAAGAATTCCTAGTGGTCATGGTACTGAACTAACAATTCAGTTCAAATCCTGTAAAAATCCAACTGGTTAACTAATGTCCGGCAGTGAAGGGAACCTGTCACCCTTACCCAGTCTAGCAGACATATGACTTTGGTTCGGTTCCACACTAGGTGGTTGACTCTTAATGCCCTCAGGGCAACTAGGGATAGGCAATAAATTCTGCATTTGCCAGTGTTGCCCAAAAGCCAAGAACAAATAATTTAAAATTAACTCTAGACTACAGACGTCTATACACCCATCATTAATGCTATTGAACTGAGATTTGCTAATTTTCTAACTCATGGGTTAAAAGCTCACTCCTAAACTGTATTGCAGTGATTTACACAACTACCACTTATGGTCAGTGCTCTGACAATGTCAGCACGTCTGGCACTGGCATTATGAAACTTTGAACATTTGGTGCCAGATGGCGACATTCTGGCCAAGAGTAACTTAATGCACAAACCTCAACTTCTTCAAAATAGCGTAATTTGAATGATGCAACTCAGCTTTTTTGACTGATTGTGTGGTCACTAGTAAACTTCCCATGTCCTGCAGCTGGCGTTACAGATCAAAAACAATTACGTGTAAAACCCAGCCCCAACTATACAACTGACGAAAGGTCTTCGACCTGGAACGTTAACTCTGTTTCTCTCTCCACGGATGCTGCCTGGCCTGCTGAGTTTTTCCAGCGTTTTCTGTTGTTATTTCGGATTTCCAGTATCTGCAGTATTTTGCTATCATATACAACTGTAAATCTGGTCCAGATTCACATCTTTTCTGCTTCAAAGTGCAGTGTTTAATAGTGATCAACTTATTCAGACACACTTGAGTGCAATCTATTACTACCACAAGCTCATTATTAAACTATCCGAAATGTAAGACGATTTAGAATATAGACTACAGTTGACTGCATCCAGGTTCCTCCTATGGCTCAGTGAGTTTATCCACTGTGTAACTGACCCTTACAGTGCTATTTTGTCCAAGTGGCTATTCTTCCTGTATCAGATATACGATATCAGCAGACAACTGAACTAAGGAGAACATCACAACCAAGTCCAATCCTATTCTCACCTGATCTGTGACATGGTTGTACTTTCTGTCATTGGAGAACAATCAGGAATGGAACCTTGTTGATTTTTCCTCTCCCTAACACAGAGCACTGAGGCAAATTGCAGCGCTCCTACCGCTGTCGGTTTCAAATATTCACAAAATCAATTCCTGCTAAAAGTATTCACTCGGAAGTAAGCCAAGCCATTGTGTCATAAGCCTAAGCTCCACTTTATGCAGGGCTTGTTTTTCTCCAAAGATTCCCATTTTAAAAGCTTTCCATATCCCCAAAACCAGGCCAACTTAGTTGAGTTGCTTCCAGGTATCTAGCAACTCCAGTCTAGAGCTGGCTGTTTGGAGGAATGTGAGAGCAGCCCAAGGGGACTCTTGATCTTCCGTCATTATTGGAAAATGCTGTGTTTTAAACGTTTTTCTCGCCATACAATTTTCTCCCAGTCACTGACTTGAACTGGAAATACTGGTCCAAGTTTCTAGCTGCCCTTTAACAACTCCCCCAAAGTGGCCATTCTCCATGTGTGTACATGACAGGCTACTCAACCAGAGGGGAGCATCATGGCTGAGCACAATCCTGTCCAAAATCCACAAAGGCAAACTTACCAGATGAGGTTATTGGACAGTGATCAGGATCAGGGACCCTTGTTGATTTATCCCTTTCCCAGCCCAGGGTCACCAAGGCCAACTGTAGTGCTCTGGCTGAGATCAGCTAACTCAGCACAGACTGGAGACTGAATCAAGGACCTTACGGGTTTGTATGGTGCATAATCACCGGGTAGTGCACTTACCAACTAAGCTATCAGTAGAGCCTACCTGACTTACGTTTGATGGTTGAGATCAGGAATTCAGTGAGTGACAGCCTGCATATTGCCACTCTGCTCCAAAGCACGATGCTGCTTTTGCCTTATAAAGGACCATTTGAAGAATGACATTCCCTTTCTTAAGTCTCTCTTCCCCCCACCCAACTGCAACCCATGCACTATTCCCCTCAGAGATGAGGGTAATCAAGCTATATCAGATCTTTATCAATGCCATTCTGTTACATAAGACATGCATCACCAGTCCTGACTGACTATTCTCTCATTTTCAGTCTGTCCACATGGCAGAGAGCCTTGCTGAGGGTTGTAACTCCTCTCCAGATGATGCTACAAACTCAATGTGTGGAGCACTGTGGAGATATGTTTTTTTTTCTGATTTTGTTTTATTATTGTGAATTTTGTGCTTGCCATTGATAATGATATTGGAGAGTGGGTGTAAAAAATGGAATTTAGGACTTATTCTGGCCAAAACCCATTCATCTTCCTAGCAATGACTTAGCTAGGGCATATGCATCTTATACTCTTCCTCACTTTTAGCAGAATTTAGGGTGGAACTTAAATGGGATATAAGACTGTCCACTCCCAAATTCCATGCTTTCTCCCTGCCCCAGATAGATCTGCTGGGTTTACACCTTACTAAATCATTGGAATTTCGTGGCCCAATTATATAAATGCTGATTGGAATTACAGTGTATCTCTACTGATTGCTTTTTTGTATGCCAGTTTCCAAACTGCGATCCTGATCATCTTCGTCTTTTTATTGCTGTATTTGCGATTTCCCTGGTCTCCCCAGCTTGGTACTCCAGAGACATGCTGCATTTAATTGCTTTATTTGATGTTAGAGCAAACTATTTTTTTCAAATATATTTTTAAAAAGACATAACATGCTAATAAAAGAGATTATTGTTTTATTTAGTTTATCTAATCTTTTCCTGCCAATTATTGCCACTGCTCTCCTGAAGTATGGTCCCACTAGCACTGGTTGCCTTTGGCTCCTCACTCAAAGGAACATTCTTCATTTGAGATATAAAATTATTTATAAAATGAGAAAAAAAATTGTAACTTATTTCCCTCCCCATACCACAATATAGGAATGAGATGATTTGGGCTATGCTATTGGAAAAGTGGGTAAAAAGTATTAAGCTAAGATATAAGCTAAATAATTTATCTTTTAGCTTAACAGACCTAAAAGTCAATCTTTCTTATTTTATTTTAAAAAGTTTGTCTCCAAATTGAAGATTCCAGTCTATTTCAAATTCAAAATAGACACAAGGAAAATAGGAGTAGAAACACTGGATGTCTCCATAGTTCACATGATGACACAGCTTACTGCTTTTAAACACGCTTGCTTTTTATCCTGAGTCGACCCTTGGGGTATATGGCTCACTTCCGGAAATGTAATATCTAGGATTTGTTCAATGTTGACAGTTCTGTAGAGGTGAAATATGGAACTGAACCCCACTGTGCTGCCCAGTACAATACTCTTGGAATAAACAAATGGTGGAACTAATAGTGGGGGGTGGGGAATTCTTTGAAACAAATGGGTTCAGTTTAGTTGTGCTGTTCTGGGGGGGATTTAAGGAGGAGAATGCCATGTTTGAAATTATTGGTAGAGAAAATGTTTCATTTTGAAACTCTGTAGGAATATGGTAGCACAGTACTTTGGAGTGCCAATGGCTTGTCCCACAGAATGGTAGGATGTAGGCTATTGATCACAGTCCTCTACACACTGAATTCCTGATCTCATTCATGACATTTGAGAAAGGTATCCAAAAGTGGGCAGGCACTTTCCAACACAGAGGGCAGATTTTGCTTTTGAGGAAAAGTTACTTTTGCCTCCAAATGGTGAGCTTAATAGCCCTTGGTCGTTCAAAAATAAACCCTGTAATGCCACATCTATGAATCCAAATACATTTTGGAAAACTTCCTCTAAGGTTCCCTCCTCCCTTAGCCCTGAACTTGCATCTTTCTATAGTTTCTCTCCGATCTCCCATATGCTCTCTCTGAGCTCATCTTGCCCATTAGACCCACCTCCTGCTCCCTCAACCCTATTTCCACTAAACTGCTGACCACCCAACTTCCCTTCCTGGCCCCCATGTTAGGTGATATTGTTAACGGTTCTCTCTCCTCAGGTACTGTCCCCCTCCCCTTCAAGTCTGCCATCATCACCCCTCTCCTCAAAAAAACAACCCTTGTCCCCTTCTGTCCTTGCAAACTACCACCCGATCTCCAACCTACCTTTCCTCTCCAAAATCCCTGAAGGTGCTGTCGCCTCCAAGATCTGTGACCATCTTTCCCAGAACTCCATGTTTGAATCTCTCCAATCAGGTTCCGCCCTGCCACAGTATCGAAACGGCTCTTATCAAAGTCACAAATGACATCCTAGGTGACTGTGACCATGATAAACTATTCCTCCTCACCCTTCTCGATCTGTCTGCAGCCTTTGACATGGTTGACCACACCATCCTCCTCCAACGCCTCTCCATCGTCGTCCAGCTGGGTGGGGCTGCACTCGCCTGGTTCCATATCTAATCAGTCATAGCCAGAGAATCACCTGCAATGGCTTCTCTTCCCACTCCCGAACCATTACCTCTGGCGTGCCCAAGGATCTATCCTTGGCCTCCTCCTATTTCTCATCTACATGCTGCCCCTCGGCGATATCAGGCTCTATATGTACGCTGATGAAACCAGCTCTACCTCACCACCACTTCTCTCGACCCCTCCACTGTCTTTAAATTGTCAGACTGCTTGTCCGACATCCAGTATTGGATGAGAAGAAATTTCCTCCAACTAAATATTGGGAAGACTGAAGCCGTTCTCTTTGGTCCCCGCCAAAAACTCCGTTCCCTAACCACGAACTTCATCCCTCTCCCTGGCAAGTGTCTGAGGCTGAACTAGACTGCTCGCAACCGTAGTGTTGTATTTGACCCTGAGATGACCATATCGCTAAGACCGCCTACTTCCACCTCCATAACATCGCCCCTGCCTCAGCTCATCTGCTGCTGAAACCCTCATCAATGTCTTTGATACCTCTAGACTATGCCAACGCACTTCTGGCCACCCTCTGTAAAATTAAGCTCATCTGAACCCCCGCTGCTTCCCGTATCTAACTCGCACCAAGTCCCGTTCACCCATCACCCCAGTGCTTGCTGATCTACATCGGCTCCCGGTTAAGCAACGCCTCGATTATAAAATTCTCATCCTTGTTTTCAAATCTCTCCATGGCCTTGCCCCTCCCTATCTCTGTAACTTCCTCCAGCCCTACAACCCTCTGAGATATAAGAACATAAGAAATAGGAGCAGGAGTAGGCCAATCGGCCCCTCGAGCCTGCTCCGCCATTCAATAAGATCATGGCTGATCTGATCCTAACCTCAAATCTAAAGAACACAAGAAGTAGGAGCAGGACCCGGCCACTCAGCCCCTGGGCCCGCTCCGCCACCCACAGGGCCTTGACCGATCCGAACTCCGCCTCATGTCCAATTTCCTGCCTGCTCCCCGTAACCCCTAATTCCCTTTACTTCTAGGAAACTGTCTATTTCTGTTTTAAATTTATTTAATGATGTAGCTTCCACAGCTTCCTGGGGCAGCAAATTCCACAGACCTACTACCCTCTGAGTGAAGAAGTTTCTCCTCATCTCAGTTTTGAAAGAGCAGCCCCTTATTCTAAGATTATGCCCCCTAGTTCTAGTTTCACCCATCCTTGAAACATCCTTACCGCATCCACCCGATCAAGCCCCTTCACAATCTTATATGTTTGGATCTTACACGTTGGACCCCCTGGGACACATCTCATTGTCTTGGCTGTGCTCTTAGTGTGTCTTTGATGTAGGGAAAGATTTGAATACATTTTTTCTGTGTTTATATTGTGAATTCTGGGAGATTCTCTCACAGCTACCCTACCTGAAGAAGGGGCGACAGCTCCGAAAGCTTGTAATTTTAAATAAATCTGTTGGACTATAACCTGGTGTTGTGCGACTTCTCATTTTTATATGTTTCAATAAGATTGCCTCTCATTCTTCTGAACTCCAATGAGTAGAGTCCCAATCTACTCAACCTCTCCTCATATGTCCACCCCCTCATCCCCGGGATTAACCGAGTGAACCTTCTTTGTACTGCCTCGAGAGCAAGTATGTCTTTTCTTAAGTATGGACACCAAAACTGTATGCAGTATTCCAGGTGCGGTCTCACCAATACCTTATATATCTGTGCTCCTCCAATTCTGGCCTCTTGCGCATGCCCGATTTTAATCGCTTCACCACTGGCGGCCATGCCTGCAGTTGCCGAAGTCCTAAGCTCTTGAATTCCCTCCCTAAACCTCTCTACCTCTCTTTCCTCCTTGAAGACGCTCCTTAAAACCTACTTCTCATCTGCCTTAATATCTCCTTATATGGCTCGGTGTCAAATTTTGTTTGATAACACTCCTGTGAAGCACCTTGGGACGTTTTACCATGTTGAAGACGCTATATAAATGCAAGTTGTTGTTAACTTTATGTGTGTAAAAATAGCTGCAGTGAAGGCTTTCAAGTGTTCTCACTTATCCCAATACTTATCTCTAAGCCTGATATCCAACAACCAGCAGACTCCAGTCAAGAGTCACCAGCACAGATAACCCACAAAACAAAGGACAAATCTGTGGAAGTTCAAAGCAGCAAAGGAGATTTTCACCATCTCGCCATATCTAATTTGCTCTAAATGAGGCTGGGCATGTCCCCTGTGGAGACAACTGAATATCTTAAGTTGTTGATCCACTCAGTTTCAAGTCTTAATGCATATTAGTATCATTATCTCCTCACACAAGCACAGAAAATAAAGCTCAGCTCCGTGTCAACTCTTCCTTTCAGCACCTGCTCTGTGTGTGTGTGTGTGTGGATTTTGTAAAAGCACCCTTTTAATATTAAACCCTTGAGTGTTGCTTCCCCATAGACAACAATCTTAGGACTGTTGAGGTTGAACAAATATAGTCAATGGCAACTAAATCAGTCTGAAGACTAGGCAATTATGGAAATATAGTACTTGAACCGAGCTGTTAACATTTATTAAAAAAACCCTCAAATTTTCATCTTTTTTATTAAAAATGTTTTTTTCGCGGCTTTTTTCATCAAGGTGAAGAATATCAGTTCTGAAGAATGAGAATCTTTGCATTTTGACCATCCAGTACTTTCCATATTGGACTTATGATCTGGGTACTGAGCACCTCAGGTTGGCTATTCGTCAACAGAAGATAGTGGACAAGTTCACAAATAAATCCGACTCTAGAAAATTTTTCGGTAAGCTAAGTGTAACAAAATTGCAAAACTATTCTTCTTAAACACATTACACATAGTGCATAGAAGAAATCTTTCCCTTTGTCATACGCTTCTAGCAGAGATGGATAGCAGTCAGAATCAAAAAATCCTAATCAATTTTCTCCAGCCACAGCCTAGGGGCACAGGGACTCATTGGGGCAGAAATTCAGCTGTTGTCGGGTGAGTACGCACTGTGCACTCATCCGTGGACAGAACGAAAGTGCCGGTTTTTTGCATGCACTGCGCATGCGCGGGAAACCGGCACTTCCAATCCCCTGAGGAAAGGGGTTCAGAGGTCGAACGCGCACGCCGGAGGGCCAGCGCGTTTCGCCTCGCACTTCGGATTTTTTTTTTTAATAGGTTCCTCCATGAACGTAAGCACGGAGAAGATACACTTTTAAAAAGGATGCGCAAGGCCTTCTTTTAACAAGGTGTTGATTTTATTAAAATTTTAACATTTTTTTCCACAGATTTATCTTTTTAAATTACTTTAAAGAAAGGTAAGTTTAGTTTTAGCCCCGTTAAAAAATGTAATTAATTTTTTTCAAAAATTTAAATTTTTGTTTAAAATAGTTAATTAATGTAATTTATAGTTATTTTTAAAATGTGATGTTTTAAAAAAAAATTATTTGTAGTTTTAGGGATGTTTTGGGGCCGATCTGTATTCATAGATTTGCCAAATCTATGAATGAAAGATGGTCTGCTGCCATTGGCTCTCCATGGCCCACGTGATCCCAGGGGACGCATCGCACTAACTACGCCCCTGGGAGACACAAGCACTGCGCGCCGGCAGCTGCAGGAGGCCCAGGAGCCGAAGTCCCCGTGGGCCCAGAGGTCAACGGCAAGCGCGGTAGGTAGGTGCGTGCGCGATCCTTGCACCCGCGGGAAGCCGAGTTTCTGGCCCATTATTGTGCCGGTCTTCCCAATTAATTCATCATAGATCGAATCTGAAACCTTCCTGGTTTATAACATTCCATACAACTCCATGTGGTAGATTTGTCAATGAGCATTGGTTGTGGTGGTGGTGGGGGCCGGGGTGGGGGGTGTAGCAGAAATCCAGTGTTCTTAACAATAGTAAGACGGTAAAAGGCAGAATGCTCACCTTCAGTTTATCTTTGGGCAGTGCTACGGCTCCCTGTTTGATGACCTCCAGAACTCGTTCAACTGACAGGTCTGCTCCTGCCTGTTCCAGCCTAAGACTGAAGAAGCTGATCACCTACAAGGTAAATGTGATCAGTAATCAAGGCGCTTGTTTCCTAAACACGTAACAACAGTCTAACCGCCACCCAACTGCATGAGTATGATGAACAATGGTATCTCTTCCCAACATCGCAAATATTTTATTTACTTGTTCTTTTCCCCATATTTATTATGAAGTGCAAGCCCAAACACAAACCCCCTTGCCTACTGTAATGGTCAAAAGCATTGGAACCAGACAGCTCATTCGATGATACTTGGGTTATCAACCCGATATGGTATCTCGCATTCAAAACAGCATCCCCTAGTGCACAGAGGAGAGTTTATTCCCATCTCTCAGACTAAAATGGCTCTTATTTCTGAGTAACTAAATGTATTAGTACTAATTTGACAGAATTTTCAAGTGCTTTTGTGGCAAGCATGCCACTTACAACATACTTACGCAAGCTTGTATGAGTACAATTGCTTTGGTGCTGTGGAGTCTGCCCCGCAATGTAAGCAGGGTGGATTCCACAGCACTAGTTACCAAAACAAACACAACTGCTTCTATGTGAACTACCACATGCAAATGAGCTTTTGGTAAAAGAACTACAGATAAGATAGAAAGTTCACATACAATGGGAATATAGAATTACACATTACCTAGATATTCTTTGTCTAAGAACATGTGAATTATATAAAGAATAAAGGATGTCCTGTAAGCAACATTTATCAAGTGATTATCAATAGTTAATCATCAGGGAGTATCATCACTAGTATGCATTAGAGAACATAATTATCAGAAAATACAGAGCACATGAAGTAGTTTGTCTATATTTTATATAAAACCATTAATCATTGGCGGGCAAACAAACACGATCTCTTTTACTTGTGTAATACTGCAAAACACATCTACAAAAATCAAGTGGGAGTGGCTCTCATAGATTTTAACAATAAGCATTAGTTTCCCATGGGGTTTTTGTGAAGATGCACATACAGTACATGTTAACCCTGTTGGAGTTGGGCGAGGTCCAAGTGAGAGGCTGTAGGAAGTTCAGTGGGTTAGATTGTATTTGTGATAGCTGGGTGACAGACAGTTGGAGCCAGTCCCCATTAGCCTTAATTGTTTTAGCGACAGCAGAGAGGCTTGAGGGTGAGAGAAAGCAAATGTCTTTCACCAGCTTAGCGACTCAAAAGAAAATGTGAAAGTAAATATAACTGCACACACTGGTTTAGGCTATCACTTGAAGACCAGTCATTTCAGAACTGCATTTCCCGATTACAATTTTGTTTTTCATGAGTTTGCTATTTTTTTCAGATTGCTAATTAAAACTGAAAAAAGAGCATATTAGTGGTGATTATAGGTAAAACCCCATTTGTAGTGCATTTACATTACAAGTTTATCGCAGTGAAAATCTGTTTTGGCTTCACACCGATGCTAAACTTGTGGAGTGTAAATTAGACATCAAGACCCGAAATGACTCCAGTGGAGTGAGACAACCTCATCCAGAGAGTCTCACTACTCTTTGCTCCAGTGTCAGGTAGGGCCTTGACTCTGGATTCACGCTGCATTTACTCTGTAACTGAAAAGCAAAATTGCGAGACCTTTTCTACTTCATCCAACTGGCCTCAAACATGGGCAATAAATGCTGGCATTGCCAGTGACACACACATAACATAAGAAATAGGAGCAGGAGTAGGCCATTCGCCCTTCGAGCCTGCTCCGCCATTCAATGAGATCATGGCTGGTCTTCTGCCTCAACCCCATTCACCGGCCCTATCGCCATATCCCTTGATGCCCTTACTAGTCAGAAATCTATCGACTTCTGTTTTGAATATACCCAATGAATGAGCCTCCACAGCCCTCTGGCGTAGAGAATTCTAAAGATTCACCACCCTGTGTGTGAAGAAATTTCTTCTCATCTCAGTCCTGAAAGGCCTACCCTTTATCCTGAGGCTGTGGCCCCTGGTTCTAGACTCCCCAGCTAAGGGAAACATTCTCCCAGCATCCATCCTATCAAGCCCTGTAATCATTTTGTATGCTTCAATGAGATCCCCTCTCATTCTTCTGAATTCAAGAGAATACAGGCCTAGTTTACTCAATCTTTTCTCATACGACAGTCCCGCCATCCCAGGAATCAATCTCATGAACCTTCGTTGCACTCCCTCTAGGGCAAGTATATCATTCCTCTTCCACAACCATTCCGAGAATAAATACATCCCGAGAATAAATACATTTAAAAAAAAATCATTGGATAACAATCAGGAATGGGAACCCTGGCTGATTTTTTTCTCCTCACTAGCTCAGGGGCACTGATGTCAATTGTAACTCCCAAGATAATATATACCAGGTGGTAACCATCTAAAAGCAGTCTTATGGAGCTTTACTACTTCCTCAACCCCATACAAACTACCACCCTACCTCCTTCTGCTCTTTCTTTCCAAGGTTCCTAAGTAACTCACCCCACCAGTTGCAATCCTCATTATCTTAAGGATCAATTAGTCGAACACAGTCTTCCGGCCTCCTAGCCTACACAAACTTCAGCTAATCCAGAGCTCTATGGGACAAGTCCTCTTCCACAACCATTCCCACATCCTTGCCCAGCTCAACAACAACAACATTTATATAGCACATTTAACGTAGTAAAACGTCCCAAAGCGCTTCACAGGAGCATTATCAAACAAAATTTGACACCACATAAGGTGATATTAGGACAGGTGATCAAAAGCTTGGTCAAAGAGGTAGGTTTTAAGGAGCGTCTAAAAGGAGGAAAGAGAGGTAGAGAGGCAGAGAGGTTTAGGGAGGGAATTACAGAGCTTAAGGCCTAGGCAGCTGAAGGCATGCCCACCAATGGTGAACAATTAAAATCTCCACAGTACTCCCTCTCCATTCCTCTCACTCTGGACCACTTTTTGTCCACCACATCATCATCCTACAATTGGAGGATGATCCTTCAGCCTTTATGCCCCAGCCATTTGGAACTCTCTTAAAACCATTCAGCCTTGATGTCTCTCTCCCTGCCTTACAACGCTTCCCAAAGATCTCTCTTCAAGTGAGCCACGTTTCTCCTCTTCCCCCTGCCCCCCCAATTCCTTTACTTCCTGCTTGGCATTCACCTCTTCCCTCTTATAACCTGATCTGGGATGTTTTAAATGTGAGGCTCAAAAAAATGGCAGTGCTATATAGAAAGAAAGACTTGCATTTATATAGCGCATTTCACGACCATCAAACGTCCCAAAGCGCTTTACAGCCAATGAAGAACTTTTAGAAGTGTAGTCACTGTTGTAATGTAGGAAACACGGCAGCCAATTTGCGCTCAGCAAGCTCCCACAAACTGCAATGTGATAATGACCAGATAATCTGTTTTTGTTATGTTGATTGAGGGATAGATATTGGCCAGGACACCGGGGGTAACTCCCCTGCTCTTCTTCGAAATAGGGAGCTTTTACATCCATCTGAGAGAGCAGTGGGACCTCGGTTTAACATCTCATCTGAAAGACGGCACCGCCAACAGTGCAGCACTCCCTGCACTGGAGTGTCAGGCTAGATTTTTGTGCTCAAGTCTCTGGAGTGGGACTTGAATCCACAACCTTCTGACTCAGAGGCGAGGGTGCGACGAACTGACCACTGGCTGACACTTAAGTGTAAGCTGTTGCTATTATCTGAGGAGATCTCTTCTGTCTAGCTGCATTTGAGGTGATTTGAGAGTTCAGCATCTGCTCCTCTTGGATCCTAAACCCTGCAGAGGAATGCAACTGATAGGATTCTACTAAACACCAAAAACACTTCCTAAATCCATGCTCATCTTTGCTGCAACTCCACGTTTGAATCTCCCCAATCAGGTTTCCACCCGCCACAGCACTGACACGAGGCTTCCGCTCCGTCACAGCACTGAAACGACCCTAATTAAAGTCACAAATGACGTCCTCTGAGTGTGACGGTAGTGCACTATCCCTTCTAGGAACGTAGGAACAGTAGTAGGCTATTCAGTCCCTCAGGCCTGTTCTGCCATTCAATTAGATCATGGCTGATCTGCACCTCAACACCATTTTCCTGCCGTTGCTCCATATCCCTCGATACCCTTACCAAACAAAAATCTATCTTTGTCAAGTCTTGAAAGCTCCTATTGTCCCAGCAGCCACAGCCTTTTGGGGTGCGAGTTCCAAATTTCTACTATCCCTGGCGTGAAAAGTGTTTCCTGATTTCACTCCTGAATGGTTTAGCTCTAACTTTAAGATTATATCCCCTTGTTCTTCATTCTCCCACCAGAGGAAATAGTTTCTCCGTATCTACCCTATCAAATCCTTTTAACATTTTAAACAGCTCAATCAGATCACCCCTCAATCTACTATACTCAAGGAAAACAAGGCAAATTTATGCAATCTGTCCATAATTTAACCCTCTAAGCCCCAACATAATTTTGGTGAATCTGCGCTTCACCCGCTCCAAGGCCAATATATCCTTCCTGAAGTGCTGTGCCCAAAACTGACTGCAGTACTCCATATGGGGTCTGGCCAAGGCTCTATACAAATGAAACATAACTTTATCCCCTTTGTATTCCAGCCCCTTGTGATAAAGGCCAACATTCCATTAGCTTTTTTGATTGCTTTTTGTATCTGTCCACTGGCTTTTAATGATTTGTGTACTTGGACTCCAAAATCTCTTTGCTCCTCCACAGTCCCTAGTTTCTCACCATTTAGAAAATACTCTGGGTCCAAAGTGGATGACCTCACACTTGCCTGCATTGAATTTCATTTGCCATAGTTTTGCCCGCTCACTTAATCTGTCTAAGTCCCGTTGCAACTTCTGCTCCCATCTGCCCTACTCACTGTCCCTCCTAACTGTGTCATCTTCTTGTCCTTCTCGAACTCTCTACAGTTTTTGACATGATCAACCACACCATCCTCCTCTGTTGCGCAGTTAATTGGGACTGCCCTCGCTTGCTCCACTCTTACTCATCTGAACGTAGTCAGAGCATCCCCAGCAATGATTTCTCTTCCCACCACCACACTGTAACCTCTGAATTCCCTCCCAAAACCTCTCCACCTCCCTGTCATTCAAGACCTTCCTTAAAACCCAACTCTTTGACCAAGCTTTTAGTCATCACTCCCAATATTTGCTTCTTTGGCATCCATTTTTGTCTGATCATATTTCGTGAAGTGCCTTGGGACATTTTTCTGTGTTAAAGGTGCTATATAAATGCAAGTTGTTGGTCACAAGGAGGTGCGCCAGAGAAGTCATAAACATTTGCTATCATCCAGAAAATGCCATGCCTCCATTTAGTGCCATTCCTGATAGTATGCCATCATCAGAAACTCAATGCAGAGTCAGGACAGTGATAGGCATATGACAACACAACAGTAGCCCTGGGATACTCAAGAAAAAAAAAATCAGCCAATTTTTGATCACTATATAGTAACCCCTCCATGAAAGTTAGCATGTTTAGACAAGTGGTGAAGTAGAACTGTGCTTGGCTGTGATGCTCCTCATAGCTGAATGGCCTAACAGCAACCCTATGTTTAGGCTGACACATGGTAACTTTGATAAGGTACTGGAAGGCCGCTGGCATCCGAGCAATGGTACTCCTGCACAAATTAGCGCCTTTAGGAGAGGAGATGATGAAATTAGGAAGGAGTAATTAAACTCGGTATGACCTCCATCCTATTACCCCGAGTAGTGTGCTGGAAATATATAAAGTACTCAACTACTTCTATCCTGATTCTATAACACAAATTACAAAAACTTTTGAGGATAGAATATACAGAAATAAATACTATTTTAAACTGTTACTACAAGGTCATCCTTGAGCAATCCAACCTAATAACAGCAGTTCTGTTTCTTTAGATGGTGTGCTACTATTTTTGTTGTACAGTAGTCAACTACAGCCAATGTGTCACAGCATCAAAGTTTAAAAAAAAGAGCCTTAGCCCAGATATCTGCAATCCAACTGAATCAATGCAGTTGAAATTTAAGCGAGCTTTAATGAATGGAACATTTGTCAAGTTCACCCCTTACCATGTCAAGATTCTGCATCACATCCTGGAAGGAAGGGTGCGTGCGGAATTGTTCAAAGAGATCCCGTTTGTATAGGAGTGCATACACCAAGTTGGGGTTGTGGTGAAGAGAAGTGGAAAGACAGGAATTTATGATCTCCAGCATCATTCGGATCACCTCTTCTATTACATTGAGATCTTGAGCCTGTGCAAGGGAAAGCACAAAGAATAAGTTCTGGCCCACTACTCTAAAACACAAACAGGCAACAGTCATATTGTCTGAATAGTGATGCACAGTTATCAGTATCTGTGAAAGCCACGCCATACATAAAAACAAATGCTAGAAAGCTGAAATAAAAACGTACGTTTGGTCAGTAAGTATCTGAAAAAGATGGCAGGTTGTTTTGGTTGTAATGCTTCAACCATGGAAGGCATCACAGTTAAGCTTGATCCTGTCCTCCCACAATGTCCATACATTCATACTTTCCACAAGGAGTCACTGGATAGTGATCAGGTGTGGGAACCCTGACTCAGTTGCTTTACAAATTTTAATGAGTAAAGTAACAGTTTAAAAAAACAACTATCGATTCAAGACCATTGCAGAAGGTTCAAATGTTCTTGCACATTTCAACAGACGGGTCCAGATTTCAATGGGCTGCGAGCCTTGCAGTTGTACTGGGATCATGCCCACTGGTGCCCTTTAACACAGACCTCAGTTGGAGTTTATGGATCAGTGGGAGAGCACCTCATTTGCATGGGACAGACAGATCCAAGTGCCACTGTGGCAACATCTTTGGTGCCCTCCTGCCACATACACCCAGAAACTTGAATGGGTGCCTGGCCCATGGGGTGATTGCCCAGGCCTCCCACTGTTCGGCCACAGAGCAAGGAAGCTGATCCGGGGATTTAAAACAAAAGTCCTCTTCAGGGGTCTAGGCTACTTGCCAGGCCTGGACTCCACTGGTAGGGCCTACATGCGCCTTAGTGGCGGAAAGTATGCCTCAGCTCTTTTAATGTACCAGCCACTACTATTATGCCAAGTCCCCATCTATGGCCAGGTTAGGAAATTCTCAGCTTGAGGAGTCCCTGTCCCTAGATCTGCCCTGGCCTGTCATTTGCCTCGTAAGAGGCGGACAGAAATGGTGGAGACCATCTGAAATGTCAAACAGATCCAGTGTAACTGGTTCTCCCCCATTTCCTTGTGGATTCTGCTGGTCGCCTGCAGAAATTACGGTGAAGACTGGTAGAACTCCCATGGAATTTTGCAGTCAATGAACTTTTAAATCTGTTTATGGCCTTGCCATAACTTATCCTTGTAATTTCCTCCATCCACTGACTCAAAATAATAAAGGATTTATGAAATATGCAAAATCAGCCAAGGGTCATTTACAATAGTTGATTTAGAGCGATATAGGCACCCTATACATTTCTCAGTCATTTTGCCACATCCTTCTGGTTCAACAGCATAACTTCTACCTATGTACACTATCACCTACATCATTTGCAATCTTCAAAAAACAGCTGAAAGAAATTGCAAAACGAAAACCCAGATAGGAACACAAGTAAGTTTTAGTAATCAATATTAAACGCCTTGCGTATGGTACAATTTTCCTGTTCAAATAACATGACTCCCTGTTTTAAGATTTTCCAGTCATGCCTTTTATGTCAACATTATAATAGAAAAATCCAATGTCAACATTTTCCTCTTGCACTATAATTGTGGGCTTCCCAACAGTCGGTGGTGCTATTGTGTCCCCCGGTCCAGTTGCCCACCTGCTCTGCCTCTGCTGCAACTTGAAGTCAAACTTTTTACCTCTATTTGAGGACAGAATCTTTAATATTAAAAGCTTTTTATATGTACCGAAAGTGAACTTTTAAAATATATTAAAAATTCTTCCGGATCCTGCCAAAATCCCTGACCAGTGAATCTTTAAAAATGTTTCCATAACCACACCAAAATAACTGCTGCTGTTGCCCAGCCATGGCCTGTTTCCCAGTCTCAGGCCCTCTTTTACTTCTTTTTTCTCTCTTCCTCCACCTCTTGCCTCTTGTTGCTGGGGTGGGGGGTTGGGCATGCTGTATACTGGGCCTGTGATCTCTAAACCAGGCATTCAATTCCTCTTTACCACTGCATCCCACACTCCTGCAGGCCTTATTTCTCATCTTCATTGATTAACTGGCACTTTAGTTTTGAAACCACTGATTACACTCTTATAGTATACTTACCTACATTGAAAGCACTGATTGCTCTTATAGTAGTTACCTACATTGAAAGGGCTGCATGGACGGCGACTTGAGGTGGTGTAGGATAGCAGGGTGATGCATGACATTGTGTAGCAAGATGAGCTGAGGGTGTACAGACATGGGATATGGGTTGACAGGCCAGGTTGGAAACAGGGAGAAACAGGTAAAAAGGGGACAAGCAAGCAACGAGTACTGCAAAATGGAAGGGTTAGGGAAATGATGGGACCAAGGGAGTGATGGTAATTGGCATCAGTATGGCAACCGATAGTTGCAAGTGTTTGATGAAGCAAGAGGGATGTGTTGACAGGATGGGTTTAAGGGCAGGGGACACAATAAGTGACCCCAAGCTAATAGCCAGGTTCCTGCTTCTGATCACTATATAACTACCTCTGTTGGTAAGTGTGCATGCATGAATATTAAGTGAGAACAAGATCAAGTTGGCCAGCATGCACGCCATGGTCAAATTGCCTACTGACACTGATGTCTGGCTCACACAAAAATGGCCAATACCATGCCTTGCTGCCTTGTGAACTAATCACTAATGTTGCACAGTATCTAAATATATCACATTCACAGAATTTATATCGTCAACAATGACCTTGAAGAACTCCAATGAATTTGTTAAGTAAGACCTCCCCCCCATAAATCAATGCCGCCTCCCTCTTTCCATACCTATTTACGAGTTTCATTATCCCCTCTTTCAGGACATATTCTAGTAAAGTACTTTATACAATCCAACATTCGACCCAGGACATTACTTGGGCTCAATAGCTTGTAGTCTTCTGGGTTGAAATGTTGGGAGTGTGTCGATAAGCATGTCAGCTATAAGCTGAGAGGTAATTCTAAAATTAGATCTGGGCTTAGTGGGACCACATCTGCAATTTTGGTCTCACTGTTTTAAAAATTACAATGGGCCAGAAATTCGGCTCTTGTCGGGTGAGTACGCGCTGTGTACTCACCTGTAAGGCCACCTGAAGTGCCGGTTTCACGCATGCACTTGAAGGGAAGGGTTCAGAAGTCGAACGCGTGCGCGGTAGAGGCAGCGCGCACGCAGCGAACTTCGTTTTTTTTTTCAGGTTTCTCCGGGAGGGTAAGTATGGAGAAGCTGCACTTTTAAAAAGGAGGCGCAAGGCCTGTTTTTAACAAGTGGTTAATTAATTACAATTTAAACATTTTTTCAACAGGTTTATCTTTTTTAGATATTTTAAAGAAAGGTAAGTTTATTTTTAGCACCGTTAAAGAGTATAATTAATTTTTTCAAAAATTTACATTTTTGTTTAAAGTAGTTAATTTATGTAACTTATAGTTATTTTAAAAATGTGATTAAAAAAAAAATTTATTTGAAGTTTAAGTGTGGTTTTGGGGCCGATCTCTATTCATAGATTTGACAGACTTTCCTGTCAAATCTATGAATGAAAATGCCCTGCTCCGATTGGCTCTCCATGGCCCACGTGATCCCAGGGGACGCTTCGAACTAACTGCGTCCCTGGGATACGCAAGCACTGCGCGCCGGCAGCTGCAGGAGGCCCAGGACCCGAATTCCTCGTGGGCCCGAAGCACAACGGCAGGCGCGATAGGCAAGTACGCGCGCGATGCTTGCACCCGCAGGAAGCCGGAGAGCCGAATTTCTGGCCCATTTAAGTTACTGGAGGGAGTACAAAGACTGATTCCAGAACTAAGAGGCAGAGCTTTGAGAAGTTGGCTACTTTGGGACTAGCTGGAACTTTCTTGAAAAGAGAAGACTGAGGGGCGATTTGACAAAAGTATTTTTAAGATTATGAAGGGCTTGGACAATTTAGATCCAGATGAACTTTTCTGTCGTACGAAGTTCAAGAATGAAGGATCATGGTTTAAAATTGAGGACAACAAAATAGTAAATTCAGGCAATTTTTTCAGTTAATAGGTGGTAAACACATGTGAACCAGACTACCAGCAAGGGTAGTGGAACAGGAAATTATGATGTCGTTCCAGACAAATTCCCATCAACAGTTTTTCTTGTGGAAAATTGGATCAGTAGACTAGATGGAACAACAGTCTATTCCTTCCTGAATCTGTTACTATGGCGGGCCTCACATCCCACGATGTAGCACAGCACAGAAAAGGCCTCATCTATAAAATATGCTGGGTAAAAAATTGCTTCTGCACTTGTATTTGGGAATCCTGTCAACTGAGGAGAGTGCATGTAGAGAGAAAAAAGACTTTCTGAACTTGGCAGCACAGAAGTTAGAGTCCCGATGCTGCTAATGTCCATCACTGCCTGCCTGTGTGCCAATATTATGCTAAACGCTGTGGTTTTACTTATCCAGTAATATGTCAAAGTGAAGAATCTTCTTGCAAGGTACTGAGGTTGCTGAACTTCCCTACATGCCACCATTTTATAAGGTTCAGAAGAGATAAAGGGAAAATAGAGAGAGAACTGAAGAAGAGAGAAAGTGGGACAGAAAAACTATTTTAATGCCGTTTAATGATTGTTAATATTGGTTCTATTTTCAGAGCGATGCAAGCAGGAATCACATTTTCAGTGCTTGCATCATAGCAAAATTGAAGGTCGAGCTCATGCACGGTACTCAGATACGTGCGCAGAGCACTGATCATTGGCCTTCTGCTGACAGTGCACGTCTTCCCCTACTTACTAGAAGATGCGACTCAGTCGCCCTAATGGTAACTGAAGAAAATCACTAACTGAGCAGCTGCATCAGCAGCAACAGAGCAGTAAACCTGGATTTTAAAACACGGACAGACCGTCCCCATGCAACCTGCGTGTTGGAAGCAGCTTACTTCTTTTAACTATGTTTAAATTTCTGGCACAAGCCCATACCTCAGGTATGCAGCTGACTCATGACTGAAGATTTCACTCCTAGGGTTTGACAGCTCTGCTTACTGCCTGTATGTGTCATCTTTTTAGTTCTTCCCTAAAACTATATATTTAAAAGGTAGAAGATATAAAAATAACTGGCGTACACTATATCTGATTTAATTTTGATTACTATACAGTTTTACCTGAACCTCACACCCAGACAGCGTCTCAAACCACAAATATTTACACAAATGCCTCAGAGCACAGTTTCTGGAACACTGAATGTATAGCCAGTTATACTTACAATAGGCATGTACCCTGCATAAGTATTTGGCTGCAGTTCTTAAATTATATTTTAATCAATTACAGAAGTATGCTATGTTTTAAGAGGTATACATCGTACCACTAAATCATGTATATGCTATGATTCCAAAACTATAGCCAAACAATACTACAATCTTTTTGATTTACTGGGCTTACGGCCCACGCCCTCCTCAACCCTACCTCTTAGCTCCCGAGAGCATTTAGACTTTACTTGACCTCAAAATACTTCAATGAATCAACTACTGCCTGGAATCTGGAGCATTTCCCTAAATTTATATTCCAATTTTTTTTTGTCATTAAATTAAACACGTGGCTGCAGTTCAAAATGTATTCAACCTTCTTTCGAAGAACTCTGTGAATAAATTAACACTATAGATTACACAATCATGATACTCTATTTTGGCATAGAAGGACAGAAAAGTGATTAAGGCAAGAAATGACAGCCCAGTAGAATAACCAGTTTAGATGCAGCTCTAAGTGATGGTAATTAATTCTACCACAGGTGGGTGGTAGTGGGAACCTGCTTTGACTTACTTGAGCAATCTCTCCTCAGAAAGCACGCTGACGATCTGGCAGCAATTTATCAATTGGGCACAGGTCACATGGACAGGAGAGACCAGAAAATGGAGGGGGGGGGGGGGGGCATTGAAATGAGAGGATAAAGGGGAAAAGACCTACGTCAAGTACCATGACAGGCAAGTAGTCATCCTGAAGTAGCTCCATCACTTCAGTTTTCCCCCCATTTTCTCCATTTGTTTCATGGAGTCGCTGACTCATGCTGGAATATGGTTCTATAGACGCCAACTATTCTCCAGTACCTCGCCCAAGTAGTCATTCTTCAAGTGCGAGCCTAGACAGTGAGTGTTGGCACAATGTTTAACTATACAGATCTGGTCTGTGTGACTCAATTCCACACTGGGTAATGCAATAGTAAAACTTGAGAAACCAAGCTGAAAGGCCAAGGCAGGAGACTACCAAGACGGAATACTATAAAAGCGAAGATGAAGCAATGCCAGCTTTGGGGTTTAAATGTCTGATGATCGTTAGAGTTTTGAGATCCTAGAAAGGAATGAGTTAAGTTAGGAGACTGCAATGAATCTCGATTTCAACAGTGAGGATGAAGGGAGGAAGGAAGGAAGAAATGTATGTAGTTCAGCACACAGAAGGAATGAGAGGGGAAAGTTCAAGAAGCAATGCCCCACCATCATATGATGAATATAGAAAGGAAGAAATATTTCTAGAGAGAGAGAGGAAGAAATATTGCGAGAGAGAGAGAGAAAATAAATGATTGAGGACTAGCGGATACAGAGGGATTGCCCGTCAAACAACAACTTCTTGTTATCCTCGGTCTTATCCTTTCTTTACCTCTTCACAGCGTTAAACATGGTCAATCACGGCATATTCCTCCACAGTCCACCTCAGTGTGACTGTTTGTGTGATTCTGCTTCGACTTGTCCCAACACAGCTTGCATAGATACCTCTGAAGTTCCCCAAGGATCCATCCTTGCCCACTACTCTTTCTCACTACAAATATGATGCGGAGATGCCGGTGTTGGACTGGGGTGGACAAAAGTGAGAAGTCGCACGACACCAGGTTATAGTCCAACAGCTTTATTTGAAATCACAAGCTTTCGGAGCGCTGCTCCTAGAGCACTGAATTGCAGGACAGAGGAAATTAGCAAAGGCTGTGCTCTCCCAATTCAGCACTGACTTCTGCACCAGTTACACACCTGTTTTCCCAGTAGACAGGACTGCTGAATCAGCCCATAGTTTTTATTTACATGTCTCACAAATCTAGCTAACAATGATCACTTCTCATCTTTGATGGCTGTACCCTTGGTCTTCCTTTATCTATTGACATTCTTGGCCTCACTATCTACTGTAACCTCAAATGGAACTCCCACATCTCCTCAAATACTACAACTGTCTGCCTTTACCATAGAAAAATGTGCCAAGGCACTTCTTAGAAAAGAAAAGGACCAGGTTCCGAGCCTTTGCAGGATGGTTAGGAAAGGCGACAAAAGGTTTGGTCGAAAAGTTGTGTTTTGAGAGTGGAGAGGATGTCAGAGAGGCTTTGGTTTGGGAAGGGAATTCCAAAGAGGAAGGTCGAGCAGCTGAAAGGCTGGAGAAGGTCATAGAGACAGGGTGGGGATAAGCCATGGCGCGATTTGTAGAGGAGGACGTGGATTTGAAATTCCATCTGTTGGGGGATGGAGAGGCAAAGTAGGTCAGTGACAATGATGGTAATGGACAAGTGGGGCTTAGTGCTTGATAGGATACAACTTTTCTTCTTTAATTTGCTCACAAGATTTAGGTGATGCTGGCAAAGTCACATTTAATGCCCATCCTTAGAAAGTGGTGGTGGCTTTCTCCTTGAACAGCTGCAGTACTTGTGGTAATGGTGCTTCCACGATGGTGTTAGGTAGCAAATTCAAGGTTTTGACTGAACAACAATGATATATGTTCCTATCAGGTTGGTGTGTGACTTGGAGGGGAACTTGTAGGTGGTAGTGTTTCCTTGATCTTGTTGTTCTTGTCCTTTATGGTAGAGGGCACAGGCTGAGAGGTGCTTTTGCAGCAAGTTTGGTGAGTTGCTGCCAAGCATCCTGCAGCTAGTACTTATTGCAGCCACAGTCTGCCGGTGGCTGGTGGGGTGGATAGAGCCCAGTGGCAGGGGCACTGATCGAGTGGACTGGATAGCATTGAGCTTCTTGAACATTGTTGCAGCTGCATCCATCCAGGTGAGTATTCCACCACACTCCTTGAAGATGATGCAGAGGCTTTGAGGGGTCTATTCGGCGTGTGCGGCAGACCATATCAGGGATGATATTGGTGGAGTGTGGGATGTTGGCAGATAGTATTGGCTGTTGCTTCCAGTTTGGGCACCAGTCCCCAGATGATAGAGGAAGATATTGATGGGTCAACTGAGCTAAGATTGCCCTAGCCTTTCCCTAATATGATGCCTGGGCCTTTCCTGGTAGGTCTGTCCGATCTTCTTATTACTGAACTTCATAGTGATTGTTTTACAAAAAGGACGCCTTGCTAGGCCACTTCAAAAGGACATTAAGGGGGAAAAATTCAGCTGCTTGCGCCTCCCGTTAGCGCCTTAAGAGGGCGCTAATGGGGCGTAAAGCAGCTAACGCCCGGGCGCAGCGCCGCCCACGCCTCCCGAAAAATTTAGTGGGAGGTTAGCGGCGGCGGCAGCGCCCTGTGGCGCTGCGCCGCCGGCGATGACGTCATCGCCGTGCGCAGCACCCCGGCCGTGATCTTCAGTCGCGCCCCCTGATTTACCGCCAGACGCTATGTCCGACGGGTTCAGGGAGGCGTACGTGCGGCCGGGGCGGCGATATTTAAAGCGGAGGTGGCAGGCGGCCATTTTTGTTGCTGGCCGCCTGCCAGCACCTGCCCCCGGCCCCCGTGAAGCCCCCCCACCGTGAAGTGCCGGCTGCGCTCCAAGAGCCCGGCACTTCTCTTGAGTGCCGGGCTCTTTTGCCGGCACTCCCGATCCCTGGGGGCCCAGCTGGGCCCCGGTTCGCGCTGCGCAGGGTCCCTCCCCTTTAAGAAGGGGAGGAAGGCCTGCAATACCGCGGCGCGACGTGCCGCAGCGCGTGGCGCTGCGGCACGTAGCGCCAGGATATTCACTCGCAGCGCCCCAAGAGGGATGCGGGCTGCTTCCAGTTGCGCCCCGCTTCCCTCTTGGGGCGCAACCACTGAAGTTCCGGCGCGGGGCCGCTAATTTTTTCGGGGCGCTAAAAGTCGCGCCCCGGCGAGGTTAGCGCCCCAAATGGGGCGCGACTCAATTTTTACCCCTAAGAGTCTAATGTGGGATTGGAGTCACATGTAGGCTACACTGGGTGGCAGGTTCCCTTCCTTGAAGGACATTGGTGGAACAATTGGGTTTTGACAACAATCTGGAAAGTTTCATGATCATTTTTTTTTCTGGTGCCAGTTGACAAATTACCAAATTTATTGAATTTAATTGTACAATTTACATTGGTGGGATTTCAACTCTCAACCACTGGGGTGTTAGTCCTCACTACCCTACTGTACCCAATGCTGGAGTTTTGGGCGATTTGCAGTTTATGGAGGGTGAAAGTCAGGCAACTGGCAAAGGCAGTGTAGAGTTGACAAAGGTGTGAATAAGGGTTTCAATGGCAGTTGGGAGTAAGTTAGGGGCAGAGGTGAACAATATGAGGTCTTGTAGCAGATAGAATATGGGGTTTAATGCTCAGCACTAGGTCGAACAGAAACCTAAGGTTGTGTGCATTCTGATTCAGCCTGAGTGAATAGCCAGGGATGGGGGACAGAGGCAATGGCAAGAGTGCAGAGTTTGTAGCAGTAACCAAAACAATAGCTTCAATCTTCCCAGTGTTCAATTGTAGGAAATTCTGGCTCATCTACAGTTTAATGTGAGATAGAGTGTCTGACAGAATGGAGGTGGTTTTAGGGTCTAGAGTAGTGATGAATAGGTAGAACTGGGTGTTAACATACTTTTGGAAGCCAACCTGTACCCGATGGATGATGTCACTGAGGGGCAGCATGTAAATAAGGAACAGGAACGGGATAAAACCTTGGGGAACTCCAGAGGTGACAGTGTGAGTGTGGGTAAAGAAGCACCATTTAAAAATGGAAACCAAAAGGTCACAGACCCAGAGGATGTAATTTGTGACTCTGGCTAGTGCTGAAGGTAGGGCACCAACTGACTTGGAGGGATTTGAACAGGAGATTTGAGAGAGATGGGCAAAGAACTGGGAGGCAACGGCATCTTTGAGAACCTTAGAGAGGAAAGGAAGGTTTTAGATGGGGCAGTACAGAATGGATGGGTGAAGGTGGATTTTATGAGCAGGGCGTGATCCCGATGGCTTTCAAAGGGAAATGGTATCTTAAAAATGGGAACCATTAACAACAGCTCGCATAGAAGCCAATACGGAAAGTTGAATTGTCAGAAGTTGCGTGGGAATGGGATCAAGGAGGCAGCCTTCCATAAACTCAAAATCGTCCAAGGTGAGCCTCATAGGCAAGGAGAGGCATATGGTGTGAAGTGGAAAAACTGATGGGCAAATCAGTGCTAGAATGGGCAGGGAATTGGGAGAGGTTGGGAATGTGGGGGAGAGGAAGGAGAGGTAAGGGCAGTGGCAGAGACAGCTAGTCTTAATCTTAGAGATGAAAAAATTCACAAGCCTTTCATCTCCTTTCCCACTAAATAGCATGGCATGGACTGACAATATTACCAAAGTTCCCAAGGTACAATGCTGTGATTGGGAGTTTGGCAAGGCTTTCAGTTGTACACTGCCATCTTGTATGTGTGCCTTTTTGAGGTATGGGTACGTATGAGATGCAATGGAAGATCTGTAATATTGGTCCAGATTTTGCAGTAAGAATAACGGTGAGGCTATCAGCGTTCACCGTTATTAAGGAGTAAATCGACAGCAATATTCTGGCGTTCGCACAGGCACAGTTAAACGTGGAAATCAGGAAGTTGCTGTCCGATTTGCCCTGCTCCTCCACAAGCTTTGCTACACCGGTACCTCGCTGAGAGACACGGCATTCAAACACGAAGGGCGTGAAGTTGCAGTACTTACCCACTAGATACCCATTAAACACGCCAGAAAAAGTTAGGGCTTGTCCATTCAAGTCTAAGTGAATTTTAATGGCATGATAAGTCTTAATTGCTGCCAAACAACCTCTCTGATACTGAAAATTTACTTTTACAAGTGTGGAGTCTCTTTCCTTCAGATTTTAATTATTGTTGGAGATTAAAACATTTTTTTTTTACTTTTCCTTTCTGTCTCTTTTATCTCTCTCTTAATCCCATCTTTCTTTCCCTCTCTATTTCGCTTTCTGTACATGATTTTACATTGAATTAAATATTCTAATTTACATTTCCTGGTTTAGACTCTGTGTGCCACAGTAAGGATTCTTCAATCTGATTGGTTGAAGAGACACGCTGTTGCTTGCCCTGTTCACACAGGTCCCAGATCCCTGTAGAGGACACGCGCTACTTTGACTATCTGATAACAGCAAATTGCGGTGTAAAATTCAAAAAGAAATTCTGTGGGCAAGTGTAAGTGTAACGAACGGCAATCACCGTTCATTCGCCAATGACCGCAAAATCTGGGCTACTGTGTGAAAGCTTGGCAGAGCTTACTTTGTGGTACATGCCATCAACTCTGGTACATGATACCGCTTTATCTTGCCAGATTTTTAAGTCTGCAGTCTGTGCAAAATGTTCTGTGGGATCCCCTGCATTCAGTGCAGTACTGAGGGAGTGCTGCATTGTTAGTGGCTCCATTTTTTGGATAAGATGTTAATTTGAGGCTTTGTCTGCCCTCTCAGTTGAGCTTAAAAGATCCCATGACAATAATTGAAGAACAGGGGAATTCTCCTGGTATACTGGCCAACATTCATCCCGCAGCCAACATCAAACAGATTAACTGGTCATTTATCTCATTGTGGTTTGTGGGACCTTGCAGCGTGCAAATTGGCTGCCGTGTTTATAGGAACAGGACTAAGCCATTTAGCCCCTCAAAACTGTTCTGCCATTTAATGAGATCATGGCTGATCTGTGACCTAACTCCATATACCTGACTTTGTCCCGTTTCCTTTAATACCTTTGGTTAACAAAAATCTATTAATCTCAGATTTAAAATTAACAATTGCCGTTTGTGGTAGAGAGTTCCAAACTTCTACCACCCTGTGTGTGTAGTAGTGTTTCCTAACTTCACTCCTGAAAGGTCTGGCTCTAATTTTTAGACTATGCCCCCTAGTCCTAGAAACCCCAACCAGCGGAAATAATTTTGAAAAAGGTCATCGACCTGAAACGTTAACTCTGTTTTTTCTCCAGAGATGCTGCCTGACCTGCTGGGTATTTCCAGCATTTTCTGTTTTTATTTCAGATTTCCAGCATCCACAGTATTTTGCTTTTGAAATAGTTTCTCTCTATCTACTCTATCAGTTCCCCTTAATATCTTGAAAACTTCAATCAAATCACCCCTTAATCTTCTAAATTCCAGGGAATACAGCTCTAGTTTGTGTAATCTCTGCTCAAATTTTAACCCTTGGAGTCCAGGCATCATTCTTGTAAATCTACACTGCATATATCCTTCCTAAGGTGTGGTGCCGAGAACTGCTCACAGTACTCCAGGTGTGGTCTAACCAGGGTTTTGTATAGCTGTAGCATAACTTCTACCCCCTTGTATTCTAGTCCTCTAGATATAAAAGCCAGCATTCCATTAGCCTTTTTGATTATTTTTTGTACCTGTCTATGACATTTTGATTATCTATGTACATGGACCCCCAAGTCTCTTCGGACCTCCACTGTTTCTAGCTTTTCACCATTTAGAAAGTACCCTGTTCTATTCTTTTTAGGTCCAAAGTGGATGACCTCACATTTGCCTACATTGAAATCCATTTGCCACAGTTTTGCCCATTTGCTTAATCTATTAATATCTCTGTAATTTTATGCTTCCGTCTACATTGCCGCCGATCTTTGTGTCATCGGCAAACTTGGATATGTGGCTTTTTATCCCATCATCTAAGCTGTCAATAAATACGGTGAATAGTTGAGGCCTCTTTAGTCACTTCCGGCCAATTAGAGTACCTGCCCATTATCCCTACTCGCGGTCTCCTACCGCTCAGCCAATTTCCTAACCAGGTCAATAATTTGCCTTCATAACAACAGTGACTACACCTCAACAATAATTAATTGGCTGCAAAGTGCATTAGGATGCTGAGGACGTGAAAGGTACTATATAGATGCAAATTCTTTCTTACACTCCTTGTGCAACAATGAAGCTGTGCCTCGCACTAACTGGTGAGACCAGCTCATCACTCTGGTGGGGGGAGGGGGTGTTGGACCCGGATTTGCTGAATATTGCCCTTTAACCTTGAAGACTCAAAAAGATTTCCCCATTGAATTGGCTCTGACATCAAGATGTAGGGATTCAGCCATTGTGCTATGGGAGAAATAAAGGCTACGTGTACTAAGAACCTACAGTCTGAAGGGGGATAATGAATGAAGAGTGAATCACCAGAAAGAATGGGTGGATGCACTGATATGAAAAGGGAGAGTGTCTTTATAAAAAGACTCAGAGGATGAGCCATCAGCTGGATCAAAGACAGAATAGAGAAAACAGGTTAGCAGTATACATCATTTAGGTGGAAGGCCATAAGATAGCAACTACTTCAGAAGTTCATGGTGCAAGATCCCATCAAATATTTTTAAGCTGACTGAGCCAAATACAAATAATTCATCAAAGAAGCATTCTTTTGTTTTTAAATCTTTAATTTTGGTTGCTAATCAGTAAGACAAACAAATGTGGTCTGTGGAGTTCAAGGTCTTTTAGAGTATTTCTAAAGCAATTTAAAAAAAGTCAGCTGTGGCTCGGTGGGTAGCACTCTCGCCTCTGATTCAGAAGGTTGTGGATTCAAGTCCCACTCCAGAGACTTGAGCACAAAAATCTAGGCCGACACTCCAGTGCCATGCACTGTTGGAGGTGCCGTCTTTCGGATGAGATGTTAAACCGAGGCCCCGTCTGCTCTCTCAGGTGGACATAAAAGATCCCATGGCACTAGTCCTGGCCAATATTTATTCCTCAATCAACATAACAAAAACAGATTATCTTGTTATCACATTGCTGTTTGTGGGAGCTTGCTGAGCGCAAATTGGTTGCCGCGTTTCCTACATTACAACAGAAGTACTTCATTGATTGTGAAGAGCGTTGGGACATCTGCTGGTTGTGAAAGGCGCTATATAAAATGCAAGTCTTACTTTCTTAGAAACTAAAACATATATAGGCAGATGTACCCCAAGGGGTTTCTCCTTGGTTACTGTCACTGCAGTGTGACATTGATAGTTCCATACATAGCGTACTTAACCACAGAATTACCTTCCCCCTTAACGAGATTAGAATTCATTTATGCTCCCTAACTGCTCAATTGATAAATGCACTGTCCAGTGTGTTCAATCATACAGACCAGGAAGCTACTAGTTCCAAACCTTGGAGTACAACATCTGCAAACTTGTATATACCACTCTCCATTTCTTCATCCAGATCATTAATATATATGGTGAAAAGCCGAGGCCAGTACAGATCCTTGAGGAACACCATTTTCCACATCCCGCCAATCAGATAATGAACTCTTTATCCTTACTCTTTGGCTCATACCTCTCAACCAATTACCGGCCCATGTCACAAGGTTACTTCCATTTCCATGCATTTTCATTTTTGCTAATAATCTCTTGCGTTGAACCTTATCAAATGCCTTATGGAAGTCCATATGGACAACATCAATAGACACTCCCCTATCCACCATCCTTGTGAGTTCCTGAAGAACTTCAACTAGCTAAGTCAGACATGACCTACCATTCACAAACCCATGCTGACTCTCTTGGATAAGCTGATACTTGTGCAAGTGCTCAGTCACACTGTCCCTGATGCTAGATTCCAGTAACTCCCCATTCTTAAATAATGGAGTGATATTTGCAATTTTCCAAACCAAAGGCACAATTCATAAATCTAGAGCGCTTTGGAAAATTATGACTAATATAGCTTCAATTTCCTTACCTCTCTCTTTTAATACCTTAGGGTGGTAACCATCAGGGCTTTGAGATTTGCCTCTCTCAAATCACATTATTTTCTCCATTACCAATTTTTTTAACATATTAAATCCACTAAGTTCTTCCCCTTGACTTATTTTTATGTTCGCTTGTACCACTGGTATTTTTTCCTCTTCCTCCATTGTGAAAACGGATACAAAGTACTCATTTAACAAGTTTGCCATTTCCTTATTATCCATTGTCTTGCCTGCATCAGTCTTTAATGGGCCTTTACTACTCCGTTTCTCTTAATATATCCCTAAATTTTGTTGCCGGTAGCTTTGATATCCCTTGCAAGTTTTTTTCACATTCATTTTTGCATCGTTGCTTAACTACACAAGTGGAGTCTTTGCCGTTCAGGTTTATGTACTGTTTTCGTAAATACTTCTGTTAATACTTCCCAATGTTTGGCTGTAGGTTTACTCATTAACAGTTCAGCCCAGTTTACTGTGGTCAATTTTTCATCTCTTCAAAAGTTGCCTTACTTAAATTTAAAACCTTGGTTTGTGACTCTACCTTGTTCTCAAACCTAATTATCAAACTCAATCATATTATGGTCACTATTTGCAAGATGCTCCCTTACTGTCAGATTGTTAATTAATTCTGGTTCATTACCCATCATTAAATCCAGTATGGCTTGTTCTCTTTAATTCTAAAATATATTATTCTAGAAAACTGTCCTGTATACATCTAGAAATTTATTTCCTTTACTTCTCGAGCTGTTCGGTTTCTCCCGGTCTATGTGAACATCCCTGCAAAGGGATACAGTGAGTGGGCAATAAGGTGGCAGATGGAGTGTAATGTGGGGAAATATGAGGTTATTCACTTTGGTAGGAAGAATAGAAAAGCAGAATATTTTTTAAATGGTGAGCAACTATTAAATGTTGGTGTTCAGAGAGATTTAGGTATCTTCATACAGGAAACACAGAGTTAGCATGTAGGTACAGCAAGCAATAAAGCAGGCAAATGGCAAGAGAAACGGAGTAGTAAAGGCCCATTAAAGACTGATGCAGGCAAGACAATGGATAATAAGGAAATGGCAAACTTGTTAAATGAGTACTTTATTGCAAAGGGGTACAAGATAAGGAAGGTTTGCTACAATTATACAGGGCTTTGGTGAGACCACACCTGGAGTACTGTGCACAGTTTTGGTCTCCTTATCTGAGGAAGGATATACTTGCCTTGGAGGCGGTGCAATGAAGATTGATTCCTGGGATGAGAGGGTTGTCCTATGAGGAGAGATCGAGTAGATTGGGCCTATACTCTCTGGAGTTTAGAAGAATGAGAGATGATCTCATTGAAACATATAAGATTCTGAGGGGATCAACAAGGTAGATTTAAGACGTTGTTTCCCCTGGCTGGAGAGTCTAGAACTAGGGGGCATAGCCTCAGGATAAGGGGTCGGCCATTTAAGACTGAGATGAGGAGGAATTTCTTCACTCAGAGGGTTGTGAATCTTTGGAATTCTCTACCCCAGAGGGCTGTGGATACTGAATCACTGAGTATATTCAAGGCTGAGATCGATAGATTTTTGGACTCTAGGGGAAATCAAGGGATATGGAGATCGGGCGGGAAAATGAAGTTGAGGTCGAAGATCAGTCATGGTCTTATTGAATGGCGGAGCAGGCTGGAGGGGCCATATGGCCCACTCCTGCTCCTAATTCTTATGTTCTTATAACCATATTGTTTTTACTTCATGCTTCCCAGATCTCCGTATTTATCTATCTTCTACACTACATCACTACTATCAGGAGGTCTGCAGACAACTCCTACCAGAGATATGCATCCTTTGCTGTTCCTTAACGCTACCCACAATGTTTCGACCGCCCGCTCACTCTCATTGAAATCCCTCCTTTTTGCTCCGGTAATTGCGTCTTTTATCAATATTGCTGCTCCCCTTCTTTTATAATTTCTCTGTCCTTTTAAAAGATCCTATAGCCTGGAATATTTAGCTCCCAATCATACTCAGGTTGCAGCCAGGTCTCTGTTAGAACTACTACATCATACCCTTTAAACTGAATTTTTGCATCAAACTCACTGGTTTCATTTCTTATGATATGTACATTTGTGTACAGAACTCTTATCTGGGTAATTGTCTTGCTGACCGTTTTCTCATACTTTTTGACTTGGTGTGGACTTTCCCCTCCCGCCCCCTAACTATTTTAAATCTTTCCCCGCTGCTCTATTTACCTTTCTGTGGACGATGCACAATTACCAGCTATAGTTTGCCCTCATCTCTGGTACCATTCCAGTAAATTACCTTTTTAAAAATTCGTTCACGGGATGTGGGCATCGCTGGCAAGGCCGGCGTTTATTGCTCATCCCAAGTTGCACTTGAAAAGGTGGTGGTGAGCTGCCTTCTTGAACTGCTGCAGTCCGTGTGGTGATGGTACTCCCACAGTGCTGACTTTGTTGTAGCAGTTTGGTACAACTGAGTGGCTTGCTAGGCCATTTCAGAGGGGCAGTTAAGAGTCAACCACACTGCTGTGGGTTAAGAATCAACCACACTGCTGTGGGTCTGGAGTCACATATAGGCCAGACCAGGTAAGGATGACAGATTTCCTTCCCTAAAGGACATTAGTGAACCAGATGGGTTTTTCCGGCAATCCGGTAGTTTCATGGTCACCATTACTGATACTAGCTTTTTTTTTTAAATCCCAGATTTATTTAATTGAATTAAAATTTCCCAGCTGCCGTGGTGGGATATGAACTCACGGTCTCTGGATTATTAGTCCAGGCCTCTGGATTACTAGTCCAATAACACAACCACTATGCTACCGTACCCTCTGCACCCTCGCCAAAGTCTTGACTTCTTCCTAAAATGTGGTGCCCAAGTGTTGTTCAGGTTTGATGGGCCAGATGGCCTTTTCCTGCTCATCACTTTCATATGATTATACAGCTCAGCTGGCATGGCAGTAGGTGGCACTACAATTGGCCTAGCACCCTCAGGAAAAAGAAAATCGAGCAAGGTTCTTGTTCCTGAATGCTAACCAATGAGCCTTATTGGAACTTAGGTTAGAACAAAAACTGATGGCTTCTGTGGTTGTGAAGCCTGCTACACTTATGGTCTACATAAAAGCGGACTGCTGGAATCCACAGAACTGTATCCCAGCAAGAGTTAGAAGGGGTGGGAGAAAAATGGAAAGAAAAACTCAAATTGCTTTTTTTCCCCCCAGTCACACTCTGCATTATAAGATGGATGACTAAGGAGTATTGAGATTTGCATGAAACAAAAACAGAGGTGAGTGAGGTCAAACTAATCTGTTGTGAAAGAGCCAGCTAATCTGATCAAGGTGCTAGGTGTTGGCAACCTGTCAATAGTCATTATGCCCCAAGCTTAAATGGAAATTTATGTATATAAACTTAGCAAGAATAGACTGTACAGGGTCATATTGGAATTAGTTTGTGGGTATGGTTATGCAACTTAAAGCAAAATATACACTTAAACAGCATCTTCTATAGTGAATGATTTTAATTGGAGCAGACTGCACCGTGCTGCAGCCTTTCAGACATCAGACTGTCTCCTCACATTACTGCTGCCTCATTTCCTCACAGTCACAGTCTGTACAGGATCCTCAGGCTTTTGTGGTAGGAAATGAAATCACAACAATACAAATTATAGCAGCAATTTCATGTTCAGTATGTCATCACATTGTGGTTATGTGTCACCACGTCTGGCGCTACAAATTAATATTGCAAAAATGGACTATAGTTATAGAAACTCATCGGGTACAGAATGTCTGCCACAAACCCAATTCTTATGACTCCACAGAGCTGCATTAGAAATATTTTTTTCCTTTAAACAGAAACCCTGACAAAACACTTGAAAGGCAGTTAAGCACCCTGATGTAGAAACTGAATAGCAACCAAATTATTATCTCCATTCTTCATCAAGGTTTATAAAACAACAGTTGGTTCATAAAGCCATTTAAGTGGAACCTGAAGCCATCTACTTTGTAATATAATGCCGCAAGTACAACAGGTCTTCTGAATTCTGGATCATCTTAAATCACAAATTCACCAAGAGCTTAATAAATAGTGTGTTCACTCCAGATGAAATCTAGAACTTTTAGCTAAAAAAAAAAAATCAGGAATGTGTGTTTCTTCATAATGTAGGGGCCCAAAAGTTTACAACATATGTCTGTGTTAGAAGCCAATGTAGTATAACCCTTCAATGACTCCACTTCATTTGTGTGTTTCTCGCCATTTGTTAAGAAACCAGGATCTCCAACACAATTTAACCAGATATTTGTGCAACTTTTGTGTAAATGTAAACATCTTTCTCATTTCATGATGAACTGCCTTGCGTTCTATTTGCCAAAACCTTTATATTCCAAGGAGAATCTGGATTTGATTCAGGTCTGTTATAAAACCATGCAAATGCATCAAAGTTGTCACAAATATCTGAATTTGAGTCAAAGCTATGCTTTCCCGCTGGTGCTGTAACTTCATGATGAATATGAAATGAGTGGCATGTAATCAGTCGTGACCTAGAAGACATGTCTCATAATGCTCCTTCACATCCTATGGCATTGATTCCAATAAATAGACAAAACTGAACATTCCGCCACACTACCTGTGATTAATTCATAGGATTTCTGGAGTCCAAAGTTGTCCTTTATGAACCTTGCAACAGGCAGTGCAGATTTCAGACTAGTATTAAAAATAGACAGAAATGGGTGCGGAATGCTATTACCAAAGAAAATTTACCATTAACAATTTTGGTGGATTTTAGAACTAGCATAGTGTTTGGAAATCAGTACCTTCCTAAAATGTATAATGACAGAGTAAAACCTAGACTATAGTGAATAACCCTGGGGTAATAATTGCTCTGGCTACTATGTGTAACATCATCAATCTCTTTAAAAAGTAGGTGTGTATGATGTCACTACCGTAGCAATTCTTAACTCCTGCTTAAATAAATTGAAACATCCTTTCTAAGCTTTACTGAAGTGAGAAGTTGCACAACACCAGGTTATAGTCCAACAGTTTTATTTGAAATCACAAGCTTTCGGAGCGGCTGCTCCTTCGTCAGGTGACGAAGGAGCAGCTGCTCCGAAAGCTTGTGATTTCAAATAAAACTGTTGGACTATAACCTGGTGTTGTGCGACTTCTCACTTTTGTCCACCCCAGTCCAACACCGGCATCTCCGCATCAAAGCTTTACTGAGTTCCTGATCTCTGCTATATCACTGTGGGAAGGATACAAGAGCACTGATATGGAAAAAGAAAGCAACAAGGCCATCTCTGTGGGCAACTCTTGGACCTCTAAAGTTGCTTTTATACAGTGCTTGTGCAGCTAGCACCATCACCAAAACCTACCAGATTGATCTAACTTTTACCAAGCCTTCCACCCTGCTGCCGGAGCTTGAATCACTGCCCACTAAACATGCTGAGTTGGGTTCAGTGTCCTAAGCCTTCCGATTGGGGCGCACCTTCAGGAGGGCTAAACTGAGATTCCCCCTCTATCCCCCTTGAAACTGGCCAACTTTCCAACCCTGGGGTCATTTACAAACTGGAAACAGGCTTCCTGGCCCCTGCCATGGAGTTGTGCTGAACTGGGGCTGGAAACTTGCTCTGGCAGGCTGTAATGGAGGACAAATGCAACTTCTGAGCTACCTGAAAAACTTAAGTGTTTGTAAAAAAAAATTCTGATGCTCCTCCCGGGGCCTGTGCATGGACATGCTCAGCGTAATTGGAAATGCGCCTCCACTGACCATTGATCGAATTGAATTTCACAACTTTCCATGATGGAATTTAAACTCGCGACCTCTGGGTTGCTTGTTCAGTACCATTACCACTAAACTACCATACCCCCTTTTTAGTCATGATGTGGAGATGCCAGCGTTGGACTGGGGTGGACAAAAATGAGAAGTCGCACAACACCAGGTTATAGTCCAACAGATTTATTTAATTTTACAAGCTTTCGGAGCAGTTCGCTCCTTCGTCAGGTAAGTTAGCAGTGAGAGAATCTCCCAGAATTCACAATTTAAACACAGACAAAATATATTCAAATCTTTCCCTACATCAAAGAGCACAGCCAAGACAATGAGATGTGTCCCAGGGGGTCCAACGTGTCAAACCACCTGCTGGCTGCATATCCTGTCAATCTGTGTAGGTTCTTGTGTTAGTCTTTTTAGTCGTAGCTGATGCATGGCTTGGCGATATGGATAGAAAAATTTAGGAAATAAATAGAGGGAGTTCATAATTTTAAATAATAAAATCTTGTACTATTCTTTTGCAAGTCATATAATGATATAATCCATCAATAATGACATCACAAAGTTTTTAACAGCCTTCTGTGAGTCAAAGTTCTCATAAATATTGATCAATTCATATAGCCAATTTGTAGTAGCTCAGCTATGTTTACATTATTTTTTAATGAAACAATATAATATAATTTCCTTAAAATGATTGGCAGAAGTCAAAAGCTGAATTTCAGTCTCAGGGTTCAGGCTATGTTTACAAACTGCCTCTGCTTTACTCAGTTACAAATATATATGATTAACTATCATTCTTCAACTTTTATTTTTTCTCTAATTTTTCCTTAAATTTCCATCCCTATACACCCACTATCCTGAGGGAACTGACAGCTAATGATATGTCCCTCTAATACCTCATCAAAGTGACCATTTTGCACGTGTGAGGTGAACAGCAAGTGCCTGAAATTCCAGGGTCCCAAGTACACCATTGGAATATGGCGGGGCAGGACTCCCAACTACTGACCCAGATGCATGTTTACCCTCCCAAATCATGGGGAGGTGGTTATTTTAATAATCAGGGTGGAAAGGCAGCACCTGTGGAGGTGCAACAGAGGCATCCATCCCAGGTGTTCGGTGGGAAATCAAAGCACACTGCAATACTGAAGGGAGGACCTTAGCAGGTTAACAAATTTGTGAGATTCCCCCTCCTCACAACCACTGGTAGCCCTGCCTTCAGCTGCCTAGGCTCTAAGCTCTGGAATTCCCTCCCGAAACCTCTCCGCCTCTCTATCCTCCTTTGAAACGCTCCTTAAAACTTACCTCTTTGACCAAGCTTTGTGTCACCTATTCTAATATCTCGTGGCTCGGTGTCATATTCTTGTTTGATAATGCTCTTGTGAAGCGTCTTGGGACATTTTACTACTTTAAAGGCGCTAGATAAATGTAAGTTGTTGTTGATGACATAACTGGATGAACTTGCCAAGAGGAATTGATCAGAGTGATTGTTTGAAATACTTGCAACAATGCAGCTCCCCCCATGGTGTGATACTGAACTCCAGACCAGGAAAGTTCCAGGTTTGATCTGAGTTGAAGCAGTTGGGTGAAACAACTGGCCTACCAACACAGGGTTCAGGTGGAGGAGCGGAGGTGGGTGTGGGGAAAATCAGCCAGTATCCCCTCTCACTGGAGGCTACAACTGTGGGGACATTGGGCGAAGACAAGATCAGGTTCAGTTGTGATGTCTTCCACAATCAAATAGCCTACCAACACACTCATGAGTAATGTCCATCTGAGTGAGGTACCAGGGGACTGTCAGCACCCATGAAACCTGTGCATCATGAGTCAGTGCCTGCAAAAGAGGAGACGACAAAAAGGGGAGAAAACTGGTAACTACATTTATTTAAAAGAAGTTTGTAACTCTAAACATGCTACTTGTATAGCCTTACCATATTTGTTCTTTGCGGCTCTTTAGTTCTTTTATCCCTCCTCCATGCTTTAAAAATTTGGCTCCATTGTAGTCCGTATTGCAATAATGAAATGGCTGCATGCAGAGCCAGAAATCAGTATTTATTACTAGAAGTGTGAACTGCACTATATTGGCCATAGCCCTAGCTGACTTGGTTCAATTGCAAGCAAGATGTGGGTAAAGCTGCAGCACCGACTCCACAAATGAGATTTCAGACCCCACCAAGGTCAGGAGAATTATTAATGGATTTGAAGAGGATTTTGCTTTTAAATTGTATTTCTGCTACTTCTACTTCATTGTTGCTTAATGAAACACAAGGTGCTATGGACTACTTATTACTGTGACAGCACAAGTATGCTCCAACCTCCACATGGTAAATGACCTTTTTTAAAAACACATTTTATAGCTCATTTATATGATAGAAACTGCTTAAGGAAGTGCTTTTGATCCTAATTCCAGCCTTTGTTGCTATTGAAACCACCTAGTTATGGAAATGGAGAGATAGTTAAAGATGACAGGACAGAATAGGCAGGATACAAACATAGCTCTCCTCAGGCTGAATGGGTGAAAGGCTCCCACTCCCTCTTGTACAGGGAGTACAGCGGTCTTGCTATCATTTACCCTTGCAGAGGTTCCAGGACAAAAGAAAAAGTTATTTAAAAAAAAAAGATATTAAAGCAACTGCAAGCGGGGCAAATAGCAATGGCTACTGTGAAAGTTTTTTTTTAAAAAAAGCTTTTCTTTTGTTCCCCATGTTGTTGGTGCTCTTTGCCTCAGACTTCTATAGCACTTCTCTTATCTTACTAATGGGTATTAAGCCATTATGGAAGTAGAAGGGGAATACACATAGGTAAAACCAAACTGAAGAATCCAATGTGCATGGAGCCTCAGCTGTATGACCTTTGAACTTGCCAGGATGAGTTACACAGCTCACAGCTTCCAAGATACCTCCCAACTAAAAAATGTTTTCATGGAAATCTTCCCTGAGCGGCCAAATACAAACAGGAAAAGAAGCAGAGACAGGCAGCTGGGATCCGACAGACAGTATACGCAACACATCCCTTGCCACAACCAAATCAAAGGGGAAAAACAATGATAAACTAATTTAAAGATAACGTTACATTTTCTGGCCAATGATGGAGAAAGGAGAGGGAGGAAGAGGAAAAGTAGTATTTTGTTTTATTTCCAAAACTACTCAAATATATTCGCCTTTTAAAGTTTCTATGCTGAACGTACCACAATGTTACAACGACACATTTGAACCTTTCAACTACTGGATGCTGCTTGAGATTTTACATTGTTTATTTATTTAAGCATTTTTGTTGAAAACACAATCCAATATGGAATAAAATATATTTTTAAAACCCATCAAATTTTGATTTAAATTTGCAAATATTTATGGACCCATGCAGGCTCAGAGAAAAATTCCATCTCTAGAAACAGGAGTAGGCCATTCAGCCTCTCGAGCCTATTCCGCAATTCAATTAGATCATGGCTGATCTGTATCTCAACTCCATTGCGTCATCCTTTGTCCCCGACACTAAACGGGTGTCTAGGGTTATGAATATGCAGTGGTGAGCTCAGGAGACTTGGAATTCCTTTTTGCAGTATTCTCTGGATTCCAACTCTTCAGCAAAATATGTTTGGCTGGTTACCACCAGTAAGTTTGTTGTAGTTTAACTGATTAGAGTCAGAAAAATAAACACTAATTCAATCTAACTACAATGCCAACAACCACTAACTTTGTACTTTAAAATAACAAAGCTTCATGTTGTGACATCAAATAGCTAACTTTACATATGGTCAGTTTCACATAATCGGCAAGAAGTCTGTGACTCCAGCAGACGTTAGCAAGGGGGCGAGTAAAAGAATTATGGGTAACATTATATATTTCACAGGAAGGTGGAAAATCACATGACATGTACGGTCATGTCAAAACATCTTAAAGGGAGTGTCTCTCTAATTTTACTTCACTGACTATTTGGGTTACTTTCACCCTTGCCCCCAATTTCCTCCCCTCCTTTCCTGATGGCAATGAGCTTGCCAAGATACCATTCCGCAGGCACCAGTTGCGTGCCAATAACTCAACCAAGTTGCCATTCATCACGAGTGAGCCCAGAAAGTGAGTGTAAACAGGCTATTTGACCACTAACTGCTCTGACCCAATGTCTTCACGCGTGCACTTATCAATAAGGAAACATTGGTTATTGAACAGGAGCAAGAATCCTGGCTGACTGTTCCTCTTGCAACATACTTGCTGATGTGATAGAACTGTTCTTAGAATTAGTAAGATGCAATGGAATGAAATCCTAGGATGACATAATTTTAGATTTCTCTGTAATATATACAATTTCAATGAATTAAGATGTTAATGTTTTTCCATTTCACCAACAATTAAGAAAAAAAATGATTATCCAACCTGTAGGGTACTTTTCATTCGATAAGTGATATGCATTCTCCACACATTGTAGGAGTATAGCCTACCTTGATCTAAGGAAACTACATGCTGAGCATGCCAAAAAAAGCTGTGACTGAGCTGGGTTTTCCAGTAACCATTCAGTGGCAGGCTCTTAAAAAGGATTCTGCTTTTCATAGTCAAAGCATGCATGTTCTGTTGAGTTTTCTTAAAAGATTTCACCACTTCTACTACCTGATTCCACCCGCCCCGCACCCCCCATCCCACAAAAAAACACCACTAACTTTTCTATCAAACTGTAGTTGTAGTAGCTGCTGCTCTACCTTCCCATGGAAACTATGCTAAACATAACATGCTAGTTTATGGAGCAACGCACTGAAAGCCATGTTCTCACTGCCAGGTCCAGGATTTGGACTGCCACACCTTGCTGTGGTGCAGTAGCCTGAGTTTGGCCTTCCGTTAGAGACTGTAAATAAGATTGGAAAATGCCCTCAACTGTTTTAGCAAGTGCTTGTGTCTGTTAACCATTTGGTGAGAAATCCTGACCAATGGACCCAGTGGCTCGTCATACTAACTGACTAATCTTAAAATTAGTTGGCAACTGCATCTATTTGCTTGGAATCTCAATTGAAGACTCTGGGTTTATCTCTTGCTTTCCCATACTAAAAATATAATTACCAGAAAAAACAACTTCCACTTATCGAGCACCTCAAGCGGTTTCACTGATGGGGAAAGGCAACCAGGATTAAACGAGTTAGCAGAAGTTCTAGTAGAAGATGTAGGCTTTGATGAAGCTTTTGAAGGTGGCAGAGATGTAGCAAGGCAGGGGAGTTTAAAAAGAGAATTCTGGAGTGCAGGAACGTTATGTTTGACGGCTCTGCCACTAATGCTTAAGAAGGAGGTTAAGATGCAAATAGGATTGTGTCTGTGTCAGCTGTGGCTCAGTGGGTAGTACACTCGCCTGAGTCAGAAGGTTGTGGGTTCAAGTCCCACTCCAGGGACTTGAGCACATAAATCTAGGTTGACACTCCAGTGCAGTACTGAGGGAGTGCTGCACTGTCGGAGGTGCCATCTTTCGGATGAGACTTTAAACCGAGGTCCCGTCTCAGATGGACGTAAAAGATCCCATGGCACTATTTCGAAGAAGAGTAGGGGAGTTATCCCCGGTGTTCTGGCCAATATTTATCCCTCAACCAACAGAACAAAAACAGATCATCTGGTCATTATCACATTGCTGTTTGTGGGAGCTTGCTGAGCGCAAATTGGCTGCCGCGTTTCCCACATTACAACAGTGACTCCACTTCAAAAGTACTTCATTGGCTGTAAAGCGCTTTGAGACGTCCGGTGGTCGTGAAAGGCGCTATATAAATGCAAGTCTTTCTTTCTTTGAAGAACAAAGGGTACAACCTGAGATGTAGGGCTGGAGGAGGGAAAAAACCTTGGATGGTTTTGTGAAATAGGACAAACATTTCAACTTCTACAAACTTTGAGTCCATAACTGATGTGCTGTACAAGTTGATGCATCCTATAAATTCTGTTTTAGGGTATTGATAATTTGTGTACATTGCACCCGATTTTTGTGATGAATTAACCAACAGTTATAGCATTTTCCCACTCATTTTTGCTAGGAGGAATCTTGTAAAAAAAAACACACTTACTGTGCTCTATGCGAGATCCAGAAGAAAAGTTCCACTCTTGGTTCAGAGACCACTGGAGCCAAAACATTAGCATTTGCTTTTAGAATAGACTCGATCATGTGTACATCACTAGCTCCCAAGCAAGTAAACCTGACATTTGCGAAGGCTAATGTCCAGAAACATTCATTTTAATTGGTTTTCCTGAATATCAGCTGTAGCAAATTCAAAATGTTGACATGGAGGAGTGCCATTCATTGGACCCTTGCTTCAGGATCTGGTGGCCCAAAAACCCTACTAAAACCAATACTAAAAGCGGCTTGCATCTTTGGATTTCTCTCGTGAGAAACTATACATAACTTCCTCCAGCTAAACATTGGGTAGACTGAAACCATTGTCTTCAACCACTCACCAGGGACTCCACTCGATCCCACCCACTGTCTTGGGCTGAACCAGACTGTTCGGAAACTTGGGGGGGTAATTTTAATCCCTAAGAAGGGATGGGTAGGTTCGCGTGTGAGGTTAAAAATCTGAAACAGGAACCCAACCTACCTACCTCCGGAGCGGGCGACCAATCCGCTCGCAGGAGGTGGATCGGTTGAAACCTTTTAAGGAGGCTGCGTGCCTTCATTTTAACAGTGAGTCTATTTTTAACCACAGTCGGCCAGGTTTCCCTGGCCTCGGGAAACCCAGCAGGTAAAAGGAGGCGAGAAGGGCTGAATCCATAAGGCAAGTGCCTTTATTGCACTGCTTGTGGGCCAGGAGGAGCAGGAGTGTTTCCTCCAGGCCCAGTATGCTTACCTCTGTCCCCACCCCCTGCGATCTGTCTGCTTCACCACCACCCCCCCACCACCATCTGCTCCCTCCCCAATCATGTTCTACCCCACCCGACCACCAACTCCCCCCACCCCCGTGATCAGACTCCCCCTGACCACCATCTCCCCCCCACCCCGTAATCTCTCCACCCCCCCATTAGACCTACCTGCTCTCAACTTGGCTGCCGCCTTGTGCTGCAGACTTCCCCACCTGACAGGCAGCCAGCCCATCAAATCAGGTTGGCTTTCAAGCAGGAAACCTACAGAAAAAAATTAAAAGACTGCAGGACATTTGGGAAACCTGTACTTCCGGGTTTCCCGTCCATAACTCCACCCCCCCTGCACCGAACTCGTCCCAAAGATAAGATCGGGGTCTTGGTGTCCTATTCGACCATGAGCTGAGCTTTTAAACCACGTGGCCTCCCCAGCACAAAGATCATTTACTTCTTTTTCCACAACATTACCCATCTCCGCTCCTACTTCAGCCCATCTGCTGAAACCCTCATCCATGCCTTCGTCACCTCCAGACTTGACCATTTCAATGCTCGACTGGCTTCTCATCCTCCACCCTCGAAATTTCATCCAAAATTCTGCTGCCTGTATCTTATTCCGCACACTCCCGTATCTTATTCCGCACACTCACCCCAATTCTCTCTAACCTACGTTGGCATCCAATCTCCGGAGCACCTCAAACTGAAAATTCTCAATGTTCTATTTGAATTCCTTCATAGCCTTGTCCCTCCCCATCTCTGCAACCTTCTCCAGCAATTCAAGCCTCTTTTGAACTCTCTATTCCTGACTCCAGTCTCTTGTGCACCCCCTCCCTTCGCCCCACCATTGGCTGCCGTGCCTTCAGCCACTTCGGCTTCATACTCAGGAGTTCCCTCCCTCAACCCATTTGCCTCTCATCTCCCTCTTCTTCATTAAGACGCTCCTTTAAAGGCCACAACTTTGACTAGTTTCCTGCACCAAATAAGCCAGGATCAGGAACTCTGCATGAGAAAACTGCATGCTTAAACTGTACGTCCTACCTCGGTGGTGCACGATGCTGGTACTACACTACTGCACCTCAAAATGTCATAATATATGCCATTTTCAGATGCTGGAAAGTCTAAAATTCGCAGTGATGGGAAAATTCAATACCCAAAAACACTCATAAATCTTGGTAACATTTGTAAGTCGGAATGTCTTTGACTGCATCAATGTGAAATTTTTCTGATTTTGGAATTCACCAGTTAATTCTTGAGTCTTTTACTCCCAAACTCCCATAATTTTAAGCCCATAAGTATATGTTTTTTTTCTGTCCTGGAGACATTTTCCTGAAACCCAAGTATAGGTTTAGGTCAGTGAAAGGAATAATGAATGCCATTTAAGATGATGACTCTAGCAGAAAATAGCATAATTTTCAACGCCTTTTAATAGTTTGCTTTGCAACACTCAATTTACATTTCAATTGTACACTACACAGACAGAACGCAGGGATTACAAAATCTGCTGCAACTTTACTGCTAACTGGTACCAGACTTGCATTTGGGTTCGAGTGGGAGTAAACAGGCAGAGGAAAGCATCTCCATCCTTTAATTCCTTTGAAAACTTCATTTTCGTTTAAGTCTTTGAAGTTTTCTTTTTCCAACAGAGTTAATTACTGGAACTGTCACATTTGTGAATCTTCAAAAGAACTTTATAAAAAATTGCATGACGTATAAATTACTACATTGACTATTTTAGGGAACACCAACTAGCTTTAAGGGGAACAGTTTGTAGAACATTTATTTACAAATTCATCCTGTGTAAACTGATAGATTGTCAACTATTGTTCCTCATATTTTTCTTTTTTGGATCTCAAGCTGCCAAACATCCTTCTTGAGCTCAAAACTGGACTACAAACCTCGTCTTCCCCCGGCCCCCATCTACCACTGTCTTGGTCATTGACCAGCCCCAGCCATCAGAGGAGATAGGACTGCTTTTGCCAGTTTTTTCCTACCATGAGATTAATGGAACACTCTGGTAAGACCAAGAGAATTGTTGAAATTTTTTCAAAATACAGGTGAGGTTCTTTTCCTACCACTCCCTACTCTCCCCCCCATGACTGAATCCCTCCACATTCTTGCCCTCTCTCAGCAACCTCCTCCAGCCTGTAACCCTGCCTTTGGTTCTCCAACTCTGGCCTTTTGTGTCTGCTACCCTCCGTTCATCCCACTATTGGTAACAGACCTTCAGCTGCCTTAGGTCACACTCTGAATTTCCTTCTTAAACCTCTCCTCTGCGCCCTTTTAAAGCCCATCTTTTGGCTCATATTTCAATTACCTCTCCTAAGCTTCCCAAAATGGCTAGGCATCTGTTCCTTTAATTAATTTAATTATTTTCCCTGTCCCTCTCTAAAGTACTGCTACAAATTTGGATCTGCTGTAGATACCTGCTGGGTTTAGTGCCGTCAGTCACTGCTGTAAGTGGTCTGAGTGTTTTACTTTTATGGGAATTGACTCACACTGCCCGATATCCACTTGTACGAAAGCATGACCTTGGGAGGTAGCAATGGAAGCCCCTTGTGACGGGATAGAGAGGGAGGTAAAAAGGGAGGGGGGGGTCGTGGTACTGATTAAAGAAACTATTACAGCTGTGAGGAGGGATGATATGTTGGAGGGATCATCAAATGAGGCCATATGGGTCGAATTGAAAAACAAAAAAGGGGCGATCACACTGCTGGGAGTGTATTACAGACCCCCAAACAGTGAGAGATAGATAGAAGAACAAATATGCAGACAAATTTCTGAGAAGTGCAAAAACTATAGGGCAGTAATAGTAGGGGATTTCAACTACCCCAATATTAACTGGGATAAAATTAGTGTGAAGGGTATAGAAGGTGCGGAATTCCTAAAATGCATCCAGGAGAACTTTTTTAGCCAGTATGTAGCAAGCCCAACAAGGGAGGGGGTGGTTCTGGACTTAGTTTTAGGGAATGAAGCTGGGCAGGTAGAAGGCGCATCAGTGGGGGAGCATTTTGGTGCTAGTGACCGTAATTCTGTTAGATTTAAGGTAGTTATGGAAAAGGACAAGGATAGACCAGGAATAAAAATTCTAAATTGGGGAAAAGCAAATTTTGCTAAGCTCAGAGGGGATTTAGCCATAGTGGACTGGAAACAGCTACTTGAAGGTAAATCAGTGTCAGAGCAGTGGGAGGCATTCAAGGAGGAGATCCGGAGGGTTCAGACCAAACATGTGCCCGGCTGTGTGGTTGATAACAAATTTAGAGCTCCCTGGATGTCTAGAGACATACAAGATAGGATAAAGAAAAAAAGGGAGGCGTATGACAGATACCGAGGGCTAAATACAACAGAATCTTTAGAGGAGTACAGAAAGTGCAGGGGTGCAATTAAAAATGATATTAGGAAAGCAAAGAGAGAGCATGAAAAATTTTTGGCAAGTAAAATCAAGGAAAACCCAAAGATGTTTTATAAATATATTAAGAGTAAGAGGATAGCTAAAAAAAAGGGTAGGGCCTATTAGAGATCATGAGGGTAATCTGTGTGTGGAGGCGGGAGATGTCGGTAGGGTTCTTCATGAATACTTTGCGTCAGTTTTCACAAAGGAGAGGGGCGAAGCAAACATTGCTATCGGGGGGGGAGGAGTGTGAAATATTAGATGAAATAAACATAGTGAGAGAGAAAGTATTAAGGGGTTTAGCAGCTTTAAAAGTGGATAAATCCCCAGGCCTGGATGAAATGTATCCCAGGCTGTTAAGTGAAACACAGGAGGAAATAGCAGAGGCCCTGACCATCATTTTTCAATCCTCTCTGGCTTCAGGTGTGGTGCCGGAGGACTGCTAATGTGGTACCCTTGTTTAAAAAGGGAGAAAAGGATAGACCGAGTAATTACAGGCCAGTCAGCCTAACCTCGGTGGTGGGAAAATTATTGGAAAGAATTCTGAAGGACAGGATAAATCTTCATTTAGAAAGACACGGATTAATCAAGGATAGTCAGCATGGATTTGTTAAGGGAAGGTCGTGTCTGACAAGCTTGATTGAATTTTTTGAGGTAACAAGGAGGGTAGATGAGGGTAGTGCGTTTGATGTAGTGTATATGGACTTTAGCAAGGCTTTTGATAAGGTTCCACATGGCAGACTGGTCACGAAGTTAAAAGCCCATGGGATCCAGGGCAAAGTGTCAAGTTGGATTCAAAACTGGCTCGGAGACAGGAAGCAGAGGGTAATGGTTGATGGGTGTTTTTGTGACTGGAAGGCTGTTTCCAGTGGGGTTCCGCAGGGCTCAGTACTAGGTCCCTTGCTTTTTGTGGTATATATCAACGATCTTGACTTGAATACAGGGGGTATGATTAAGAAGTTTGCAGATGATACTAAAATCGGCTGTGTGGTTGATACTGAAGAAGGAAGCTGTAGACTGCAGGAAGATATCAATAAATAAATTGGTCAGGTGGGCAGAACAGTGGTAAATGGAATTCAATCCAGAGAAGTGTGAGGTAATGCATTTGGGGAGGGCTAACAAGGAAAGGGAATACACATTAAATGGTAGGACACGGAGTAGTGTAGAGGAACAAAGGAACCTTGGAGTGCATGTCCACAGATCCCTGAAGGTAGCAGGCCAAGTAGATAAGGTGGTTAAGGCGGCATACGGAATGCTTGCCTTTATTAGCCGTGGCATAGAATACAAGAGCAGAGGGGTTATGCTTCAACTGTGTAAAACACTAGTTAGGCCTCAGCTAGAATACTGCGTGCAGTTCTGGTCACCACATTACAGGAAAGATGTGATTGCACTAGAGAGGATACAGAGGAGATTTACAAGGATGTTGCCGGGAGTAGAGAATCTTAGCTATGAGGAAAGACTGGATAGGCTGGGTCTGTTTTCCTTGGAACAGAGGAGGCTGAGGGGAGACCTTATTGAGGTGTATAAAATTATGAGGAGCATAGATAAAGTGGATAGAAAGGACCTATTTCCCTTAGCAGAGGGGTCAAAAACCAGGGGGCACAGATTTAAAGTAATTGGGGGGGAAGGTTTAGAGCGGATTTGAGGGGAAATTTCTTCACCCAGAGGGTTGTGGGAGTCTGGAACTCACTGCCTGAAAGGGTGGTAGAGGCAGGAACCCAAACCACATTTAAAAAGTACTTGGATGTGCACTTGGGATACTCTAACCTGCAGGGCTACGGACCAAGAACTGGGAAGTGGGATTAGGCTGGATAGCTCTTTGTTGGCCAGCACGGACACGATGGGCCGAAATGGCCTCCTTCCTTGCTGTAACTTTCTGTGATTCTATGTGACCTGAACTGGATATCCATGTATTTTGCACATTTATTTAATCTCTCCGAAGGTGGACCAAGTTAGCATTAGATGAGGTGAGGCTTGGTCTGAATTGTTAAACTGCTTTATTCAACAGTAAGGTGAACATACAGAGCCAATAGTTATGATCAGATTCACTTCAGACTTTTTTTTGATTAATCCTCTGCAAATTATTATTCCATGCTCTTGCAGGATAGAATTTGCAGATACCCCTCACAGTTTTGATCTTGGGACAGGATGGGAAGAGGTAATTCAAGTGGGAGGAGGCTCGTAAGGAGTATAAACACCAGCATAGATCAGTTGGGCCGATTGGCCTGTTTGTGTTGTAGATTCAATGTCATTCAAAGTGCCTTGGGATGTTTTTCTATGTTAATGGTGCTAGCTTTATAAATACATTGCTGTTGTTTTGAGCCTGCCTTTTCTATGGCCTTTCTGCCTCAGTAGTTTCTCTGCTGAAAAAGCTAGACTGCCTATTAGATATCTGTAACTCTGCTTTATTCCTGACTTTCACAGTCAGAATAAGATCTAAAGCTTTTTAACACAATAGGTGTACAGTATTTATTGATTACAGGGAAAAGCTACCAAATTGCGTACTTTCAGTGTATGAGGAAAGAATACCAAAGCTAGCTCATTAGCATCTTGACTACCTACTCAGACCCCATTAATTCACTTGCAGGAATACAGTATGCTTTTAAAGCACAATATTTAAAGTAAGTTTCTTCCCCTTAATTCCATTGAAGGAAAATTGTTAAAAGATCCCAAAAAGTTCTTGTTATTGCTTGACCAGCTTCTGTGATACTGAGCCACACAGATCACGAAAATACCAGGTTCAATCCTTGGTTTGTGCTGAGTTAGATACTGAGGAAGCAGTAGGCACTACATCTGGCCTCGGGGCCTCTGAGCTAGAATAGGAAAGTAAATCAGGCAGGATTACTGCTCCTTATAGTAGTCCAGCGACCCCTGTTGGAAAATGTGCATATGTTGATGTTGGGTATACTCAAGATCAGGATTGGCTATGATGCCTACCCTGGTAAATAGCCAACTATACTCACCAACTAGGCTATGCATGAAAAATGGACATTTGGGTGGGCACTGCAGGGGTGCTAGTACTGTGGAAACATACAACAGCATCTATAAGATACAGCAGTGGGGAGGAAACAAAAAAAATGGCAAATATGCATTGGAAAATTCCCCTTCATAAAAACCTGCACCTAAAGAATGCCTTTAATGTATCAAAATGTCTTCAGCCACCTCAGACACGGATTAGGAATTAGGAAAGGTGACTGAAGATGGGACCAAAGAGATAGATTTTTGAAGATGTAGACAGATATTGCAAGGCATTGGGTTTTAGGAAGAGAACCCCAGAGTGCAGAGGCTTGATGGAGAGAGTCAGATGCAGAAAAAAGAATCAGAAGTAGGGGGGAGGGTGGCACAAGCTGGGATGAAACATTGTGGAGATTTCAGAGGTAGAATGGAGGAAGGCTTTGGAGAAATTCAAGGATGATGATTTTAGAAATGATGGGTTGTGAAGAGTGTCAGTGGAGGACAGAAATAATGGATGAGTGGGACTTAGTGTGAAATAATGGCAATGGAGTCCTGAATAAGTTAGGAGTTTGAATTAGGGGCTAAGGCACAAATTTTCTGGTGGAAACTAAACTTGTTAGCTTTGGTCTTCGAAATGTTGAAATGCAAGTTCTGGCTCATCCACGACCTGATGTTGAGGATGAAAGCAAGCAGATAAAGTTGGATGTTGTTGGAATACACAGGGAAGCTGACTCTGTGCTTATGCATAATGTTGATGAGAGGCGCCATACGGATGATGACTAATAGGAGGGAGGGCCAAGGATGGCATCTTAGGGCACACTGGCAGTGACATGTGTGAACACCAGGAAAAAGCCATTACAGGAGATGTGTTGGCTATGTTGGTTCAGGTATAAATTCATGGCGGTGGACCATGAGGAAGAAGTGGTACATTTTGGTAAAAAAAATATACTTTGAATGGGGGAAAGCTGGGTGATGTAGATGTACGGAGGGATTAGGGGCTCAGGTTCACAAGATGTTAAAATGAGCACCTTAAATGGCTAAGGCCATAAAAGAAAAGCTCTTGGAATACGGAAATTGAGATGTAACGGTGAATCTATATAAAACCTTAGTAAGACTACAGTTAGAATACGGTGTGCAGTTTTGGGCTCCATACTATAAGAAGGACGTTGAGGCAAAAGAGAGGGAAAAGCGTAGATTCACTAGGATGCTGCCAGATATGAGGAAATACAGATACGAAGACTGACATAAAAAAAAAACTTTTTACATAGTGGGCTGTGAAAATGTGGAATGCACTACCAGAGTTAGTGATTGAAGCACACACCATGTCAACATTTTAGAATAGGTTAGACAGGTGGTTGAAGAAAAGGGAAATAAAGCGATATAGGAACAATGTGGGCACATGGGATTAGGACGACTGCTCATATGGAGCATACTGGTTGGACTGAACCGCCTGTTCCCCTGTTGTAATTTCTAAGTAATAATGGCCAGGGGGCTGAGCCAGAGGCGGGAACTCCCTAAGTCGCTCCTGAGGCTCACTTGGTATTTCGGTGGCGGCCAGAATAGCTAGTGAGTGTAGGTATACCATCCTCCACAAGGGGTATGTGGTGACCACTGCTGGTATCCAAGCCACACAAGTCATCTGGACAGCAAACCCAGCACCCCCCAACCTCCAAAGTTGATTTTTATTTGAATTTTGTAAGATCAGACATTGATAAGTTTGGGGGATGCAAGGAGCCTGGGCAACCCCACTCCCCAATGGGCAGGCACGGATGCCTTCAGCAGGCATGGGCAGGCGGGCACCAAAGTTGCGATTGCACCTGCCTGACACATGCGAGTGAGGTGCCGTTGATCTTGCAAACTCCAGTGGGGTAAGTAGTGCAGGGCATCATCAGGTACAAGCCCAGCGTAGCCGTCAGAATTGCGAACTGAGGAATTTTAGGTCCATTGGTGCTTATCTTGTCTGTATGCTTTAGGTTTTTGAATACTTCAATAAGATTATCCCTGATTCTTCTCTATTGTTGACATTCCCAGCTTCTGCAGCAATTCTTCAAACTCTCAGGTATCCATTTAGTTCTTCAATGCCCTTGTTGTCTTTCTCATAATATGGTCATCAGAACTGTGTACAGTATTCCAGTTGGGGCTGGAGCAATGCTCAGTACAAACTCAACAAGTTGTCTTTATACAATCCTATAACATTTCACAGTGGATTAGTTAAAAAAATATATACACTGAGCCAAAGGAGGAAATATTAGGAGGGTGACCAAAAGCTTAGTCAAAGAGGTGGGTTTTAAGGAGGAGGGAGATGGAAGGGAGGAAGGAGATGGAGAGGAGGAGGGGTTTAGGGAGGGATCTCTAGAGCATGGGGCTTAGGTGGATGAAGGCATGGCTGCCAATTGTGCAATGAAGGGTGGAGGGAATGCACAAGGCCAGAGTCAGAGGAATGGAAAGTTTTGGGGGGTGGAGGGGTAGTTGGATGAATTGTAGGGCTGGAGGAGGTTGCAGAGGATCAAGTCATTAAGGTGATTGAAATATGAGGATGAGAATTTTAAATTTGAGGACTGGGACTGGTGGACAACATAGGTCAGTGAGGACAGGGGTGATGGGTGAGCTGAGTGTGGGATAGGATATGAGCTGATTTGTGGATGAGCTGAAGTTTATAGAGGGTGGAGGAAGTGGGGCCGGCCAGAGAGAGCGTTGGAACAGTTGAGTCTGGACAAAGGCATAAATGAGGGTTTCAGTAGCAAATGGGCTAAGGTAGGGGCCGAGGTGTGCAATGTTAAGAGGTGAAAGTGTGATGGAGAGTATACGGGAGAGGAATGGAATCGGTGACAAGTGTACGAAGCATGTGACTGGGGCCAATGACCCTGGCTTCTGTCTTCCCAAAGTTTACCTGTTTAACTCAATCACTTCCTGAGATTTCTGCTTTAGTCCTCTGGCTATATAACCCAACATCTAACTTACAAAGTATTTACAGCACAGAAACAGTATATTTGGCCCAACAGGTTTATGCCGGTGTTTATGCTCCACACGAGCCTCCTCCCACCCTTCTTCATCCAAGCCCATCCACATATCCTTCTATTCCTTTCCCTCTCATGTGCTTATCTAGCTTCCCCTTAAATGCATCTATGCTATTCACCTCAACTACTCTTTACGGTAGCGAGTTCCACATTCTAACCAATCTCTGGGTAAAGAAGTTTCTCTATTGGATTTATTAGTGACTATCTTATATTTATGGTCCATAGTTCTGGTCCCTCCCACAAGTGGAAACATCCACTCTATGTCTACCCTATCAAACCCTTTCTTAATCTTAAAAACCTCTATCAGGTCACCCCTCAGTCTTCTTTTTGCTAGAGAAAAGAGCCCCAGCCTGTTCAATCCTTCCGTATAGGTATAACCTCTCAGTTCTGGTATCATTCTAATAAATCCTTTTTGGGCCTTCACCAGTGCCTCTATGTCCTTTTTATAATATGGAGACCATAACTGTTCACAGTACTCCAAGTGTGGTCTAACTAAGGTTCTATGTAAGTTTAATATAACTTCTCTGCTTTTCAATTCTATCCCTCTAGAAATTAACCCGTGTTTTTTTTAATGGCCTTATTAACCTGTGTCGCTACTTTTAGTGATGTGTGTAACTGTACCCCCAGATTTCTCTGTTCCTCTACCCCATTTAGATACTTATTTTCCAAGGAGTATGTGGCCTCCTTATTCTTCCTACCAAAATGTACAACCTCACATTTATCTATATTGAAGTTAATTTGCCAATTACACACCCATTCTGCAAATTTATTAATGTCTTCCTGTATTTTGTCATAGTCCTCCTCTGTATTAAATACACCCCCCAATTTGGCGTCATCTGCAAACTTTGAAATTGTACTTCTGATTCGAGTCTCCAAATCGTTTAAGTAAATGGTGAACAGTGGTCCCAGCACTGATCCTTGCGGAACACCACTTCCCACCATTTGCTAATCTAAGTAACTACCGTTAACCCCATCTCTTTATTTTCCAATTTGTAGCCAGCTTGCTATCCAATATGCTCTCTTCGCTGTTGTCATGCACTTTGCTAGTGGCTTCAGTGATCTATTCTCTAGAAACTCTAAATCCTTCCTCTGTTGTGTCTTGCAGAATACCATTTAGCTTATATTGCCACAGTTTATTCTCTTTTCCCAATATCATACTTTACATTTGTCCACACAAAATGCATCTGCCATTCATTAGTCAATTGAGGTCAATTACTCCTCTCCTGGCCAATCAATGTAATTGTTGTTTTGCCCAGCTAACTCAGCACAGACAAGAATTAAACCTGTGAACGTCTTGATCTGTATGCTACATTTACTGATTGACCCGTCATAGCATCCCAATATTTTTGTTTCAAGCTCTATGTAGTTGTGTTCCAATTGTTTACCAATGCATTAATTAATAACTGTCTACTGCCTTTTCTTTAGGAAGTGCATAGCTTGTCACAAAGGTAGGCTTTCGCCACTTCCCATATTATAGATGTCGTCACTTCAGGAATGTTACTACGCTGTAAATAATTATGAAGCTCAGCAGTCAACATTTTAATAACCTTCCTCTTGTAATAAATGCTCATTAAAGGCTCCAGCTAAAAAGATGCAGGTTCTCAGTATTCTGCATCACGTAGGAGCATGATTGAACAAAACCTCTTTCAGGCCATTTGCCATAGAAATGCAAATTAAAATATCTATAGATGAACAAGAATTATGACAGGTAGGGGGAAAATGAAAAGTAGGCAAGCAGGATTAGACATTAAGTTAATTATGCTCATCTTCCTCAAGCTCATTAAATATTAATTTTGAGGGGCAAATTTTGTGATCTTCCAAGTAAGGGTGTCAGTTTTGGGCAGCAGAACACTTGTTCTAATTTTGCCATCCAATCTTAGCAACAAGCATTCCCTTGTCAGGTATAGTACAGAGTAAAATGAGCTTTATGCTTGCTCAATAATGTGCTTTAGCTTCATCCTCAAAAGAACATCCCCATCTCCAACTGCACCAGTGTAATTCTTTTCCTATCTGCCACTGGCCATTATTATTACTTCTCTAAGTGAGATTGCCAATTCTGTGCCAATTAGTGTCAAGTTAGAAGCAGTTGTGCGCTGTTGGCTCACATACTAGAAACTGCCCAAACTCTTTCTACACAGGAACCTTACATTCCATTTGTTTGGGGTAAAATCTAACTTGGAGGAATGTGTGCTGATCAACTGGGCCATCCAGCCCCTATGCCAATATACCTTTATCTAGAAAAACATTGTGCTACTTAACTACATGGAATATCACAGCTGAGCTTGATCCTGACTAGGTGCATGACACTAGCTTATTTCTATTCCTTCCCATTTCAGTGATGTTAAGGAAAACTTCTCCAGCTATTGCTAACTCATCAGAGATAAGGGACAGAATCTGCCACGGTACAACACCATAAAGTTCATCTACTCATCGACAAAGTCCTCCCTAACCACCAACTTTTAACAGGCTTCTCACATAAAAATAGATCTGTCCAAATTCCTGGAAAAGTGTATTATGTTGCATAGTACAAATATATTAAATACAGACTTTAAATAACTACATAATAAATACAAATAATTAGCTCTCAACATGGAAATGTGACCTCAGTCTAATATTGCAATAAAACATTTGTAATCTTACAATCACCCACATCACAGACTGTAGAAAATAGGGATGTGAAATATGTAATAGCCAAAGTCTGTCACCAACATGACTTATCAGCCCTTCAAGTTTATTTCTTGATTATTAATCTCACTGGAAAGGAGGTAGGAGAAATTCTTCCAATCTCCTCCCCCATGCTTTACATCCTGTTTCTAAGCTGCTCATTCAAAGAAATAAATACAATGGAAAAATCACATACAGTAGATATGTAATGCTTTGGAATGCAGATCAATAGTGCTAAATTGAATTCTGCTTTGAAATTTTGCAGCATCTCCAATAAAATCTGTTGAAGCACATTCTGCATTACACCCAAGGACAAGACAAATCTCAGAATGCATTCCAATTGGCAAATGATGTTCATCTGGGACAGAGGTATATCAGAGAACGTAAATTAGTAAGTGAGCTGGGCAGTTGTTA